>JALMGA010000003.1:7200000-7800000 GCA_023333525.1 Aspidoscelis tigris stejnegeri
CAGCAACCCAATCCGCTGTGCCTGTAAACCCATCCACACGTGAGATGAGTGTCGAGATGGGTTGGGGTGTGTGTATGCTCTAATTTAGGGATGTGCACGAATATTCAGAAATTCAAATATTCGATTCGAATCTGTCAAAGGTTGACATTCAAACTCAAATTGGATTTTTGAAAATCCGAATTTGAACATTCAAACACGAATACGGATTTTTGAAAATCCGATACGGATTTTCAAATGATGTGAATGTGTAGATTTGTATCTGTTGTATACGAATCTGTGCGAAAATTATACGTATCTTGCGCTTAAAATACAGGATTAAAATGGCATACATGCAGGATAATGCGGGATGCATACGGATTTTTACAGAATCCGTACAGACACGTATACCAGATACGAATGTTGTCAACATTCGTATCTTTAAATACGAATCTAACATTTGAATGTACAGATTCGAATGTCAGATTTGAATCGGATTCTAAAATCTACTTGGATTCAAATATCAAAATACATCAGTGCATATCCCTACTCTAATCCTCTGCCAGTGCAGATGCTTAGTGCATATGTGGGCCAGTTTGCCCTTTGCTTCCCAGAGATGGAAAGCAAAGTGCTAGGGTTGTGCACAAATATCAAATATCACTGTCTACTAGTGACAGTGGAAAAACACCCAGAGTTACAAATTGAACATAATTAAAGCATGGTGTTCACATCAGCCACAGCTGGATATAAAAGTGTGGTTTTACCTCCAATGCTCTCTACTGTATTTGTATGGGGTGTATACAATGGGGTTGGCGCAATGATGTCATCACGCCAGGTACGTATGTGGGCGTATCTGCATGTGGGTGAACCCACCTGGAGACGGATAGAGAAGCAGTGTCTGGGTTCCTATGTGTTTTCCCATGGTCTTAGACGACCCCTGTGAAAAAGTAGCACAATCCTCAAAGGGGTCATGACCACAGGTTGAGAACCACTGTCTTAAACAGTCAAGGCTATGTGGCATTGGCAGGGCTGCTACTGAGAGTAGTAGGAGCTGATGAGAGTTTTCCTACTCATCTGATGATCAAGTACTCAGAACTGTCCTTTTGGAATCACGGCACCTGGATGATTGTGGGTCTCTGTACATGCCCTGTTTGTCCAGCATACCAAAAGCCCCATAGTGAAACAGAGACTTTTCACCCTTTTGCTCCCTTGGCAGATTCGTAGTGCCATAAAGGCACTATATGAACATTGGCATTGACTACATATAGCATGCAGACCTACCACTTCACCAAACTTGGAGCTGCGCAGACCAAGTGCTGAACTATATTGAAGCAAGATTCCAAGTACCTTGAAAACTACAGTAGTCTTTATAGACCTGACTGTGGCTTACAATAGTCTGGAAGGATGACCTACTATATAATGGGGCTGTGCATGAATTTTTTTTTTTTTGCATTCAAATTCGAAATGAATAGAATATCCAAACATTCAATTTGATTCAAATATTTAGACTCTGAATGCAACAAAATCCAATTAGAATCGAATACATTTGAAACTATTTGTTCAAATGTTAGATTCAGATCCGAAGATACGAATGTCAACAACATCTGTATG
Source organism: Aspidoscelis tigris stejnegeri (assembly GCA_023333525.1). Lineage (NCBI taxonomy): Eukaryota > Metazoa > Chordata > Lepidosauria > Squamata > Teiidae > Aspidoscelis > Aspidoscelis tigris. The sequence continues at coordinate 7,201,588 of JALMGA010000003.1, forward strand.
TGTTTTACGTATCTGTACGCATTTTGTACACATTCCATATTATCTCATATGCATCCTGTTTTCGTCCTGTACTATCAGCACAAATGCGTACAGATACGTATGAGATTCGTACAGATACGTATGTGATACATTGGTATCTGTACTTTTGAATGTTTTAATCATTTGAACGAATGTTTTGGAACATTCAAAATTCGTTTGAATTACTAAATGCGAATTCGGACATTCAAATATTAAATTCAAATTGAATGTTGGAAATTCCCTTCATGCACCCCCCTAATCCTTAGCCGTGTGTGGTCATAAGGATCATTAAAGGTCACTTTTTCTTTCTCGCTGCACAAATCCAAGGGACTTTCCTCGTTGCAAATAGTTTATCTTCACTTTCATGCCTTCTTTGTAGTGGGTCTTCCTGTGTATGTGTTAGGGTCTGTTCTCCCCTCCTTACGCCCTTCACAGCTAATCTTTACTGTCTAGCTGGTGGGCTTGGTCTTTTAGCTAGGCATCCTCTTCTATGACAGCTTCTCTTGAGACGTTAAATAACAGAAAGGCTTTTTGCTTTCTAAAATGGCTTCCCTGTGACGAGCTAAATGACTGAGTTCTTTTAGTCTATTTCCTCAAAGCAAGTGTAAATACAGAAGCAAAAATATCAATTATTAGGGCCACAGCCTCCCAGGGGTTGTAACATTGCTTTTGCTGTGGCTCAAGGGCATTTTCTTTTCCAGACAAAGTTTCTGGAAGCTTCGGTTGTGCAACATACACGACATACAAAGACACTTGCATAATTGCTTGAGGCACTGAGGGAATAGGAAACAATTACTTCTGAACATCAGTCCATAGAAAAGGAAAGCTGGAAAACAGCAGTGTAGCAGCATGCTTATCCTACTTATCTTGTTCTGAGAGCCAGGAGAAATTCTGGCTCTGAAAGCTGAAAATCATCTTGTGAAAGTGAATATTGTGATCTGTCAGGGTATAGGATCCTCACAGTGAGCCAGCTTGGTCTAGTGGTAAGGGAGCTGGTCTTGTATCTGGGAATACCGAGTTTGATTCCATACTCCTCCACAAAGCCACCTGGATGACCTTGCACTAGTCACAGCTCTATTCTGAGCTCTCACAGCCCCACCTACCTCACAGGGTTTTCTGTTGTGGGGAGAAGAACAGAAGGTTTGTCAGCCGCTTTGAGTCCCCTGAAATGGGTGAGAAAAGTGGGGTAGAAAAACCAACTCTTCTTCTTCTTCCTCCACAAAGCCAGCTGAGTGACTTTGGGCTAGTCACAGCTCTATTCTGAGCTCTCACAGCCCCACCTACCACACAGGGTGTCTGTTGTGGGGAGAAGAAAGGTTTGTCAGCTTCTTTGAGTCCCTTAAATGGGTGAGAAAGCAGAGTAGAACAGCTAACTCCCCTCCTGCTCTTCCAGGTTTTGCTGATTTTTTTAAAAATCCTACCTCTGTATTTTCCCACATCCCAAAGGATCCTTAAGAAGCTCAGGAGACTCAGGTCCCTTTCCTTTTCAGAACTTAAAATAACTGTGTACAATTGTTATGAGTAATGCCCTAGGAAATACTAATCAGAAAAAGACTTTCGAACACAAAACTCCCGAGAGACCAAGATTTTTTACTCAGACTTGAAAAATGCACAATCACCCATAATAAAACATAAACCCACATTGAAAACCATCAAACAAGGGATTTCGCAAAACAAATTAAATGTTTATTAAGAATACAGAAGAAAAACTTGAAGATGGAGTAATGTTATCTTATCAAAATATCTAATTCACATGTTTGCAAACCTACTGGAGGTCTGGAAATTGGATGTGTGTCTGGGAGCCACCATCTTCATCCTGGTGGCCACTGGGAGAACGGAGATGCGCCATGTATATGCGCAAGCATCCCAGGCTACTTGATGTGCTGAAGTGCTTACACGGCACCTCAGATGACCCCTGGCACTGGAAGAGGTGCAAACGTCCTCTCCGGTGGCTGGAAAAGTTAAGAAATTGGACATGCGTAAGGATGTGCACAAATATTCATAACATATGATACCTGTACAAATTTGTACAAATTTGTACATTCATATACAAATCTAATGTCGCGACATTCATACATTGACACTCATGTTTGTACAAATGTTTCGGAACATTCGTACGAATGCTTAGGAATATTTGTGAACCTGGGGATTTGGGAAAGTCGCTGTGCCAGTCACATTTGCAATGGATTCGGAGTGCATTTGACATGGATTGGGAGTGGATTCAAAGTGGATCCAGGGCAGATTTGATTCTTTCAAAGTGGATATGTTACAGGATACGTATCGGATATGTATTGGCTATGTACCTGATACGTATGTGTTTGTATCGGATATTTATACGAATTCGTACAAAAACATTTGTATTGAATAGATTCCTACCACATTGAAAGGGATTCTATTCGAAGGAATACAAATTTTCTTAAATTTGATTTGATATGAATCAAATGCAAAAAACAAAAACAAAAACCATTAGTGCACATCCCTAGACACGTGTGGTGTGTGATTCCATGCACCACCGCTAATGGATATTTGTCGTGTCTCAGGCGTGCTAGGTCAGTGAGTCCAACACTCACTCACCCACTCACAGCAGTCCATCAAGTCTCGAGAGAAGGCAATGTCAAGGCTGTCCAAGTCAGGGTGTTCCAGAAGTTTTGGGCAGAAACGAGTAACGAATTCCAGGAGTCAGTTTCATGGGCAAAACACAGACGGGAATGGCACAAATGTTGTCTGCAACACTGGACCAGCGTGTGCTGCTGGGTTAAGTAGGCGGTTCATTGTACCCTTGTCGGCCCAGCTGTGTAAGATGCCGAGATCTCCTCAGCTGCTGTTTCTGCTACCAGAGCAGATGAGGTGAAGGGTGTGCTTGAGGCTGACCATCTGAGCTCTCATCCCTGGAGTTTCCTGAGTGTCCCCCCAGATCTGGCTCCTGGCCCTCAATGTCTGAGTTGCTGTGTTCAGGTTGCTGCTCGGGCTGCTGGGCAACCAGCATCACTCCTTTGTCCTCAGAGGAGGGGGCTGGCTGGCAGGACAGGGTGTGACAATATTGGGGGGGGGCTTCTGGGATAGCAGGAGATCTTTCTGGTGTGGAACCACCTCCTACAAGTGCTGATGGTGGTTCCCAAGACTACCTCAGCATACACTAGCAGGCAAAGTGCAAATTGGCCTGAGGTGCGGAACCAGTGATGCGTGGACCAGTCAAGATGGTGTTAGTACACCTGTAGACCTATTCAAACAGTTTCCCTGCTAAACAGGGAACAGTTCAGGACCAAGATGGGGTAAGTCCCACCCAGAAAAAGTATACTAACGAGCAGTTTACTTCAGGATACCAGATAAGTGCGGAGCGGCAGATTGATCTGAGATGTTTCACGCTTTTAGAGGAATTTTTTTAATTCACAATTTTAGTGCTTGTTTTTAAGCCGCCCCAAAGAACTTTGTTGGGCAGCTACATAACAAAAAAATAAGCAAAATGGCTCTGGAGTTTCCAGGCACAATACTGCAGTATGCATCATGGGTGGAAAGCTGAAGCAGCAGCAAAAGGAGATACACCTGTAGAAAGCTGAATGTCTTCTCTCCTTCTCTATCAAGATCTTACACACTTCCTTTGTTATCACTAACTAGAAAGATGATTTTTAATGAGCGTGTCTGCTGGTGGCCCTATGAATATTGTCCTGAGACCTCTCAGGAACTGTTTAGACATAACTCAGTAGTGCACCTTCACCTACTCAAAATCTCTTAGGGATCAGAGGATGCCATATATTTTCTTTTCCTACTTGGAAGCTTTCTCACTCTCACCTGGACAGACATAGATGAACTCTGCTCACCTGGGTCTCACCATGATGCTTCACAGAATAATTGCTTTTGGGTGGTAAAGAAAAGTTCTCAGCTGTTTTGCAAGTGAAACTTCATCAAAAACCAGCCAGGAAGTTCAAGGTAAGCAAGATTTTCCTGTAACGGAAACCTTGAATTATAAGTTGATGATTGCATTACAGTCTTTAGATAGGGGAAAGCCCTTTTTTCTCTGCATGAATCATATTATATTTATATATAATTATATTATATAGTTATGGGGACAGGCTGAGTGCCAGAGAATAGAAAGGAAGGGAAACTAGAAGTATATGAAAGCCAAATGGTATAATGCATTCAGATGCACTGCAGCTTAAATGCAAAGACTCACCCTGAGGTGCAATCTATCTTTAAAATGCACTGACTGTATTTGCAAATTCACATAAATAATAAGAAAGCCATTCTTTCTTTTTCCGTGCAAGAGACAAAACTGCATAAATGCAGACATGACTCTGTTCTTGTTGTTCCCATTTTCTTACTTATAGGTGAGGGCACAACATGTACACATGGGAGAGGAAAATTCCACCACAGTGACGGAATTCATATTGCTGGGATTCACAGAAAACCAGAGCCTGCAATTTCTTCTCTTTGCAATATTCCTTTTGATCTACTTGGTCATCCTGGTGGGAAACACCTGCATGATCACACTCATCATGATTGACTCACGACTTCATACCCCCATGTACTTTTTCCTAAGAAACCTCTCCCTCTTAGATATTTTTTACTCCACTGTCATAGCTCCCAAGACCCTGATGACTTTTGTAACAACAAAAACCATTTCTTTCACTGGCTGTGCTCTGCAATTCTTCTTCTTCTGTATCGCTGTGACCTGTGAATGCTTTTTGCTGGGCGTGATGGCATACGACCGCTTCATAGCCATCTGCAAACCACTGCTCTATACTGTTATCATGTCCAAAGGGTTCTGTAGGATGCTTGTGGCTGGTTGCTATCTAGCAGGTTGTTTGAATGCAGTGGTTCAGACTTCTTATGTATTTAATCTGTCATTTTGTCGCTTGCATGTCATCAACCATTTTTTCTGTGATATTACTCCTATCCTTAAGCTCTCCTGCTCAGACACCCGAGTGGCAGATCTAATTCTTTTCACATTCTCTATCGCAATTGTATTTCTGACTGTGCCAACTATTCTTGTCTCATACACCTATATTGTGGTTGCCATCCTTAGGATCAGCTCAGCTGAGGGCAGACAAAAGGGTTTCTCCACCTGTACCTCCCATCTAACAGCTGTCAGTATCTTTTTTGGAACAGCCATCTTCATGTACGTACGACCCAATTCCAAAAATTCCATGGAACAAGACAAAATAGTATCAGTTTTTTACACTTTGGTAATACCTATGTTGAATCCTTTAATCTACAGTCTGAGGAACAAAGAGGTAAAGGAGGCTGTCAGAAGACTGCTGGAGAAAAAGGCTGCCCATCAGATATCGTAATTTGGAATAAGTGAGACATCCATACGTTTTCCATATGTTTCACCAGCAAACACCAATTCTATGCTTGCCTGTGAAAATCAAAGAGAAATTTATGTGGCTTTATTATGAGCAGACTAGTGAAGGATCGCTCTGTAGTTAGCTTGGCTTAGCCCCCCTTGAAATGTTTGTGAGACAAGGGTGCACATGAATGCAATTTTTGACATTTGATTCGATTGAAATCTAATATTCAAATATCCAAATTTGTACAAATAGAAAAAAAATTAATGTATTAGAATTCAAACTGATATGAATACATTAGTATCTATCTACATGCATCTATACAAATCCCTGTTTTCATCCAGTACATATCTCTATGGATACGTATGGATACGTATGTTATTCAAATGTATGATTCAAAATATTCGTATTTATCATATATTTAAAAATGAATGTCTGGACATTCGATTTGAATTTGAATGTCCGAATTTGGTTGAATTCAGTTGAATAATGAATATTTCTAATATTCTTGCCCGTCCCTAATGTGAAATATTGGAAGAGCTTGGAAGTCCCCTTGATTTCAGTGGAAAATAATTCCAAGAACTGAGTATGAAGCAATACTAGAACTCCAGAGCTGATTAGCATGGGAGCAGGGAAGAAAGACCATGTGAAAGGAAGTACAAGTCTGTGGACAACAAAGGCCGCCAACCTCCGAGAAAGAAGAAATTCTTAACCAGATCCCTTTCAAAGGGAAAGTTGCTAACTGTGGTTAGACGTAAGCTGTAGAACTGTGTTACATAAGGGTGCTTGATATTATTTCTGCTTCTGTCTTGGCAAAACCCAGTGTTGGTAAGCTTTTTGTTTTTCTATGGAAGCCATTTATAATACTTAAACATGATAGGAGACGGAACCCCAATTTCCTTGCAATGTGTATGATTTTTCTTTCCAGACTTCTATTGCCCCTTCATTTATTATGAAAGCTATTCTGCATTTCTATGCTACTTTTCCTACTGTCAGCAAAAAGCAGCGTACCTGAGCATGACTCTTTTGATCTTCACAACATCTCTATAAGGCTGTGGGTTGCACACACTTTCTGAAGGAGCAGTGCAGTCAAAGCACCAAATGTCAGCACCAGAATTCCCAGGTAACCGTATAGCCATCAAACTATGATCAAATGATCAAATGGGGAAAACTCATACTGTCTTAATGGTAACAATAATAAGGATTGTTCCCTGGGAATGATGCTGCAGCTTACGTGTTAAGCCCCCTTTTCCCACGTCCAGTCAAAGATCCAGATCTTCAAGATCCAGATCTTTGAGATGGGGTCCTCCTGGAGATCTGGATCTTGAAGACAACTTCAATCAGGTCCTCATAAAATCCAGATTTAAGGGCTTGAAGGCCCCTTTAAATCTGGGGTGTTTTCCCACTGTCACTAGAAGTACCCATTAAGTACCCATTAATGTGTACTTAATGGGTACTTCTAGTAACAGTGGCAAAACACCCCTGGATTTCCCCTTGCAGAGGGAGCCTTCAATGGGGTCCAGGTGGGGACAGGGCCTTCCCAACTGGTACCAGTCAGGTACCCATTGGGTTCCTAATGGGGGTCTTAGAAGGATTTTAAGCCCTTGTAGAAAAAGGCCCTTTGAAGACACCTTTAATCAGGTCCTCAGAAAATCCAGATTTAAGGGCTTGAAGGACCCATTAAATCTGGATTTCCCCTGCCCTTGTAGGGACAGGGCCTTGCAGATGAGGCCTTCAGTGGGGTCCAAGTGGGGAGAAAGCCTTCCCAACGGGTACCAATTGGGTTCCTAATGAGGTCTTAGAAAGGTTCTTAGAAGGGAAAGCATGGTTTTGTTGTTGTGTGAAGGAAAATTCAAGTGGTGGGAGACTATTCAGAATGTCTTCATGTTTGCTATGCTGACCTGAATAAAACTTGGGTTTATGTTTGCATGTGTGCATGTGTTTGTTTGAAAGACTGAGATGCCACTGTACAAAAGGAGAATATCTACCATATAAAAGGGAGGAAATGGCCTAATCCACCTCGACAGTGTTACATGCTCCAGCATCTGTTATAATAGAAAGATAATTATCTACTGTAAGTATTCTTAAGTCTGCATGAAATTGTACCAGCTATTTACAAGTATCAGCAGATGCGCTTCAGAGTGCCACACTGAAACATGCTTCTTTGCTCAAAAATGAAAAGGAGGAAGCAAAGAAAGCCTCCTCCATCTTGAAATGGAGACACGCCCTGCACATGATTTTAACCCCCTTTTTCCATCCACATTCAAAGTTCTGGATCTTCAAGATCTGCATCTTTGAGATGCCTGAAGACCCCATTGTGGACGCCTTTAAACAGGGCCACACGAAATACAGATTTTAAGGGCCTGAAGGACCCATTAAATCTGGATTTCCCCTGTCCCTGTGGGGACAGGGACTTGCAGATGCCTTCAATGGGGTCCAGGTGGCGACGGGGGTGGGTGGGTGGGTTCCACTGACCTCCCTTAATCTGGATCTAAGATGATCCAGATATATAGAATGGGTCCTTCAACTAATCCAGATCTAGTAGATCCAGATTAAGGGAGGTACTTGATGCATCCCCACGGGCGGTGCAGCACCCAACAGCAATGGGTGCTAGCCTGCCTGCAGTGGAAACACTGGAGCACACATGAGGCAAATCCAGATTGGCCCACATGGGACCCGACTGTCACCCCAGGTTTTTTGGGGGACAGGGGGTGCAAATCTCCGTGGAGACTCCGTAGATTCTTTGATGATTCTCCAGAGCAATCTGCCACAAACTTTGAAGGTTCTCTGGAACCTTTGACAAAGGTCTGTAGGATTGGCATTGCTCTCACGTGGCATTGCTCTTTGGAGCCTGTGCTGTTCTTCAAAGCCAGCTTTGGGGCCGACATTGGAGACTGTGCACAGGTTTTGGAGCTTTGAGTTTCAGGGCACCACCCATGGGTGCGCCCCCCGGGAGCCCCCCCTAGAACCCATTGCCCGATCATGGTGGAAATGCACAGGTGGGAGACAGGATCAGCTGGAGAAGAGAGCATTTTATTTTTTGCAGGGGTTTATATAGTCTGCTACCAGAGGGGTTATGGAGGAAATGATGTAAAAGCACAATCCAGGGAGGTGATAGGTCGAGCCGCATCAGGTGAGCAGGTCAGAAGTCCTTCTGATGTCACATCCTGTGGCAGCAGGAAGAGACGCTGGATGCCATGTGCTTGCAGATGCCATTCCCAAGGCTACTACCGGGAGTGAAAAGAGTCCAGCACCCTGCTGGTGCTGAGTATGTGCTACAAGCTTATGGAGACAGAAAAATAGTTGCTCTTTTTACTCTTGAGGCTTGAGAAATGGAAGCCTGAAGAAAAGGAAGCCAGGGCAAAAGTTGTACAGCTTTTGTAGTTGCTACAACAAATTAAATGTTTATTAAGAATACAGGAGAAAAACTTGAAGATGGAGTAAAGTTATTAAAACAGCTAATCCTGATACTTAAAAAAAATCCCAAACCCCTCAATGATTGTTAGTCTATTGGGATTTACTTATGCATGCTTTAAAATGTCAGTAGGGCTGTTCTTATAAATAAAATAAATCAAATGAGAACAATTTAAAAAAACTAAAACTCAAAAGAAAGTATAGAAAGCAAATAAACAAAGTCCCTCAACTCAACCAGAGGCCTTTTTGCACTACACTCGTTCTATTTGGAACGGGTGTAGAACACGTGGGCTAAGACACTTCAGGACGCTTTTACCATTCACACACAGGAACGCAGGAACGCGTGTAAACACGTTCCGGCGCGCCTGTGTGCGGATGGTAAAAGTGTTCCAAAGTTACTTAGCCGGCAAAGGCCGGCCAGGGGTGGGGATATGGCTGGCAACGCTGCCTCCCATTGGGTGAGAGCACCCAAGGGGCGGGCAGCGCTGTCAAGCCACTTGCCCCGCTTCGTGCCGGCTGTATGGGGCTTGATCGGGCCCTGTGCAGCTGGCACGAAGATGCCCGGGGCCCTGGGGCCCCATCGTGGGGCCCAGGGCAAGGTCCCTATGGGGCAGGACCCCTTCGGAGATTGGAGTTCCTGGCTCCGGTCTCCGAAGGCTTCACCGCGACCCCGATCGTGCCCATCTGTGGGGTGTGGGCGCCTGAATCTAGGTGCCTGCGCCCCACAGATCAGCTCTCCACACCCCCACTCCCCAAAGCCCCCACCCCATCCACCCCCCGAACCCGATCTCGCCCATCTACAGGGTGCAGGCCCCGCAGATGACCCCCCCAGTTTCAGGGCCCAGGGATGGGACACGCGTGCGCGCAGGTCCTACCTTCTTGGTGTCCAGCCTCGGAATGAGACGAAGATGCCAGGAGCGCGCACCACACAGTGCGCTGAGGCCCCCTATTGGACTAGCAGTTCATGTGAACTGCTTGTCCAATAGGGGGCCTTGGTGCGCCTAGATTCAGGTGCCCACACCCTGCAGACGGTCGCGATCGGGGTGGAGGGGCCCTTGGCTGACCGGAGCGATGTGCTCTGGTCGCCCAAGGGGTTCCTCGCCCCCAGCCAGCCCGACATCGGCCTCCTGCCACCCCGGAAAGGGGCTACAGGAAGCCTATGCTGGTGGCTCCCCGGCTCTGGCAGCCCCATTGGGGTTGCTGGAGCCAGCAAGGAGCCACGTCCCGGCGGCTGTCGGAGATGACAGATGGGACCCACCGAATCGGGGGTCCCCTGTCCCATCTGCCAGCGTCACTGACCCTGGCAGATGGGAGAGGGGACCCCCGATTCAGTGGGTCCCGTCTACCGGCCTCGCCGCACTGGCGCGATCGCCGGCCTGGCAAGGCTGGTCATCACCCAATCAGAGGCCAGCTGTGGGGCCGATTTTTGGCCCATGCTGGCCCTGGGGGCGTGCCAACAGCTGTCAGGGAGAGAAGCGTGCGCGAACGCTTCTCTCCCCAAACGGCCCGGGACCCTTCGTCCACGCAGGAAACTGCATCTGGAACGCGCGGAAGACAGCCCGGGACGTGCTGGGACGCAAACCCGGCTGCGGCAATGCCGCATCCTGGGCTGTCTTCCGCGCATTCGAAAACCACGTGTGCGAAAAGGCCTCTGGATAGGGGTGGGGGGGATAACCACAGAGAGATACTTCTCAACTAGGGAAGTTCACAAATAGTTTTTTGGGCATTCAATTCATAATGAATCGAGTGTTTAAAAATTCATATTCATTCAAATAGACTCCCACCGAATGTGGTAGGATTCTATTCAATATGAATGTATTCGTACGAATTTGTATGAATATCTGATATGAATGGATACATATACAGACATGTATCCAATATGGATATGTATTCAATATGAAAGGATATGCATTTGATATGAAAAGATATGTATCCGATATGAACAGATACGTATCCCATACATATCCAATACAAATGCATATTTATCTGATACATATCTGATACTTGTCCCCAGTTTAATTAATGTCCATACAAATGGTTGCTGTATGGATCCATACAAATACGTACAGATTCAGGAAAGATCCGTATCTTCAAGTACTCATTGTGTATGAACCCTTACACATACAGTAGAAATGTCCAGATAGTTTGAACGAATAGATCCGAAATTGCTGCTGGTGTTGTATCCACGTTTAGTAGGGAAACTGTTTGAATAGGTCTGCAATTCTACTAACGTCGACTGCTCCAGGCATCAGTGCTTCCACACCTGAGGCCACTTTGACCTTGGCCTACTAGTGGTGTAGCTTTTGGGACAAGGTGACCCAAACTGCGAACTAAGACAAGAGTGTTTTAGCTCTCAAAATGCGGATGGCGTTCACTGGGCTTGGCCTAAAATGGGTTAAATGATTCCAAGGGATAGTTAAACCATTCCAAGGGAGATAAGTGTGGAAATAGCCTAATGTACTTCACGGGTTTTAGGCTATGGTAGAAATTTTGCATGGTTTTGTTTGAATGCGCCTGCAGGATTTTGTATGTACACTGACCACACAACACTTCATATAGGGACTACAATTTGGTCTAATGGTTTAGGGAGCCAGACTCTTATCTGGGAATACTGGGTTTGACTCCACACTCCTCCACAAAACTACCTGGGTGACCTTGGGCTAGTCACAGCTCTATTCTGAGCTCTCACAGCCTCACCTACTGCGCAGGGTGTCTGTTGTGGGGAGAGAAAAGCAGGGTAGAAAAGCCAAATCATCTTGTTCCTCCACAAAGTCAGCTCGGTGACTTTGGGCTAGTCACAGCTTTCTTTCTGAGCTCTCACAGCCCCACCCACCTCACAGGGTGTTCTGTTGTTGGGAGAACAGAAGGTTTGTCAGATTCTTTGAGTCCCCTTAAATGGGTGAGAAAGTGGGGTAGAAAAGCCAACCCTCCTCCTCCTGATCTTCCAGGTTTAGCTGATTTTTAAAAAAAGAAAAATCCTTCCTCTGTATTTGCCCATATCCTAAAGGATCCTTAAGAAGCTCAGGAGACTCAAGTCCCTTTCCTTTACAGAACTTAAAATAACTATGTACAATTCTTATGAGTAATGCCCTAGGAAATAATAATCAGAAAAAGACTTTCAAACACAGAACTCTTGAGAGATGAAGATTTTCTAACTCTTACTTGAAAAATGCAAAATCATCTATAATGAATTGTAAACCTGCATTTAAAAACCATCAAACTGGAGATTTCTCAAAACAAATTAAATGTTTATTAAGAATTCAGGAGAAAACATGAAGATGGAGTAAAGATATCTTATCAAAACAATTAATCCTGATACTTAAAAAAAATCCCAACCCCCTCAATGATTGTTAGTCTATTGGGATTTACTTATGCATGCATTAAAACTGCAGTAGGGCTTTTCTTATATATATAAAAAATCAAATAAGAACAATTTAAAAAACTAAAAATCAAGAGAATGTATAGAAAGCAAATAAATAAATAAAATCTAAGTCTAAAAAAATCCCTAAACTCAACCAGAAGGGGGGAGAATCACAGAGAGATACTTCTCAACTAGGGAAGTTCACAAATATTTTTGGGGGCTTGGATTCATAATGAATCGAATGTTAGAAAATTCCTATTATTTCAAATAAATTCCTTCCGAATGTGGTAGGATTCTATTCAATATGAATGTATCTGATATGAATGGATATACATCTGATACGGATACGTATCTGACACTGATATGTATCCGATATGAAAGGAAACGTATTTGATATGAACAGATACGTATCTGATACAAATGCATATGTATCTGATATATGTCTGATACTTATCTCCAGTTTAATTAATGTCCAAACTATTCTGAAACATTCATATTCATACGAATGTTCATGTACAAATGTCGTAATATTCTATTCATTTATGAATGCCCAAATTTGTATGAATTTGTATGAACAGCAAATGTTATGAATATCTGTGGACATCCCTATTCTCCACCATCAAGAAAGACTCTGCCCCATGTTTATTCCAAATTCAGAAAACTATTCCCCAAGTAACTTATTAGCAAGATTTCTTTAGGCTAAAAATAACATCAAGTATGCATGAAAATCCAAATATTATTACATCCAGTTAGAGGGTTAGATGAATCTTAGACTAAACATAACATCATATTTTTTCCAGGGGAAAAGAGATACGTAAAGCACTTTCCGCCTCTCCTCATCAGTACATAGCTTCTAAAATTTTTGTGGGGTCTACTTTTTTTTCAAATAAATTACTATACATGGAGGGCAATGATTAAACCAACTTAAGTTTACTCTTTTTCCTGAAAGAAAGCATTTGTAACATAATTTTAATTTTAGGTTAGATGAGCTCAGCCAATTACTTCAACAAACACTTCAATGATCCAAGAGTTTTATGACCTATACAAGAGGAAAAACCCTGAAAGGCTTTTTCAAAAACCATGTGTTGGAACAACTGAATTCAAAATAAGTAGGATGAAAAAAAAAATCAGAAACACTTACATTTTTGTAAGGATGGTTTACAAATACATTTCAAAAATATCCAGAAAGAAAAAGACATTCAAAGTGCTTATCTCTTTTCGCTACTGATTCAACGTGAATAGCACACCTCAAAGACACTTCTTTTATCTGAATGAAATTCAGCGGACTTCTTACACAGGTTTTCATAGAAACACATTGAGTTTAACATTACATAAGAATGATTCATATCTTCCATAAATACAAAAAATAAACACAATGCAATACTGCAACAGTCAAAGGGTTACATATGGATATTGAAAGGGAAGCAACGATGTCTCCCTTATTCCAAATTCAGGTCCATCCTAATGACTACCTCTGATGGGCAGCCCTTTTCTCCAGCAGCCTTCTGACAGCCTCCTTTACCTCTTTGTTCCTCAGACTGTAGATTAAAGGATTCAACATAGGTATTACCAAGGTGTAAAACACCGATACTATTTTGTCTTGTTCCATGGAATTTTTGGAACCGGGTCTTACGTACATGAAGATGGCTGTTCCAAAAAAGATACTGACAGCTGTTAGATGGGAGGCACAGGTGGAGAAAGCCTTTTGCCTGCCCTCAGCTGATCTGATCTTAAGAATGGCAACCAAGATATACGTGTATGAGACAAGAATAGTTGGGACAGTCAGAACTACAATTGCAATAGAGTATGCCAAAAGAATTAGATCTGCCATTCGGGTGTCTGAGCAAGAGAGTTTAAGGACAGCAGTAACATCACAGAAAAAATGGTTGATGACATGCGAGCGACAAAAGGACAGATTAAATATATAAGGAGTCTGAAGCACTGCATTCAAACAACCTGCTAGATAGGAACCAACCACAAGCATCCTACAGAACCCTTTGGACATGATAACAGTATAGAGCAGTGGCTTGCAGATGGCTATGAAGCGGTCGTATGCCATCACGCCCAGCAAAAAGCATTCACAGGTCACGCCGATACAGAAGAGGAAGAATTGCAGAGCACAGCCAGTGAAAGAAATGGTTTTTGTTGTTACAAAAGTCATCAGGGTCTTGGGAGCTATGACAGTGGAGTAAAAAATATCTAAGAGGGATAGGTTTCTTAGGAAAAAGTACATAGGGGTATGAAGTCGAGAGTCAATCATTATTATTGTGATCATGCTAGTGTTTCCCACCAGGATGAGCGAGTAGATCAAAAGGAATATCACAAAGAGAAGAAACTGTAGCCTCTTGTTTTCTGTGAATCCCAGCAATATGAATTCGGTCCTTGTGGTGGAATTTTCTTCCATTTGTGCATGTTTTGCCCTCACCTATAAGTAAGAAAATGGGAACATCAGTAAGAAAGTCATCTATGTATTCATGCAGTCTTATTGTTCATGTGAATTTGCAAATACTATTAGTACATTTTAAAGACAGATTCTATCTCAGGGTGAGTCTGCATTTAAGCTGCAATGCATTTGAATGCATTATACCATTTGGCTTTCTTATATTTCTCATTTCCCTTCCTTTCTATTCTCTGGCATGCAGGCTGTGCCCATAACTGTTTCATTTTTTGAGGACCTCTTCTTATTCCTTAGGCTGTGAGTACAAGCAGGATACTTCTAAGACCATTGGCTGGGATTTGAGAGCAGGAGAAGGTTTGCCCTTGTCCCTGCTTGAGATGACCATGGGCAGTTGGTGGGCCAGTGGGTGCAACAGGATGCTGGACTAGATGGGCTGTGGGCTCATCCAGCAGGGCTCCTCTTAGCTTCTTCTTCTCCTTCTTGGTTGCTTTTTTGATTTTTGGTTTTGCTGCCAGAATCAGGTGCCAGAGAATATCATATGATTCATGCAGAGAAAGAAAAGGCTTTCCCTTTTCTAAAGACCGTAATGCAATCATCATCTTATAATTCAAGGTTGCCATTACATGAAAATCTTGCTTACCTAGAAATTCCTGGTTGGTTTCTGATGAAATTCCTCTTGCAAAACAGTTGAGACCTTTTCTTCATGCTTTGCCATCAAAATGTAGTCATGCTGTGAAGCATCATGGTGACACCCCCGTGAGCAGAGTTCATCTATGTCTGTCCAGGTGAGAGTGAGAAAGCTTCCAAGTAGGAAAAGAAAATATATGGCACCCTCTGATCCCTATGAGATTTTGAATAGGTGAAAGTGTGCTACTGAGTTATGTCTAAACAATCCCTGAGAAGTCTCAGGACAATAATGATACAGCCACAAGCGTACACAGTCATCAAAGTTGTCTTTCTACTTAGTGATAGCAAATGAATGTGCAAAATCCTGATAGAGAAGGAGAGAAGACAATCCAGTTTTCTACATGTATAGCTCCTTTCGCTGTTTCTTCAGCTTTCCACCTGTGATGCATACTGCAGAATTCTGCCTGCAAGGTCTAGAGCCAAATTGCTTATTTATTTGGTAGACTTCTGTAGCAGCCCAATAATCTAAGTTCTTTGGGGCAGCTAAAAAACAGGCACTAAAATTGTGAATTAAAAAAAAATCCTCTAAAAGCATAGAACATAGGGATGTTCACCAATGTTCTAAGCATTTGAAATTCCATCAAAAACGATTGAATGAGGACATTCAAATTCAAATAGAATGTCTACACATTCAAACTGAAACATTCAAACAAATTTTGAATGTTCCAAAACATTTTTTCAAATGATTCCAAACATTCAAATGTACAAATATGTATGTATTACATACATATCTATATGCATTTTCAGTGAGACTATGGGGCAAAAATGGGATTCAGAAATGGGATGCATATGAAATTCGTGCAGATACGAATAACACATACGAATGGTGTTGACATTCGTATCTTCAGATTCGAATCTAGCATTCGAACAAATATATTTGAATGCATTTGATTCATATCAGATTTTGTTGCATTCAGATTCAGAACATTTGAATTGAATAGATTGTTTGGATATTTGATTCAATTCGTATGCAAAAAAATAAAAATAAAATAAAATAATCTATGCACATCCCTAATGGGATATCTAAAATCAATCAGGCTTTACCAGTCTAAGGACCTTTCTGCACTTACTTGGTATACTGAAATGGGCTGCTTACTAATATACTTGTTTTGGGTGGGATTTACCCCATTTTGGTCCAGAACTGTTGTAATGGCTTTGTATCCATGTTTAGCAGGGAAACACCATCTTGACTGGTCTAGGCATCAGTGCTTTTACACCTAAGGTCAATTTGCACTTGTCCTGCTAGTGCCTGCTGGGGTAACTGCTGGGAAGCACCATCTGCCCTTGTAGGAGGTGGTTTCACCCCAGAAAGATCTCCTGCTATCCCAGAAGCTCCCCCAATATCCACTAGAAGTGGTGCACAAAATCATACACCACACATGTCTAGGGGTGAGCATGAATGGGTTTTCTGCATTTGATTCGTATCAGATTGAATCTAAGAAAATGTGTATTGGTTTTGAATAGATTCCCTTTGAATGCAGTAGGATTCTATTTGATACAAATGTTTTTGGATGAATTCATGCAAATATCTGATACGAATGTCTTTGTATTCATATACAAATGTCCGGATTCATGCAAATTCGTATGGGTATTGTATGTTACGAATATTCGTACACATCCTTACACGTGTCGCATTTCTTACCTTTCCGAGCCATTGGAGAGGACATTTGCACCTCTTCCAGTGCCAGGGGTCATCTGAGGTGCTATGTAAACACTTTGGCACATACATGGTGCAGCTCTGTTGTCCAGTGATGGCACAGTCACACTGGCCACCAGGATGAAGATTGTGTGTTCCCAGACACACATCCAGATTCCAGACCTCAAGTAGGTCTGTGAACATGTGAAGAGAGGGATGGCATGCACTAGTACTCACAAATGCAAATGGTAGAGCATGCCAATGGGAGTGCACTATTCATGTTCCCCAGACTGGACAGGAAGTGTGGAAACGCCTCTGTTTAGGAACAAGGAAAATGACACAGCTCCATCTTTGAGGCTTTCATATAGAGATGTTCACAAATGTTTGTTTTTTTTGACATTCTATTTGAATCGAATCAAATACCCAAAAATCCAATTAGATTTGAATCTTTTAAATTTGAATTTAACAGGATTCAATTCAAATTTACCAAATTCAAATCTATTCCTTTGAATTTTTGATTTGAATCTGCACATATGAATGTTGACAACATTCATATATGCGCATTCGCATCTTCCCCACATCTGTACACATCCATATGCATCCTATAGTTATCCTATATGCAACCGGTTTTCGTCCCGTATGGATCCCTACAAATATGTACGGATGTGGGAAAGATGTGGATCTTCAAGTATGCATCTTGTAGGAAACTGTACACATACAAATGTCCAGAACGAATAGATCTGAAATTCAAAATTTTATTCAAATGTTTATATTCGAATTTTGGGACATTCTATTCGAGTTTGAAAGCTGAAATTCAGCACATTCTATTGGATTTCAAGTGCCTACAAGTATTCATGCACATCCCCACTTGAATAAGCTTCAGACTTGGGGCTTCAGTGTTTTCAGTTGTTCTTTATGGAAGCTTTAAAGATCCTCTTAGAAACCCCAACATGGAGTTCAGCTTTATTCACTGGGGGTGGTACTGGAGCGTAAGGGACATGGACCAATCATAGGGAAGGGTAAGTTGTATTTGTGATGGAAATACACTTTTCCAGTGAGGAACTGGGAGGATATATCTACATTACTGCTGGTGTTGAACCAAGACAACAGTGTTTTAACTCTCACATTGTGGATGGCATTCAATGGGCTTGGACTAAAACAGGTTAAATGATTCCAAGGGATAGTTAAACCATTCTAAGGGAGATAAGTGTGGAAATAGCCTAATGTACTTCATGGGTTTTAGACTATGGTAGGAATTTTGCATGGTTTTGTTAGAATGTGCCAGCAGGATTTTGTATGTAAATTGACCACACAACACTGCATATAGGGACTACAATTTGGTCTAATGGTTTAGGGAGCCAGACTCCTATCTGGGAATACTGGGTTTGATTCCACACTCCTCCATAAAGCCACCTGAGTGACCTTGGGCTAGTCACAGCTCTTTCCTGAACTCTCACAGCCCCACCTACCTCACAGAGTGCTCTGTTGTGGAGAGAAGAACATTTATTCATTCAGTTTATTTGTATACCACCTTTCTAATAAATTACTCAAGGTGGTTTACAGCAGCCATGAAGAATACAACACAAAGTAATACATTGTACATTAAATAGATAATATATCATATGATTATACTGTATATAAACAAATAATGCACTATTAAATTACATAAAACATTGGGGGAGGGGGGAAAGAGGCAACAGCTGTAGTCCAGGGATGTGTATGGATATTTTCTTGCATTTGAATTCAAGTTGAATCGAATGTCAAAACATTCAATTCGAATGTTTAAAATCCAGATGCAACAAAAACCAATTTCAATCCGATACATTTGAATCTTTTCGTTCAAATGTTAGATACAAATTTAAAGATACGAATGTCGAAAACATTCGTATGTGTTATACGTATCTGTACACATTTTGTATGCATCCTGTTTTCGTTCTGTATTATAAGCGCAAATGCGTACAGATACGTATGATATTCATACAGATAAGTATGCAATATGTACATATCTGTGCATTCAAATGTTTTTAATTATTTGAATGAATATTTTGGGACATTCAAAATTTGTTAGAATGTTTAAATTCGAATGTGAAGCCTTTCTATTTGAACTTGAATGTCCACATTCGATCGAATTCAATTGAATTTTGAATGTTTAGAACATTTGTACATGTCCCTACTGTAGTCTTATGTATGCATGATGAGTTCCAACAAGAATGAAATCAGTCATGCACTGTGTCCTGGTGGCTAATAAGGGGCATTAATGGTGTGCAAATATTGTGCTATCTTGTTCCTAGGTGGGTGCACGCATGTCTGTCCTTAAAGGATTTCAACCATCCTTTGTGGGAATGCAGTCTGAGTTTCTTAGTACACTGACATATTACCCAATTGAGACAGCTGTTCCAGTCAAAGGCTGCCCATGATATGTAATTTTAGGACCCTTAGGGTGCATCAGTATTTGGCACTGAAAAACGGATTTAAAAAGATCCGTTTTTCGGCCATCTGTCCTCCCCAGGATCCATCACAAATAGTGATGGTCCGAAACGCCCCCATGCATCTGCACACGCATGGGGAGGACGGATCCGGGAGGACAAAATGTCTGCCAGCCTCTTGTGCTGCTGACACTGCCCCTGGAGCCGTGGGACTGGAGAAGGCAGCTGCCAGTCACCACATGTTTCCGGCAGTGTGCGGCATGCAGGGGAGGGGTTCCGGAGGCAGACAGTCCTGCTTCCGCCCCTCCCAACATGGTGGCCGCCGGGACATCTGTTCCTTCACCTGGCCGTGTGCAGAAGCGCCCTGCTTCCGAACACATCCAGGTGAAGGGACGGATTGAAGACCTCATTTCTGAGGTCTTCATTTTAATCTGGATTTCAGCAGTGAAATGAAGGGTCCAGAAAGAGGTCTCCAGTGCGGAAGCACCCAAGGTAAATGTTTTAAATGTGTCTTAGGGGGGTGATTAATCCGGTTTCTGCACCCAGGGTGGAAACACCGTTAGACTCTTTCTGTAATGACCTCATGTTCTGAACCAGTAGGTTTGAACCAGCCAGGGATGCTTGTTTGGACCATTTAAAGGTGTTGCTTGGAAACGTGCCATCTTGAGGAAGACACTGAGCCAACCCGCTCCCTATCCCAACCCTCAAGCTTCCACAAGCTACAAGCTCCAGAGCTTCAGGGGGACCCATTTGGATGATACACTTTGGTGCAGTGCTGCAATGGGTCTACTGCTCTCCTGATCATGGTGGTGTGCTTTCTTCATGCTTATGTAGTATGGACCAGGCTCCACTGGTACACTGGTGTACCAGTTTTAGCAGGTCTATCCAGTTGTCCTAGTGAATTTCAGAAGTATGCTTGGATCCCATAGCAATACAAAAATATTGCCAAGACAGAAGCAGCAGTAACATCAAGAACCTATAGTAATTCAGTTTTTAAGCTGACATCCTTCATCCCACCCCCCTTGCTCATTGTCACATGTAGAGATCTGCACAAATGGGTTTTTTTCACATTCACTCATAATGAATTGAATGTTAGAAAATTTATATTTGTTTGAACAGATCCCCTTCAAACGTGGTAGGATTGCATTTGTACGAATGTCAAATATGTATCCAATATGAACGAATATGTATCCGATATGTATTTGACATGAATGAATATGTATCCCGTATGTATCCCGTAACATATCTGCTCTGAAACGGTCAGTTCCAACCAGAATCCACTTTTAATCCACTCTCGATTCATATTGAATGCAATCTAGTTCCATTGCAGATGTGTCTGGCACAGACACTTCCCTACCTGCCTAGTTTAACAAGCGTCTGGACTATTTGTACAAAAGTCTGAAACATTCGCATTCGTCTGAAGGTTAATGTACAAATGTCATAAGATTCGATTTGGGCAGGAATGTCCAAATTTGGACAAATTCGAACAAATAATGAATGTTATGAATATCTGTGCATATGCCTAGTCACAGGTCATTATAAACAACCTCAAGGAGAAATTTGCCTCATTTATAAACCCAGGTAAGAATTACTTCCTTTTTAGAGGTAGACTTTGTTGTCATCAGAAGACTTGTCTTTCCTTCCTTTTTGCTATTTATGCCTTTATATGTCCTTTCTTCCCAGCTCCTGTATTGTTCAGCTGTGGAATCTAGTATTCATTCAAACTAAATTCCTGGAATTAATTTCTATTGAAACCAAGGGGTTATCAAGCATTCCTAATATTTCACATTGATTTCAAGGGGACCTAAGCCAAGCGAACCACAGAACGCTACTTCACTAATTTGTTAAAAAATAAGCGACATAACATTTTGTTTGGTTTTTCACAGGCAAGAATGGGATTGCAAAACATCTTGGCATTTACTGAGTGAATAAATGGGTATTGAAAGGGAAGTCATAATGTCTCATTTAGTTGAAATTAAGATCCATCCTAATTACTGTCTCTGACAGGCAGCCATTCTCTCCAGCTTCCTTTACATCTTTGTTGTTCAGACTGTAGATGAGAGGATTCAACATAGGTATTGCCAGGGTGTAAAACACTGAGATTATTTTGTCCTGATCCATGGAATATTTGGAACTGAGTCCTAACTACATGAAGATGGCTGTCCCATAGAAGACACTGATAGCTGTTAGATGGGAGGCCCATGTGGAGAAACCCTTTTGCCTGCTCTGCACTGAGTTGATCCTAAGAATGGCAACCATGATATAGATGTATGAGACAAGAATATTCAGGACACTCAGAAATACAATTGCAGTAGAGAAGGTGAAATGAATTATATCTGTGACTCGGGGGTCTGAGCAGGAGAGCTTAAGGATAGGTTGAACATCACAGAAAAAATGGTTGATGACATTGGATCAACAAAAGGACAAATTAAATATAAAGGAAGTCTGAACTGCTGCATTCACACAACCCGCTATCTAAAAGCAATTCGGATGAGACTCTCGTGATCAGTGGCATTGTGAGACTCTGAGATCAGCACGGTTCATCTATTTCTCTCCAGGTGACAGCAAGAAATCTTCCACGTGGGAAAGTAAGATATGGCATACTTTGATCCGCAAGAGATTTTGAGTAGGAAAGAGTGTACTCCTAAATTATCTTTGCCTATGCATATCTCAGACATCTTTATTAAAGACACCTAACTTATCAGTGATAACAAATGAAGTTTCAAGATCTTGATAAAGATGGAGAAAAGGCAATTCACCTTTAACATATGTAGCTCCTTTTTGCTTTTTCCTCATCTGCACATGCATTGTCGAACTTCCAAAGATTTTCTACTGTTAATTCAAGGGGACCTAAGCCAAGCTAACTACAGAGCAAACCTTCACTAGTCTGCTCAGAATAAAGCCACATAAATTTCACTTTGATTTTCCCAGGAAAGCATAGAATTGGAAAACACTTTGGTGTTTGCTGGAAAAAAAGCATGGATAATGAAAGGGGAGCAAAAGTGTCTCCCTTATTCCAAATTAAGGTCCATCCTAACTACTAGCTCTGATGGGCAGCCTTTTTCTCCAGCTGTCTTTTGACAGCATCCTTTACCTCTTTGTTCCTCAGACTGTAGATTAAAGGATTCAACATAGGTATTACCAAGGTGTAAAACACTGAGATTATTTTGTCCTGTTCTGTGGAATATTTGGAACTGGGTCGTAAGTACATGAAGATGGCTGTTCCAAAAAAGATACTGACAGCTGTTAGATGGGAGGCACAGGTGGAGAAAGCCTTTTGCCTGCCCTCCACTGAGCTAATCTTAAGAATGGCAACCAAGATATACATGTATGAGATAAGAATAGTTGGGACAGTCAGAAAAACAATTGCAGTGGAGTTTGTGAAAACAAGCAGAGATGTGACACGCGTGTCTGAGCAAGAAAGTTTAAGGATAGGTGTAATATCACAGAAAAAATGGTTGATGACATGCGAGCGACAAAAGGACAGATTAAATATAAAGAAAGTCTGAACTGCTGCATTTGCACAACCAATTAGATAGGAACCTGCCACAAGCATCCTACAGAATCCTTTGGACATGATGACAGTATAGAGCAGTGGCTTGCAGATGGCTATGAAGCGGTCGTATGCCATCACGCCCAGCAAAAAGCATTCACAGGTCACGGCAATACAGAAGAAGAAGAATTGCAGAGCACAGCCAGTGAAAGAAATGGTTTTTGTTGTTACAAAAGTCATCAGGGTCTTGGGAGCTATGACAGTAGAGTAAAAAATATCTAAGAGGGAGAGGTTTCTTAAGAAAAAGTACATGGGGGTATGAAGTCGTGAGTCAATCATGATGAGTGTGATCATGCTAGTGTTTCCCACCAGGATGAGCAAATAGATCAAAAGGAATGTTGCAAAGAGAAGAAACTGCAGGCTCTGGTTTTCTGTGAATCCCAGCAATATGAATTCGGTCGTTGTGGTGGAATTTTCCTCTCCCATGTGTACATGTTGTGCCCTCCCCTATAAGTAAGAAAATGAGAGCAACAATAAGAAAGTCATTTCCATATTTATTCAGTTTTATCTCTTGCACAGAAAAAGTAATAATAGCTTTCTTATTATTTTTGCAAATTTGTATCTCAGGGTGAGTCTGCATTTAAGCTGCAGTGCATTTGAATGTATTATACCATTTGGCTTTCTTATATTTCTAGTTTCCCTTCCTTTCTATTCTCTGGCACACAGGCTGTGCCCATAACTGTTTCATTTTTTGAGGACCTCTTCTTCTTCTATTTGATAAGTCTCTTGTATTGTTTGCTTTGTTTTTTTTTTTGTTTGTTTGCTTTATCTCATTTGGATTTTTAGTTTTGCTGCCAGAGTAGGTGCTAAAGAATATCATACAATTCATGGTGGGGAAAAAAGGACTTTCCCCTTTCTAAAGACTGTAATGCAATCATCATCTTATATTTCATGGTTACCATTATATGCAAATCTTGCTTACCTAGAACTTCCCGGCTGGTTTTTGCAGAACAGCTAAGATCTTTTCTTTATGCTTTGCCATCCAAAAGCAATTATGCTGTGAAGCATTGTGGTGAGACCCCGGTGAGCACCATTCATCTATTTCTGTCCAGGTGAGAGCAAGAAAGCTTCCAAGTAGGAAAAGAAGATAAATGGCATCCTCTGATCCCTAAGAGATTTAGAGTAAGTGAAGGTGCACTACTGAATTATCTCTAAACAGTTCCTGAAAGGTCTCAGGACAATAATCATACAGCCACAAGCTTACACACTCATTAAAGTCATCTTTCTAGTTAGTAGTAACAAACGAATGTACAAAATGTTGATAGAGAAGGAGAGATGATGTTCAGCTTTCCTCACGAGTAGCTCCTTTTGCTCTCCATCCATGATGCATACTGTATTATTGTGTCTGGAAGGTCTAGAGCCAAATTGCTTATTCATTTGGTAGACTTGTGTAGCTGCCCAACAATCAAAGTTCTTTTGGGCAGCTTAAAAACATCCACTAAAATTGTGAATTAAAAAAAATAATCATCCAAAAGCATGAATCATCTCAAACCAATCAGCCTTTCTGCACTTACCTGAGGCCTCTTTGCACTACACCCAGAATCGCTGTAGTGAAGGAGGCAAAGACATGCAGGAACACTTTCTCCTTTCACACAGAGGGAGGCGAATGGAGAAAGCATTCCCGCCTGTCCTAGCCTGGAAAGGCTGGGATGTGGGTGGAACGCCGCTCCCCAAGATCCAGGGCGGAAGGCCTGTTGTGTGCCTTCCCTGCACTCCTGCTCACTCCTGGGGCCCAGATTGGGGCTCCTAGGGATCAGTGGGACCCCCACCGGGTCATGCGCGTGCATGCACAGCCTTACCTGCTGGCTGTCAGGTTGATTCTGGCTGCAGTAGGTGAGGCACGCTGTGCTCCTCTGTGTGGCAGGGCACCTCATTGGCCAGCCACCCCTTTGGCTTCACCAGGCCATCTGTGCAGGTGGGTGGCCAATGAGGCGTCATGCCACACGCATGTGCACAGTGTGCCCTGCCTACTGTAGCCAGAATCGACATGGCAGCCAGCATGTAAGGCTGTGCACGCATGCGCGTGACCCAGGGTGGAGTGTGGGGTATGGGGTGGAGGCCCTGCTGGTCCTAGGAGCCCCGATCTGGGCACCAGGAGCAGGCGGGAGTGCAGGGAAGGGACCCAACTGGCCTCCCCACTCCTGGCTCAAAGGCAGCCAATGGAGAGAGGCCTGAATCCACTTTGAATCCACTCTCAATCCATGTGGAATGCACTGTGGATCCATTGCAGATGAGACTGGCACAGCCACTTTCCCACCTCCCTAGGTTCACAAATGTTCCTAAGCATTTGTACAAATGTTCCAAAACATTTGTACAAATATGCCAGTGTACCAGTGTCATAACATTAGATTTGTATATGAATGTCTGAATTCATACAAATTCTTACAGATATCGAATGTTATGAATATTTGTCCACATCCTTACTGTTTCTTACCTTTCCCAGCCACCGGAAAAGACATCTGCAGCTCTTCCAGTGCCAGGGGTCATCTGAGGTGCTGTGTAAGCACTTTGGCACATCAAGTGGTCTGGGATGCTTGTGTGCATACGTGGTGCATCTCCGTTGTCCCAGTGATGGCGCAGTTGCACCAGCCACCAGGATGAAGATGACGTCCCCCCAGACACAGATCTGGACCTCCAGTAGGTCTGCAAACACATAGGGGGAGGGAAGGCAGGCACTAGTACTCACAAATGCTAATGCTAATGCATGCCAATAAGAGTGTACTATTCATGCCGCTCAGATGGAACGGGAAGTGTGGAAGAAGGAGAATGCCACAGCTCATCTTTGAGGCTTGCATAAGCTTTAGACTTGGGGCTTCAGTGTTTTCAGTTTTCTTTATGCAAGCTTTAAAGATCATCTTAGAAAACTCAACATTGAGGTAGTTCAGCCTCATTCACCAGGGGTGATACTGGAGCGAAAGGGGCATGGACCAATCATAGGGAAGGATAAGTTATGTTTGTGATGGAGATACACTTTGCCAGGGAGGAACAGGGAAGATATTACTAGGGATGTGCCCAAATGTTTTTTTGACATTCTGTTTGAGTCAATTTGAATTCCTAAAATTCCATTCAATTCTAATGTTTAAAATTTGAATTTCACAAGATTCTTTTTGAATTAACCAAATTCAAATCTATTTGTTCGAATCTTTCTTTTGAATCTGCACATACAAATGTTGACAACATTTGTAGATGCCCTTACACATCTTCCCTGCATCTGTACACATCCGTACACATCTGTATGCATCCTGTAGTTATCCTGTACGCAATCTGTTTTCATCCCGTACAGATCCGTACAAATTTGTACGGATGCAGGAAAGATGCGGATCTTCAAGTACGCATCATGTACGAATCTGTACATGTACATATGTTTGAATAATTTGAACAAATAGATTCAAAATTCAAAATTCATTCGAATCTTTAAATTTTGATTTTCTGACGTTCAGATTCGAATTCAAATGTTGAAATTTGGCAGATTCGATCAAATTTTGAATGCCTATGAATATTCATGCACATCCCTAATATCTACATTGCTGCTGGTGTTCAACAAAGACAAGGATGTTTTAGCTCTCACAATGTGAATGACATTCACCGGGCTTGGACTAAAACACATTTCTACTTGGATCCCAGAGCAGCACAAAAATATTGCCAAGATACAAACAGCAGTAACATCAGGAACCTCAATTTTACAGCTGATATCCTTCATTTCCCCCCCCTCATTGTCACAGGTAGGGATGTGCAGCAATGGGTTTTTTGACATGTTAGAAAATCCATATTCGTTTGAATAGATCCCCTTCAAATGCGGTAGGATTCTATTCAATACCAATGTATTCATACAAATTTGTATGAATATCCGATACATATCCAATACGAATGAACATATCTCTGATACAAACCAATACGTATCTGTAACTGAGATGAACGAATAAGCATCAATACGTATCATGTAACATATCCACTCTGAAACCGTCAAATCCTACCTGGATCACTTTTAATCTGCCCTTAATCCATGTCGAATGCAATCTGGATCCATTGCAGATGTGACTGGTGCCGCCACTTTCCCACCTCTCCAGTTTAACAAGTGTCCAGATTATTGGTACAAATGTCTGAAACATTCGTATTTGTATGAATGTTATTGTAAAAATGTCATAACATTCACTTTTGGTAGGAATGTCCAAATTTGGATGGATCTGTACAAATAATGAATGTTACGAATATTTGTGCATGTACCTAGTTATAGATCATTGTAACCAACCTCAAAGAGAAATTTGGCTCCTGCAGAACCCCATTAGTAATCTTCTCTTTGAAAGGAATCTTTTTAAGAATTATTCCTTTTTCAGAGGTTGACTTCCTTTGTCAACCACAGACTTGTCTTAGGTTCCTTTTTGTTATTTCTGTTTTACATGTCCTTTCTTCCCTGCTCCCGTACTGTTCAGCTTTGGAATTTAGTATTTATTTAGACTAAATTCCTGGAATTGATTTCTAATGAAATCAAGGGGTCTTCAAGCATTCCTAATATTTCACATTCATTTCAAGGGGACCTAAGCCAAGCTAACCACAGAATGCTTCATTAATGCCTTCTAGTGCTCAGGAGGGGTGTGGGATTGGAAAACACTCTTTTGTTTTACCAGTTTCCCCTTCCGTCCTCCTTAGGCTTTTGGATTTGCCACAAAATGAGGACATCTAGAAATGTTTTATGTTGGTTTATTTAAAAAGAATAAAAAAATATAACAAGACATAATGAGCAAACAGCATACAACAGTTATAGTAGCATAAAAAGTTAAAGCATTTCGTTCTTACGTACCAGCACGTCCCCCTGAAATTGAGGCAGATGACAGTATTTTAGCATGAGTTGGTTAGATTGAAACGTAACTAACAGAAAAGCCTATCTGCTTAATTCCAAAACTAGTTTGTCAGCTGTTAGAAGCCTGCCAATAAGGTGCATTGGTTTTCAGTTGCTTCTAATGTACTAGGTCAATTTATTTTATTATTTATTATTTACATTTATATCCCGCCCCATACCCGAAGGTCTCTGGGTGGGTTACAACCTTAAAACAACAAATTAAAACTGGACTCAATGCACTTAATAAGCCAGACATCAGAAAACAATCTCTTAAACATTATTATCACAGGTTTCAATAATCAGGGCAATTTCCATCCTGACCATATTCAGATGGCTGGGAAGGTAGTAAAGATCTTAAAGGAACACTTTCTTTCATGTAGATGTAAGCTAACTTCCTTCCTTCTTCATTCAGTTTGTTGACTACAATGGGTGGATTTAGCTACTTCCATTACAACTAGTTTGTTCGGAAATAAGCCATATCAAATTCCGTTTGATTTTTCACAGGCAAGAATGGGGTTGCAAAACATCTTGGCATTTACTGGGAGAATTCATGGATATTGAAAGGGAAGCAGTAATGTCTCATTTAGTTGAA
Organism: Aspidoscelis tigris stejnegeri; assembly: GCA_023333525.1. NCBI lineage: Eukaryota > Metazoa > Chordata > Lepidosauria > Squamata > Teiidae > Aspidoscelis > Aspidoscelis tigris. Next base: position 7,229,795 of record JALMGA010000003.1, read on the forward strand.
ATTAAGGTCTGTTATGATGTGAATTATGGATTTATGAACAAAAGGACTCAGTATTTCATTCTGGAAAAGGAGAAGAACATTGGCTTAACTTGCTCTGGAATGTAGCGGTCTTTCTGTTTATGGGAAGCACAGAGAAGCCGTCGTTCTATTCAGGAAGCATGCACAAGAAATTATCCTGTGGCCTTCCATCCAGGATGAAGGAATCGACAGGAAATTTGAGCTTTGCATCCGTGTTTCAGTGACGGATGCTGAAATCTCTGTCTACCTAGATAAGACCATTCCCTGAACAAAGGAATGTCAGGTACAACTCAGTTCTGGAGTATAAGACAACTGGGCATATAAGATGACCCCCAACTTTCCAGTTAAAATATAGAGTTTGGAATATACTTGCCATATAAGAAGACGGCACCGGACTTTTGAGAAGATTTTCCTGGGTTTACAAGTAGTCTTATAGGCCAGAAAATACAGTATATATTTATCTAGGGGTGTGCACAGAGCCATTTTTCCAAATTCTCCCTCTCTCCCTTCCTTTTGGCCACTGCTGATGCTGCGCTGCCACTGTGGTCTGCTTTTTAAAGCAGAATTAACAACAACAACAACAAAAAGGAACACGCATAATGCACATTCACATCCATTTGTGTTAATTCTGTTTTAAACAAGCCAAGTGGGATCACATCCTATGTGCTCTGGTACACTCCATTGCACAACCCCAATGGACCGAAACCAATGGAAGAAAATTTCTTGTAAAGAAAAGTACAGCCCCCAGAGGATGTCTTCAAAAAGGGTGGGAGATTCAACCTTTTTCTTTCTTTGCTGATGGTCTGGGTGGTGAGGAAATGTGATGTCTCTTTCTTTCTCCCCCCCCCCTCCCCCGCTCCATTTCATTCTCAAAGAAAGGTTTTGCAGGGAAAAGCCTCTCTCTCAGGCTACTTTTACTGAATGGGCAGGAACAGAGAGAGAGAAGCTGAAACTTCTAAAACTATTTGAAGTCTGATTTTTCAAGGTTTTTTTTTTAAAGTTTCACTCATCTTCTTGGCTAAAAGCTGCTAAGAAGTTGCACTTGTTTTATTTTTTACAATTTTGGAAAAGGGTGGGCCTTTTTCCTTTGCAAGTTGCATTTTGAATCTGCTGGGATGTGTTTTTGAATCTCAGCATGGCTTGCATTTACACTAATTTTAAACTAGAGATCCGGAGACTTTTAAATCATCTTGAGTCTTGATTTTTGAGTCCTTTTGTGGTTTTACCAGTGTTTAAAGAACTTTAATCAGGGAATGCTCTGGATTTAGAAGCATTCTTATTAGATGTGCAGTTGTTCTATTTCTTTTCTTTTCTTTTTTACAATTCTGGAACAATGATTCTGAAGCTGATATCCTGATATTTCCTGTATATCTCTAAGTCTTTTTAAGTTTTTTATGTTGAGTCAGGCTTTTTTTCCTTAGATTTTCTTTATTTTCCCTTTCCTTTCTTTTTGTTGTTTTCCCTAATTTTAAGCATAATGTGTTTTATTTTAAAACTGTATTTTCTTTTGAGTCATTTTAAGAGTTTTGCTGCATCTTATTGTATTTTTAGAGGTTTGCTGCATAATATGAAATGCTAGCAAGATAATTGTTACTTTTTGCACATATATGTGTTCCTTTTGTCTGTTTTGTACAATCGTGTGAGCTATTTGCAAAGAGATGGCTCTACTCCCATTTCTGAGGTTTTTTTCTGTACCATAATACATATTTTCATTTTTTCTCAAAATAAATGACTTTCAATGTGATAGGTTTTCTAATAACGCCCAATTTCTGGCTATTTTTCATAATCAAAGCCTTATCAAATGATCTTGTGACCCCTCCCCCCTCCATGATTCTGAGTTTGGGGTACCTTTGGTTTCCAAATTAATCCAAATTCAATTCTCTGGGTAATAGGTCCATCCTAATTACTATCTCTGCTGGGCAGCCTTTCTCTCCAGCAGCCTTTTTAGAGCTTCCTTTACCTCTTTGTTCCTCAGACTGTAGATTAAAGGATTCAACATAGGTATTACCAGGGTGTAAAACACTGATATTATTTTGTCCTGTTCCACGGAATATTTGGAACTGGGTCGTATATACATGAACATGGCTGTTCCAAAGAAGACACTGACAGCTGTTAGATGGGAGGCACAGGTGGAGAAAGTCCTTTGTCTTCCCTGCACTGAGTTGATCCTAAGAATGGCAACCACAATATAGGTGTATGAGACAAGAATTGTCGGGACACTAAGAAATACAATTGCGATAGAGAAGGTGAAATGAATTATATCTGTAACTCGAGTGTCTGAGCAGGAGAGCTTAAGGATAGGTGGAACATCACAGAAAAAGTGGTTGATGACATGTGAGCGACAAAAGGACAAATTAAATATAAAAGAAGTCTGAACCGCTGCGTTCACACAAGCTGTTATATAGGAAGCAGCCACAAGCAGCCGGCATAATCCTTTGGACATGATAACAGTATAGAGCAATGGGTTGCAGATAGCTATGAAGCGGTCGTATGCCATCACGCCCAGCAAACAGCATTCACACGACACAGCAATACAAAAGAAGAAGAATTGCAGGGCACAGCCAGTGAAAGAAATGGTTTTTGTTGTTACAAAAGTCATCAGAGTCCTGGGAGCTATGACAGTGGAGTAACCAATATCTAAGAGGGAGAGGTTGCTTAGGAAAAAGTACATGGGGGTATGAAGTCGTGAGTCAATCACGATTAATGTCACCATGCCAGCGTTTCCCACCAGGATGAGCAAGTAGATCAAAAGGAATACTGCAAAGAGAAGAAACTGCAGGTTCTGATTTTCTGTGAATCCCAGCAATATAAATTCGGTCACCATGGTGAAGTTTTCCTCTACCATTTGTGCAAGGTGTGCTCTCACCTATAGGCAGGAATATGAAAAGAAAAGAGAGTCAGGTTGTCTGACATTATGCTAAATGGATTGAACATTAGGATAGAAAAGTGGTGTTTATGCTCTGTCCATTTCCCCACTTAATCACACAGCGGTTCTCTTTCTTGCGCAAAAAAAGTAACAATAGTTTTCTTATTTGTGTGGATTTCACAATATTATCAGCACCTTTAAAGACAGAAAGGTATGCTCTCACCTGTAACTAAAAATGTGAGAACAACAATAAAGAGTCCTGCTGTCTGATTTATGCCCCCCTTTTCCACACAGTCAAAGATCTGGATCTTTGAGATGGGATCCTCTCAAGACCCCATTATGGACACCTTTATCAGATCCACAGAAATCCAGATTTAAGTGCCTGATGGACCTATTAAATCTGGATTTCCCCTGCCCTTGTGGGGACAGGCCTTGCAGATGGGACGTTCAATGGCGTCCAGGTGGGGACAAGGCCCGATTGGTACCAATCAGGTACTAATCAGGTTCCTAATAAGGTCTTAGAAAGCTTCTAAGCTATTGTGGGAAAAGGCCCTAAAATAGAAAAGGGGTGTTTAACATTTATTGTCTGTCTATTTCTCCACTTGAAATCACCCAGTGCTTCTCTTTCTTGCACAGAAAAACTATTAGTTTTCTTGTTATTTGTGTGGATTTGTGAATATTATCAGTGCCCTTTAAAGATAGAAAGAATCACTCATTGCTTGTGCCTGAGAACACACAGTCTGCCACCATATTTCCATGTGCAGCATTAATAAGCAACTGGTGGCTCATTAATCATGCTGCCTGATAGCATACCCAATTGCCTCTTGAGGTAGCATTTTGGAACGGTGTCATTTTGCTACTGTCAGAGCAGATGCTGTGATCGCTCTGAATTAGGGATGTGTATGGATTTTTTTGTACTTGATTTGTATTGAATTGAAAGCAAGAAATTTTGTATTCATTCAAGTAGATCCCCTTCAAATGTAGTGGACTCAAATTCCATACAGATGTTCAATCCCATACGAAACGCATACGAATGCATATGAATCCCATACGAATCCCGTATTAAGGTTCATATGAATGCATCACAACATCTGATTCACATTAGAATGTCAGTCTTTGAATGTGCTAACATTCGATTGAAATACCATTGTCCGCATCTGCCCAAATTTGTAAGAGTTCTGAATGTTCCAAATATCTGTGGAGATCCCTACTCTGAATGTGATGCCTCAGCACTTGCAAATGAAGATGGGACACGTCACCATTAGCAGCCATTGTGGAGCAGGGGCCTCCCACAGACATGCAGGAAATGGCTGCCTCAATTTTAACATGGACACACTGCCACAAAAAGGAGCAAAAATGGGTCCACAGACCAGACAGATGCCAGAAATTCAAAATCATGAAGATAAGGGAGCTATGTTACTAAAGCTTCAGTCACGTTTCAAGAAAGAAACATGCTGACAGAGCTAAAAAAAAAAAAGGAGCTTCAACCTAATATGTTATTTATTTATACTACAAAGGCTGTAGTCACACACAGTAAAAACAATGCCTCTTGAAGTGGTTTAGAGGAATTTTGGAGACTCCTGGCAGGAGGAATGGGCCATGCACCGGCTTTCCATCCTCCCACTCATGAATATTTTTGGCTAGAAAAGTGGCTAGAAGTAGGGATAGGCACAAATATGCTTTTTGGCATTCGATTTACAACGAATTGAATGTTATAAAATTAATATTTGTTCAAAATGATCCCCTTCGAACGTGGTAGGATTCTATTTGATATGAATGTATTCATGCGAATTCATACAAATATCTGATATGAATGCCTATGTATCCTGCATACGGATCCTATAGAAGTGCATAGATATTGAATATGTATGTTATACCAATTCATACGTATCAATACATATATCAGATACTTATCCTATATGAACGTTTATGTATTGATACACATCAAAATCATCCAGCAGTTATCCTTCTTGAATGGAAAGGGTAACAACTTTTAATAAGTTTAATATATCATGGTTTTAATGTATTCATTCTATATGTTGCAACTCGCCCTGCGACCTTTGGATATAGGGCGGGATAAAAATTTAAAGAAACTTTCTCATTATGCATGTGAAAACTGGTGGCACATATTAAAGTTGGGGGAAAATCACAGGGTGTGTCTCTGCCTGTTAGCTCTGGTGTATGGGATCTTACCTTCTGTTGCCATATCTCTATTTGTAGTAGTACTGACTCGTGGTAATCCTGTTTCCATAGAATCATAGAATCATAGAATGGTAGAGTTGGAGGGGACCTCCTGGGTCATCGAGTCCAACCCCCTGCTCAAGGCAGGATCTCCTAAACCATCTCAGACAGATGGCTGTCCAGTCTCTGCTTGAAGACCTCCATTGAAGGGGAACCAATTCCCTATTACTATGCTCAAGTGCCTTCTGGGGCAGCATTTTCTGTGGGTTCAAATTTGCTACCACAAATGGAGGTGTTGCAATTGCTCTGGAAGTGATACCCTTGTGCTTGCAAACATCATCTTTAGCAACAATTGAGGAGTTTCCCCATGAAGGCAGGAAACGGCTGTCTCAAAGTTAAAGTGGATGCAGAGCCACAAAGTATAGTTCCACAGAACAGACTCCAAAAATGCAAAATGCCAAGGCATGAAAGTAGAGGGACAATGTATGTTATTAATGCTGTAATTTCATTTTTAAAGAAAACAAAAATGCTGACATAGCTCTAAAAAAGAAGCCTCACCCTAATACCTTAATTATTTACATAACAAGGGGTGTAGTCACACAGTAAAAACAATACCTCTTGGGGTGGTTTAGAGGAAACTTAGAAACTCTTGACTAGCGGGATAGATCATAGACCTGCCTTCCATCCCTCTGAGGGATATGGACAAATGTTGCTTTTTTGCATTTGAATTCAGATTGAATAGAATATCCAAACATTTCATTCAATTCAAATGTTTTGAATCTGAACACAACAAAATCTGATTTGAATCAAATCCATTCAAATCTATTTGTTTGAATGTTAGATTTGAATTGGAAGATACAAATGCCAACAACATTCATATGTGTTTTATGTATCTGTATGCATTTTGTAGGCATCCTGTTTTATCCCTGTATGCATCCTGTACTATCAGTGCAAATGCATACAATTCGAAACATTCAAATGTACATACGTATCTATACATTCAAATGTTTCAAATCATTCAAACGAACATTTTGAGCATTCAAAATTCATTAGAAAGTTTAAATTAGAATGTGTAGACATTCTATTTGAATTGGAATGCCCACATTCGATTGCATTTGATTGAATTTTGAATGTTTAGAACATTTGTGCACATCCCTAATCCCTCCATTTATTAATATTCTAGACTAAAAAAGTGGATTGGAGTGAAACGACCCTTTAAGAACCCAGAGCTTGGACTTGACCACCAAAATCAGGCACCAAAGAATATAATATGGAGAAAAAAGAGCTTTCCCCTTTCTAGAGATTGTGACATTGTCATCTTATAATTCAAGACTGTCATTAAATGAAAACCTTGCAAAAGTAGCCATACCTAGAACTTCCTGGCTGGTTTCTTCTGATGAGTTCCCTCTTGCAGAACAGCTAAGAGATTTTGGTTGTGCTTTGTCCTCCAAAAGCAATCATGCTGGGAAGCATCAGGGTGAGACCCTGGTGAGGAATGCCATTGTGAGAGTATCGAATCAGCACAATTCATCTATTTCTGTCCAGGTGAGAGTGAGAAAGCTTCCAAGTAACAAAGTAAGATATACGGCATTCTATGATTCCCAAGAGATTTTGAGTAGGTGAAGGTGCAATACTGAGTTATCTTTTCCTACACATGTCTAAATAGTCCCTGAAAGGTCTCAGGACAACAATCATCCAGCCACAAGCAGACATACTCATTAAAGTCATTTTTCTAGTTAGTGATAACAAACTAAATTTGCAAGATCTTGGTAGAAAAAGAAACACAGCATATTCAATTTTAGGACCCTTAGACCCATTCTGTAATGACCTTGTGGTCTGAACCAGTAGGTTTGAACCAGTCAGGGTGGCTCTTTCAGATCAGTGGAAGGTGTTGCTTGGAAAAGTGCCATCTGGAGGATGGCACTGAGCCAGCCTAGTCCCTATCCCAACCCTGAAGCTTCCACAAGTTCCACGCTCCAGAGCTTCAGGGAGACCCATTTGGATGATGCACTTTGGTGCAGTGCTGCAATGGGTCTACTACTATCCTGATCATGGTGTTGTGCTTTCTTCATGCCTCTGTAGTATGGACCAGGCCCCACTGGTTTAATAGGTTTTTTCCCCGCTGACCTCCCTTAATCCGGATCTAAGGAATGGGTCCTTCAACTAAAGATAAAGATTAAGGGAGGTACCCAAGGCGTCCCCATGGGTGGTGCAGCACCCAATAGCAATGGATGCTAGTGGAAACACCGGAGAACCCATGTGGTGAATCTATATTGACCAACATGGGGCCTGCCTGTCACCCCAGGTTTTTTGAGGGACAGGGGTGCAATCTCCGTAGACTCTCTGTAGATTTTTCAAAGATTCTCTGGAGCAATCTGCCACAAACTTTGAAGATTCTCCGGAGCCTTTGACAAAGGTCCATGGGATTGACATTGTTCTCACGTGGGGTCCTCTTCGAAGCCTGTGCTGTTCTTTGGAGCCAGCTTCGGAGCTGGCTTCGGAGATTGCGCACAGGGTTTGGAGCATTGGATTTCAAGGCACCCCTCCATGGGTGCGCCCCCCCCCCCTGAGCTCCCTTAGGTCCCATTGCCCAATCACGGTGGAAACACACTCCGTATAATCCAGATTTGATGCCTGTAGACCCCTTTAATGGAGTCTTCAGGAAATCTGGATTATAGATCCTGAAGGACCCATTCAATCTGGATTTCCCTAGAACTGGTGGAAACAAATGTGGCTCTAGTGGAGTCTGCAGTGGAAATGGGGTCTTCCTGTTCTGAGCCTAATGGGTCCTGAATGGATCCCTAAGGGGTCCTTAATGGGCACTTAGTGCTAGTGGGAAAAAAAACCCTAGTGTGCCTGCTTTAGCAGGTCTATCAGTTGTAGTGAAAGACGCCCTGGCCAGAAGTATTGCCAGGACAGCAGCAGTAACATCAAACTCTGGCTGTACTCCTCTTGAATGCCATGTCAGTCCAGAATAAAACATCAGTCATCCATGGTTTTAGTCCGGATGAAGGGGCTGATATGGTATGTATTACTGAGAACTGGGTGGATGAAGTGGGTGGGCCTAGTCTCATCCAGATTTGTCCCCCAGGTTACTTAGTGTATCACTGTCCCAGACTGGTGGGGAGGGGAGGGGAGGGGAGGGGAGGGGAGGGGGTTTCGTTGTAGTCCATGAGACTTCCACCTTTCCCACCAGACAGCTAATTTACTGTTTTTGTTGTTGGGCCAGAGAGACAGAATAGGGATGTTGTTCATGTACCACTCACCCCACTGCCCAGCAACCTCCCTATCTGAGCCGGCTGAGGTAGTCTAGAAGGTGTGTTGGGCGATTTCAACATCCATGCTGAGGCTATGCTTAGTGGGCCGTCACAGCTCTTTATGACCTCCATGACAACCATGGGGCTGTCTCAACTTGTAATAGGTCCAACTCATACTGCAGGTCATACCCTTGATCTGGTTTTTGCCTCAGAGCCAATTCATGAGACTAAGTTGATAGGTGGGCTGGTGGTCAGCCCGTTGTCATGGATGGATCATTTGCTGTTGAAATTTGGACCTATATTGGCAGCTTCCCTTTGGAAATGGGAGACCTATTGAGATGGTCCACCCCTGGAGACTCATGGAACCTGACTGATTCCTGAATGCTCTGGGGGATTTTCCAGTTAGCATGGCTGGTGCTCCTGTTGTGGCTCTGGTCTCTCTCTGAAATTGAGAGATCAGAATGGCTGTTGACATGATTGCTCCCAAGTGCCCTCAGTGTACCTGTAGAGCCTGCAAAGTGCCTAGTATTCCATGGAGTGACAAGTGATGAAACAAGAAGGTCAACAGCTAGCGCACAGGTGGTTCAAATCCTGTGCATCTAACCAAACACGGGTTAGAGCACACTTTTGTGCCTACCATGTGGCAGTGGTAGGGTGCCTCAGGGGTCAATCTTATCTCCCATGCTCTTTAATTATATGAAACAGATGGGAGAGGTCATCAGGATATTTGGTGTGAGGTGTCATCAAAATGCAGATGATACCCAGCTTTATCTCTCTGTGCCATTTGAATCCGGAGAGGTGGTTGAAGTGCTTGACAGGTGCTTGGAGGCGGTAATGAGCTGGATGAGGGGCAATAAATTGAAGCTGAATCCACACAAGACAGAGGTACTGTGTGTCATTGGGTCTCAAGTCCATGTAATTGGGAGACACCAGTCCTTGGTGGAGTTGTAATGCCCTGGAAGGGACAGGTACACAATTTGGGGGTGCTCTGATGCTTGAAGCTCAGGTGGAGTCCATGGCCAAGGGTGCCTATTCCCAACTACGGCTGGTGTGCCAGTTGAAGCAGTTTTTGGACAGAGATGACTTGGCCACAGTTATTCATGCTCTGGTAACCTCCAGGCTATTGGAATGTGCTCTACATGGGGCTGCCCTTGGAGTTGGTTTGGAAGCTGCAGCTAGTGCAGAATGCAGCAGCTACAGTGCTGATGGGAACAGCTGGCCAGATGCACATCAAGCCGGTCTTAAAAGAGTTGCACTGTCTGCCGATTCTCTACCAAGTCCAATTCAAGGTGTTAATGTTACCTTATAAGGCCCTAAATTACTTGGCCCCTAAATATCTAAAGGAATGCCTTCTTCCATATCAACCTGGTGTGCATCTGGAGGGGTGGCTCTCTTGGTTATTCCACCACCCTCAGCAGTAAAAGGAGTGGGCAGAAAGGCAAAAAGTTTAATTTCACAGGGCTTAAATACAACAGTCAATAGGGGTGTGGGGAAAGTTATGTAAGAGGGAATCAGGCAAAGCGATTGGGTGAGCTGGGTGTGGAATCTCCTGATGTTGTTTCCTTTGTTAAACTGGAAGAGAAGAGGGAGCCTTGCCAGGTCGTTGACCCTGCCGCAAGGTAAGGAGGCCTTGGAGGGGTGCCCTGGTGGCCAGGGAGGAGGTACCTCTTTTTATTCAGTGACTGCAGCATCAGAGCTTCTCGCTGGCCCGACTGCCTCCTCCTCCTTTACTACCATTTGTCACCGCTGCCTCCTCTTTCCTGCCATCTGTCTTTGCTGCCTCTTTCTGAGCCAGTTTGGTCTAGTGGTTAGGGAGCCGGACTTTTATCTGGGAATACCGGGTTCGATTCCACCCTCCCCCATGAAGCCAGCTGGGTGACCTTGGGCTAGTCACAGCTCTCTTCGGAGCTCTCACAGCCCCACCTACCTCACAGGGTGTTCTCTTGTGGGGAGAAGAACAGAAGCTTTGTCAGCCGCTTTGAGTCCCCTTAAATGGGTGAGAAAAGTGGGGTAGAAAAGCCAACTCTTCTTCTTCTTCTTCTTCTTCTTCTCTCAGTCTTCTTCAGAGGGGGCACCTGGGAGAGGGGCTTCTCAGTAATAGCTATGGAACAGTCTTCCCCTGGCTCTACGTAATGGAATTTTTGTACCCATTAATGGGTACTTCTAGTGGCAGTGGAAAAATGCCGTACATGTTCTTTCTTCCCTGCTCCAGTACTGTTCAGCTGTGGAATTTAATACTTATTCAGGTTAAATTCCTGGAATTAATTTCTAATGAAATCAAGGGGTCATCAAGCATTCCTAACAGTTCACATTGATTTCATAGGGACATAAGCCAAGCTAACCACAGAACACTACTTCACTAGTTTGTTTAAAAAAAATAAGCCACATAAAATTTTGTTTGGTTTTTCACAGGCAAGAATGGGATTACAAAACATCTTGGCATTTGCTGGGTGAATGTTGAAAGGGAAGCAGTAATGTCTCACTTATTCCAAATTAAGGGCCATCCTAATGACTATTTCTGATTGGCAGCCATTCTCTCCAGCAGTCTTTTGGCAGCCTCCTTTACCTCTTTGTTCCTCAGACTGTAGATGAGAGGATTCAACATAGGTATTGCCAAGGTATAAAACACTGAGATCATTTTGTCCTGTTCCATGGAATATTTGGAACTGGGCCGTATATACATGAAGATGACTGTTCCAAAGAAGACACTGACAGCTGTTAGATGGGAGGCGCAGGTGGAGAAAGTCTTTTGTCTTCCCTGCACTGAGTTGATCCTAAGAATGGCAACCACGATATAGGTGTATGACACAAGAATTGTCGGGACACTCAGAAGTCCAATTATGATAGAGAAGGTGAAATGAATGATATCAGTGACCCGGGTATCTGAGCAGGAGAGCTTAAGGATAGGTGGAACATCACAGAAGAAATGGTTGATGACATTGGATCGACAAAAGGACAAAGTAAATATAAAGGAAGTCTTAACTACTGCGTTCACACAAGCTGCTAGATAGGAAGCGGCCACAAGCAGCCAGCAGAATCTTTTCGACATGATAACAGTATAGAGCAACGGGTTGCAGACAGCTATGAAGCGGTCATATGCCATCACCCCTAGCAAACAGCATTCACAGGACACAGCGATGCAGAAGAAGAAGAATTGCAAAGCACAGCCAGTGAAAGAAATGGTCTTTGCTTCTGCTACAAAAGTCATCAGGGTCCTGGGAGCTATGACAGTGGAGTAACCAATATCTAAGAGGGAGAGATTGCTTAGGAAAAAGTACATGGGTGTATGAAGGCGGGAGTCAATCATGATTAATGTCACCATGCCAGCGTTTCCCACCAGGATGAGCAAGTAGATCAAAAGGAATACTGCAAAGAGAAGAAACTGCAGGTTCTGATTTTCTGTGAATCCCAGCAATATAAATTCGGTCACCATGGTGAAGTTTTCCTCTATCATTTGTGCAAGGTGTGCTCTCACCTACAACAGGAATATGAAAAGAAAAGAGAGTCAGGTTGTCTGACTTTATGAAAAATGGATTGAACATATGTCCCCTTTTTCCACACACAGTCAAAGATCTGGATCCTCAAGATCTGAACCCTTGAGATGGGGTCCTCCTGGAGATCTGGATCTTGAAGATGCCTGAAGACCCAGTGTGGACACCTTTAATCAGGTCCACGCAAAATCCAGATTTAAGGGCCTGAAGTACCTATTAAATCTGGATTTATCCTCGTGGGGACAGGGCCTTGCAGATGGGACGTTCAATGGGGTCCAGGCAGGGACAGGGCCTTCCTGATTGGTATCAGTAAGGTACTAATCATGTTCCTAATGACGTCTTAGAAAGGTTCTAAGCCCTTGTGGAAAAAGGCCCTGAAATAGAAAAGGGGTGTTTAACATTTATTGTCTGTCTATTTCTCCACTTGGAATCACCCAGTGCTTCTCTTTCTTGCACAGAAAGACTAATAGTTTTCTTGTTATTTGTGTGGATTTGTGAATATTATCAGTGCCCTTTAAAGATAGAAAGAATCACTCATTGCTTGTGCCTGAGAACACACTGTCTGCCACCATATTTCCATGTGCAGCATTAATAAGCAACTGGTGGCTCATTAATCATGCTGCCTGATAGCATACCCAATTGCCTCTTGAGGTAGCATTTTGGAACGGTGTCATTTTGCTACTGTCAGAGCAGATGCTGTGATCACTCTGAATTTTTTCTTTTTTGTATTCAGTTTGTACTGAATTAAATGCAAGAAAATTTGTATTCATTCAAGTAGAGCCCCTTTGAATGTAGTGGGATTTGAATTTGATACAAATGTTCCAACTCAAATAAGAACATAAGAGAAGCCCTTATGGATCAGGCCACAGTTCATCCAGTTCAGCATCCCATTGCACACGGTGGCCCACCAAATGTTAATGGGCATCTCAAGCAGAGACAAGGACAAACATTTTCCTGCTCTCAAATCCCAGCAAAGGGTCTTAGAAGCATCCTGCTTCCCCCCTCCCCCAAGCCCGAAAGATGTACCTAGCCATTCATTCTAGTAGCCATTGATTCATCTGTCATCCAAAAATTTGTCTAACCCTTCCTTAAAGCCATCTAGGCTGGTTGCTGTTACCACCTCTTCTGGCAGCCAATTCCATAAACAGATGACCCTCTGGGTGAAGAAATACTTCTCCTTGTCGGATCTGACTCTCCTACCCATCAGCTTCATAGTTGCTCCTGGGTTCTAGTGTTATGTGATAGAGAAAAGAAGTTTTCTCTATCCACCTTTTCTATACCATGCATAATTTTATATACTTCAATCAGGTCCCCTCTTAAACACTGTCTCTCCAGACTGAAGAGACCTAGACATTGCAGCCTGGTTTTGTAAGGGAGGTGTTCCAGATCCTTAATCATTCTGGTTGCCCTGTTCTGCACCTTTTCCAGTTCCACAATACCCTTTTTGAGGTGTGGTGACCAGAATTGTACACAATATTCCAAATGTGGCCTCACCATAGATGTATGAAGAGGCAAAATCCCATACAAATGCCCAAATGAAAATGAATCCCATACGAACCCTATACTAACCCCATATGTAGCTTCACACAAATGTATCAAAACATTTGATTTGAATTCGAATGTCCATCTTTGAATGTGCCAACATTCAATTCTTAGATGAATGTCTGAATTTGGCCAAATTCGGCCAAATTCCTAATGTCATGAATATTTGTGCGCATCCCTTCTCTGAACATGATTGCTTGCAAATGAAGCTGGGGACATGTCACCTTTAGCAGCAGTTGTGGAGCTGGGGCCTCCCACACACATGCAGGAAATGGCTGCCTCAATTTTAACATGGACACATTGCAACAAACGTAGCAGAAATGGGCCCACAGAACAGACAGAGGGCAGAAATTCAAAATCATGAAGATAAGAGAGCAACCAAGTATGTTATTAAAGCTTCAGTCATGTTTCAAGAAACCACACATAGATCTAAAAAAGAAGCCTCACATTGTTCATTTATATAACAAAGGCTGCAGTCAGTCACAGTAAAAAAACACCCCTCTTGAGGTGGTGTAGAGGAAGATTGGAGACTCCTGGCAAGAGGGGTAGGTCATATGCCGCCTCTCCATCCCCCCACTCATGAATATACTAAGCTAGAAAAGGAGATTGGAGTAGGGATGTGGATGAATGGGCTTTTTGGCATTCAATTCATAATGAATCAAATGTTAGAAAAAATATATTCATCCAAATAGATCACCTTCAAATGTGGTAGTATTCAACATGAATATATTTGTATGAATTTGTATGAATAGCCAATATGAATGCATGTGGATCCTGCCTACGTATCCTATATAAATGCATACATATTGGATACGTATCGGATAAGTATCCTATATGAATGCATACATATTGATATGTATCTGTTATGGATCCCCAGTTTAACGACTGTATGAACTATTCATATGAATGTTCCGAAACATTCGTATTTCCACGTGTTGTAACATTTGATTCATGCATGAATGTCCTAATTCGTAGAAATAATGAATGCTATGAATATTCGTGCACATATAGATTTGAGGCAGGGTGAGAACATGAAAGGCACATGTTATCCTCCAAGATAATTTTCAGGCACATTTGTACTAAACTTGTATGCATCCTTAGGACAATTTTGCATTAGCTGGTATTCTAGACAAGTAAGCATACCAGAAACCGTTCCACCTGTGGTCTCTGTCTGCAGCAGTAGGTGAAAGGGAGGGTTCTATAAGGCTTGCTGATCCAGTATACTGACCAGTGTAGAATCATCTAGGGGTGTGCATGAATGCAATTTTGCATTTGAATTCAAATCTAATAGAATTTTAAAAATCCAGATTTCCAAAAATCCAATTTGAATCTGAAAATACGAATGTCAGGAACATTTGAATCTAATTTTCAAATTTGTGTGCATCCTGTTTTTGTTCCGTTTTTGTTTGTATGCATCCAGTTTTAATCCCACATTATAATATTGGGCTTTTCTGCTCAGGCTCCAAAAACGGAATTAGAGCCTGTTAGGGGAGGGATTAGGATGTGGCTTCTGCAAAGGGAACAGAATTAGGGACCCTTTGAGAACGCCGCGTCCGCACGTCGGCACGCAAAACCGGTTTCTTAAACCGGTTTTGCCACCGAAATCCTACCCAGATGTAAGACCTGAAAAATTAAGTCTTACATCTGGCTTTTCCCTGAAACCGTTTCGGAAGGAAACGCTTCCGCAACGGTAGGGGAAAGAGCCGGATTGCTGGCGCATGCCCAGTTGTCAAAGAGTGAGAGCACATGCTCTCCCTGTTTGACAGCTGGCCCTGCCCACCAGCCTCCTCCATTGGCTCCTTCGGAGCTGGCATGGCAAGGCCGGCAGCCGGCTTTGCCGGTTCCCCTTTGCCCGAGAAGGTGTGTGTGGATGCGTGGGGCCTCCAAGAATCTGCCCCTGTTTGGAGCAGATTCTTTTTAAAAACGTTTCACTGGAAAATGGAACTTTTAGATCCGTTTTCTGGCGGCACATGCGGAAAGGCCCAGTGATATGTATGCAGTATGATATTCGTATGCAGATCTATTAATCTGACTTATCTGAAAATCCGTATTGGATTTTTGAAAATCCAAAATTCGTTTGAATTTTCAAATTCGGATTTTCAAAAATCGGATTTGAATCTGAATGTCGATGTACGACAGATTCGAATTGGATTTTTGAATTTTCAAATATCAGTGCACATCCCTAGAATTCTTCGTCCCTTTACATTCCTCCCGAGTCAAAACCGTAAAAGAAAAAAATTACAATTAATTCAGAATAAAAGTATAATCAGCCCATAAAAATGATCCTGTAGCCACCACAGACCTTGGAGTTGACCACCAGAGTCAGGTGCCAAAGAATATCATACAGCTCTTGCAGAGAAAAAAGTATTTTCTTCTTTTTAGAGACTGCAATGTACCATCAACTTATAATTCAAAATTGCCATTCCATGAAAATCTTGGAAGAGTAAGCTTACCTAGAAATTCCTGACAAGCTTCTGATGGAATTTGTCTTGAAGAACAGCTAAGACCTTTTCATTATGTTTGGCTATCTAAAAGCAATTTGGATGACAGCCTGGTGAACAATGGCATTGTGAGACTCTCAGATCAGCACGGTTCATCTATTTCTGTCCAGGTGAGAGTGAGAAAGCTTCCAGGCATGCTTTGAGCCCCAAGAGATGTTGAGTAGGAAAACATGTGCTCCTGAATTATCTTTCACTATGCATGTCTCAGGATAGTAATTATAGTCATCAGCAGAGATGCTCCTTAAAGACATTCACCTAATCAGTGATAACAAATGAAGTTTCAAGATCTTGGGTGTTTTTCTACTGTCACTAGAAGTACCCATTAAGTACCCATTAATGGATACAAAAATGCCATTACATAACCATTAGAAGTACCCATTAAGTACCCATTAATGGATACAAAAATGCCATTACATAACCATTAATGGGTACTTAATGGGTACTTCTAGTGACAGTGGGAAAACACCCCTTGATGAAGATGGAGAGAAGGCAATCCACCTTTTACGTATGTACTCCTTTTTGCTTTCACCAGCTCTGTACCTGCCATGCACAGGGGTGTTCACAAAGCCCATTTCCCAAATTCGATCTAAATGATGATGCTACATTTTTCAGGGTAGTAAAAACTGAAAAGGATTGTAAAGTAGGGGCCTACATGAATATATTTTTGGCATTCAAATTTGAGTCAAATCGAATAGTCAAAAATTTGATTCGATTCAAATGTTAAAAATCCGGATTTTTGAAAATCCAATCTGAATCCAGATTGAATCCATAAATTCAAAAATCCAATTCATAGTCAAAAATACAAATGTCGGCAACATTCGTTATCAGTTTTATGAACCTGTGGGAATCCCATATGCATCCCATTTTGTCCTGTATGCATCCTGTTTGCATCCCATATTATAAGCGCAAATACTCATATTTTTGTGCCAGTTTGAATGTGATAGATACGAATCTATACATCTGAATCATTCGAATATCCATATCAGATTTTTGGAAATTCAAAAATCCATTTGAATGTTGAAGTTCGAATATTGCTAAATCTGATTTGAATTTAAATGTCATATTCGTCAAATTCAAATTGGATTTTCATATATTTGAATATTCATGCACATCCCTATTTTAAAGAACGCCAAAGGGATCTTTTAACATTGAATACTGGCAACAAAGTCTTAGCAGGTGCAAAGTGATGCACATTGGGGCAATCACTGAAGCAGCTCCAAAGTCACTTCAAAGTCATTTGAAGTCACTTTGTCATTTCAAACTCTGTGGAAAATAGCTCTGGAGTGTCTTTGAAGTCTGTGCTGATTTTTGGAGTAAACTTTGAAGTGACATCGAAGTTCACTCCGAAGATCAGCACAGACTTCAAAGATGCTCCGGAGCTATTTTGCACAGACTTTGAAGTGACTTCGAAATGACTTTGAAGCTTAGGTTTTGGGGCTCCACTCCAAGGGTGCCCCTCCCCCTAGCCTCCTCTAGACCCCTTTACCAAACTAACATGGAAACAGGCTCCCTTTAATCTGGATTTTCTGGCTAAAGACCCCATTGTAGACCCCATTAATGGATTATCTGGATTAAAGGCTGAGATGTACCCACATGATCCGGATTTCCCCAGGGGCGGCGAAAACAAATGTGTCCCAAATGGGTGCCGTGGTGGAAATGGGGTCATCCGGCTCAAACCCTTAATGGGTGCAAAAATGGGTACTTTCTGACAGTGAAAAACACCCATGAATGCATATGGATTCTGCATATGGATCCTATACAAATGCATACATATTGGGTATGTATCCTATACTTGGGATGTGCAGGAATATTCAAAGACATTCTAAATTCAACTGGATTCATCCAAATTTTGACATTCAAATTCAAATTGAATGTAAACATTCAAACAATTTTTGCATATATTTATTCAAATTATTTGGACATTCTTATGTCTATGGGTTGGTACATTAGGTGTACTTGCACATATGCATCTTTCCTGCATCCATATGCACCTGTACAGATCCATACAGGACAAAAACAGGTTGCATATGGGATAATGGGATTCATATGTATGTGTACAGGATGAATAATGATTTTTATGGGCACATACGAATGTTGTCGGCGCTCGTAAAGGCAAATTCGAAACAAATGTTTAAATGAATTGACATAAAGGGAGGTGAATTTGGATTAACTAGGATTAATTTGGAATCCAAAGGTACCCCAGATTCTGAATACCAGGGGAGGTAGTGAGATCAGTTACACATACGCTTTAAAAACAAAAAAGACCCTTAAATTAGACACATAGACACAAAAAAAATTAAAATTCATTTTCTTTCTTTAAAGTCATCCAATTTCTTTATTCCAATACAAAAATGAACAGAAACTACCACATTCAGACCTTTGTATGGAAGAATGCAAAACAATATTGGTAAGTACACATTTTCAACAAATATCAAGGAAAAGTTGACCTTTACAAAACATCTCCCCCCAAAATGCCACAATTTTCCCTCAAAATTACACAATTTCCCCTATTTTGCTGGAAAATATGCATTTAATAAGCAGCCCACTTTTACACAATCAGTACAAGGTATTATATTTCAAAAATACCAAGATTCTTCAAAAAATACCCAAAATACCAAAAGAAACCACCAAAATGAGAAAAGTGAGAAAAAGTGACAAAAGTGACAAAAAAATGGCAAAGCATCAAGCTATTTTCCCTCTTCCCCAGCAAAAGTAATAAAAAAATACCAGTTTAGTAAGCTCTGGCAAAGAATCTGGTAAGAAAAAGGGTAAAAATTAATAAACCATAAAAAATAATAAAAATCCTATTAAAAACTTAAAACCTTCCTTTATACTAAAAAGACACCCTCAAATGACTAAGAAAAACCCTAAGCTTAAATCCCTTTATTATCATACAGACCTCTTTCCATTCCCAAATGCTTGTAAATAAAATTATAAAAAGACTTAAATTAAAGGCCAGACCTTTCTTGCAGCACCAGGTTGAAAGCAGGTAAGTTGAAAAGTGTGATGAATCTGTTCCTTCAGGGTAGGAGCTTGAAGAACTCCTTTGGCTTTCAGGAGAGAGAGGTAGTGGGTAGATGAATTCCATACCTTTTAGTCCCTCAAACCTGTCATATTTATACCAAAATTGGATAATGGAAATGCCACCTCTTCTATAATCGTGACTTGTAACTTGTTTTTCCTGACCCAGCAACTCCTTGTCTATTTCCACCAGCTCCCAAATTAATAAACACTTTATAAACGGAATTGCACTGTTTTGAGGTTCTTTTAAACCTTCTGATGTCAATTATTTCTATAGTTGGTTATTTCTATTGTCAATTATTTCTGCACATCCTGGATCATAAAAATGTCAAAAGTTTCTCCTTAGAACTTTTGGTATTCTTGATGACACAATGGTCACTGAAATAAAATAATCTTATCTAAAGCCCAACATCACACATCTGTCCTTCCTTGTCACTGAAACAGAAGCATAAAACCCCAAATTCTGTTTGTGCTTACTTTAGCAGAAATTACTTGCTTCTTTCCTGTTTTTCCCGCAGCATTCCAGAGTCCAGTTGAGATATCATCTCCTGCAGACTTCCAGGATGAGCTTTTCCTTCTGCTAACAGCCACAGCTTTTCCTGTTTTGCTGAAACAGAATCTTGCTGACAAGACTTTTCAGAAAAGGAGTTCACACACATCTATTAGCTTTGTCCATCTTTTAGCTTTTAAAGAAATGTATAATTTAATAGATGTTGGGGGGGGGGTGTCAGCCCCCGTTGTTAAGACAAGCTCTGCTTTCCCGGAAAAGTTGCTGGCATCTCCGGAGCTGTCCAGCCTTTCAGGAACTCCCTCCTTCTTCTGCCTGCAGTTTAAGAAACAGACTGAAACAGGAGTTCTCTCTCTTCGCAGAGGTTTATTCTTAAAGTTTGCTGCATGTACAAGTATACATTTCTCCATCCAAGCCCTTGACCAGCCATCAACAAGAATAACAACTTAACCAGCAGAGTATAGGCACTTTTATACCTTTTCCTTATCAGAGATGGTGACTCACTTCCTGAGTGTTGCACAAGCCTGTGTTGCAAGTGTTGCACAGACTTACGCAATTCTTGCTCAATCCAACCTTGAGCACTTTGTTGATAGTTACGCTTGTGACTCTTAGTTACCTTTGCCAGCACATCCGTGCATTTTCCTTATACGGGCATCCTGCCTAACAATTCTAATATAGAGATAATTTCTCTCCTGACTTTTATCCACGTACCATGGTCAAGTCTGGTTCAATTTTCTCTATGTATATGCCAATTACAGCTAAATTCATATTTTCATGTCTTCATATCACTTCAGGGAGATTTTTAAAAGTCACATGTACTTCTAGTAACAGAATAGATTTGAATTTGCTTAATTTGAAGAGAATTTGCGTAAATTTAAATTTTAAAGATTTGAATCAAATTGAATTTTTGGATATTCAATTCAAATCGAATCAAATCCCAAAAATTGCTTTCATGCACATCCTTATCCTATACCAACACATACTTATTGAATACGTATCCTATACAAATGCATACATATCAATACTTATCCAATGTGAATCCCCAGTTTAACAAAAGTACAAACTATTTGTATGAAAATTTCAAACCATTTCTATTCTTACAAATGTTAATATACGAATGTTGTAACATTCAATTTGTGTATGAATGCCCAAATTCATACAAATTCATATGAAAAACAAATGTTGTGAATGTTTGTGCGCATCCCTAGAAGGTATATAGGACCCATATGTAGCACCCATTCTATACAGGACCCATATGCTGTTTGTATTAGGAATGTGCACAAATATTCTAAACATTCAAAATTTGATCAAATTCGATCAAATGTGGACATTTGAACTTGAATTGAATGTCAACACATTTGAGTCCATGACATTCGACAAAATTTTGAATCTTCTGAAACATTCAAATGTGGTAGATATGTATACATTACCTATGTATCTGTACACATCTTATATGTATCTGTACGCATTTGTGCTGATACTTTGGGATGAAAATGGGATGCATACGGGAATAAAATGGGATGCATACAAAATGTGTACAGATACGTATGACACATACGAACGTTGTCGACATTCATACCTTCAGATCCGAATCTAACATTCAAATTAATAGATTTGAATGTATTTGATTCAAATTGGATTTTGTTAGATTCGGATTCTAAATATTTGAATTGTATTGAATATTTGGATATATGATTTGAATTGAATGCAAAAACTCCATTCATGCACATCCCTAGTTTGTATGCATTTGTATATAGGATCTGTATGCTATTTGTATGCATTCGTATGAGATTCGTAGGGGATTGAACATTTGTATTGAATACAAATCCTACAACATTTGAGTGTGATTTATTTGAACGAATACAAATTTTCTTGCATTCAATTTGATACAAATCAAATACACACACAAAAAAAGTTTGTGCACATCTCTACTTGGGAGTTTTATGATTTGTTGATACAAAATTCCTGGAATTCTTTTCAACTAAAATCAAGAGCACTTAAATTTTTCTGAATATTTCCCATTCATTTCAAGGGTACATAAGCCAAGCTAACTAAAGAGCAATCTTTCTTGCTCAGAGACTATTTCTGCACTTACCAGTTTCAGACCCAGATCTGGATTCACCAGGCCTATTGATCTAAACCATAAAGAGGTGGGGGCTAGATCAGCACCATTTGTATTACTGATGGTGATCCAGTCTAAACTTCCCAAGGGCATGAAGTTTGTGCAATGTTCAAGCTCCCCCACACACACTCCCCAATGGCTAGGAGTGAAAGTTCCTAGCCTCAGGGGATGGGAAGGGTGATCTTTGGTGGTGCTGTTGAATTGTAGCTCCTAATGCCTTCTGGATCATGGAGGTGTGCCATCTGCATTCATCTGTGATTTGAATTACAGTCCTTAGTCCAGTTGTAGATCTGATCTATCAGGTCTATAATAGGGATGTGGGCAAATGATTTTTTGTTTTTTTGCATTTGATTCGTATTGAATCACATGTAAGAAAATTCCTATTCATTCCAATAGATCACTTTCGAATGTGGTAAGATTCTATTTGATATAAATGTATTTGTATGGATTTGTACAAATATCCAGTATCAACACATACAGTGTGTATCTGATACGTATCCAATAATTTTCCTGTGGCATATTCTCTTTGAAAGTGTAAAATCCACCCTGAATCCACTTTGAATCCACTCTCAATCCATGTCAAATGCATTCTGGCACAGCTGATTTCCCACCTCACCGGTTCATGAATGTCCGAAGCTCCATACGAATGTTCTGAGACATTTGTGCAAATATGAATGTCAATCTATGAATGTTGTAACATTCAATTTGTATATGAATGTCTGAATTTTTACAAATTTGTACAAATATCAAATGTTATGAATATTCATGCACATCCTAATCTACAACCTATCCATATTATGGGCCTCTTCACGTCTTTTTCCACTAGGGCTTAGAAACCTTCTAAGACCACATTAGGAACCCAATTGGTACCTGCTTGATATCAATTGGGAAGGCCCTGTCACCACAAGGGCAGGGGAAATCCAGATTTAATGGGTTCTTCAGGCTCCTAAATCCAGATTTCATGTGGACCTGATTAAAGGTGACCACAGTGAGGTCTTCAGGCATCTTCAAGATCTGGAAAAAATCTCAAAAATCCAGATCATCAAGATCAAGATCTGGATCTCCAAGAGAACCCCATCTCAAAGATCCAGACCTTGATGATCCGGATCTTGAAGATCCGGATCTTTGACTTCGTATGGAAAAAGGGGGTTCATCTGTCTCTGTCTCATGTAGACAGTCCTAGAATAATGGGGGGGAGGGCCTTCCTTGATCTACATTAAGGGAGATATTAGAAGGCCCAGGATATGGACAAGAAGCCCATGGATCAGATCCACTTAAGTACAAAAAGGACCAGATGTAAGCCACCTAAAATTCTGTTTGATTTCTCACATGCAAACATAGGATTGCCAAACAAACTTGGAATTTGCTTGGTGAATTCATGGATATTGAAAGGGAAGCAATAATGTTTCACTTATTTGTAATTAAAGTTCATCCTAATTACGGGGCAATATTTCTCTCCAGCAGCCTTTTGAGAGCTTCCTTTACCTCTTTGTTCCTCAGACTGTAGATTAATGGGTTCAACATAGGTATCGCTAGGGTATAAAACACTGAGATGATTTTATCCTGTTCCATGGAATATTTAGAACTGGGTCGTAAGTACATGAAGATGACTGTACCATAGAATATATTGACCGCTGTTAGATGGGAGGCACAAGTGGAGAAAGCCTTTTGTCTGCCCTGCACTGAGTTGATCCTAAGAATGGCAACCAAGATATAGGTGTATGAGACAAGAATAGTCAGGATGGTCACAGATACAATTGCAGTAGAGAAGGTGAAATGAATGATATCTGTGACTCGGGTGTCTGAGCAGGAGAGCTTAAGGATAGGTGGGACATCACAGAAAAAATGGTTGATGACATTGGATCGGCAAAAGGACAAATTAAATATAAAGGAAGTCTGAACCGCTGCATTTATAGAACCTGCTAAATAGGAAGCAGCCACGAGCATCCTACAGAATCCCTTGGACATGATAACAGTATAGAGCAATGGGTTGCAGATGGCTATGAAGCGGTCGTATGCCATCGCTCCCAACAAACAACATTCACAAGACACAGCAATACAGAAGAAGAAGAATTGCAGAGCGCAGCCAGTGAAAGAAATGGTCTTTGCTTCTGTGACAAAAGTCATCAGGGTCCTGGGAGCAATGACAGTGGAGTAACCAATATCTAAGAGGGAGAGGTTGCTCAGGAAATAGTACATGGGGGTATGAAGTCGAGAGTCAATCATGATTAAGGTGATCATGCCAGCGTTTCCCACCAGGATGAGCAAGTAGATCAAAAGGAATATCGCAAAGAGAAGAAACTGCAGGCTCTGGTTTTCTGTGAATCCCAGCAATATGAATTCGGTCATTGTGGTGAAGTTTTCCTCTGCCATTTTTGTAAGATGTACCCTCACCTTCAAGCAGGAATATGAAAAGAACCATGAAACAGTCATGTTGGGTGACTTCATGCAAAATGGATAAACCATTAGGATATCAAATCTTTTTCACTTCATCCATTTTCCCACTTGAAATATCCACAAATTATTCTTCTTATTTATTTATTTATTCATTTCAATTATATTTACATTTCTATCCCACCCTATATACCCTAAGGTCTCAGGATGGGTAACTGCATTTAAAAACAAACATGTTAAAATAATGCCATATATAAAAAATACTATAAAACAATAATGTCTGTGGTGGGGGGAAACTATACCACATTTAGCCAAATGCCAGATCAAAGAGGCGTCTCTTCACCACCTTCCTGAATGTATACAAGGAAGGAGCCTGATGCACCTCAAGGGGGAGACTATTCCACAGCCTGGGGGCCATCACTGAGAAAGCCCTCTCTCAAGTGCTCACCGATCTTACTATTGAGGGTGGTGGGACAACCAGGATGGCTTCCCCTCCAGATCTTAAGGCACAGGCAGGTAGGTATGGGAGAAGGTGTTCCTTCAGATATTCCTTCGATATTTTCTTGCATGGAAAAGGTAACAACTTTGAATGAGTTTAATATGTTATGGTTTTAATGTGTTCATTCTATGTTGTAACCCACCCTGAAACCCTGAGTATAGGGCAGGATAAAAATTGAACGAACGAACGAACGAACGAATGAATGTGTGAACTTGTGAACTTGTGAAAACTGGTGGCACATGTTAAAGGTAGAAAAAAATCACAGGGTGTGTCTCCACCTGTTAGATTTGGTGTATGGGAATATACCTTGCATCATCATAAATCCCTTTTTAGTAGCACTAAGTGACTCGTGACAATCCTGTTTCCCTGTTACTCTACTCAATTGCCTACTGAGGCAGCATTTTCTCTGCATTCAAATTAGCTACCATGAATGGAGGTGCTGCAATTGCTCTGGAAATGATGCCCTTGTGCTTGCAAACGTCACCTTTAACAACAATTGTGTAGCTGGAATCTCTCTCATGCATGCAGGAAATGACTGTCTCAAATTTAAAGTGGATGTAAAGCCACAAAGTGTAGCTAAGCGTGCTCCACTGAGCAGACTCCAAAAGTGCAGCATGCCAAGGCATGAAAATAGAGGGACAATGTATGTTATTAATGCAATAATCATTTTTAAAGAAAGCAAAAATGCTGACATAGCTCTAAAAAAGAAGCTTAACCCTAATATGTTATTTATTTACATAACAAAGGCTGCAGTCACACACCGTAAAGACAATACCCCTTGAGGAGTTTTACAGGAAGCTTGGGAACTCTTGACGAGGGGGATAGATCATAGACTTGCATTTATGAATATTCTAGGCTAAAAAAGTGAATCGGAGTGAAATGACCCTTGAAGAAGAAGAAGAGTTGGCTCTTCTACCCTGCTTTTCTCACCCATTTAAAGGGACTCAAAGCGGCTGACAAAGCTTTCTATTCTTCTCCCCACAACAAAACACCCTGTGAGGTAGGTGGCACTGTGAGAGCTCAGAAGAAAGCTGTGACTAGCCCAAGGTCACCCTGCCGGCTTCATGGGAGAGGGTGGAATCGAACCCAATATTCTCAGATA
This sequence comes from Aspidoscelis tigris stejnegeri, assembly GCA_023333525.1. Lineage (NCBI taxonomy): Eukaryota > Metazoa > Chordata > Lepidosauria > Squamata > Teiidae > Aspidoscelis > Aspidoscelis tigris. The sequence continues at coordinate 7,255,297 of JALMGA010000003.1, forward strand.
AGAGTCTGGCTCCCTAACCACTAGACCAAACTGGCTCAGAGAAGGACACAGAGCTTAGATCTGACCACCAAAATCAGACACCAAAGAATATCATACGGTAGGGGTGTCCACTAATATTTGAAATATCATTATTTGTACGAATTCGGAAATTCTTATACAAATCGAATGTCCAGACATTCATATTGTAGTATTCATACAAATGTGAATATTTCAAGTTATTTGTATGAATGATTCAGACATTTGTATGTGTATGCATCTGAACGCATTGTTTATGTATCCATATGTATCGTGCAGCCTGTATGCATCTGTATGGATACGTACAGGATGAAAACAGGATACATACAGAATGCATATGAATGTGGTACAGATGCATACGAGGTTCATATCATTGGATACGTATTGAATATTCAAACAAATACATACAAATGTATTCATTTTGCTTTGAATGTCCAGATATTTGTTTTTCTTTATTCGTACAAATTCAGATTTTTGAATTTTTAGTTCATTATGAATCATAGGTCAAAAATTGCATTTGTGCACACCCCTATCATACAGAGAAAAAAGCTTGCCCCTTTTTAGAGAATGTAACCTAATCGTCATCTTATAATTCAAGGTTGCCATTAAATAAAAACTTTGCAAAAGTAGCCTTACCTAGAACTTCCTGGCTGGTTTCTTCTGATGGGTTCCCTCTTGCAGAACAGCTAAGAGCTTTTCTTTGTGCTTTGCCATCCAAAAGCAATCATGCTGGGAAGCATCATGGTGAGAGCCTGGTGAGGAATGCCATTGTGAGAGTATCGGATCAGCACAGTTCATCTATTTCTGTCCAGGTGAGAGTGAAAAAGCTTTCAAGTGGAAAAGGAAGATATTCAGCGTCCTCTGATACCCAAGAGATGTTGAGTAGGTGAAGGTGTGATGCTGAGTTATCTTTTCCTACACATGTCTAAATATTCCCTAAAAGGTCTCATGACAATAATGATACAGCCACAAGCAGGCACACTTATTAAGTTATCTTTCTAGTTAATGATAACAAATTAAGTGTGCAAGATCTTGATCTTGATAGACAAGAAGGGAAGACAATTCAGCTTTCTACACTTGTAGTGCCCTTAGCTCCTTCTTGCTCTAGGTCAGCTCTGCACCCATAATGCATACTGTAGGGGTGTGCCCAAATGGTTTTTTTTTCATTCAAATTGAAATCAAATCAAATGTCAAAACATTCTATTTGATTCAAATGTTTAAAATCCAAATGCAACAAAAAACGATCCAAATCCAATACATTCAAATCTATCCGTTTGAATGTTAGATACAAATTGAAAGATACAAATGTTGGCAACATTCCTATGTGTTATATGTATATGTACGCATTTTGTATGCATCCCATTGTATCCCGTAAGCATCCTGCTTTTGTTCCATATTATAAGTACAAATGTGTACACATATGTATAATATTTGTACAGATACGTATGTAACACATATGTATCTGTACATTTGAATGATTTGAATGTTTCAGAACATTCAAAATTTGTTCTAAAGTCTAAATTTGAATGTGAAGACATTCGATTTGAGTTTGAATGTCCACATTCAAATGAATTCAATCTGATTTTGAATATTCACACACATTCCTAGCATACTGCAAGATCTAGCCCCAGATTGCTTACTTATCTGGTAGACATATGTAGCTGCCCAACAATTGAAGTTCTTTGGACAGCTTAAAAACATGCACTAAAATTGTAACTGAAAAATCCCTGTATAAACACAAATACCTAAAGCCAAGCAGGTTTTTCTTTCTGCACTTTCATGGTATAAGGCGACAAGCCACTTGCTTGTACACTTGTTTTACATCAGGGGCATTTTTGCACTTCCCTTCTTGTCTGCTGGAAGTCCCATCTAGAAGTTTGTATAGGTAAGCTTTGAAAATCATCCCCCAAACCCCAACATTCATTCATTCATTCGTTCATTATTTACATTTCTATCTTGCCCTGTACCTGAAGGTCTCTGGGTGGGTAACAACAGAGTATAAACAGAGTATACATTAAAAGCACTTTTTTTAAAAAATCAACAAATCTAAAACAATACACAGCATGTTTAAAATGATGGTATCTGTGCTGGGATGGGAAATGTAACATCAAGGGAGTTCAGGATCGTGCACTAGACATGACAGTGGAGTGACAGGGAACTGGACCAATCACGGGGAAGGAAAAGTGGTGATTGCAATGGAAATATGCATTGCCTAGAGTGGAACATGGAAGATGTGTCTATATTAGGGATGTGCACGAATGGGGTTTTTGTCATTCAATTCATAATGATTCGAATGTTAGGAAATTTGTGTTCATTTGAGTAGATAGGTAGGATTCTATTCAATATGAATGTATTCACATGAATTCATATGAATATCCGATACAAATGCATACATATCCTGAATATGGACCCTGCATTCAGAACCTATATACATGCATACATATTGGATATGTATCCTGTACCAATGCATACCTACTGCATATGTATTGGATACTGATTGTATACCAAAGCATATGTATTGATCTATATTTGATCTATATCCCCAGTTTAATGAATGTACAGACTATAGTAGTCTGTACCATTTTATGAAAGTGGGGTCCCTATTCTGGATATAACCCAGTGCAAAAGCAGCCATAGTCAGAGTGCATTGCCCACACTAGCAAGTTGACTCATTAAATCAACCTTTTCACCTAAGATCCTAAAATTGTGTGAACTGGTAGCTAATTCCCCCAATGAAAGTCGGTTTATGTAACAAAGCTGGTGGAGAATGTAGGCAGGCGTGTGTCTCTTGTAACATATGAATTGGAAAAACATGAGGGTGAAAATTGACTGGGAGTGCCTCATATTGAAATTGAGCATTTTTTTCAATAATATAATTTTGAGGTTGGTTGTAAAACCCTTGGCAGGATCAGGCAGATTTCATAAAAGGGACGTGCACAAATGTTCTAAACATTCAAAATTCAATCAAATTCGATAGAATGTGAACTTTTAAACTCAAATAGAATGTCTGCACATTTGAATTTAAACATTCAAATGAATTTTGAATGTTCTGAAACATTTGTTTGAATGATTCAAAACATTTGAATGTACAGGTACGAGTGTACAGATACATATCTGTATGCCTCTTGTACGTATCTGTACACATTTGCATACGAAATGCGTACAGATACATATGACACATACGAATGTTGTCAACATGCATATCTTCAGATTCGAATCTAGCATTTGAACAAATAGATTTGAACGTATTCAATTCAAATTGGATTTTGTTGCATTTGGGATTCTCAACATTCAAATCAAATAGAATGTTTTGACATTTGATTCAAAGTGAATGCATCCCTTTGGCAGAGATTAAAAAGGAAAAGTTTCCAAGACCCCAAAAGGTAAAGAAATTGAAGGAATAGATATGGTCATAGGAAACAGCCATAATGGACAGTTCTGGCTTTAAAGAATACATTTCTGGTTTTAAACTTAAGTGGGAAAACAAAACTTCTGCAGTAGCGGAGAACAATGATTTGACTGAAACTAGGAATTTAGAAAAAGACCCCAAATGAGCACAATTTAATTGTTTGAGATAAGAATGCAAGGAGGAAATGTAACAAAGCTGGTGGAGAGAAGGATTAAAAGCAAAAATTGCACCAGACAGAAGGAGAAATGAAAGACTGCCAAATGGTGTGGGTTGAGATCACCCAACTTCAGAGCTCTTTGCCAAGGGAAACTAGAAAGTTCAAGCTCTTCAATTAGTGAAAAGGCAAAATTTTTTGGACATCTTAAGAGACACCAGGCAAGACTCTCAGAAGTGATTGGGGCCATGGAGACTCACTTCTGGTGCCATTTCCTGTGCGCCTGTTCCATCCTTAGGCATTTCCGCACTGCAACGCATTCCAAACGGAACGCGTTCAGGCGGAAAGCTTAAGACAGCTCCGGGCGCTTTCCCCGTTCACACACAGACGCGCCAGAACGCGTGTAAACGCGTTCCGGAGCGTCTGTGTGCGAATGCTCAAAGCGCTGGGAGCTGTCTTAGCCGGCAAATGCCGGCCAGGGGCGCGGAGACAGCCGCGGAGGCAGATCGACAATCAGCTGATTGTCAAACAGCTGATTGTTGAAGCCGCGCCGGCGTCGGAGGCGGCCGCAGCTGTTCGGGAGACAGAAGCAGGCGCGAACGCTTCTTCTCCCGAACGCCTGCGGGCGGCTCGTCCGCGTTGGAACGCATGTAGAGCACTTTAAAGTGCTCTACATTTCGAACGCGGAAAAGACAGCTGCGGACACGTCGGAGCGCAAGCCGCGCTCGGGCAATGCGGATGACGTGTCCGCAGCTGTCTTTTTCGCGTTCCGTTCAGCCCCGTGCGAAAACGTCTCTTGTCTTCACATGTTGGTGAACCTAGAAAGTAGGAATCAATGAGCATCCTAGTCCATCCCTTATGATCCCTTCTGTTTGAAAGAGAGGTAAATAGAGAAATGGCAAGTCAAAACAAATCAAATGGGTGTACTTCAGCTTTCCAGATTCTGTTTACTATGGGCACAACATTACTCCAATGGCATTGGGACAACTTGTTTAAAGTTTCAACAAGCAGAGCCTCTTATTACAGCATATTCTAGTACTTAAGTTTCCAAATACCCCCATATTATTCATAATAGCCCTTGAAGGTCAGGAGATTGGTCAGTTCTAACCAACCACTTGTGTAGTATGGTACTTTCTGGGAAGGTTGGGAACATATGTGACATTCTATGAAATGCAAATCTTGACTCATCATTATATATTTTTGCTTGGCAGTTGTACACTTCCTCCTGAATAGGGCCTCCCTGGAACCAGAAGATGTAAACAACTATCACTCAGTAGTTGTCCAACTTCGCAGATGCTTAGAAGAAGCTGATTACCTAGATGCATTTCAATCTGACTTCAGGCTTGTTCATGACAGGGAAACTGGTTTATGACCTTCTCCAGGAGAGAGACAGAAGCAGTGCAACCCTCTTGATTTTTCCCTCTCAGTGGCTTTTGATACTCTTGACCATACTCTTATCTCCATGGCCAATCTCAGAGAGTGGTAGTGGGAGATTCTGACTCAACACCCTGGGAAGTCACTTGTGGGGTTCCTCATGGGTCGATCTTATCTCTCATGCTCTTTAATATCTATATGAAGCCACTGGGATCGGTCATCAGGAGATTTGGAATGAGGTGCCATCAATATGCACATGACATCCAGCTTTATCTCTCTGTGCCATCTGAATCAGGAGAGGCACTGAAGTGCTTGACAGGTGCTGGAAGGCGGTAATGGACTGGATGGGGGCCAATAAATTGATGCTAAATCCAGACAAGACAGAGGTGCTGTGTGTCACAGGGTCTAGGGTCTGTGTAGTTGGGAGACACCCTGTCCTCAATGGGGTTGCAATGCCCTGGAAGGGGCAGATGCCAAATTTGGAGTGTCCTTGGACTCTGAGCTAACGCTTGAAGCTCAGGTGGAGGCCATGGCCAAGAGTGCCTATTCCCAACTACGGCTGGTGTGTCAATTGAAGCCCTTTTTGGACAGAGATGACTTGGCCACAGTTATCCATCCTCTGGTAACCTCCAGATTAGACTATTATAATGTGCTCTACATGGGGCTACCCTTGTGACGGTTCAGGAGCTACAGCTGGTGCAAAATGAAGCTGCTAGACTACTCACTGGGACAGCTGGCTGGATTCACATCACATCAGTCTTAAAAGAGTTGCACTGGCTGCTGATTCGTTACCCAGCCCAATTCAAGGTGTTAACTTGACCCATAAGTGTCTAAATGACTTGGGCCTTCTTCTATATCAACCTGCCCATTTCTTAAGATCTGGAGGGGAGGCCTCCTGGTTGTCCCAACACCCTCAGTAGTAAAAAGGGTGGGTACGCAGGAGAGGGCCTTCTCAGTGATGGCCTCCAGGCTATGGAATAGTCTTCCCCTTCACTGTATATGTTTAGGAGGTCAGTGAAGATGCCCCTCTTTGCCCTGGCCCTTGGTTAAATTGGAATATACTATCTCTTCCCACTTGACAGACACTCTTACGGTTTTAATATATGCTATTGGTGTTTTAATATATGTCTGTTTTTAAATGTTGTTACCCGCCGTGAGACCTTTGGGTACAGGGTGGAATGAAGATACAAATAATAAATAAAAATAAATAAAATTTCTGGAATAGATAATATCTTAATGGACTGCAAACATACACACCCATCTATTCTACTCAGTCTTTGTAAAGCATGAATATCGCAGTGCTTGTATGCATATTACATAGAATTTTGGAACATTTGCAAAACACCATGGAAACTAAGAACAGAGAGTGCAAACTGACCTAATATGACTATTTACCAGTTGTTCCCCAAGGAAGTAGGACAAAAAAGATGTAGAAAGCTCTGTGGTACAGAGTGCCCAATTTTCAACCAATCACAGATTTCTGGCTCACACAAAAGGTGTGTTATAAAAGGTTTAATCAAGGGGCAGGTACATCATCTGAAGATGTGGCTGTTTTCTTCTACAAATGTCCTTCTCTCTCTTCCTTGAACAAGTATGTTTATACGCATGAAAGATACTGTCTTGGTATTCTAGAAAATGCAAAGAATGGCAAAGCTTATCAGACTGCTGTAAACTGTGTTTTTGAGGTGTTATTTGGAAGATTTCAACCATGGTTTTGTGAGCAATGTTATTCTAGTCAGTTATTTATTGTTTAAAAATGAGAGATTAATAGGCATTCTTTAAGAATATAGTATTAGGTTGCAGTTGTGTATAGATTCACTTAGGAGTAAGATATATAAGGTGCTCAGAGGATGCTGAAATATATAGAACAAGTATTACAGTGTAGATTTATTTCCACATTTATTTTTAGTGGGATCTGTTGATGAACAAGTGGCTGGACATGTATAGTCCTGCTCTTCTCCTATAAAATCTGAAAGTCTGTTCTAGGCAGTTTTTGGATATTGGTATGAGAATTTTGGATATGGGAAGGAGAAGTTGCATGGATACCTGTTCATACAGGACCATTGCTTGACATAAACCTTTCTAAGTTGCTTTCACGAGAAAGGAACTGGTCCCTGCCTCATGCCATGATCTCTAAAGCATTTCTTAGTTCCACATTTATTATTGACTATTTTACCGAAGAGTATAGGTTTTTTGTAAGCTGGGACGCCACTGCAAATCAGGGCCCTTTCCGCACTTGGTCTTATTCTGGAATATATCTCAGGATAGGGGTCCGTCATTTGCATGCTAATGCAGACTATGACAGGCCTCACCTGGGGCTGCCATGGCCTGCACTAGCATGTGGACAGGAGGTCCCTATTCTGAGATACATTCCAGAATAAAGCCAAGTGCGGAAAGGCCCCACTTGCTGGTTTGCTTCTTACAGCTCAGAAGCATTACTCTTTCTATGACCTCTTTCTACATAAACAAGGCAGTTTGGGGATATTGGTAGTGTCAGAATTTTGGATATGGGTAGGAGAGGATGCATGGATACCTGCTCATACAGTGCCATTGACATAAACCTTTCTATATTGCTTTCAAAATGAGAAACCTGTCCTCCCAACACCATGATCTCTAAAACATTTATTTCCACATTTCAAATGAACTATTTTACCAAAGAGTATAGTTTTTTTGTAAGCTGGCAACTTGTTGCAAATCAGTTATAATCATTATAAGCAAGTTGCTTCCTGCAGTAAGGATGTGCATGAATATTTGTAACATTCAAAATTTGTACGGATTTCTTCAAATTCAGACAATTGAACTTGAATAGAATATTGGAACATTTGAAGATTAACATTCAAATTTGAATCGAGTGTTTGATACATTTGTGCGAAGCTTCTTATGGGATTTGTATGAATTTGTATGGGATTCATATGGGATTGGTATGGGATTGAACATCCGCATTAGATACAAATCGTACCACATTAGAAGGGGATCTAATTCAAATGAATATGAATTTTCTGGCATTCAATTTGATATGAATCAAATTTAAAAAATCATTTGTATAAAACCCTGTCTTGCAGGTCAAAAGCATTGCTCTTTTATCTATACAGACATTAACTGCTGGGGAGATTTTACTCCAAGAGGCAGTTCTGGTAAATCAGTCTATTTAATATTAGTTTTTGTGGAGTTTTGTATCAAGAGCTGGATTTCTTCCCACAAAAGTCTTCTGAATGCTTTTAAAAAAATAATTTGTACTTTCGATAAAACAAAGCTTCTCCCGAGTATATCCTATAAAAGTCTGCTGTTCAGGTTTAAAGAGTGAATTTTTATTTTAAATTCTATCCTGTGAAGGTGATATAGTTGAGGGAGTGAGGCTGACTTTCTGATACGCAGGTCTATGCTAGGGATATGCATGAATATTCTAAAAATTCAAAATCTGATCAAATTTGTTCAAATGTGGACCTTGGAATTTGAATAAAATGTCTTCACATTTGAATTTAGATATTCGAATGAATTCTGAATGCCGCAAAATATTTGCTTGAATGATTTGAATCATCTGAATGTACAGATACGTATGCATTATATTCTTATCCCATATGCATCCTGTTTTCGTCTAGTACGGATACGAATAAGACGCGTATGTATATGCATGCAATGCATATGGATACGTATGTAATGCGTACATATCCATAAACATACGGATGTCTGAATAATTCATATGAATGATTCAAAACATTCAAATTCATTTGAATGTTAAAAAATGAACGTATAGACATTTGATTCAAATTCAAAAGTCTGAATTCAAACGAATTAGATCGAATTTCAAATGTTTAGAATATTCTTGTACATCCCTAATGAGTTTGTCTTCTTCTGCCTACTGCCAATCCTAAACTAAGAAAAAGCACACTGATTTCAGTTGGCTTCAAGCAGGCTTGTTCCTGAAGTACAAATGGGCTGAGCAGAACTGTTATTGGTAATGCATATACTGTCCAAAAGGTCCATTTGATTTACATGACATTTTCTTCACTTGAAATGTAGTCATCCAAAGGTAGAAAATTATTCAGAAATGGATGTTTCTGTGTGAGACTCTTAATTACAGTTCATACAACATTTTCTACCCATCAAAATCCAAATGTGACTTCTCTTTTGCAGTAGAGACCAAGAGAACCTAAATGGAAAGACAAAACCACAGCAGAGTGACGGAATTCATTTTTGTGGGATTCACAGACCATCCTGACCTGCAGATTCCACTCTTTGTTTTGTTCCTCAGTATCTACATTGCCACATTGATGGGGAATTTTGGGATGATTGTTTTAATTCAGCTGGAATCCCGACTGCAGACCCCAATGTACTTCTTCCTCCGCAACCTGTCCCTGGTAGATATTGGTTATTCATCTGTCATTGCTCCTAAGATGCTCCTCACCTTCGTCTCTCAGGACAGAAGTATTTCCTTCATTGAGTGTGCTGTGCAGTTTTATTTCTTCTGCATCTTTGTGACAAATGAATTGTGCCTTTTAGGTGTGATGGCTTACGATCGTTTTGTAGCTATTTGCAATCCATTGCTTTATCACACAGCCATGTCCAAGAGGCTTTGTGTTTTGCTTGTTGGGTTGTCATATGTAACTGGCTTTGTGAATTCCACCATACAGACCATTTTTATCTTTAGTTTGTCGTTCTGTGGCTCCAATGTAATTAACCACTTCTTCTGTGATATCCCTCCAATCTTAAAGCTGTCTTGCTCAGACATCCACAACACAAATATTGTTCATTTCACCTTATCCACAATAGTTGTTGTGAGTACAATACTGAGTGTTGTAGTGTCCTATGCTTACATTGTCACCACCATCTTAAAGATCAAATCTGCAGAAGGCAGGAGCAAAGCCTTCTCTACCTGTGCTTCACATATTGTAACTGTCACCATGCTCTATGGGACTTTGATTTTTATGTATCTGCGACCCTCTTCTGGGTACACGCTGGATGGAGATAAAATCATCTCAGTCTTCTATACGCTTGTGATACCAATGCTAAATCCCCTGATTTATAGTTTGAGGAACAAAGATGTAAAGGAAGCTATGAAAAGGGTTATAAGCAGGATGCTGTTTGTTTAAAGAATAAACCAGATGGCATTTGGAAAAGAATATCATAAAGTACTTTCTGGCTTATTAACAGTTTCAACCCTAGCTGTGTTAATATTAAACTATAATTATGAATCCAATCTATTCCTGGGTCGCTGGTCACTGGATTGCTGCAGCCTAATCCTAACCATGGTTTTAATGGATTATAATTAAAGCCCTGGTCACACCTCTAGTTTAGGATGACTTAAGGTCATCCTCAGGTTGCGTTACATTCTTTTTATTCAATTAATTTTCCAAGATGGCCTACCCCTCTTATATCATTCTAACCAGAGTCTTCTTTTCCAGAGGACTTAGCCTGTCCTAGCATCCCAGGATGTCTTCTCTTCCTCAGTGTAAGTGGGGGGAGCGGGAGGGGGGCTAAAGGGGGCTCAATGGTGCCGTGGTGGTGGGTGAGGTTCAGTATTTCCTTTCAGCCAATGTATGCAGTCCGTGAGGCACCTCCCCTCTCTCCTCCATTTATGTGTATGATACCTCTATCTAGCATAGGGACGTGCAAGAATATTTCTGCTATTAGGGATTTGTACAAATAGGTACGAATTCCGAGATTCATGGACGGATTGAATAGGTTGCTATTTGTAGGGCCCTATTCATCAGTGGACCAGATTATCTGGCATTTGTAGAAGCTTCGGTCAAAGATTCTACGGATACTGGATAGCCTTGGGCCTCTCACCAGGGCCTCCTGGCCCCTAGACCTCCCCCTTGCAGCCTCCCACGTGCCCCCTTACCTTTACAGGTGCATTTCTGTGGCATCCTGGGCCTCTTTCCATGCTCTCCGGAGCAGAAGATGGGCCTTCCAGAGCCAAGAAAAGGGTTTCTGGGCCAGGCCTGGCCCTAAACTGGAAGGCTTTTTCCAAGCTCCAGAAAGCCTATTTTGCACTCTGTAGAGCCCGGAAAGAGGACAGGGATGCCACTGGAGCGGTGCTGTCCACCTCCCACACACTCCCTTATCACTTGGGGCAAATTCTGGTGGCATCCTGGGCCTCCTCCTGCTGTCTCCGGAGTGCAAAACAGGGTTTCTGGAGCCTGGAAAAGGGCCACTGTGAATGCTCCCACCTGCTACCCACATGCCCCTTACCATTTGGGGCATGTTCCGGTGGGATCCTGGGCCCCCTCCCACAGTCTCTGGAGTGCAAAACAGGCTTTCTGGAGCCAAGAAAGGCACTTCCAGTCTGTGTGCACAGAACCGAAAGTGCCGTAGAGTGAGGCGCGTTGGGCGTGAGGACAGGTAAGTGGTTGGGAGGGATGGGGGAGGAATATTCATGGACAAATATGAATATCCCCACATTTGTGGGGGTGGGATTTGGTCAAAGCCAAATTTCCCCACATTCGATTCACGCTGAATCTAGCATTTTTGCACAATTTTTTTTATTATTATTACTGAAAAATTAATCACACAGAGAAGCAAATAAAAAGAGAAGGGGCATGGAGGTGGGGAAGCAGGCTTTAAAAAGAACCTCAAACACACATGCTGACGATATGGTGGTCATGGCTACAACCCCAGTGGGACTGAGAAGATCTTTGATAAGATTTAATATGTACTGTGAGCTAAATTCACTCACTTTGAACAAAGATAAATCCAAAATCATGATTTTTGGTAACAACAGGAAACAGTACAGGTGGTCCCTGAATGGTGTACAGCTAGAACAAATTAATAGTTATAAATATTTAGGCATCACATTCTCAGCTTCTGTCGCCTGGGCTAACCACATTAATTATAGCACCCATAGAGCAACTCACGCTGCAGGCTCTCTTTACAAGTTGTGCCATCATAGATATCCAGGTACTATAAGACCAGCCCTAGAAGTTTTTAAGGCCAAAATAATTCCCTCACTTTTATTTGGGGCTGAAATTTGGGGCAATACCAACCTGACCAAAATTGAAACCTTTCACTCCAAGCATCTCTGTATCTTATTGGGCCTTTCTAGAACAGCTCTGACAGCTGCAGTAAGGGCAGAACTGGGAATGATCCCATTAAAAGCCCAAATATTAGGGTGACAATTTAGTTACTGGGTAAAAATTAACCAGATGACCCCAAACAGGCTCTCCCGTTTATGTTTAGAGGAGCAAGTGCTGCGCCAGTATAACCCATCATGGACAGTGACCCTAAACAGTAAGTTGGCTAGTATTGGCCTTCCTTTACAATTTCTCTACGGCTTAGGTTCCAGGGCAAAACAAGTTCTTATACAATGTACCGCTGATATCTACTCACAATTGGATATAGCAAGTATAGCTAACTCTACAGCTACAAAGTTTTTAGCCGCTCACAAATCAAATACCCACCTAGAAAAATACCTGACAATCCCACTTCCAATCCCTTTAAGAAGAACTTATGCTAGGGCAAGGTTTGAACAAATCAGAATCATGTTGCAAACAGGGCGCTATTATAATATTCCAAGCAGTGAGAGAGACTGCGTCTGGGGGGAACAAATCGTGGAAGATACTGAACATTCCCTAATTGACTGTACAGCATACTCTGACCTCCATTCCAGATATCTAAATCCAATATTAATTGATTTCAGGTCCCACAAAGTGAAGAAGAAGAAGAGGAAGAAGAAGAAGAAGAAGAGGAAGAAGAGGAGTTGTTTTTTCTACCCCCCTTATTCCTCTGCCACACATGCAGTGATGACACTACAAATTTTCCTGGCTGCAGTGTGGACAGGAGGTGACAGGGAGGAAGGAGGCAATCAGGAGAATGAACAATCCAACAGGTGCTGCAGAGCCAGGCAGGAGTGCGAGAAAGAGGCTGGCAGGAGACAGTGAATGGTCAGGCATGCTCTTCCAAGTGAAAGTGATGAGCTTTCAGTTGTCCACTATGATCTATTTGTGAAACATTTTGCAGATAAAAAATGTTGCTCCAGTTTGTTTTTGCATTGCCACCATGTATTTTGCAGTGGAATACAATGTGCTTAAGGAGACACCTTCTTTGGTTCATCTGCTGTCAAACCAGTTTGTGAAGTCTGAGGAAATAGACAAGGTTCTCAGTAGCATGAGGGACACAACTTGTACTCTCAACCTTTGCCCATCCTTGCTGGTGGAATCCGTCAGGGACATGACAATGGTCATATGAAGGTTTTCACAGCCAGATTCAATGTCATTTGTACAGTTTTTTTGGCTGTTAGGCACTCCAAGAGTGCAAGAGGCCATCAAGCCCCAAGGAGGCAGTGGTAAGGCCATTTCCGGAGAATCCTTCCTGGATGCAGCTGACATCAACAACTACTGACCAGTCTCCAGCCTCACCCATTTAAGGAGACTCAAAGTGGCTGACAAAGCTTCAATTCTTCTACCCACAATAGAACCCCCTGTGAGGCAGGCGGGGCTGTGAGAGCTCAGAAGAGAGCTGTGACTAGCCCAAGGTCACCCAGCTGGCTTCGTGGGGGAGGGCAGAATTGAACCTGGTATTCCCAGATAAGAGTCCGACTCCCTAACCACTAGACCAAACTGGCTCACTGAATCTTAAAGGATTCAACACATGAAAAGAATATCCCAATTATTAAAATAAAAGTATTTACAGTGGGGGTGGGGTATAATCATCTTAGCCAAAGGCCAGGGCAAAGAGGTGCGTCTTCACTGCTTTCTTGAATATATACAGGGAAGGGGCATGGCACACCTCGAGGGGGAGACTATTCCATAACCTGGGGGCCATTACTGAAAAGGCCCTTTCCCAGGTGCCCACCAGACTCACCGCTGAAGGTGGTGAGGCAGCCAGGAGGGCCTCACCTCCTGATCCTAAGGCACGGGCAGGACAGTATGGGAGATGTTCCTTTAGATATTTGGGGCCTAAGTCGTTTAGGGCCTTGTTAGTCAAAGTTAACAAAGTTAACTTTAGGGAAGTGTGGCCTCCATTGATAGGAGAACTAAACAAAAATGATGTAACCAAATGAATACCTATGGAAGTTGTGAAATTCTTGGATTAATATAACATGGTGGTCCTCTGACACGTTAATTGTGTAAGATAATGGGTGTGTGGTTGTTTTTACATAAAGAAAAAAACAATAACAAAGCTGCTATTATGTACATAGTTAAATATTTGTTGTAAGGAGGTGGTGAGCAAAGCAAGATGGGTGTGACCTACTGGTGGCCTTTCTTGTGCAGCAGGTTGGCCACTGTGAGATCAGGCTGATAGTCTCCATGGGCCCTGGGTCTGATCCAGGAGAGCATTTCTTATGCTCTTATATTCATGGAAGTGAGGACTATCAGTGGCTGTTTGTCCTGATGGCAGGAGGTGGGGAGCAATGCCATCGGTGTGTTCCTGACCTGCTGATGGGTCTCCCTATGCAGCTGCCTGGCCACGGGGAGAAGTGGCTGCTGGTCTGGATGGGCCATGGGGGTTCATCTTGTAGGACATTTCTTACTTTCATGAGTTAAATCCCACCTTGTACAATGGAACTGGCTTCTAAGAGTGAATGCCTGCAGTTCAGGCTCAGTTGGAGCAGAGTTCCTTCACTTTTCATGGATCTTCATCTCCATTAAGACTCAGATTTGGGAACCACCAAGCAAAGAGATTTTTCTCCAAACCCAGCAGGAAAACCACACAAGTCCCTCAAGAATAAGACCAGCACACAATTCATTCCATCTCAACAAGTTTTTATTTAAGTAGAAAGTTCAGGCATATTAACCTGCTCCGAAGCCCCTTCCCTCAAAGGAGCCCCCACACTAACTCCCCCTGAGCTGTCAGCCAATCCGGAGCAGCCCAAGGGAAAGGCAGCGCAGAGAAGGCGAAAAAACCCTGTTTTCTCCCCAGCCAATTTGGATCCAACGGGGAAAAATTCCTTCTCGGTTCCAATTCAGGCAACCAGCTGGGCCTGCGCTGTCTGGTTAAAATGGGGGACCTTCCTTCAACCGGTGCTTGGGATGTACCACTTCATTAAAGGGGGTGGTGTAGCAAGAGGATGGAGGGTACTTCAGCTGCCTGAGACCCTCCTGCACCTGTAAGTGGTACAGTCCCAGCAAGGGTTGACCTCCTTCCTCCTCAAGGGTCCTCTTGTGGAGTTGCGGCGGTCTCTGTGGTTCCCATCCTTCTCAGGAGCTTTGATGGAGCTGCAAAGGAAAGAGAAGACATTAGACAAGGAGCCACAGAGGTCGGGGAGGGGTTGATACTCACCAAACCCAAAGTGGACCTCACGGGGCCTTTTGCTTGAAGAACCTGAGAAGTCAAAGGGTTAAAGACATTTCATAGCAGCAGTCAGGGGGACCTTGAATTGGGGTGGGCATCTCTATAGGGGCAATGGTCTTTCCTGGTTGGCCAGTGTAGGGCACTAACAATCAAAATGGCAAGGGGGACTCTGTACATATGTACAAGGCAGGGGAAATAGAGAAAATGGCCATTTACATCTCAGTCTAGAGGGGAGGCTGAAATTGAGCTTTTGGACAGTAGTCCCGGGCCCAGCCCACGCTCTCATTTGGCATATTAAGTCTCGCTTCTGACCAAAGCCTGTCCTTGAGTGGGGCATTCGTGAGGGGTCTCAGATTTGGGGAGAATCTGCTCACAACTCTTGGTTTTGCATGTTGTCTCCTTGGGTTGCTCCTCATCCAGGATCTTCCGAATGTCTCCCCTTGGGACTTGGGTCTGAAAGGATTTTAAAAATCTGTTCTTGAATAGGCAAGCATCAACAGAAGGCTTTAGGGCATCATCTTGCAATGCCATTGCCAAAGTTCTGTCCCCAAGGGAACAAGGGAGGTCTGGCTCACTGGGAGGCTACTCACCAAGAGATCCCCTGCTGCTGAGTAGGCAGGCCAGAACAAACACCTTTGTGACATCAGCTATGACATCATCAAAGGAATAAAGACCTACCCAGTAAGGGCTACTCACCAAGGTTTGGGATGCTCACTGCATGGGTCCTCCACAGACACAGTTATCAGAGCATGGAACATGGTCTGAAAATTCCTAAGATTCCTCCTTGTTGAACGGCTAGGCAAAAGAAGGTGGTACTCTGGCACCAACTAACAGTGCTCTTATCAAGGCACTGAGGCAAAGGGCACAGTTAGGAAAGTTCCACCAGGTGCAACTCGCCCAACTCGCCCAGCCTCGGTCTTGGGACCAAGCTGCAGCTTGAGGGCCACCCTGTTTTCTCTTCCTGGTACACTTTAAGGCCTTCTCCTTCTGGGACAGAGATGCAGCCTTCTTAGTACAGGTCAGAGAAAGGACATCCCCACGTCAGGTGTTGTGGTCAGGGAAGCAAGAGACTCAAGAATGGTCCTTACAAATTCTGCATCCAGAGGAAGACATCAAGGTTCTAGGGTGCTATCTTCCAGGTGGCTCCTCTTGTTCTTCCCTGTTGCAGTGGTCCTCCTTGTTCCCTGCCATCTGCCAAAATTCCAGGCCAAGTCTTGGATTCAATGCTGTACTAATCTCCTTACACCCCTACGTATATATCAGAGCAAGGCTCGTTGACCCTGAAGGTCCCTAGAATGGGCAAAGGCCAACCCTATTAGTGTCCCACAGGGCCTGTAGGCCACAGGGGTCCATTTCCTTTTTCAAAATGGCTTCCACAGGAAAATAGGCCAATGGGGAGCTTCTTGGGTGGAGCTCTCCTCCACCTCAGTCCCCTTGACCTATAGACCTGCTGGCCCTACTGGGTGAACCTGTGCAGGTGGCCACTCAAGGGAAGGTTCTCTGTCTAACTGAACAGAACTCAGAAAGTGCAGCCCTCTTAAAGCTCCCTGGCATTGTGACCCGGAATGACACAAGCCATTATGATGCGGGCAGGTGTGGCACAACCTGTGTTTCCTGGCAACAGAAACAAACAGATCTGGGGGAATGTCCAGACATTTATTGATTGACACATCGAAGATCTTTATATCCCTCCTTTCACCCCAAGATTGCAAGTGGATCACAATGTCCAATAAAAAATGTATAAACCAAAAACAATAATAGTTTATTAGCCTTCACAGTAGGTTACAAACAATTACCCATGGCTTAGATTAGGCAAACTGCAGGTGTTCAGTATGTCATCTTGCCAGAAGATGAAGGAGTTTTCATGACCTCTTTGCTTTTTCCTATTGCATATATTTTCATGTCTGCTACCTGTAGTTTCTGTCAGAAGCAGACCTAAGCATGTCAAGAGAAGAAGCTTTCAGGGGTGATTTATCCCCTCTTGGCCTCCTGGATCTTAACAGTTGGAGTTAGTTGTGAAAAAGAAATGTGGGGAACTTTGGGTGTCTACACACTACCATGAACTTAACACAATCTAAGAACACCTGCTTCATTCCCACCAACATATCCAAGATTGTGGTTGGGTAACCCTTCTCCAACAAGTTCTGATTCAGCTGTTTGGTGCCCTATATGTCCATTTTTTTTACCAATTAAAACTATCCCAAAGCTCATTTATGAAATCTGGGAAAAAGAACTCTTGGCTGTGAGGAACATTTTGCTAACTTGGAGGGCACATGTTAAATTTTTATCCTTTCTCCTGCAAGGCCAGGAAAGAGCTACTATAATCAGCATGAGTCTTTTCGTTCTGAAGGCTTTGAAGAAAAGAGCACATTATTTGGAAGATAAATCGAGCAATTAAGACTATGATTGTAAACAGATGGTCGATTGCTCTCTTTTGCCTTCTTCTGTTCTATTTTATTTGTATAGTATTGTATTCTATTTTGAAATGGTCGCATAACTAGTCAAATAAAAGTATTATCACACCCTCGCCTCCCTTGAGTGACAGCATGGCACCCAATAAGGAAGGAGATAAATTTGATGAAGCAAAATGGATGGAGGGCCAAGAGTTCCATGGAGAAGGCTCAGGTTGATCACGGATAAAGGTGTGACCAATACAGCCCAGAGCAAGGACGGCCTAAGGACAACCTATTATGATCTGCGTGTAAACAGACCTCCTGTCATATATAGGTGTGACCAAGGCCTAAGTATTTCACTCTCTATGTGTGCAGGGCTGAAGTTCAAAAAGTCATGTCATATTGTGGAAAAGGGAATCTCATCCATTAGTCCATTCATCCACTTGCCATCCATTTGGTGGTTTATATACTCTAGCATTGGCAGTGTTCCAGTGGACTGAAGCTGGATTCAACCTTAGGTGTGACCACAGAAGCAGCCGCATCTGGTTTGTGACTGTTTATCTTCTCCAGCCCTTGACCAACCTTATGCCAGCCATTATGAATCATGTAGATGCAGCCTTAGGAAAGGTTTCTACTATTTATTGTTCTATTGAAATAATTGGTGGTGATTATCATTTTCATGCAAACATGATTGGCATTACTTCTGATAAACTAATTGGAATAAACTTAACAACATTTCCAGAGAGACCACTGAAATACAACAACACCCCCACAACTTTAACAGGGACCAAGGCCTATTTCTCAGCAACATCTGGAAACCTCTGTATAGAAACAAGCAAAATAAAGATTCACACCTGAGTTCTGCAAACACACAAGCCACTGGCAATCCACCCCCTGTGATTACACCAATACATAGTAAATAAGTAAGCGTCAATGATCCACCATTAATACTTCCACCCAAGGAAACAATGCCAACAAAGTACAGCCAGGAAAAGACCAATAATCTGAATTAAGGTCTAGTGCAGAAAAGGCTTTTGTGTTGAGCATTCTTACCTAAATTTCTGTAATATGGCCTCTGGTGTTTTTGAAATTACAAATTTGTAGCTGACTGGGTCCACACTGCACCCTGCTCAATTGATTCCTGGTGTGAATGCTCTGATAGCTATCATAGAGGTGGGGCTGGGAGGGGGTTATATTTTTAATTATGTTCTACTATTTGATATTTTTTATTCTCATTGTAACCTGCCCTGGGACAATTCGATGAAGGGTGGGATATAAATTTCCCAAATAAGTTTCCCAAATAAATAAATTTAATCAATCAATCAATCAATCAATCAATTAGTGGTGGGCACCCAGGAGATAACCTTCTCAGTGATGGCCCTTAGGCTCCCCTTTGAGGTGCGTCTATCACCTTCAATGTACACATTTAGGAAGGCAGTGAAGACGCACCTCTTTTCCCTGGCCTTCGGTTAAATGGGGATACACTTTCCCTTCCCACTTGCAGATACTACTGTTTTAATACATAGTGTTGTTTTAATGATGCTTGATTTTAGATGTTGTTACCCGTCTGAAGACCTTCAGGTATGGGGTAGGATAAAAAAGTAAACAAACAAGCAAGTTGTATTTGCAGTGTTTCTGCCCTTGAAGAGGGTTTTTCTAAAAAAAGAAAAAAGAAAAATGCATTTTCTTGTTTTTGTATCATGCAAAATTGAATTTGTTTGACTAATGTGGTTGATTTTAGCTCATGCATATTTCTGCTGCCTACATTTCCTTAACTCTACTGTTCTCTTATCCTTTTGCTTTCAACCGTTCCCAGGAATTAGGGTATTTTATAGTGGTAGCAGATGAAAAGTAACACAAGAACTGCTGAAACTTTTAAGTCAGAAAATACCTGATTATATTCTTTTCCAAATGCCATCAGATTTATTAAGCAGATAACATTCTGCTTATTAGCCTTTTCATAGCTTCCTTTACTTCTTTGTTCCTCAAGCTATAAATCAAGGGATTTAGCATTGGTATCACAAGCGTATAGAAAACGGAGATGACTTTATCTTCGTCCATTGTGTACCCTGAGTTGGGTCGTAGATACATGAAGATGAGAGTCCCATAGAACATGGTGACAGCCACGAGATGAGAAGCACAAGTAGAGAAGGCTTTGCTCCGGCCTTCTGCAGATTTGATCTTTAAGATGGTGGTGACAATGTAAGCATAGGACACTATAACAGTCAGGATTGTACTCATAACAACTATTGTGGATAAGGTGAAATGAACAATGTCTGTGTTGTGGATGTCTGAGCAAGACAGCTTTAAGATTGGAGGGATATCACAGAAGAAGTGGTTAATTACATTGGAGCCACAGAATGACAAACTAAAGATAAAAATGGTTTGTGTAGTGGAATTCACAAAGCCAGTTACATATGATAATATAACAAGCCAAAGACAAAGTTGCTTGGACATGGCTGTGTGATAAAGCAATGGATTGCAAATAGCTACAAAACGATCGTAAGCCATCACACCTAAAAGGCAGCATTCATTTGTCACAAAGATACAGAAGAAATAAAACTGCACAGCACACTCAATGAAAGAAATGCTTCTGTCCTGAGAGACGAAGGTGAGGAGCATCTTAGGAGCAATGGTTGATGAATAACCAATATCTACCAGGGACAGGTTGCGGAGGAAAAAGTACATTGGGGTCTGCAGTCGGGCTTCCGTCTGAATTAAAACAATCATCCCAAAGTTCCCCACCAGTGTGGCAATATAGATACTGAGGAACAAAACAAAAAGTGGGATCTGCAGGTCAGGATGGTCCGTGAATCCCACAAAAATGAATTCCGTCACTCTGCTGTGGTTTTGTCTTTCCATTTATGTTCTCGTGGTCTCCACTGCAAAAGGGAAGTCACAATTGCATTTGGTTGAGTAGAAGAAATTGCATGACCTGTAATTAAGAGTCATGCACAGCAACATCCATTTCTGAACAATTTTCTACCTTTGGCTGACTACCTTCCAAATGATGAAAATGTCATGTAAATCAAATGGACCTTTTGGACAGCATATCCATTACCAGTTGCACTTCTATCCAGCCCATTTGGACTTCAGTGCCTTTTACTTTGTAAATCTGTTTAGGATAAGCAATAGGCAGAAGAAGACAAACTGATAAGCAGAAAACAGTCATAGGAAGCCTATTCACATTCAGGCCTCTGGTATGCAATTAGGTCAGCTCTGGCCTGGGGTTTTTTAGCACTGCCTCAGTGTGATTTGAACCAGGGGATCTGGACAAGTGAGATTCTCTAGTTTGGGCTATGACATTACATGGTTTGGATTTCCATTAGTCCATACCAGCCCCCATACTAAACACAAAGCTTTCAAGTTCTGTGCCTCTGACTGCACTAGGACATATTCCACATTATATCCTGGAATAGATAGGACGGATGTGCAAGAATATTTGAAACATCCAAAATTCAATTGAATTCATTCAAATTTGGACATTCAAGTTCGAATCGAATGTCTATACATTCCTTTTTTAACATTCAAATGAATTCAAATCTTTTGACTAATTCATACGAATTATTCAGACATTCATATGTGTACGGATACGTATGCATTCCATATGTATCCCTACGCATCTTATTTGTATCCATACACATATATCCATACATATGGGACAAAAATGAGATGCATACAGGATACAAATGGGATGCATACTGATGCGTATGGATGTGTATGGGTGGGTACGAATGTGTACAGACACATACGAAAGTTGTCGACATTCGTTATCTTCAAATAGAAATCAAATATTTGTACGTATAGATAGGAATGTATTTGAGTCAGATTTGAATTTGAATACATTCATTTGAATATTCTATTTGAATTAATCTAAATCCCAAAATGGCATTTGTGCCCACCTAATAAGAAGCTGTCATCTGCATTCAGGGGGCGGATGAGTTACCAGAATAAGGCATAGTGCAGAAGGGGTCTCCTATTTACTCCCATGCAGTTATAAATTTGGTGTGTGTTTTGTTTTAATTATTGTTAATATCCATCAGTTCAGCATAATATACGTACATATCACACAGTTCCCCAAAGAGCCATGATCATAACAGAAATATCACAACTGGTCTCCTGAAGTCACGTTAGCACTAAACCATGTCACATAATTATTGGAGCATGTAATTCTTGTAAAGAAGAAAGGTCAGAAGGAATAACTTTAAAAAGAAAGATTGGTTGATTTTTAAAATAAAGGCTGTTTCTGCACTGAGGGGGCAGAACTTGTGGATCGGTAGATCTAGACTGATACCTCTGTCCTCCATGAATCTTTTCTTAAATTTATCTAACCTGTTTGTACTTCTTAAAAGCAGATGTCATTTGTAGCCATATTAACCTTCCAGAATGTTCAGATAAGAAGAAGAATTGGCTTTTCTACCCTGCTTTTCTCATCCATTTAAGGGGACTCAAAGTGGCTGACCAGGTTTTCTATTCTTCTCCCCACAACAGGCACCCTGTGAGGTAGGTGGGTCTGTGAGAGCTCAGAAGAGAGCTGTGACTAGCCCAGGGTCACCCAGCTGGCTTCATGGAGGAAGAAGAGTTGGCTTTTCTACCCCGCTTTTCTCATCCATTTAAGGGGACTCAAAGTGGCTGACAAGGTTTTCTATTCTTCTCCCCACAACAGGCACCCTGTGAGGTAGGTGGGGTCGTGAGAGCTCAGAAGAGACTCTTCTTCTTCTTGACAGTACAGAGTTTAAAATAAAAATGCACTCAATCTTTCTTTATAGCTGAGCAGCAGAATTTCAGAGAATATGATATATTAGGGATGGGCTTTTTAAAAATCAAAAGCACAAATTAGGTTGTTGTTGTTTTAATTTAAAAAAAAAGCAACCAGTTGACCTTCATGGGAAGAATTCCAGCTGTTAATATAGACTATATGAAAATTAAATATTAAATAGACTGACTTACCAGAACTCTCTCTCAGAGCAAAATCTCCCCAGAACTTCATGTCTGTATAGAAAGGGGTCACAAAAAGAGCAGTGCTTTTGAGCTGTAAGAAGCAAAGCAGGCAATACGCTTATAATGCTGGACCTGATTTGCAATGAGTTTCCAACTTATAAAAACCTGCACTCTTCAGTAAAATAGTCAATATTAAATGTGGAAGAAAGAAATGCTTTAGAGGGCATGACATGGCATGGGAGCAGACTATTTTATTTTTGTGAAAGCAATGTAGAAAGGTTTATAATTTGTTCAGACATTTGGGAGTAGGGTGGGATAGAAATATAAATAATAATAAATAATATGTCAAGCAATGACTCTATATGCGCAAATATCCACACATCTTCTCCTATCCAAAATTCCCACACCAATACCCAAAACTACCTTAAACAGACTTTCAGATTTTATAGGAGAAGGACAGGACCAACAATATTCACCCACCTATTCATCAGCAGATACCACTAAAAATAAATGTGGGAAGAAATACCCAGTGTGATACTTATTATGTATATTGCAGCATCCTCTGGGCACTTTATATTTCTTACTCCTAAGTGAATCTGTATACAACTGCAACCTAATAGTATATTCTTCAAATTTGCCAAGTAATCTTTTTTCATTAAAAAAAGAATGACCACAATAGAATTGTTCACAAAAACATGATTGAAGTTTTTAGATAGCACCTCAAAAATAACAGTTTTGGCACCCTGTTAAGCTTTGCTATTCTATAGATTTTCTAGAATACCAATACAATGTCTTTCATATATATACATATATAAACCTACTTGGTAAAGGAAGAGAAGAGAGAGAAGGACATTTGCAGAAGGTAACAGCCACATTTTCAGATGATATACCTGCCCGTTGATTAAACCTTTTATAACACACCTTTTGTGTGAGCCAGAAATCTGCGATTGGCTGAAATCCAGGCACTCTGTACCACAGAGCTCTCTGCATGTTTTTTCTCCTAGTGCCTTAGGGGACAAATGGTAAATAGTCATATTGGGTCAGTTTGTACTCTCTGTCTTTGGTTTCCATGGTAGTTGGGAATATTCAAAATTCTATGTAAATTTGCTTACAGTACTATGCTATTCATGCTTTACAAAGACTAAGTAGATTTGGTGTGTGTGTGTTTTCAGTCCAGAAATTCTTATGCAAATTTGGTCTGAACTAAAAGTATATTGATTAGAC
Source organism: Aspidoscelis tigris stejnegeri (assembly GCA_023333525.1). Classification (NCBI taxonomy): domain Eukaryota; kingdom Metazoa; phylum Chordata; class Lepidosauria; order Squamata; family Teiidae; genus Aspidoscelis; species Aspidoscelis tigris. The sequence continues at coordinate 7,279,037 of JALMGA010000003.1, forward strand.
AAGGCTTGCATTTCACAGAAGGTCACATATGTTACTGATGTTGACAGGAGGCATAGTACTATAGCAATCTGCACAAATGTTTTTTTGACATTCTATTCTAATCAAATCCTCGAAAATACGTTTCAGTTCAGATCTTTTAAATTTGAATTCAACAAGATTCAATTTTATTTACCAAATTTGAATCTGTTCGTTAGTATTTTTGATTAGAATCTGCACATACATGTCGACAACATTTGTATATGCATGTGTGCATCTTCCACATATCTGTATGCATCTGTACACATCTGTATGCCTCCCGTAGTTATCCTGTATGCAACCTGTTTTGTCCTGTATGGACAAATGTGTACGAATGCGGGAAAGATGTGGATCTGCAAGTACGCATCATGTACGAACCCCTACACATACGAATGTCTGGATAATTCGAACGAATAGATTCAAAGTTAAAAATTTGATTCAAATGTTTACATTTGAATTTCAGGACATTCTCTTCAAGTTCGAATATCAAAACTCAGCACATTCTATCAGATTTCAAATGCCCACGAATATTCGTCCGCATCCCTACAATGCTGCACAATGACTGGTTAGAGCTCACTAATCTCCCGAACTTCAAGGGGCTATTATGAATAATACTGGGGTATTTGGAACATTAAATATTAGAATATGCTGCAGTAAGTGGCTCTGGTTGTTGAAACCTTTAAAAACTTGGCCCAATGACTTCAGAGTAGGGATGTACACAAATATTTGGAAGATTCATTATTCATACAAATTCAGCTGAATTTGGATATTTGAACACAGATCGAATGTTATGACATTCATATATTAACATCTGTACTGATAGGAATGTTTCTGGGGAGGTGGAAAAGCAGCTGCACCAGTCACATCTGCAATGGATCCATAGTGTACTCGACATGGATCGAGAGTGGATTCAAAGAGATTCAGGCCAGATGTATTAAGGGATACGTATTGGATACATATTGGATACGTATGCATTTGTGTCAGATATATATCCAAAATGTATTTGTTTGTATTGGATATTCATGGTGGCAGCTTAGGTGTGTGCTGGAGGTGATAGAGGTGGTGATTGCAGCCACTGCAGTTGCCACTGCCGCCATTGTCAGCCCCTCCCCCACCCCCAGGAGGCTGCTTTGGTGCTGGGGAGGCAGCGGCAAGAGGAGGTAATGGTGGGGGGAGCATTGGGGTGATGGTCCTGCCTGCCAGCTGAAGTGGGCAGCCACAATCACTGCCCTCCCCCCCATGTATGGACACCACTCGCAGCTACGGAGTCTATGGAAGGCTCTTTAGCTGCAAGTGGCAGGGTGGAGCCAGCACCACCTGGACATGCAGCTCCACTCCTGCTGGCCTGGCCCATGGACCCCGTGGCAGGTAAGTGATGTGGACAGGCATGAAGGCTGTACATGCATCCACAGATCCAGCCTTCGTGCCTGCAAACCAGAATTTGGACATCTTGAAATGGCTTTTTTCCCACTAGCGCTAAGTACTCATTAAGTACCCATTTGGGACAGATTAAGGACCCATTAGGCTCAGAGCAGGAAGACCCCATTTCCACTACAGACCCCATTAGAGCCACATTTGTTTCCACCTGTTCTAGCAGAAATCCAGATCATACGGGTCCTTTAGGACCTATAATCTGGATTTCCTGTAGACCCCATTAAAGCGGTCTACAATGGGGTTTTCAGGCATCAAATCTGAATTATATGGAGCCTGTTTCCACCACAATCAGACAATGGGGTCTAGGGAGCTTGGGGGCACCCCCATGGGGGTGTCCCAAAATCCAAACCTTCAAAGCCTGTGCATAATCTACAAAGCCAGTTACAAAGCCGGCTCCAAAGAATAGCACAGACACCAAAGAGGACCCCACATGAGAACAATGCCAATCCTAGGGACCTTTGTCAAAGGCTCCGGAGAATCTTTGAAGTTTGTGGCAGGATGCTCCAGAGATTCTCTGGAGCATCTTCGGAGATTGCACCCCCTGCTCCCCCCAAAACATGGGGTGATAGGCAGGCCCCATGAGGGTTGATCCAGATTAGACACATGGGTGCTCAGGCATTTCCACTGTGAGCAAGTTAGCACCCATTGCTATTGGGTGCTAGACCACCCATGGAAATGCATTGGGTACTTCCGTTAATCCAGATCTACTAGATCCAGATTAGTTGAAGGACCCATTCCTTAGATCTGGATCAACTTAGATCCAGATTAAGGGAGGTCAGTGGAAAAAAACCCAATGGGTCCACATGAAATCCAGATTTAAGGGCCTAAAGGACCCAGTAAATCTAGATTTCTCCTGCTGGATGGGACCTGAAATGGGGACCACATGGGGACAAGACCCTCCTGATTGCTATCAATCAGGTTCCTAATGGGGTCATAATTGGGGTCTTAGTGCTCAGGCAAAAAAGCCGTTTGTTTCACAAATGTTGGATACAGCTGTTAGGTGGAGGCTCAGATGGAAAAGCCTTTATACCTTCAGAAGAATGAATCCTTTTTACATAGGTGAGGTTGCAACAATAGGAGATTGAAACAATCTCAAGAGATGAAAGAGCAATAAGTCCCAAGAAAGTAACCATCCAAAGTTCATTCATATGTATATCAGAACATGCTACTTTCATTGTAGTTGGCATGCCTCAAAAACATGACCAGACTAAGGTCTAGGAGAGAAAGGGCCTTTGTGTTGTGCATTACTATATAAACTCCTGTGATATGGCCTTGAACAGGATGCTTTTGAGACTTCAGATTGGTAACTGACTGTGTCCACATCACAGCTTATTTAATTGATTCCAGGAATGAATGCTCTAGTAGCTATCTGGGAGGTGCCAACTATAGTGGGTCAATATAATTCACTGGGAGATCTATCTATCTATCTATCTATCTATCTATCTATCTATCTATCTATCTATCTATCTATCTATCTATCTATCTATCTATCTATCTATCTATCTATCTATCTATCTATCTATCTATCTATCTGTCTATCTGTCTATCTGTCTATCTATCTATCTATCTATCTATCTATCTGTCTGTCTGTCTGTCTGTCTGTCTGTCTGTCTGTCTGTCTGTCCCACCCTATGCCTGGAGGTCTCCGGGCGGGTAACAACATCTAAAAGCAAACATTTAACATCATTAAAATATCAATACAATAACAGAATCAATATGAAGCCAGCAGTTAATGAACACAAACACTTTTGGTGGTAGCACTAGGTTGGTGCAGTGGTTGCATGCCATTACAAGAAAAGCAATGTTGGGAGATGTATCTGGCATAAAAATGGTTACAGTGTGGGCTAAATCAGCAGCCTAGGATTGAAGAATGAAAAATAGTAAAGATTAACAACAGATAGGAAGAAGTGCATAGTTGTGTGGCCTGGGGGCTGGTTGTGATCAATACAATCACTCATTCTATATTCCCAGTCAATACCAGAATGTGCTTTTTGGCATTTGATTCATAACAAATCAAGTTTTAGAAATTTAATATTTGTAGACCCTTTCTAATGTGGCAAAATTCAATTTGATACGAAGGTATTCGTATGATTTCGTATGAATATCCAGTACCAACAAATACATATTGGATACGAACAAATACATATCCGATACATATCTCATAAAAAATCTGCTCTGAAAGCATCAAATCTGACCTGAATCCACTTTTAATATGCTCTCAATCTATGTTGAATGCACTTTAGATCCTTTGCAGGTGTAACTGGTGAGCCGTTTCCCCACCTCCCCATTTTAACAAATGTCCAAACTATTTTGACTATTTAAAGTAATGATTTGTTGATTCATCTGTTTATGCCAGTAATGGTCTGTGAGAAAGATTTCCTGTAGGATATATTTACTGAGAAAACACTTTCCTCCCAAACGCTTTTTTGAGGGCACATTTCACATCCTTGTTTCTTAAGCTGTAGATCAAAGGATTCAACATGGGTATGATAATTGTGTAGAACACAGAGGCCATTTTGTCTGTGTCAAGTGAGTAGCTGGAGGTAGGCCTGAAGTACATGAAAAGAATGGTTCCATGGAGCATGGCTACTACTATGAGATGGGAGGCACATGTGGAGAAGGCTTGTCTCCCCTTTGAAGAGTGAATCCTGAGAACAGTGATAATAATGAAGATATAAGATGCAATAATGATCAGCAAGGTGCTCATTTCAAACAAGCTGCCAAAGATGAAAATCAGCATTTCACTGATGTAGGTATCATTGCAAGCCAGTTTTAAAAAGGATGTAAAAACACAGAAGAAGTGACTGATGCTGCTGGGACCACAACAGGACAACCTCAGCAAGCCACTTGTGTGAATGAATGAGTTCAAAACTCCAAATAGGTATGATCCCGCTATCAACCCTGTACAAACACCCTTTGTCATAATGGATGAATAGAGCAAAGGATTGCAGATGGCCACATAGCGACCATAAGCCATGGCTGCCAGAAGGAAAAAATCAGTGGTGGCAAAGATTGCAAAGAAACAATATTGCATCATGCAAGCAGCATAAGGGATGGTTTTCTCTCCCGATAAAAAGTTCACCAGCATATTGGGTGTGATGGTGGTGGAGTAGCAGGCATCTAAGAAAGATAGGTTGCTGTGGAAAAAGTACATGGGGTTGTGCAGCTGTGGATCCATCCAAATCGGTGCCATCGTTCCGAGATTCCACACCAAGGTAGTGATGTAGATGATTAAAAAGACTGCCAAAGGCGGAGGCTTCATCTGCTCATGGTCTGACAGTCCAAAGAGAATGAAGTTGGTGGCCACAGTTAAATTTTCCTTAGCTATTGATTTCATTGACTCTTTCCTGTTGGGAGAAGAAATATTTTTCAAATAATAACATCAACCACCTCCTCCATCACCACCACCACCACCACCACCTCCTCCACCACCACAGCTGCAACAAGAACATTATGGATTGTGAATTATCACTCCTATGTGCATCTTTTTACATCTTTTTATTTCAATTATAGCAACTTACTTGCATGAATCATAGTAACTGGGGGAGATGGGAGCAAACTTTTCTCACCTCATTGATTTTACTACAACATTTGTACCTTTCTAAGCAAGCTTTTAAGTGTATCCAGGCTGTGTGATGGACATAACTCAAAATTTCTATATTAAACGTGCATAGCTAATGTATAAATGGGTGCTGCAAAGGTTTATGGGACCATTGCTAAAACCATGGGCTTTCGACCTTAAGCCCCAGACATAAACTAATCAGCCAAACAGGTAAACGAGTAAACATTACTCTTGGAGTTGCCTCTTCTTATTTGATGGATTTAAATTGATTTCCAGTAAATGCTATTTGCATTGGAAGAGCAAACAAGAGATCTTTCAAGATTCTGAGGTGAAATGTTCAAAAGTAAACATTAAGCAAAAGGTTTTGTTTTAATTAGCACCTTTTGTTTGGTTCTGCAATAAATGAAACAAATGAATGATTTACTGAAGTTGGGCTAATGAGACTTTAAACAATTACATTTTTTAGAATATAAAAAAGAGTAGGCTTTAATTTAAGAGTAGGTGAATGAGGTAGAGCTAGCAGGCGTAAGGAGTATGGCATGAGGTTAGAGAAGTGAAGATGAACAGGTACAGTAGTATGAATCTTTGGGAATTTATCTTGCAATTGTGGGTTTTTATTTCTGGAAAGTAAGTTACTTTGCCTCGGATTTAGGAAATCAGAGTTTCTGTTCTGTGTAAATTTTACTTTGCCTTAATAATTGATTGAAACTTTTGTGTGCTGATACCCTATGTCCTTTAAAGCTGTTTTAAACCTATTTTGTTTTTGAATTGTTCTAATGCCATTCTTAATAAATGAAACACGGTTTAAGACCCGGGATGGTTCCCCCCCGCCTCCCTTATGGATCAACATCCTCTTAAAAAGATTCCAAAACCTCTGCGCAGGTACAAAGTGCCAGAGCACAACTGCTAACAGTTGTGCCCATCCAGATAGTGCTGAAAAACTGACCCCCATTGACCTTGATCCTTAATTCAGCAGTGGTTTCTGGCAACACAAAATACCAACTCTGGTTTTATTTTGTTTTGGTTTTTTTTAAATGCAGCTTCAGATTAGAATTAGAGTTGCAGGTCTGGCAGAAATGAATAAGTACACTCCCCTTCTGTTCATATATTAGAGTTCTGAAGTGTCATTCATAACTTGTACTTAAGCTTCTTTCTCCTCTGTCCTTTCAAGCACAGTTAAAACATCTGCAGCTGCTAAGAGATGCTGTGATTCTGAGAAGTCATGAAATAGCTAGTATAGGCTGCCTCCAGACTTGCGGAGTAAATCCACAGTTAAAGGTAAAAGCACTGCTTACCTGTTGCGCAGTGAAAACTGTCTGTCCCAACTTGAAATGCAGCTTTATAGGTTCACACCAGAAGCTGCAAGATCTGAGTTGGATCACATCATGCAGGTTGAGGCAGCTGATCACATTTGAGCTGCCCTCGTACTCTCATTGTGAGCCAGTTTGGTCTAGTGGTTAGGGAGCTGGACTCTTATCTGGGAATACCAGGTTCAATTCCGCCCTCCCCGATGAAGCCAGCTGGGTGACTTTGGGCTAGTCACAGCTCTCTTCTGAGCTCTCGCATCCCCCCCCCTACCTCACAGGGTGTTCTGTTGTGGGGAGAAGAATAAAAGTTTTGTCAGCTGCTTTGAGTCCCCTTGAATGGGTGAGAAAAGCAGGGTAGAAAAGCCAACTCTTCATCATCATCATGCTGCTCTCACCATTCTGCCCGGACTGGTGGGAAAATTCAAATTTTCTTTACACTGCACAGTCAGTATCCTAGTGATGTGCTCAAATATTCAAAGCATTCAAAATTCGATTGAATTCGATTGAATTCGAACAATCAAATTTAAATCCAATGTCTCTAAATTCAAATTTAACATTCAAACGAATTTTCAAATCTTTCAAATCATTCGTACAATTGTTCGAACATTCATACGTGTATGGATTCATACGCATAACATTTGTATCCATACGCATTTGTTCAGATACACACAGGATGAAAACAGGATCCATACAGGATAAAAATGGGATAAGTATGGATGTGTACAGATGCATATGGACACATTCTAATGCTGTTGACATTTGTATCTTCAAATACAAATAAAAAATTTGTACGAATAGATTCGAATATATTCATCTCAAATCAAATGTGAATACATTCGAATTCTAAACATTCAAATCAATTCAAATCTTCAGATATTCAATTCAAATTGAATCCAATCCCGAAAATTGCCTTCATGCACATAACTAAAGTGTCCTTAGATCAGCGTTAAAGTAAGTGCATAGCAATGATAGGGTAATATGACCCTACAATGATCCATTCGTATGTGTACAGATATGTACAAATTGCATACGTATCCATATGCATCTTGTTCATATATATTGGTTCACGTATTGGTTCGAATGTCCAGACATTCAGTTTTCTTTATTTGTATGAATTTAGATATTCAAATATTCAATTCAAATTGAATTAAATATCAAAAATTGCATTTGTGCATACCCCTACTGGTTATATCTCCAGAGTGCAGGAAAGGTACCATTTTTAGGCCTTCAGGGCAATGACTCTTTTTTGCTGGAGGTCAAGGGATTTTAAAGTCATTGTATGAGGTCATGACTTCCAAACCGCTAACCCAAGGCAAAGTGAAAGGCCATCTCAGGACATGGGTTAACAATCTGAAAGTTGCAACCTCACTCAATGACCTTAAGATCCCATGACTTCCAGCAAAGAAGGGAAGAGAGGCTATTGAGCAAGTGACATGGAGGCCAAAGTCAAAATCATGACGATAGAGATGGAGATGGCTCCTCCTAGATGCCTTCAACCACGTTCAGCATGCCTGGCATATGTCCCTCTTTTAACAGTATACAGATTTAAAATATTTCCTTCCCTCAGGGAATCTTAAAGACTATATCCCTTAAATTGTATGGCTAATTCCCTCTCCCTTAATGCCCTTAATGATAACAATCGAAACCATATCTCTTTTAGGGATGTACACAAACGTTTTTTTGGCATTCAATTCAAAATGAATTAAATGATCAAAAATCCAAATGTGTGAGAATAGATTGCATTCGAATGTGGTAAAATTCTATTTGATACGAATCTATTCGTATGTATTCGTATGAACATTAAATATGTATCTGATATGAATAGATATGAACAAATATGTATCCGATATGAACAGATGTGTATCTGACACAAATAGATACATATCTCATATGTTCCCCCAGCTTAACAAATTTGTAGGATGTCCAGAAACATTAGTATTCATTTGAACATTAGGATACAAATATCGTAACATTCGATTTGAGTTCAAATGTACACATTCGGCCAAATTTTGCCAAATTTCAAATGTTACAAATATTTGTGAATATCCCTAATTTCTTTTACCAGAAAATTCTCTTTCAAGTCTTCTAAATATTAAAATCTACATGGGATGGTGAAGCTGTTGATGTGAGGCAGATTTACAGATGTTATTAGCATGAAACCTACTACTGTCAGGAATGGAGCACATCAAATCTCTTCTAAATTTATTCAAAAAGTAAATGCAGGATTTCTGAGATGCTGATAGAAAGGCAATGGAGATAACCTCTATGTTTTTTTCAGAGATATCACTGATGGACCAAAACACAATTAAGGTTCCTCCCATATGTATTTTTTTTTAAAAAGTAATTAATCTCAAAGTAATTCTGAACACTAAGTCTATTTCTCCTGAGTGCAACTAATCTCAAAGTAATAATGAATGTTCTGCTGATTTTCTTTCCCTTCACATGGCCCCTCCTCCATTCTAAAGCTTCAAGCTTAGCAGTCAAGATAAAAATAGACAAGATAAATATCATGGGTTGAGGGATCTTCCCCGAAACCTTCAGGATAGGCCACAGCCTTGGATGGGGCAAGGGGGAGAGAGACAGGAACTTTGGAAAGGCCCTGGACTTCAAAGCCAGCAAATATTGGGGCTTTCTGCGAATACTTTGTTTAATCTGGATTAGCTAGATCCGGAGAAATCACAGTGTAGGGATGTGCATGAATATTTGTAACATTCGTTATTCATATGAATCCATACAAATTCAGACATTTGTACACGGATTGAACGTTATAACATCCATACATTAACATTTGTACGAATACGAATGTTTTGAAATATTCATACAGATAGTTGGTACATTAGTTAAACTAGGAGTACGTATTGGATATGTACTGATATGTATGCATTTGTATAGGATACAGATTCAATATTAACATGCTTGTATAGGATCCATTTACAGGATCCATATTCAGGATACGTATGCATTTGTATTGGATTTTCATATGAATTTGTACAAATACATTAGTCTCAAATACGTAGAATCCTACCACATTTGAAGGGAATCTATTGGAACAAATACTATTTTTCTAACATTCAATGTGTTATGAATCGAATGGCAAAAAAACCATTCATTACATCCCTATCACAGTGAAAAGGGGATAAAAGACACAAACAAAATATTTGCTAGTATAACTTTTAAAAAGATATGTCTCTCTAGCGCATCTTTAAAACTAGCAATTCAGCCTGCACATTATACCTTGGCAGCTTTCAGGTAGTGTAGGGGAGGACAATGCCTGGTGGTCACGTAACCCTTGAGTCCCTGGCCAGGGAATACATCTCTGCACGTGGTGTTCTGTGCACAGACTGGATTTGATATTCATTCATTCATTCGTTCGTTCATTCATTTAGTTTATTTCTATACTACTTTGCTAATAAATTACTCAAGGTGGTTTAAAGCAACCATGAAAAAAATACAATACAAAGTAATACATCATACATTAAAGAAACGCATTAAACAAACAATAACTTATAAAATTATAGTATATATTAAATAATATATTATAAAAATACATTATAAGAATTATATAAAATGTTGAGCGAGGGGGAAAAGAGGCAATACTAGTTCCTCCTTCTTTCCCTTTCCAAGCGCAGCTTTCTTTCTATCAATAGCCACTGAGTAGGGCTGGCTGAGGCACTGGATGTAATTGGAAGAAGGTTTGTGTTTACCCAAATTTGTTTCTAAAAAACAACAACTCCTCGATGCGAGTGAAAATACCATAAAGCTTCCAGTAAGAGACAGAGCTTGGATGAAGGGGGCATTTCTAAATAGTTTGTACCGACATGAAAAGGACTGGAGAGAATGGAGGATAAGCTGCAACATGCCATAAACACAAAGCTGTGGAAAAGTAACACAAGCAGTGCTGAAACTTGTAAGTCAGACACTACCTCATTATATTCTTTTCCAAATGCCACCTGATTTATTCTCTAAGCAAAGAACATTCTGCTTATTAGCCTTTTCATAGCTTCCTTTACATCTTTGTTCCTCAAGCTATAAATCAAGGGATTAAGCATCGGTATCACAAGTGTATAGAAGACTGAGATAACTTTATCTTCATCCATTGTGTACTCTGAATGGGGACGTAGATACATGAAGATGAGAGTCCCATAGAACATGGTGACAGCCACAAAATGTGAAGCACAGGTAGAGAAGGCTTTCCTCCTGCCTTCTGCTGATCTGATCTTTAAGATGGTGGTGACAATGTAAGCATAGGACACTATAACAGTCAGGATTGTACTCATAACAACTATTGTGGATAAGGTGAAATGAACAATGTCTGTGTTGTGGATGTCTGAGCAAGACAGCTTTAAGACTGGAGGCACATCACAGAAGAAGTGGTTAATTACATTGGAGCCACAGAATGACAAACTAAAGATAAAAATGGTCTGTATGGTGGAATTCACAAAGCCAGTTACATATGACAACCCAACAAGCAAAAAACAAAGCTTCTTGGACATGGCTGTATGATAAAGCAATGGATTGCAAATAGCTACAAAACGATCGTAAGCCATCACACCTAAAAGGCAGCATTCATTTGTCACAAAGATACAAACGAAATACAACTGCACAGCACACTCAATGAAGGAAATACTTCTGTCCTGAGAGACGAAGGTGAGGAGCATCTTAGGAGCAATGGTTGATGAATAACCAATATCTACCAGGGACAGGTTGCGGAGGAAGAAGTACATTGGGGTATGGAGTTGGGATTCCATCTGAATTAAAACAATCATCCCAAAATTCCCCATCAGTGTTGCAATGTAGATACTGAGGAACAAAACAAAGAGTGGGATCTGCAGGTCAGGATGGTCTGTAAATCCCACAAAAATGAATTCCGTCACTCTGCTGTGGTTTTGTCTTTCCATTTAGGTTCTCGTGGTCTCCACTGCAAAAGAGAAGTCACAATTACATATGGATGAGTAGAAGAAATTGCATGACCTGTAAATAAGAGTTATGCACCGAAACATCCATTTTTCAACAATTTCCTACCATTGGCTGACTACATTCCAAATGAAGAAAATGTAATGTAAATCAAAATGACCTTTTGGACAGAATATTCATTACCAGTAACAGCTCTATTCAGGTGTTTCCTTCACCATGACCTCAGTGCAGCCATCCTGGGCTCCATTGCAATCCAGCTGGGCACCAATTAACAGGGAGAGCTTTGTAGGAAGGTACCACAAGGCAAAGATGACCTTGCACACACTCAATGTAGTCAGCCAATGGTAGGAAATTGTTCAAAAATGGATGTTCCTGTGCATGACTCTTAATTACAGGTCATGCAATTTCTTCTACTCATCCAAATCCAAATGTGACTTCTCTTCTGCAGTGGTGACCACAAGAACAAAGACAAAACCACAGCAGAGTGACGGAATTCATTTTTGTGGGATTCGCAGACCATCCTGACCTGCAGATCATCCCACTCTTGGGTTTTTTCCCCACTAGCACTAGAAGTACCCATTAATGGGCCCTTAATGGGTCCCTAATGGGTACTCTAGTGCTCATGGAACCCCCCCCCTTTGTTTTGTTTCTCAGTATCTACATTTTTTTTGTTTCTTTGTTTGCTTTTCTATCATCCCCTAAACCCAAAAGGTCTCAAAGGGAGAGTGGTGTTAACATAAAATCAGAATAAAAATAGATAAAATAAGTCAGCTAAATGATGACAGTGCCTGATGGAGGGGGTGATGAGATAACTTGCTCTTTCCATAGCCAAAGTCCAAGAAAAGGGGAAAGTAACCTAGCACACGAAGCAACTCTGGAGGGATGGGCACGAATGTACTTTTTGCATTTGAATCTGATTTGATTCAAATATTCAAAATTTCAAATCATTTCAAATTTTAAAAATCCAAATTTTTGAAAATCCAATTTGAATCCAGATTATTCGAATCCACACATTCAAAAGTTCAATCAGTATTCAAAAATATGAACGTCGGTATCATTTGTACCCATTTTTCAAATTTGCGTGCTTCCGTATGCATCCTGTTTTCATCGCGCCTTATAAGCACAAGTGCGCTTAATTTTCACGCATATTCGTATACACCAGGTCTGTTAATTAGAATTATACGAACATCTGTATCAGATTTCCGAAAATCCAAAATTCTTCCAAATGGGTAAATTCGGATTTTCAAAAATCTGATTCTAATTCGAATGTCAATATTTGGCAGATTTAAATCGGATTTTCAAATTTTTGAATATTCGTACACATCCCTACAGCTCTGCACATCAAGCTATTAAGTGTGACTGAATCCTGCCTGGTGGCTAGCTGCTGCACCTGGGCATTTGCTGCCTGTCTCTCCACTCTCCCTCAAGGTATAGGAACTATGGCTGGGGAAGGGAGAAAGAAGAACTGGCTAGCTGTTGCACTGAGGTGTCTGCTACCTTTCCCCCACTGTTTTGGGTGATTTTATAATGTACTATTTTATAATGACAATATAAAAAAAGAAAGAAATGGAAATGGACTCGGACCTTTAGTCAGCTGTCCTGGATTCCATTCGGTTGTAGCTGCCTCAATTTGTGTATGTGTGCTCGCTTATTTTGCAATGTTTTGTATGATATGCAATTTTTATAATGTATTTTTATAATGCATTGATTATTACTTTGCTTTTTATGCTTTCTGTATGTTGTAAACCACCTTGGGCAAAATTTCTTTTGGAAAGGCTGTATACAATTAAAAATGGAAACGGACATGGAAATGGTTACGTGCAATACAGAGGTCAACCCTCTTATTGTTCTCCTTGTATTACTATCTTCCAAAATGGGATATGAGCTGATAACCTTCAAAATAGCCAAACTGTCCTTTCTTAAACAGGCCAATTGCCTGACTAGAGTGGAGAATATCTAATTATAATCTAAATCCAGGTCACTGTGTGGAGTACAGTCTGATTGCATAAGGGACAGAACATGAAGATGCAAAGCAATTGCAAGAGTCTTTCTTCTTTAGGAACACCCACAAAGTAACCAAGACTAGAATATTTCCAAATAGGATGATTTAACTTCTTCTTTCATGACACTCCATCTAGCTGCTTATCACAAAGTCAGCCACTACAACACCTTGACAGTACAGAGTTTCAAATAAAAATGCCCTCAATCTGTCAGGCAGGGCTAGCTGCCTGCCATAATATTTGAATGTAAGATCTCTGCCACCTATGTGATTCGGTATATATGTATATACTAGCTGCCTGTTGTTTGGAAGTGGCAGTTGACTCCCCCCTCCCTGCTGGCGTCAAGTGATACATTTTGGCTCCAAGTTTAAAATGAGTTTTGAAAAACACTTATTGTTCATTGGTTGGAGGCCAAACCCTGCCCAGCTATGAAACATATAAATATGCTGGGCTTTCTGTTCCAAGTTGCTTCCAACAAAAAATGCCTTTACGCTGAGCTGAAATAAATCACTGTTCATCTTTTTAAAGAAAGCGTCTCGTGGTTATTCTTTGACAGCCTGACACAATCTTTCTTTATAGCTGAACGTCTGAGAATAAGTTATATTAGGGAGGGGCTTTATTTTATCAAAAGCACAAATTAGTTTTTTTTTTTTAAAGCAACCAGTTAAGGTAACAATTCACCTATGCATGTTTTGAACTCATTGACTCCACAGTGAAGTATGGGAGAAAGACTGTGTGTCTGAGGTACTGAAATGGTTGAAAACCTTTTTTTTTATCTTGTGTATCTGTCCCTTGTCTGTCAATAAGAACAACTTGTTTTGACCCCCTTTGACAAAATGTGTCCCACTGGAAGGCAGAACGTAAGTTGGCTGACCTTCTGCAGGGAGAAAATGTCCATGTGACATCTAGGGTAGCTTTGTTTTTTGTTAAGGCTGCCTGATATAGGAAACTATTCATTGAACTGAATTGAACTTACATCATCTTGTAAGGGTGAAGGGGACAAATAATGATATTTTTATCTTTCCTGTTTTTATCCTTATATTTTTTATATGATTTTATATTTTGTAAACTTGATATATCAAAATGATTAATCAATAAAGTTTATTCATTCATTCATTCACCTTTGTGGGAAGAAATCCAGCTCTCTATATAGAATAACTCAAAAGTAAATATTAAATAGACTGACTTACCTGAACTATCTCTAGGAGTAAAATCTCTCCAGAACTCCATATTTATGTATTGTTGGTTTTTCTACCTGCTTTTCTCACCATTTAAGGGGACTCAAAGTGGCTGACAAAGTTTTTCTATTCTTCTCCCCACAACAGAACACCCTGTGAAATAGGTGAGGCTGTGAGAGCTCAGAAGAGAACTGGGACTAGCCCAAGGTCACCCATCTGGCTTCATGGGAGAGGGTGGAATCGAACTTGGTATTCCCAGATAAGAGTCCAGCTCCCTAACCACTAGACCAAACTAGAAAGAGGTCACAGAAAGAGCAGCGCTTTTAATATGTAAGAAACAAACCAGGCAATATGCTTAGTAGAGCTGGTTTGCAATGATGTCCCAGCTTACAAAAAGCATATACTCTTCAGTAAAATAATCAATATTAAATGTGGAAGTAAGAAATGCTTTAGAGATCATGGTATGCAACAGGGACCAGTTCCTTTTTGTGAAAGCAATATAGAAAGGTTTATGTCAAGCAATGGTCCTGTATGAACAGGTATCCAAGCAACCTCTCCTTCCCATATCCAAAATTCCCACACTAATATCCAAACACTGACTAGAACAGACTTTCATCAACAGATCCCACTAAAAATAAATAAATGTGGAAATAAATCTACCCTGCAATACTTGTTATATATTTTTCAAGGCCCTTTGGGCACTCTATAAACAACTGCAACCTAATACTATGTTCTAAAAATTTGCCTATTAAACTTTTTCTTAAAAACAAAACAACAAAAACCTGACCAGAACATCATTGCTCACAAAACTATGGTTGAAGGCTTCTTAAATAACTCCTCAAAAACAGCATCTATCATAAATATAAACATACTTGTTCGAGGAAGAGAGAGAGAAGAATATTTGCAAACATCCACGTCTTCAGAAGACGTACCTGACCCCTGATTAAACCTTTTATAACATTCACTCCTTTTGTGTGAGCCAGAAATCTATACCACAGGGCTTTCTACATCTTTTTTCTTCTAGTTCCCTGAGGAGCAACTGGTAAATAGGAAAGTTTGCCCTCTCTATCCTTGGTTTCCATGATGTTTTGCAAATGTTCCAAAATTCTATATAATATGCATACAAGCACTGTGATATTCATGCTTTACAAAGTCTGAGTAGAATAGATGTTTGTATTAATATGTTTGCAGTCCATTCAGATATGATCTATTCCAAAAATTTGTATGCGAATTTGATCTAAACTAAAAGTGCAGTGATGAGTCAAGTCTTGTATTTCACAGAGCGTCCCTTAGCTTCTCAGCCTTGACAGAAGGCACAATACTACAGAAGTGGTAGTATTACTATGTATTTCTACGAATACACTTGTAATGAATAGAATCCTACCGCATTCAAAGGGGATCTATTTGAACGAATACAACTTGTGATCTTTAGCTTTCCTTATAATCTCAACTGGGGACTCTCTTTGAGTTGATTGAGTCAAACAGAGACATTTTCGCACAGGGTATTTTGGTGTCGCTTTCAAAGTACCAGGTTTGATGTTATCTGCGGTACCTTCCAAAGGCAATTTCATAGGTTGAAAGAACTGGGAAATTTCCAGCTGTCTAGAATGCGGCTGGTTGGGGATAATTGGTTGTTTCTGCTGGAGCAATAGATCCTGAGCCACTTTGATGTTGTCCAATAATTGAAGGAGGGCATGTAATGTTCTTTTTCTCTTGACACAGGTTTATTGGAGTGCCTTGTAAGGGTGATGAGGATAAGTAACGATCATATATATACAGACCTGATTTTACTCTTGCTTATATTGATTTTATTCTTGTATGGTTTTATCTTTGTACACTTGATACTTGATATGGTCAAGCAACTAATCAATAAAATTTATTCATTCATTCATTTAAAAAAGGAATGAATACAAATTTATGGAAAACAATGCCTGATGGTCACATTATGCTCAAGTCCCTGGCCAGGGAACACATCTCTGCACGTGGCATTCTGAGCACAGACTGGACTTATTCATTCATTTGTTCATTCATTTATTCATTCAGTTTATTTGTATACCGTCTTTCTAATAAATTACTCAAGGTGGTTTAAAGCAACCATGAAAAACAATACAATACAAAGTAATACATCACACATTTAAAGAAATGCACTAAATAAATAAGAAATTATAAAATTATATATGAATGGAATAATACATTATGAAAATTATATAAAACGTTGGAGGAGGGGAAGAAGACACAATACTGATTCCTCCTCCTTTCCCTTTTCAAGCTCAGTCGTGGTTCTATCTACAGCCACTGACAAGGATTGCCCAAGACATTGGATGAAACTGGAACAAGGTTTTTGTTTACCCAAATTTGTTTCTAAAAAACAATTCCTTGATGCACGTGAAAATACTGTAAAACTTCCAGTAAGGGCTCATCCCCATGGGGTTAAAAAAAATTGGGGTGGAATCGAGAAAGCTTAATGTGAATCTTAATTCCCATTGAGCTATCCCCATGGTAATGGAGGACAATGCGGGTTCAAGGCGAACCTGTCTCCATCAAAACTGCGGTAAATCCCTGCATCGGGATACCACGGTTTTCTCCACCCCCTTCCCCCTTGCCTCAGCGGGCTGTCAGAGCCTCGCTAAAATGTTTAAAAGAGCAGCGGCTTTGCATTTAAGAGAGGAGGGCAGGGAAAGAGAGTGAGGGAGACGTGTGACAGCATAAGACAGAAGAGGGAAATCGGAGACTCCGGTTCAAGACACGGCTTTGCATTTAAGCAAGGAGGGCAGTGATTGTAATCTGGGAGTGTCTCCATGCCCCCAGGATAATCTGTTCTTGCCCCCTAATTTGGGGCGAGATCATTGGAAAGGGTTTTTTTTGTTATTGCAGATAGGTCTTGTTTGTTCCTCATGTAGCCCGAATTAGTGCTTTGCATGGGGACTCTCCTGAGGCAAACTCACACTTGCCTAGGAGTATTTTCAGAATGGAGATGGGGCCTAAGAGAAAGAGCTTGGAGGAAGGGGACATTTTTAAATATTTTGTACCAACATGAAAAGGGCTGGGGAGAATGGAGGATAAGCTGCAACATGCCGTGAACACAAAGCTGTGGAAAAGTAACACAAGCAGTGCTGAAACATGTAAGTCAGACACTACCTCATTATATTCTTTTCCATATGCCATCTGATTTATTCTCTAAGCAAATAACATTCTGCTTATAACCCTTTTCATAGCTTCCTTTACTTCTTTATTCCTCAAGCTATAAATCAAGGGATTTAGCATCGGTATCACAAGTGTATAGAAGACAGAGATGACTTTATCTTCATCCGTTATGTAGCCTGAATGGGG
This sequence comes from Aspidoscelis tigris stejnegeri, assembly GCA_023333525.1. NCBI lineage: Eukaryota > Metazoa > Chordata > Lepidosauria > Squamata > Teiidae > Aspidoscelis > Aspidoscelis tigris. The sequence goes on from JALMGA010000003.1 coordinate 7,296,777, forward strand.
TCGTAGATACATAAAGATGAGAGTCCCATAGAACATAGTGACAGCCACAAGATGTGAAGCACAGGTAGAGAAGGCTTTCCTCCTGCCTTCTGCTGATCTGATTTTTAAGACAGTGGTGACAATGTAAGCATAGGACACTACAACACTCAGTATTGTACACACAACAATTATTGTGGATAAGGTGAAGTGAACAAAATGTGCAGTATGGATGTCCGAGGAAGACAGCTTTAAGACTGGAGGCACATCACAGAAGAAGTGGTTAATTACATTGGAGCCACAGAATGACAAACTAAAGATAAAAATGGTCTGTGTAGTGGAATTGATAAAGCCAGTTACATATGACAACCCAACAAGCAAAAGACAAAGCCTCTTGGACATGGCTGTGTGATAGAGCAATGGATTGCAAATAGCTACAAAACGATCGTAAGCCATCACACCTAAAAGGCAGCATTCATTTGTCACAAAGATACAAAAGAAATAAAACTGCACAGCACACTCAATGAAGGAAATACTTCTGTCCTGAGAGACGAAGGTGAGGAGCATCTTAGGAGCAATGACAGATGAATAACCAATATCTACCAGAGACAGGTTGCGGAGGAAGAAGTACATTGGGGTCTGCAGTCGGGATTCCAGCTGAATTAAAAGGATCATCCCAAAATTCCCCATCAATGTGGCAATGTAGATACTGAAGAACAAAACAAAGAGCGGGATCTGCAGATCAGGATGGTCCGTGAATCCCACAAAAATGAATTCCGTCACTCTGCTGTGGTTTTGTTTTTCCATTTAGGTTCTTGTGGTCTCCACTGCAAAAGAGAAGTCACAATTACATTTGGATGAGTAGAAGAAATTGCATGACCTGTAATTAAGAGTCATGCACAGCAACATCCATTTCTGAACAATTTTCTACCTTTGGCTGACTACCTTCCAAATGAAGAAAATGTCATGTAAATCAAATAGGTCTCTTTGGGACTATGTCCATGTCCATGACCATGATCAGTTCTGTTCATGAGCTTCCTTCACCATGACCTCACCGCAGCCAACCTGGGCTCCATTGCAATCCAGTTGGGCACCAATTATCAGGGAGAGCTTTGTAGGAAGGTACCACAAAGCAAAGATGACCTTGCACACACTTTATTTGTTTGTGTCTTTGTTTGCTTTTCCATCATTCCCTAAACCCAAAAGGTCTCAGGGTGAGAGCAGAGTGATCATAAAATCAGAATAAAAATAGATAAAATAAGTCAGGTAAATGATGACAGTAGTGGTGGTGTGATGAGACAACTTGCTCTTTCTGTAGCCAAAGTCCAGGAAAAGAGGGGAAAGTGACATAGTACACTATGCAGCTCTGAAGGGGTGTGTTGATTCTGAGTTGATTTGAATCTGTGTTGATTCAAATATTCAAAAATTCAATTCGTTTGGAATTTGAAAAATTTTTGAATTTTTGAAAATCCAATTCAAATCCAGATTATTTGAATCCACACATTTGAAAGTTCAATCAGTATTCAAAAGTATGAATGTCGATAACATTCATACCCGTTTTTTGAATTTGCATGCATCTGTATGCATCCTGTTTTCATCCCGCATTAAAATGCAAATATGCTTAATTTCTGTGCATTTTCGTATACGATAAATACGGATCTGTTCATTTGAATTATCTGAATATCCATATCGGATTTCTGAAAATCCAAAATTCTTCCAAATGTGTACATTTGGATTTTTGAAAATCTGATTCGAATTCAAATGTCAAGATTTTCACATTTTGGAATATTCGTGCACAACTCTGTGCATCAAGCTATTTAGTGTGACTGAATCCTGTCTAGTTACGTGCAATACAGTAGTCATCTCTCTTCTTGTTCTCCTTGTGTTACTATCTTTCAAAATGGGATTTCAGCTGATACCTTCAAAACAGCTGAACTGTCCTTTCTTAAGCAGGCCAGTTGCCTGACTAGAGGAGAGAATATCTAATTATTATCTAAATCCAGGTTACTGTGTGGAGAACAGTCCAATTGCCCAAGGGATAGAACATGAAAATGCAAAGCAATTGCAAGAGTCTTTCTCCTTTAGGAAAACCCACAGAGTAACCAAGACTAGAATATTTACAAATAGGATGATTTAACTTTTGCTTTGGGGACACTCCATCTAGCTGCTTATCACAAAGTCAGCCACAACAACACCTTGACAGTACAAAGTTTAAAATAAAAATGCACTTTATAGCTGAACAGCAGGTATTCAGAGGATAAGATATATTAGGGAGGGGCTTTATTTTATCAAAAGCACAAATTAGTTTTTTTTTTCCTCAGCAACCAGTTAAGGCAACAGTTCACCTATGCATGTTTTGAACTCATTGACTCCATGGTGAAGTATGGGAGATATCATTGGGGACCCTATGATGAAAGACTGTGTGTTGGAGGTGCAGAAATGGTTGGAGATCTTTTTCATATCTTGCGTATCTGTCCCTTGTCTGTCAATAGGAACAGCTTGCTTTGGCCCCCTTCTACAAAATGTGTCCCACTGGAAGGTAGAACGTAAGTCGACTTACCTTCTGCAGAGGAAATGTCCAGGTGACATATAGGGTAGCTTTGTTTTTTGTTAAGGCTGCCTGATATAGGAAACTATTCACTGAACTGTAAGGGTGATGGACACCAATAATGATGTTATTTTTACTTTATTCTTGTTCTTATTCTTGTATGTTTTATATCACTTTTATATTTTGTAAACTTATATGTCAAATGACTAATCAGTGAAATTCCTTCCTTCCTTCCTTCCTTCCTTCCTTCCTTCCTTCCTTCCTTCCTTCCTTCCTTCCTTCCTTCCTTCCTTCCTTCCTTCCTTCCTTCCTTCCTTCCTTCACCTTTGTGGGAAGAAATCCAGCTCTTTATATAGAATAACTCAAAAGTAAATATTAAATAGACTGACTTACCAGAACTATCTCTAGGAGTAAAACCTCTCCAGAACTCCATGCTTATGTAGAAAGAGGTGACAGAAGAAGCAGTGCTTTTGAACTGTAAGAAACAAAGCAGGCAATATGCTTATAATGGTAGAGCTGATTTGCAATCAGTTGCCAGCTTACAAAAACCCTACACTCTTCAGTAAAATGGTCAGTAAGAAATGTGGAAGTAAGAAATGCTTTAGAAATCATGTCATGCGGTGGCGAACAGTTCTTTTTTCATGAAAGCAATATAGAAAGGTTTATGTCAAGCAACGGTCCTGTATGAACAGGTATCCAAGCAACCTCTCCTTCCCATATGCAAAATTCTCACACCAATATCCAAAAACTGTCTAGAACAGACTTTCAGATTTTATAGGAGAAGAGCAAAACTATGCACGTCCAGCCACCTGTTCATAAACATATCCCACTAAAAATAAATGTGGAAAGAAATCTACACTGTAATATTTGTTATATATTTTTCAAGGCCCTTTGGGCACTCTATACACAACTGCAGCCTAATACTATGTTCATAAAATTTGACTATTAAACTTTTTCTTAAAAAACAACAAGAAAAACCTGAACAGAAGATCATTGCTCACAAAACCGTGGTTGAAGGCTTCCTAATAACACCTCAAAAACAGCATCTATAATAAATATAAACATACTTGTTCAAGAAGGATGTTTGCAGAAGTAAACATGCACATCTTCAGAAGATGTACCTGACTCCTGATTAAACCTTTTATAACACTCATTCCTTTTGTGTGAGCCGGAAATCTATACCACAGGGGTTTCTACATCTTTTTTCTCCTAGTTCCCTGAGGAACAACTGGCAAATAGTCATATTAGGAAAGTTCGCACTCTCTGTCCTTGGTTTCCCTGGTGTTTTGCAAATATTCTAGCCAACAACAAAATCCCTAATACAGAAACCCAAAGTAAAGGCCAAAAGCCAGACCAAAAAATGTTCTCTGTAAAAACCAATGTTATTTCTATAAGTTTTACCCCACTAAAGATTTGAGGTGTTTTTCCACTTAGCACTAAAGGACCTATAAAGGGTCCTTAATGGGTCCTTAATGGGTACTCTAGTGCTAGTGGGGAAAAAACCCTACCGCCAGAGTACCCATTAGTGCTCTAGTGGTAAGTGGAAAAACACCCATAAAAAGAATTTTTGTAAAGATATGTTTATAGAATATTTTTTTAAAAAACCCATAAAACAGCAAATTCTAAACAATTAGGAGTCACTGAAGAGAACCCAATTTGAGGGTTGAAACATATCTAGCTTTGCTGTTCTATGTTTTTTTAAAAATTATTCTATAAACCTATATCTTTATAAAAATTCTTTTTATATCTTTAGTGAGGTAAAATTTACCCTTATAGAAAAAAAAAATGAAATGGCCTCATTGTTTTATGGTTTTTTAAGATTATTATATAAAAATTCTTTTTATACCTTTAATGAGGTAAAATTTCCCTTATAGAAAAAAAATGAAATGGCTTCATTGTTTTATGTTTTTTAAAGATTATCCTATAAACCTATATCTTTATAAAAATTCTTTTTATATCTTTAGTGAGGTAAAATTTACCCTTATAGAAAAAAAATGAAATGGCCGCTTTGTTTTATGTTTTTTTAAGATTATTCTATAAACCTATATCTTTATAAAAATCCTTTTTATATCTTTAGTGGGGCAAAATTTACCCTTATAGAAATAACATTTTTTTATACAGAACCTTTTTGGTCTGGCTTTTGGTCTTGCAAATATTAAACATTCTATGCAATATGCATACAAGCACTGCAATATTCATGCTTTACAATGTCTGAGTAGAATCGATGTGTGTATAAGTATGTTTGCAGTCCATTAAGATACGATCTACTCCAGAAAGTTGTATGCAAATTTGATCGAAACTCAAAATGTAATGATTAGCCAAGTCTTGTATTTCACAGAATGTCCCTTAGGTTCCCAGTCTTGACAAAAGGCACAATCCTACAGAAGTGGTTGGTTAGAACTGACCAATCTCCTGACCTTCAAGGGGCTATTATGAATAATATTGGGGCATTTGGAACCTTAAATTCTAGAACAGTGGTTCTCAACCTGGGGGTTGGGACCCCTTTGGGGGTCGAACTGCCCTTTCAGAGGGGTCGCGGCAAGTCTCCCACCGCCCTTCCCTCCCACCTCCCAGCTGCTCTGCCTCCATGGTTGGGGGTCTCCACAACATGAGGAACTCCATTAAGGGGTCATGGCATTAGGAAGGTTGAGAACCACTGTTCTAGAATATGCTGTAATAGGTGAGTCTGCTTGTTGACATTTTGGGTGCTTCTGGACATGCCCTTAAACACCCATTAAGGACACATGTGGAAGCACGCAACTGCACAGTGGCACCTTTTTAAGCTGCTTTTAGTACGGAGCATCCGCACAGTAACACCCATTAAGCACACATGTGGGAAACCGCATCCGCACAGCAGCACCCATTAAGAATGGAATGGGTGGACCGCGTCTGCACAGCAGTACCCATTAGAGACAGATAGGGGCGGCTGTGTCCGCCCCTATCTGTCTCTAATGTGTGCTTAATGGGTGTTAAAAAAGACTACATATAATGTAGCCTTAAAGGGTGTTTCACTGTGAAACTGTGCCTACCCAGGGCCCTCCCCAAGCCCACCATGCTTGGCTCCGCCGGAGCCAAGCATGGCGAGCCGGGGGACTCTGCTGCCGGGGCTTGCACTTGCCCCAGAAGCAGCACATCACCACTTCTGGAGCCAGAGGGGGCTTCTACGAGGCCCTCCCTAGCCCCCCCAGGGGAGAGCCTGCATGATCCCCTCCTTACCTCTTTGGCGTCACCCCAATTCTGGTTGTGGGGACCCAGGAAGCTGCATGCCTGCGTGCCTGCGTGCTGCGTGCCTCCTGATTAGCCAGGGCTGCTTCTGGCAGTGCTGGCTGTCAGGAGGCTTTCTGCGCAGGTGTGTTGCCCTGGCCAGTCGGCGCGCCTGTGCAGAGAGCCTCCTGACGGCTGGCGCTCTAAAGTAATCAGTTTCTCACATTATTCTAAAGGAATTTTGGACCACTCTTCTTTACAGTATTGCTTCAGTTCATGGAGGTTTGTGGGCATTCATCTGTGCACAGCTCTCTTAAGGTCCCACCACAGAATTTGAATTGGAGAAAGGTCTAGATTGTGATTGGGCCATTACAGTGCCTTGACTCTTTTCTCTTTCGGCAATTCTCTTGTAGATCTGTTGGTGTGCTTGGCATCATTGTCCTGTCGTAGCACTCTAGAATACTTTGGTATACAAAGAAGTTCATGGTCGACTCAATGACTGCAAGGTGCCCAGATCCTGTGGCTGCAAAACAAGCCCAAATCATCACTCCTCAACTACTGTGCTTTACAATTGGTGTGAATGTTGTGCTGATAGGCTGTGTTCGATTTTCACCAAAAGTGGCACTGCTCATTATGTCCAAGCATCTCCACTTTGGCCTTGTCTGTCCAAAGGGCATTGTAGAGGATAGCAGGAACATGCGTGGTTGCCATCAAGCAACTCCTGTCGTTTCTCCATTCTTTCTAAAGGACTTCCTCTCCAGCTGCTTCCTTCTTCCACATACCTATTTTTTTTATGTTTTGGGGTGACTTCAGTTCCATGTTTGTTTTTCTCTCTCCAGAGGCAGTCAAAGATATCTGGGGGCAGGGTGGTGGTGGTGGTCGGTGCTCCATCTTTGGTTTCATACAGTTGGAGTCAGTGAACTTCCTTGTCCATCCCTTATGACTAGGGACATGCACGAATAGGGTGTTTATTTTTAATTTGATTCGTATCAAATAGAATGTAAGAAAATCTGTATTCATTCGAATAGATCCCCTTTGAATGTGGTAGGATTCTATTGAATCTTTATAAAAAATTCTTTTTATATCTTTAGTGGAGTAAAATTTAGCCTTATAGAAATAACATTGTTTTTTATCCAGAACCTTTTTGGTCTGGCTTTTGGTTTTGCATTTTGAGTGTATTCGTACAAACTTGTAGGAATATCTGATACAAATGTATATGTATCCAATACATATCCATACGAATCCATACGTATCCAATACATATGTGTTATGCATCCCGTAACCTATCCACGCAAGAAAGCATCAAATCCACCCTGAATCCACTTAGAGTCTGCTGTCAATCCATGTTGAATGCACTCTGGATCGGTTGCAGATGTGACTGGTACAGCCGCTTTCCCACCGCCCTGGTTCATAAATGTTCCAAAGCATTCGTTAGAATATGAATATCAATGTTACAAGTTGTAACATTTGATTTGTATACAAGTGTCTAAATTTTACAAATTTGTATGAATATTGAATGTGATGGCACGCCTGAGCCTATGGGGAAACTATAGCATCCGGTCCTTTCCTTGGGAGCTATCTTTATTCCTTCTGTTAAGATTAAGACCCTTAACACAGAGAAACACCTTTGGCAGGATGAAAGGTAACCAAAATGAGTTTACTGAAAGCAACTTGAATAAAGAGTTAACTCCACCAGGGACTAACTTGAAACAACTTAAAACAATACATTAAGAAATGTGCTTTGGTTGGTTGCAGTCATCTCTTTGGAGTCTGGAAAATTCTCTCATTTCTGGTGCAAGGAGATGGTCTTATGAGCTGGTGCTTATAGACTGACTTAATCTTCTTTCTTGTGAAACCCATAAACCGGGGGAAATTAAAGCAGAGAAGAGGAAAGGGCAGAGCTAAGGCTTCACATTGAAGGCTACAAATATTCACGCACATCCCTACGTATGCCCCTTCTGTTTTTAAAAAAGCAGTTAGAGGCTTATGGCAAGTCAAAACATAGTCAAATGGGTCTACTTCCATTTTCCATATTCTATTCTCTGCCATTGGCACAAAATGACCTAAAAGGGATTGGGCCAGGTTTTTAAAAGGGTGCTACCCTCATGATAATGCAGACTATGGCAGACTCGGGATGAAACATGCCATAGTCTGTTTTAGTGTATGGATAACGGACCCTGGTCCTGAGATATATTCTGGAATAAGGTCAAGTGTGGAAAGAGCCCAGGTTGAAAGCCTCTGGCTAGATGACTTTAGAACCCATAGGGTGTTACCGCACAGGCCCTTTAACACCCATTAAGCACAGATTCAAAGGTGCGCCTCCGCACACGGGTCGCTAATTAGGACACTTCTGGCGCGGGGTGTTCGCATTGCACGTCCCTTTTTAATGCGGATTTCGGCGGCAAAACCGCCTTGGCGCCGCCGCGTCCGCATTAGCGGGGGCAATTAAGCACACTTCTGGTAGGTGCATCCACACCTATCCATGCTTAATCCGTGCTTAATGGGTATTTCTTGCACACCACATTTTTAGTGGTCTTGCACGGTGAATCCGCATCCATTTCCTTACCTCTTGAGGGTCGGCGTCACTCTGAGGGTCTTTGGCCAGGATGCAATGTGCCTGCGTCCTGCGCGGCTCCTGAGTGGCTGGGGCTGCTACTGGCAGCCCTTGCCCTCAGGGGCATTCTGAGCAGGTGCATTGCCCTTAGTAGGCAGCGTGCCTGCTCAGAATGCCTCCTGAGGGCAGGGGCTGCCAGTAGCAGCCCCAGCCACTCAGGAGCCGCGCAGGACGTAGGCGCATTGCATCCTGGCCAAAGACCCTCAGAACGGCACCGACCCTCAAGAGGTATGGAGGGGTTGTGCCGGGCTCCCAACGGGGTGAACTAGGGTGGGCTTTAGGCAAGCTCACCCTGGCCCCAGAAGCGGCGATCCGCCGCTTCTGGGGCCAGGGCGAGCCGCAGCGGCAAGGTCCCCCAGCTTGCCATTCTTGGCTCTGGCGAGCCAATCATGGCAGGCCAGGGGAGGGCCCTCCATCCCGGATCGGAGCCAGGTGCCGTGCCTCCACACAGCACCCGCCTCCAATCCGGATCCATGCTGCATGTGTGGCAGCAGGGGTGGAGGGTAGATCCGGATCTCTTATGTCTGGATCTACCATGCAAAACCAGATCTACTGTGCACACGGAGCTATTAAAACCGGTTCCCCTGGGAACTGGTTTTAATAAATCTGGGTGCTGGAAACCCGGGGTTTTTTGCCCCTGTGTGGAAACAGCCATAGAGTCATCCTACAAGAGTCAAGTTAGAAGATTCAGAACAGAAGAATATGGAGTGTATCTATCAGAAAGGGATTAGGGATATTCACAGATAGGCTTGTTATGCTGTTCAGAGAAAAATGAACTCATTCTCTCTGTTGTCCATGGGATTTTAACATTGCTGTCTTGCTGTTAGTGATTAAGGGACCAAGTAACAAGCCACTACTTCTTTAATCTAGTGGGGATTCCTTTTAAAGTACAGTCTCAAAGGAAAGGGAAAAACAGTTCTATTTCAAACCAATTAAGAACAAACAGTGGAACCATTACTGAATTCCCATACAGTGTTTATTTGTATGATTTTTAAGCATGCAGGCGTCTCTCACGCATCTTTTAAATCCAGCAATTCAACCTACATATCTCAGGCTGGCAGGAATAGCATCCAGACCTTTTCCTGGTAAGATTACTTAAACTCTAAGCACCTCTTCTAAGTTTCTGGATATTTGTTTGTGACAATCTATAAACACATCGACTTGGGAAGAAAATACAGTCATCGTGAGGGAATGGCAGGGAGGGGGAGGCTATGTTAAAAACATGTTTCAGTGCTTTCTGTTTTTATCGGAGCCAGTGACCCATCCTGGGGCCTTCAGGTGAAGTGCATGACACAAATGAAATATAAACAAACAAGCAAATAAATAAATAAATATTATGATTGGCATTACCATATGACAAAGTTCTTCCTCCTTTAATTGTTGTGTCAAAGACAAATTTCAGCAAATATAACCTGCCATTCAGGTAACATTAGCTGAAGTTCCATCTTTTATGCAACTTTGAAAGGAGCAGAAACCCTGTCTTCTTTTTCATATGGTAAGTTTAACTATTCCTTCCTTCCTTCCTTCCTTCCTTCCTTCCTTCCTTCCTTCCTTCCTTCCTTCCTTCCTTCCTTCCTTCCTTCCTTCCTTCCTTCCTTCCTTCCTTCTCCCTCCCTCCCTTCCTTTTTCTACCAGTGTTGTAAGCCAACAACCATACTGCACAACTTCTAAGCAGCTGTAAGCTGACATCAGTGTTCTGCTCTCTAGAAATGTACAAAGAAGTCTGCAGATTAAGGGCACTGTTTTTAACGTTTTCTTGTTCCTTTTCCTCAGAAGGATTGATTGAAAATACACATCAGCCTACAAAGTATAGCAGCAAGCAAAGCACATGGGTCCACTTCTTTCTATGAAAAATTCAAAATATAGCTGGTTTTTTTTTTTCTGAGCGTAATGGATTTGTCACATTGTGAAATTGATGTTTGCTTTTCCATCCCTAGCAAGTGCATTGACAGAGTGTAGGGTTCCTCTTTGCCTTTTTGGTAATATAGCTTGAATACTCCTTTATAGGGATGTGTGTCGATATTTGTAATATTCGTTATTTGTAGAAATTTGTACGAATTTGGACATTCGTACACAAATCAAGCATTACAGTATTTGCATACTAACATTCATGTTTTCGGACATACGTACAAATAGTTTGGACATTCATTAGATTTGGGTTATGGAAAAACAGAGTGCCAGTCACATCCGCGATGGATCCAGGTTGCATTTGATATGGATCGACAGTGGATTAAAAGTGGATTCAGGTCGGATTTGATATTTTCAGAGTGCGGATATGGTATGGATATATATTGGATACATATTCATTCATATCAGATACGCATTCGTTCATATAGATATGTATAGAGTATTCGTACAAATACATAAGAATAGATTCATATCAAATAGAATTTTACCACGTTCGAATGTGATCTATTTGTACGAATATGGATTTTCAAACATTTGATTCATTTCAAATGTAATGTCAAAAATACATTCGTTCACCTCCCCACCCAGTCCTTTAAGGATATAACACAGCTATCTAAGAACTGCTTATCTACTTACAGGATGCCCCATCCATTAAAAAGAATAATCTTTCAATACAATACATTATCATCAACATTGTTTGTAGCACTCTTGACAAAGAGCTGGTATGTTTATGCAACCATCCAGGTGTCCTTCATCAATTTCACATGTGTGGGGTTTCCTGTTAGGTTCATTCACCAGTTGCACTCGTTTACTTCTGAATGGTACCACCAAGTGGCGAACCGTCTGCTCTTGTCATCAGGACTTCATGAGAGATCCCGCAGCGTGTGACATCATCACATGTGTGCAAATGCATGCCAAGGCTCTCTGCACATGCATGATCATGTCAACATGCATTACACCAACATCATGTACTAATGGTGCTGAGAATAGGCGCAGAAAGCAGGTAAGTTCCCTGCTTTTCATTTTTATTCCAAAGGGGATGCTCTTAAAACACAATTAAGGCTGAAATACACCTTTACTGAAATAATAATAATGAGTTAGCTTTTCTACCCCACTTTTCTCACCCATTTAAGGGGACTCAAAGTGGCTGCAAAGCTTTTCTATTCTTCTCCCCACAACAGAACACCCTGTGAGGTAGTTGGGGCTGTGAGAGCTCAGAAGAGAGCTGTGACTAGCCCGAGGTCACCCAGCTGGCTTCACGGGGGAGGGAGGAATCGAACCTGGTATTCACAGATAAGAGTCCAGCTCTTTAACCACTAGACCAAACTGGATCAAAAAAGAGGAAGCTTTTGAAAAAGGAATTCTTAAATTTGATTTATACTGATGTGTAGCTGATTTTAATTTCAGCAATGCCATGTGTGTTTATCTGCTATTTTTTATTCATTAATTGTGCTATGTTTTCTTAGGAAATAAACTGGGATAGAATTTTTAGTATGTTTCTGCTCCATCTTAGATTAAATGCTGATTGTTAATCTTTCATCTGTTATCCCACAGTCTTGTTCACACATGACATCCTCAGGGACTAAACCCAGCAAATTTCAGCTCATTGTTTTGAGTGGTTTTGCCTACAGGCAATAAACAGGGAGGAAGCCAGGGGTGTCCATGAATGCAAATTTTGGAATTCAATTAAATTCAAACGGAATATCCAAAAAATCAATTCGATTTGAATCTTTAAAATTCAAATTTAACCAAATTTGATTCAAATTAAGCACATTTGAATCTATTCATTCAAATTGTTGATTCGAATTTGCACTTACGAATGCCAACAACATTCTTATGTGACGATATGCATCTGTATGCATCCCATAGTTATCCCATATGCAACCCATTTTTGTCCAGTACGGATACATAGCAATGCGTATGGATGTGGGAAAGATCCATATCTGCAAGTACTCGTTGTGTACCAACCTATACATATACAAATGTTTGGATAATTTGAATGAATAGATCCAAAATTTGAAATTCATTTAAATCTTTAAATTTGAATTTATAGACATTTTATTCAAATTTGAATGTCAAAATTCAGACAAATTCAATCGAATTTCGAATACCTTTGAGTATTCGTGGACACCACTAATGCAAACTACCTTATGATCATTTCCAACTGTAGTACAACATTGCCTCCACTTCTTTGTTTGGAAACCTGCTGAGTTAAAAGGCAAGGAACTTTTTGTGGTTTTACAAGCAGGATATCATGCCAAGTTTTAATTTGGTTCCAAAGCAGTTGGATTGAAAGCAGTAAAAACTAGAGAAGTCATCTCTGGAATTCATTTCTGATCTCCAGTTAAATATTTGTGAATATATTTAACCCTTTTCTAGGCTAATCCGAATGGATTATAAAATCACAAGTGTATCTCATCGTCTCAGTAACTGTTAAATTGTGCTTTTCTTCTAGGCTGAATGATGGAGCACAGTAATTACAGCACTGTGGGTGGATTCATCCTTGTGGGCTTCATGGAACATTCACGGCTGGGCACCTTTCTCTTCCTACTATTTCTTTTGGTGTACACTGTCACAGTGCTGGGCAATCTGAGCATCATCATATTAGTTACATTAGATTCACATCTTCAGACCCCAATGTACTTTTTTCTTGCCAACCTATCCTTTGTCGATTTTGGATCTTCTACCACCATCGCTCCTACCTTGTTGATGACTTTTCTAGCCAAGAGTGTTATCTCTTTCACAGAGTGTGCTGGGCAGTTTTTCTGTTTCTGCCTGTTCGCTACTGTTGAAACGTGTCTTATAGCAATTATGGCTTACGATCGCTTCATAGCCATTTGTAATCCGCTTCTCTATTTGACCGTCATGTCGAAAAAGCTCTGTGTAGCTCTAGTACTTAGTGCATATATCTGTGGCTTTGTGAATTCTGCTGCTCAGACTTCGCTGATATTCCAGTTGTCCTACTGCAGATCGAAGATCGTCAACCACTTCTTTTGTGATGTTCCTCCCATTCTGGAACTGTCCTGTTCAACCACAGAGGTGACTAATACTGTCCATTTCATTTTGGGCACATTCATAATTGCAACAACTTTTCTGATCATTCTTCTCTCCTATATCTACATTATCTTCTCCATTTTGAAGATCCGTTCCTCCCAAGGCAGACATAAAGCCTTCTCCACTTGTGCCTCCCACTTGACAGCTGTCAACATCTTCTTTGGGACCATCATCTTCATGTACCTGAGGCCCAACTCAAGTGTCACAACAGACCAAGATAAAATTGTTTCGGTGTTCTATACTCTTGTTATTCCTATGCTCAATCCCTTAATTTATAGTCTGAGAAACAAAGAGGTGAAAAATGCTTTCATAAGGGCAAAAGGCAAAATGTCTTCCTAGTAGGGATGTGCCCAAATGGTTTTTTTTTTGGCATTCAATTTGTAATGAATCAAATTTTATGTCATGCCCTGTCATGCCAGTCCTGCCAGTCCAGCCTCCTCCTCCTGCAATGGCACAGCAGCCTGGGCAGCAACCGGGACATAGTAGTACAGACATTGTGAGTCAGCAGCCAGCGTTGGAGGAGCTTACAGACACCTCTGAGGATGAAAGCTCATACAATGAACCCCTAGAGCTCCCCTCCCTGCTACTTCTCCCCCAGCAAAAGCAAATCAGGCACCGATCACAGCATTTGGCCCAGCTGCACCATCATGGGCATGGTGATGTTTCCTCTACTTTACTGAGCAGCACTCACTTTGCTGGTGTTTCCTCTACTTTATTGAACAGCACACGCTAGGCTGCAACTCCAACCATGACTGTATTCGGACTCTTGGATCCTCTTGTGACTTTGCCGAACTTCTAGAAATCTCAACCTTGAACTGACCGACTGTGCTGATACGTGCTGAATCTCTGGACGCCCCTGACTTTGGACTGAACTGACGCTGAGTACTCCTGATCCCTCAAAGGACTGCCGTAAAATCCATATTCTTTCAAATAGATCCCCTTTGAATGCGGTAAAATTTGATAAAATGCTTTCATAAGGGTAAAAAGAAAAATGGCATCCTAGGGAAACATTCCTTTTAAATGCTTTTGAGTTTTTCAGTATTAAGTAAGAAAGCGCGTTCTATTGTTTTTCTGCCCTACTCCACGTTTCAAGCTTGAACAGTTTACCAATTGATGATTTTAAAAGTGAATACATAAGGACAGGTTAGTGTTAAAAAGTATGGTAGGTGACCCTTTGCAGATCAGAGGCAGTTTTGCACTACCCTTCCCGTCCACTGGATGGGAAAGAAGCGTGATGACCCAATGTTGATTGGTGCTCATACTTGAGTGCTAGTCAACTTTACTTGCTCCCTCCCCCCAGGATCAGATAGTCATCTTGTTTGATCCCGGGGACTGGGCCTTCTCTGGGCACCACCATTTTGACAGTGGTGTCTCTGCGACTGCGCATGTGTCAGCACTGTCGATTTGATGATGCAGACGTTCTGTGTATGTCCAGTCACCTCTACAGTCATCCAGTTTACCTGTGCGGCACCTCAAACATCCCTGGAGCGCTGAATTTCTTTCTAAGTGGTCATGCTGCCGGATGCTTCAGGCAAGCGTTAGGTAAAACATTACAAAAAATTAATCAACTCTTTCATGATAAAATATTTACTATTGATTAGGGACATGCATGAAAATTCAAAATTCAATAGAATTCAATTGACTTTGGACATTTGAATTCAAATTGAATGTCTCTAAATTCAAATTTAACATCTGAATGAACTTTCAAATCGTTTGAATCATTCATATGAATTATTCAGATATTCGTCTGTGTATGGATATGTACACATTACATACTTATCTGTACACATCTTATTCATATCCGTACGCATTTGTATGGATATGTATGGGACAAAAACGGGATGCATACGGGATAAAAATGGGATGCGTATGGATGTGTATGCACACATTTGAATATTGTCGACATTCATATCTTCAAATATGAATTGAAAATTCATACAAATAGATTTGAATGTACTCAATGTGAATCGAATGTGAATACATTCAAATTTTAAACATTTGAATCAATTCAAATCTTCACATATTTGATTCAAATTGAATCAAATCCTGAAAATCCCTGTTGCTGATGTCACATTCATACAGTAGATGTATATTGTCTTATTAGATTTCTCTTGGCTAAGAAATGGGGTATTCAGGGTAAAATGTAACCAATATCAGTATTTTCTTTCTGACCTGCCAGAGAAGGCAGAGAAGGGAGGAAAAATGAGGTTTTTAAGTAATGTTGAGTAAATGTTTTATTCACATTTTTGCATACATTACCACATATATACAAGCCAGTTAATACTAATATTTACATTAATATACAATTATAATAATCAATGGATCCTGGCAGGGGGTTTCCCCCCAAAAAATATTTCTGCATATTTTCCATGCACCCACACTACCCTCCCCCCTTGGATAGACGGTGCCTTTATATCTAATTACTCATTATTTTAAGACCAATTTTATAACATTTAATAATTCATGGGGCCCCCACCTGTATTGTTGACTATATATTATCAATTTTGACCATTTACCCATCCAGTTACTCTATTGTCTTTAATTATACTCTTCCTGTCTAAATAATCCATAATCATTTGACCCGATAAATAATGCTGCCAATTGCCATTTACTTTTATCCTTCCATCAGAAAACTATGGCAGCCTGGGCTGCCATAATCATCTGTTGGAGTAAATATTTATCAGTACTTATATTTAATTGTGAATCTGTATCTTCGGTTATACATATTTCTTTCGTTTTTCTTACACTATATCCCAATATTCTTTCTATCCATCCCCAAATTTCATTCCAATTGTTTTGTATTTCTGGGCGTTCCCATATCATATGGAATGTGCAAAAGACCTAACAATGAGGCTCTTGAATACATTCACAAGTAATACCTGGAGTGAAGCCCCCAAGGACATTAGTTCCTGGGATTATATTGCTGTGTTTACATATGGCTTTACCAGTATGGTGGCAGAAGTATAACGGGGTTTAGTCCTTGTTTAGACATAATCTAAGAGAATTAAGTTTTTGAGAGAGAGGGAGAGAGAAATTATGGTTGAAAATAAAAATATTTACTCACATTCTTATTAATATTTTATAGCCACCCAAATCCCAAAGGTTCTTTGGCTAAACTTGAAATGTAAATATGTAATTCAAGGAGCAAACAATATAGAAGCCGCAGTCTAGCTCTGCAGCTGAAATCCAGGGGCCTTGGGAAGCAGAGGGGGGCAGCTGTGAGGCTGCCAGATTTGGGGTAGCAGCTTGAGAAATGCTACGATGGTCAGTCTGGAATCCCTGCTATCTGGAGTCTGCCACAAGTTTAATGGCAGATGTGATCAGCTGGAGATGGTAAAATGATCCGGCTGGAGGCAGGGTGCAGGCAGAAAGACAAAGGGTGCTTCCGCACTTACCGTGTTAAATCCGGATCTACCTCATCTGGATTTAGTAAATCCGGTTTCCAGTAGATCCGGATTTACTAAATCCGGATGCAGGGTAGATCCAGATTTATGAAGATAGATCCATATCTAATAGATATGGACCTACCAACCCCCCGTCCTTCCGCACGGAAGGACAACTTAGATCTGAGCATGGCGAGCCGAGGGACGCGCCGCTTCTGGAGCCAGGGGGAACTTCACTGAACCCCTCCCTAACCCATCCGGGGGAGAGCGCTAGCGATCCCCTCCTTACCTCTTCGTAGTCGCCCCGATTCTGGCCACGGGGTCCCAGGAGGCTGCGTGCCTGCATGCTGCGCACCTCCTGACTGGTCAGGGCCCCAGGTAGGCACGGTTTTACTGTGTGGACGTGTCCTAAATGGATGCATTTTCATAGTGAAACACCCATTAAGACTACCTTGTATGTAGTCTTTCTTTAAACCCCATTAAGCACACAAAGTATCCTAAAAGGGTACCACTGTGCAGATGCGGGTTTCCGCATGTGTCCTTAGTGCAGGGTTTACCAAACTGTGGGTCGGGACCCACCGCTAGGAAATTTAACCGTATTTAAAATAACTTTTTTGATGTAATTATTTAATTAAGTAATAAAAAAATTATATTAAAACTTTGTTATTTGAAAAGTCCTTTATTCATATTGGTAACGGTTAAATTTCCTAGAGGTGGGTCCTGAGTTGGTAAACTTATATTTGATGGGTCATAGCCCAGACAACTTTGGGAACCACTGCCTTAGTGGGTATTTAAGGGCATGTGTGGAAGCACCCAAAGAGTTTAATTTTCCCGGGTTTAAATTCAGCAGTCGTAAGGGGTGTGGAGGAAATGATGTAAAGGCACAATCCAGGGAGGTGATTGGTGGAGCTGGGTCAGGCAGGCAGATCAAAGGTCATTGGTGATGTCACATCCTGTCATCAGAGGCAGGGAAAATCCTCAAACAGGAAGAGAAGGGAAATTGTCCTTTAGAAACATGTGCTAGGACTCCATAATGCCCAAAGGCTGCCACATGGAGTGGAAAGAATTTGGCACCCTGGTGGTGCTAAGTGTGTACTACCAGTCTATGGAAACAGGAAAAAATCTTATTCCTTTTACTCAAGAGACTAAAAAATTAAGGTATGAGCTGGAAGGGAAGCTAGGGGGAAACTGCAGCCAGGAGATTACTACAAAACAAAACAGGCAAGAAAAAAGGTAGACTGGCTAGACCAAGGTTGTCTCAAGAAATCGTTTTAAAACCAACGTTCTTCCAATGGTTCTGGGTGAAAAAAGGTTCAACTAGACCCACAGTTGACACTCTATATTTTATCATTTTGTGGTGAGATTCCTCTGTTCACATGCTCAGACCTTCCCTACATGCTCAGCATGAAGTACACTCATTAGTTCTTGCATAGTTTGCCCACACAGTGAAAAAAAATGTGGAGAAACACAGTACTTTACAGTGAGAGTGCTTAAAACCACTATTTTTTAAACCTGGAGAACTGCATGTATAATACACAGTTACAGTGGAGAATCATTAAACATGCAAATCAAATGCTTCTGTGAATTAAACTCAAGTTTTTAGCTATGTCTAGACGCACCCAAAGCTTCAACCCCAACCCTTTCAAAATTATTGTGAGACTCCAGTAGACAATTTAGGTTTTGTGTTTAACTGGGAATGAGAGTTTCTGAGATTCAAGTTGGATATGTCTTTAATAGCACAGTTTACCCTAGTCTGAAGAAATAGCTTCCCCTCATTTTCAGGGACTTTTAACTGGTTGTGTCCTGCCTGGGCCAGTGGTGGTCATGTGATGTAGTCCATAGCTGAAGACCTAGCTATCCCTCTCTCTGTAGAATAGAGAGAACTGATGGAAGGATTATTACCCTAAAAGTTCCTATATGAGGTCTAAAGGACTTTTATTTGCTATTTTAATGAGTTTCTTTTTAATTGTTGTCCTTATGTTGGTTTTACTATAACCTGCCCTGAACTTCTGGGTCTAGGGCAGGATAGAAATATAAAAATAGGGCACAGAGGTCCAGCAGTTGGATCCTGAAGTAAGTGCTGCAGCCGTTGAGTCTCTTAAGGCACTTAGCAGCTGGGGAAGCCATGAAATATTGTGTCTTCCTCAGTGTTGGTTCATAGATCTATTGTTCTGGGGAAAGCACTGTGATGGACCATTAACGAAGAAGAAGAGGAAAAGGAGGAGGAGAAAGAAGAGGAGGAGGAACTTTCCCAAAAGTTACCTAATTGTTGATTGCAGGACAAAGTGTGAATAGGCTTTAGGTTTAGGGCTGTGCACAAATGGGGTGTTTTTTTGCATTTGAATTTGAGTGGAATCGAATGTCAAAACATTGAATTCAATTCGAATGTTTGAAATCCAAATGCAACAAACACCGGTTTGAATCTGATACATTCGAATCTATTTGTCCGAATGTTAGATACGAATTTGAAGATACAAATTTCAACAATGTTCGTTATACATATCCGTATGCATCCCATTTTATCCCATATGCATCTCGTTTTCGTTCCATATTGTAAGGGCAAATGCGTACGGATACGTATGATACTTGTACAGATACTTATGTAACACATACGTATCTGTACATTCGAATCATTCGAACGAATGTTTTCGAACATTCAAAATTTGTTCACATGTTTAAATTTGAATGTGAAGACATTCTATTCAAATTCAGATGCCTACATTTGAACAAATTCAATCGAATTTTGAATGTTTAGAACATTCATGCACATGCCTAGACCTCTGGGTGAGTGATTTTAGAACCTAATCCTATGAGACTGAATATTGTAATATTCAGAACAGGAAAAGAAGTCCCCCCCCCCCCCGAGATTGCATGGCGTTGTTACAGAATTTGCTGTCGAAATCTGTAGTGGGGACTATTTGGTGGAATGGTTTATCCATTAGGGATATTCCCAAATGAACTTGTCGTCCTGTTCACAGAATAATGAACTCATTTGTTCACATCCCTGTTTTCCATGGCAGACATTTTAGAATTGCTGTCTTGGCGCTAATGTTTAAGGGACCAAGTAACCACCCACTGCTTTTTCAGTCTAGTGGGGATTGTTTTTACATGGCAGTCTCAAAGGAAAGGGAGTGGTTCTATTTTGATCTAATTAAGAAGAAACAGTGGAAAGGTAATCAAATTTCCACACAATATTTCTTTGTAGGATTTTTCATTGTATGGGCCTCTCTTGTGTGTGGTATAAAAGCACCAATTCTACCTAAACAACATACTTTGGCCGTTTAGGAGTGTCATCATCCAGCACTATCCCTGGTAAGATTCTTTAAGCTCTAAGCATCTCTTCTAAGTGCTCCTGGATATTTGTTTTTGACAATCTATAAAACATCCATTTGAGAAGGAAATGCAGTCTTCTAGAGAGGATGGGAGGGCTATGTTTAAAATATGTTTTAGTGCTTTTCATTTTTATCATAGGCTTTGACCCATCCTAGGACTTTCAGGTGAAGGGTGGGTTACAAGCGTAGTAAACGAACAAACAAAATAAATGTTGGTGTTACTATATGCCAAAGAAGACAAGGGTTCTCCTCCTTTAATTGTTGTGCCAAAGACAGAATTTCAGAAAATGTAACGTCATGTAGGCAACATCTGCTGAAATTCCCCCTTCTATGCAACTCTGAAAGAAGCAGGAACCCTGTCCTCTTTTTCATATGCTAAACTTGATTATTCCTTCCTTCCTTCCTTCCTTCCTTCCTTCCTTCCTTCCTTCCTTCCTTCCTTCCTTCCTTCCATCCATCCATCCATCCATCCATCCATCCATCAGTGTAAGGACACAATTGTACTGCACCAGCTGCCTGTGGTAGAAAGCAGACATCAATGTATTGCTCTCTAGAAATGCACAAAGAAGTATGTAAATGAAGCACCTCATTTTTATAGTATTTCTTCCTTTTCTCCAGAAGGAATGCTGGAAAATAATAGTCTATTTTATACTTCAGTGTGTATGGGATGATATCCAAGCAAAATATTCAAAATGTATTTCTATGGGAAATAGAAAATAAAGGGTGTGTTTCCTAGATGTAACAAATTTGTCACATTGTGAAATTATTTATTTATTTATTTATTTATTTATTTATTTATTTATATTTATATCCTGCCCTATACCTGAAGGTCTCAGGGTGGGTAATAACATTTAAAATCCAATACATTATTGCTGATGCTCTGTATTTATATATTAAATATCTCTTTAGATATCGTTATTTTAAACTTTTAATTTTGTATTTTTTTTCTATAACAGTGTCTAAATAAATAAAACTTTTTTTTTAGTATGCTAATATTCAGCCCTAGGTCAAATGCTAATTATTGGCCTTCTGTCTATAACTCCAGTCTTGTCCACACATAGCATTCTAAGGGATCAAACCCTGAACATTTTAGCTCATTGTCTTAAGTGTTTTAGCTTCCAGGGAATACAAAACTACCACTATGCTCATTTACAATTGTAGTAATATATTATCCCCACTTCCTTAAATATTCCAGGTCAGATATCCCTGCTCTGCGCCACCTTTTGAGTCTGATGGACAGTTAAAAGCACTATAAATGAGTAGAACTACTGGTTCTAGACAGGCTGGCTCCAAATCAGTACAAACTAGAAAAGTCACCACTAAACTTCATCCTTCCTCTCTAGTTTTCCATAGACCCATACAAATGGAATAAAAAACCTACAAGTATATCCCATGGCTTCAATTAGTGTTAAATTATTAGGAGGCTTCATGAAGGTGAAATATAAGTTAATGAATTAACTTGTTTTGAAATGTGTGTGTTTTCCTTCTAGGGTGAATGATGAAGTATGGTAATTATAGCACTGTGGCTGGATTCATCCTTGTGGGCTTCATGGAATATTCACGGCTGGGCACCTTTCTCTTCCTACTATTTCTTTTGGTTTATGGTGTCACAGTGCTGGGCAATCTGAGCATCATCATATTAGTTACATTAGATTCACATCTTCAGACCCCAATGTACTTTTTTCTTGCCAACCTATCCTTTGTCGATTTTGGATTTTCCACCACCATCGCTCCTACCTTGTTGATGACTTTTCTAGCAAAGAGTGTTATCTCTTTCATAGAGTGTGCTGGGCAGTTTTTCTGTTTCTGCCTGTTTGTTACTGTTGAAACATGTCTTATAGCAATTATGGCTTACGATCGCTTCATAGCCATTTGTAATCCGCTTCTCTATTTGACCGTCATGTCGAAAAAGCTCTGTGTAGCTCTAGTACTTAGTGCATATATCTGTGGCTTTGTGAATTCTGCTGCTCAAACTTCGCTGATATTCCAGTTGTCCTACTGCAGATCGAAGATCGTCAACCACTTCTTTTGTGATGTTCCTCCCATCCTGGAACTCTCCTGTTCAACCACAGAGATAGCTAATGCTGTCCATCTAATTTTGGCTACACTCATAATTGCAACAAGTTTTTTTATCATTCTTCTCTCCTATATCTACATCATCTTTTCTATTTTGAGGATCCGTTCTTCCCAAGGAAGACAGAAAGCCTTCTCCACTTGTGCTTCCCACTTGACAGCTGTCACCATCTTCTTTGGGACCATCATCTTCATGTACCTGAGGCCCAACTCAAGTGTCACAACAGACCAAGATAAAATTGTTTCGGTGTTCTATACTCTTGTTATTCCTATGCTCAATCCCTTAATTTATAGTCTGAGAAACAAAGAGGTGAAAAATGCTTTCATAAGGGCAAAAAGCAAAATGTCTTCCTAGTTGGGATGTGCATGAATGTTGTTTTTTTTTTTGGCACCTGATTCATAAGAAATCAAGTGTTAGAAAATTTGTATTTGTTCAAATTGATCCCCTGTGAATGTGGTACAATTCTATTCAGTACAAATGTACGAATATCAAACAGATACGTATCAGATATGAACTGATACATGTCAGATACATATTCGTATTGGATACATATCTATTTGTATCAAATATGTATTGAATGTTAACGCAAATACGTACAAATAGATTCATACTGAATAAAATTTTACCACATTCAAATGTGATGTTCATGCAAATATTGATTTTTGAACATTCAGTTCATTTTGAATTGAATGCCAAAAAACATTCATGCCCTTTCCTACTACTAATATTCATCTTACCAGATTACTCATTATTGGATGGCCTATTCAAAGAGTTGTGGGTGACGGTGAACAACAAGCCTCTTGGAGTAAAGGAGAGGAGAAATTCAATTATACAATATCCATATTAGGGACGCTCATGTGTATTCAAAATATTTGTTACTCGGATGAATTCAGACGAATTCTGACATTCTTATAAAAATTGAAACTCGATCGAATTTTGAATGTCTTGATTATAGTAAACACTCCACAAATATGTGCCAAAATGTAATTGGACTGTTGTTTGAGAACAGTAAGCTTTTGTTTACTTCTGTTGCACATTCAGTTCACATATAGATTTCTTTTCTCCTGCTTAGGGGTGTGTACTGTGGGTTTTTTGCATTCAAATTTGAATTTGAGTCAAATTGAATGTCAAAATGTTCTATTTGATTCAAATGTTTAAAATCCGAATGGAACAGAAACTGATGTGAATTCGTTACATTTGAATCCGTTCATTCGAATGTTGGATACAAATTTGAAGATATGAATATCGACAACATTCATATGTGTTATTACATATCTGTACCCATTTTGTATGCATCCCATCTCATCCCGTATGCATCCTGTTTTTGTTCAGTATTATGAGCGCAAATGCGTACAGATACGTATGAATGTTTCGGAACATTTGAAATCCATTCGAATGTCTAAATTCGAATGTGAAGACATTTGATTTGAATTTGAATGTCTACATTTGAACAAATTCGATCAGATTTTGAATGTTTAGAATATTCATGCACATCCCTACTCCTGCTCTGTTTTGAAGCCTTACCTTGAAACCCTGTATAACTTGTTTGTCCAGAAATGATGGGCTTACAGTTGGATTAAAGGGCCCATGCTTTTGATTGTTCTGCCAAAAACCAAATATATGAGATACAGATTGTATAAACGACTAGTTATAATTTAGTGATGGTACTGGAAGGATGGAGCAACTGTGGGACTCATAGGCCCTTTCTGCATTTGGCCTTAAGAACATAAGAACATAAGAGAAGCCCTGCTGGATCAGGCCACAGCCCATCTAGTCCAGCATCCTGTCTCACACAGTGGCCCACCAAATGCTCATGGGCATTTCAAGCAGAGACAAGGACAAACCTTTCCCTGCTCTCGAATCCCAGCAAATGGCCTTAGAAGCATCCTGCTTTCCCCGCAGCCTGAAAGATGTACCTAAGCATTCATTCTAGTAGCCATTGATATATCTATCATCCATAAATTTGTCTAACCCTACCTTAAAGCCATATAGGCTGATGGCTGTTACCTTCTCTTCCAGCAGCAAATTCCATAAACTGATGAAGAAATACTTCTCCTTGTTTTATTCTGGAATATATCTTGAGATAGGGGTCTGTTCCCTGCATGGTAATGTAGACTATGGCAGGTCTTGCCTTGGGCCTTCCATAGTCTGTACAGCAGAATTCTGTAATGTTGACAGCAGAATTCTGGGATACATTCTAGAATAAAGCCAAGTGTAGAAAGGCCCATAGAATGGCATCTCAGGCACCATGGTTTGTATTTGGATCATGCTTGGCACATTCAGTGGATCAAAGGCCCAGATCCAGCCCGCACTTTCCCACAATCTGAATTAATAAGATGTGTTATTCTGTACCCACTAGTGCAGAATAACAGCAAGGAAGTGGAGAAAGGGCCACCGACACCATGAGAAATTCTTTGTAACCAATGCTTTCAAATAATTTTTTTAATTGAGAGACACTCCAAACAGGCATCCACCTCCTTCTATATCCTTGAATTTCCATAGACCTCTCCATGCCCGAAGATCAGCTGGTGGGGACCTTGTGGTGGACCTACCACCTTCAGCAGGTAGGGTGTGTGTAGGAATGTGGAGACGCTGAGAACGCCAGGCTGCTGCCTTTTATCTTCCATGATCTGGCTGCTCTCATTGGTTGATCCTGGTGGTTTCCTTCTCTACTCTGCCCCTCCTGTCAATCAAGCTGCTGGGAAAGCCCACAAAACAAGCGTGTGGTTGCAGCCTGTTCCTGGAAAGTCACAAGTTCTTCAAGGGGCTGCTTTGCATGTGCACAAAGCCCAAGATGAAGGCCATGATGATGGAGGTGTTTTCTTTCCCTTGATCATGGAAACATGGGAAGTCTCAGGCCTAATCTATTCCCTCCTCCCACAGTATGCAGATTTAAACAATTTCCTTTCCTCTTAGAATCTTAAGTAGTCCAAGTATCTTTACAATGATGTTACTACTGCCTACTACATCTCCACTGATCTTTCCTTCATTGTTTCCCATTTTTGTGTTCTCTCTCCGCCCATCAGTAACCCAGTAACTAAAGTCCCCATTAGGGATGGGCAAAAATAGTAGTCATTTTCACAATTTGCATGAATTGTGAAGGTTTGAAACTTCTCATTTGAACTGAATATTGGCTATACTCAAAGACTGACCTTTGGATGTGAAGCAAAATATTTGTGAGTGGAGTCAGGGCAGATTTGGAGTGGATTCAGAGGGAGTTTGGAGGCATAACTGGTAGCAGCATGGATCTGTAGCAAATTTGAACTTAATTCAAAGCCTAGCACATTTGACGTGGTTCCATTTGCATGAATGTGAAGTTCTGTCCCACTTACTTTGATGAGAAATGAACTGGAAAGAAAATTGTGCACATCTTAGTCTCTGTAGTAAAAGTTACTCTGTACTGTTTTTTAATTTCTTTTTAAAACAACATAAAAAACTTCTTACATTTTCTTATATCACATTGTTACATTGCCATAATACTCTATATGACCTCCTCCGTTTTCTGGCTTCTCTTCTTAATGTCACTTATTTCTTTGCTTCCCTTTCATGTCCCTTGTTGCTTTTCAGCTGACCCCTTAATTTTTAGTCAAAACCATCCGTCATTACTCGTGGATAGTTAATAAAGAGGTTCCAGTCTTTCATAAACTTATCTGTTGTTCTGTCTTTTAATAAATTTGTTAATATGTCCATTTCAACCACGCCCATCAGCTTAATTAGCTATTCTTGCTCTGAAGGTATCTCTTCCTCCTTCCATTTTTCTGCATACAGTAATCTAGCTGCTGTCACCATATGTAAAATCAAATAATTTATATTATCCAAAGTATTGTCTACAGTTCCCAACAGAAACAATTCTGGTTTGAATATAAAATGTCTCTTTAAAATTTGTCTCATCAGATTATATATTTGTACCTTCTTCTTCTTTTTCTTTTTTTTCTTTTTTTGCTTTTTCACAAGTCCACCACGTATGGTAAAAAGTAAAACTAGCAGTATTATTCTATTCATCTTGGAATCAAGCTGTATACCTGATTTTATTTCATATATGCATGCAACCAAACGTGTTCATACTTCTATGTAGATCTTACTTGCATTCACTAAGAGTAAATTATCTTCTGTTTGGAATGGAGTCAAGTCACCACTGTCTGCTTGTGACTTCAGAGGCAACTCATATTACATTGTGTTATCTGTTGCATGCAGTCTCTGCTATATCTTATTTTTGAGATCTCAACAGTTCTCCCCGGGAAGCAAAAGTGAGACTTTGCTCAGTGATATCTAGCACAAATGCACAAAACCAAAATGCCTTTGTATTCTCAATTATGAGTTTTTGGCTAGGATTGTGCACTTTTTTTTTTTTTTTTTGCATTCAATTTGATTCAAATATCTGAAGATTTGATTTGAATAGAATCTTTAGACTCCGAATCTAACCAAATCCGGTTTGAATCAAATACATTCAAATCTTTTTGTTTGAATGCTGGATTTGAATTTGAAGGTACAAATGTCGACAACATTCATATGTGTCATATGCATCTGTATGCATTTCATATGCATCCCGTTTTATCCCGTATTCATCCCATTTTTGTCCTGTAGTATCCATGCAAATGTGTACAGACATGTATAAGATGCATACAGATACGCATGACACATATGTATGATGCATACGTATCTGACACATTCAAATGTTTCAGATTATTTGAACAAATGCTTTGAATTTTTCAGAAGATTCAAAATTCTTTCGACTGTTATGGCTTGGAATGTGTAGACATTCAATTTGAGTTCAAATGTCCACATTTGATTGAACGCCAAATGTTTAGAATATTTGTTCACATCCCTAGTTTTTGCAAACACTAAGAATGCTACAGCTGTTGACCATTAAGGTTTAGTAAACATGCTCAGTTCATCTCATATTTTCTCTGCCTAAGTTTTATTTTTACAACCCATTCTCTCTGTCTCTGTTAAGGAGCTGCAGCATTTTTAAAGGAACAGACTTCTCGTAAGAATCTATATTTGCAGTAGAGTCATCAAAATTTAATTTGCCTCTGTCTTTGTATTTATATTTCTTGGTATCTAAAGGATTTCAGATAAATTTGTAAATCAATTTGTTTCTATACCTGGAAATAATAATTAATAAATCACATCCTATCACCCAGTAAGAGTTTTATGCCTCCCGACCTCCATAGGTGAACTGATATTGCGATGATATTCTTAAGGAAAAGATGTCATCAGCATGAAACTTACCTGTGGCAGGGAGGGAGAATCTCAAATCTCATCTAAACTGCTAGTAATGGGGGAATGGAGCCAATTCTTTTTTTTCCAGAAAAATCCCTAATAGACCCAAAGTTCCTCCTAGATGTATTTTTAAAATAATGTATATAAAATAATTCATCTCAAGGTAATTATGAATATTTCTCCCAAGTGGAACTATACTCAAAGCAATATTGAACCTCCTCCTCATTTTCCTTCTCCCCTTCTTCATGGCCTAAAGCTCCAAGGTAAGGGATAAGGTTTAAAAATAAGAATGGGCAAAAAAATATTCATCACTTGTATGAAGTTGTATGAATTCAGACATCTGCAGGTGAATCAAAAGGGGTCCACATTTGTAGGGCTCCCTTCACCCACGAATCAAATGCATCCAGCCTTCATTGACGCTTGAAGTTTGAACAAGGGCCATAGCTGACCACCCCCAGCTTCCAGTCCCACCCTGGCCATGCCCCCTTAACTGTAAATACAGCTGCCACTGCTGCCACCACCGTGGCACCCCTACTCTGGGATTCAGCTAGACCTTTTAGAGTTCCGTGTGCAGGTTTAGAGGCAGCCCCCGTCTGGGAATCACAGTAAATCTCATGAGGTTTTCCATGATTCCTGGATGGGGGGCTTTTCCAGCTGCAGTCACACATCTGGAATGCCTGGCTGAGACTCAGAGGAGAGCTCACTGGCAGCAGAGGCTGCTGCAGCAGCAGTGAAAGTTGAGCGGGAGGGTGAGCTGTGACAGGAAAGAAGGGATAGGGGTTCCCTTCATGCGTAGACATTCAATGGATGTTCTCATGTGAAACCAAAGCCCCCCGTATTCATGGGGGGGGAGGGCTTTGAACAAAGCCAAATATTCCCCCTTCAGTTTGTATCATGGGATTCAATGGGGAAATGGGGTTCATGCACATCCCTAGCAATAAAGGTGTGTGTTAGGGAAGTCCCTGCCAAACCTTGAGAATAGTTCATAACATTGGACTGGTGGGGGTGAAGAGAATAGTGGGTCTCTTCCTGTGGTGAAAAAGGGAGAATGTGACTCAGTGTGGAGGGAACACCATTCTGGGAGAACAACTGATCTATCCAATATGAACGCATATGTAGCTCATATGCATCAAATACATATCTGGTACAAAGGCATATGACACATATCCAATACGTGTCATGTACAAATCCACTCTGAAAGCATCGAATCTGATCTGAATCTACTTTTAATTCCCTCTTGATCCATGTCAAAGGCACTCAGGATTCATTGCAGGCACAACTGGCCCAGCCGCTTCCCCATGTCCCCAGTTTAATGAATGTCCAAACTATTTACATGACTGTCCAAGAGATTCATATCCATAGAAATGTTCCTGTATGGATACTGTAACATTTGATCCGTGTATGAATGTCTGAATTTATATGCATTTGTACGAATAACAATTATGCGTGCATATCCCTTTTATTTAGTCATTTGCCTGTATCTGGCTCTATGTGGCACTGTGGACCACAGAACACCAGGCGTCCTGTTTCTGCAGCCTCCCAAAGTTTGCCCAGGGTCATGTTCAATGATCCCACCACACCATCTGACCTTTAATCTTCTGCTGCCCCTTATCCTTATATCTTCAATCTTCCCAGGGATCAGGGTCTTTTATAGTGAAGTTGTCCTCTCATTATGTGGCCAAAGTATTTAACCTTCCAGTGAGGAGTTGATTTCCTTTAGTATTGACTGGTTTGTCCAATGTAGCCTCAGAAGGTTTCTCCAGTTCCACAATACAGGAGCAGAGATTATTTAGTGCTTAGCCTTATCTGCTAAAAATGACTATTTTACGCTAATAATTGTTTGTGAAACGTATTTGCTCTGGGATGTCTTTACTTAAACACTTTTGTCCCAATCACTTTTTTGAAAGCACGCTTCACATCTTTGTTCCTCAAGCTGTAGATCAAGGGATTCAACATGGGTATGATAATTGTGTAGAACACGGAGGCCATTTTGTCTGTGTCAAGTGAGTAGCTGGAGGTAGGCCTGAAGTACATGAAAAGAATGGTTCCATGGAGCATGGCTACTACTATGAGATGGGAGGCACATGTGGAGAAGGCTTTATGTCTCCCCTCAGGAGAGCGAATCCTGAGAACAGCGATAATAATGAAAATATAAGACGTAATAATGATCAGCAAGGTGCTCATTTCAAACAAGCTGCCAAAGATGAAAATCAGCATTTCATTGATGTAGGTATCATTGCAAGCCAGTTTGAGAAAGGATGTAAGATCACAGTAGAAGTGATTGATGATGTTGGGACCACAAAAGGACAACCTCAGCAAGCCACTTGTGTGAATGAATGTGTTCAAACTCCCGCAAAGGTATGATCCTGCTATCAAGCCTGTACAAACATCCTTAGTCATCACGGATGAGTAGAGCAAAGGATTGCAGATGGCCACATAGCGGTCATATGCCATGGCTGCCAGAAGAAAAAATTCTGTGGTGGCAAAGATTGAAAAGAAACAATATTGCGTCATGCACGCAGCATAAGGGATGGTTTTCTTTCCCACTAAAATGTTCACCAGCATATTGGGTGTGATGGTGGTGGAGTAGCAGGCATCCAAGAAAGACAGGCTGCTGAGGAAAAAGTACATCGGGTTATGCAGGTGCGGATCCATCCAAATCAACGCCATCATTCCAAGATTCCCCATCAAGGTGGCAATATAGATGATGAAAAAGACTGCAAAAAGTGGAAGCTGCATCTGCTGATGGTTTGTCAATCCAAGGAGAATGAAGTTGGTGGGCACCGTGAAATTGTCCTTAGCTGTTGATTTCATGTACTCTTTCCTGTTGGGAGAAGAAATATTTTTCCAGTAATAGCAACAGTTATTTAAGGGACTGCTGGGCATGTGCAAAGAGGCCAAGGTCAAGGCCCTGATGATGGAGATGTCTCCTACCAGTTGCCTTCAGCCTTGATAGTCTCTCTCATATTCTTCCCCCTCCTACACTATAGAGATTTAAACTATTTCCTTTCCTCATAGACTCTTAAGTCCTAGTTGAGTTTGCATATCTTTACAATGCTGTTATTACTTCTTACTACATCCCCACTCATCCTCTTTCCTCTATTGTCTCCTATTTTTCTGTTCTCTCTCTGTCTGAATGTAGCCCAATAACTAAAGTGCCCATAATAAAATTTATTCTGCATTAGAGCTTATTTTGCATTTTTTTATAAAAAATACAGCAATTCGTTTATGTTTCTTATGAACATAACAGGAGCCTTGCTGGATCAGGCCACAGCCCATCTAGTCCAGCATCCTGTCCCACACAGTGGCCCAACAATTGCTTATGGGCATCTCAAGCAGAAGACAGGTGAGAACCTTCACCTGTTCTCAAATTCCTGCAAGTGGCCTTCAGAGGCATCCTGCCTATCACTTCAGCCTGGAGGCAGTACCACCTAGGCATCCATTCCTGCATATATTTTATGTAACCTCTTACTTTATTTAGTGTAAATATAAAATTCCCTTTGTATCAGATTTGGCATTTGACAGATCCCTTTTGCATGTCTGAGCATAAATACTAACAGCAGGTAACCTTTAAACAGCTATTCTCTTTCTGGGCAGAGTTCAAGCACATAATACTCAGTTACGGCAATGAATGGTTAACTATTTTATTCAGTGCACATACAGGTTCATGGTCCATTGTGATTAGAAGTGTACACAAATGCAATTTTGGAATATTCGAATGTCCAAAATCATATGAATAGAGAAATAATGAATTTATTAAAATTTGAACCAATTCTAATACATTCATATCTATTTGTACAAATATTGGATTTGTATTTGATAAAGATTAACATGTAAGTGCAGAAGTATTCAGCCTTTCCCTCTTAACACTCTATATTTGCAGTACTATTATTAAAATTTTATTTTCTGTGTGTCTTTATATTTATATCTTTTGGTATCACAAGGTATCTAAACAATTTCAAAGGTAAATTCGAAAACCATTTCCTTTTTTTAACCTGGTAAGAATAAGTAATAAATCACATGATACCACCCAATAAAAGTGTTCATGTCTCCTGACCTCCTTAAGTTAGACAGATCTTAAGGCAATGATGTTATTGGCATGAAGCCTACCTGTGGCAGGAATGGAGTATGGGAAATCTCTTCTAAATGTAGTCAAAAAGCAAAGGTAGGATTTCTGAGCTGCTGGTAAGAGGAGAATAAAGGCAATTCTTATGTCTTTTTCAGAAATATCTCTAATGGATCAAAACACAATTAAAGTTCCTCCCACGTGTATTTGTTAAAAATAAAGATAAAAACTAATTAATCTCAAAGTAATTTTGAATGCTAAGTTTATTTCTCCCAAGCTGAACTAATTTCAAAGCACTATTGAATCTCCGCCTCATTTTTTCCCTTCTGCATTGCCCACCCTTCACCCTAAAGCCCTAAGGTGATAAAGATAAAAATAGATACATTAAATGTGAGTTGTGAGACATGCCCCTAACAAATCTCAAGAATAGGCCATAGCTTTGGATTGGTGGGGAATGAACAGAAAGAAGCTTTGCAATAGCCCTGGACTTCAAACCCAGTAAATACAGGCTCTGATTGAAACTGTTAAATCAGCTATGAAAGTGTGATGTGATCTCTAGCTGAAAATGTGTTGACTCTTCCATATTAAACATATAAAGTCTGTCTCATTTACTGAGCAGGATTTTTGCATTTAGAAAATTTTGAGGGAAAGTGAATATCCTACAAAGAATTACTTGCCCATCAGATTTAAATAGCAGAGAGTTTAAATAGTTGTTTGTGGGACAAGTAGAAAAACTGTAGACATGTTCTCCCAGAATCCCTCACTCCAAGGTTGTGACAATATACACATGATTGGCATAATATTATTGGCTTACAGGCTGGTGGTACAGAACAATGGTAATGGAATAAGAATCTGTACCAGGTCATAATAATAGATATAAAATAGACTTTTATGAGAAATAGATTTTAAAATGTTATTTTTGGAAAGACAAACCTCTGGTCTGCTTTGAAGAGCTGAAGGCAGCAGGAAACTAGCAATCTCTCTGATGTTTGCTGTTAGGAGATGTCCAGCTGCGTGGTTTGGGGGAAAAATAGCTTTTCGTGTTAGGATTGACATATATAGTTTGAAAAACAGAAGAGCAGTTTGGTGCTTAAAAACATAAGGAAGCGATAAAAGAGAAACCCAGAACCTGTTTTCTTAATAGGAAAAATAGTTTTTTTAATGATCAGTATTAGAAAGAGAATCAAAATTTAAGGGACACTATGCAGAGAGCCAAACGTAAGCAAAAGAGATTCCCAATGGGGCAGCAGCTTGGCTGGTAACCTGGAGATACACAGAAGGAAGGAGGAGAAAAGCCTATCCTAAGATCCTATGCTTTTGACTGGCTCTCACTCATGCTGTTCTCAGGAGACATGTGGTTTCAGAATGCAGCGAAGATCCAGATGCAGCTGGGGAAAAACAGAAGTAGTCTCTCTCAGGCAGAGGAGACAGGTAAAGGATCACGAGGATGCTGGCTTTGTGCAGGTTCAGAGGTCAAAGGCAGGCCCAGTGATTTCAGCTCTTGTTCTTCAGCTCATGTGATTGTTGATTTTCAGCAAGCAGGACAGGTTTCAGCTTGTGACTTAGCATGGCAGCAATGATGGACTTCTGGAACAGGACCACGCCTCTGTGACCCCAGAGACCTGTATTTATTCAGGGCTCAGGCAATCAGATTTTGAGGCAGGATATTCAAATCTGGGCAGAGGCAGAGCCAAATTTATAAAGTATCCCACTTGATGGCTCATCAAACACCTAAGATCATCACCTGTCTCCCTCTGTGCACTCAAACAAAAGGGCTGCACCTTTGCAAATGAAGATGCTTAGGCCTTGATGGCATCCCATCAAAGTATACTGATCGGATCTGCATAAGTAAACCAAAGGAATGGTCCTTTTCTCTGTTTGCTTAGCAGGAAATTCAAGATCCTCCTGAAAGCCAGTTTTAGGAAGGATGTGACATCACAGAAGAAGTGATTGATGATGTTGGAACCACAAAAGGACAATCTTTGCAAGCTGTGTATCCAGCTGCCAGTGTTGTGTGCCAGTGTGCCCCACCGGCTCTGATTGGCTGGCTACCCAAGGGTAGCTAGCCAATCAGAGCCGGCAGCGCACGCAGATGCATAATACCACCAGCCAGGTTGGCCACATTTATTTATAACATCCTTTCCACCAAAGGGCAGAAAAACAAGCTTACACTCAACAACGTACATCAAAGAAATTTATTTTGCCCAAGGCAATTTACATAAGACAGAAAAAAATACAGCATCAAATAATACATCACATGTTATAACAAATAATACATTATATAATAATAAAGAAACTTATAAAGTAGGGGAGGGGATGGCCAAATGCCAAGCCTCCCTCCCCCTGTCCATGCCTGTCAATTGTTGTTTGCCGTGAAATTGCACTGAAATCCTTAATGTTTTCACATTGTCATTCCAAATTTGCAAAGAGAACACTACAGTTGGGGGTGCCGATGCTTGAAATTGCACACTTGCTTACCAGAGTCTTGCCAGCCATTCAGATCTTTGAATTTCATTTTTGAGGCATTCATCTTTGCTTGCTTTTTTTCCCAGATCTCAATGGAAAATCCAGCTGAGCATAGGAAAGATATTCCTGCATTTTAATCAACAACAGAATTATTGATTGATTGATTGATTTTTCTGTCTTTTGCCATAACTGATTTGATTGATTGATTTTTGTGTCTTTTCCCGTAATTGAATTTATTTATTTATTTATTTATTTATTGAATTGATTCATTGATGATGAATTGATGGACTGATTGATGGATTTTTCTGTCTTTTGCAGTAACTTAAGGTCTCTGGACAGGTTACAATAATAGCAAAGACAGATTAAAACAGATAAAGCATGACTAAAACAATGACAGTGGCTATATGAAGAGGAGGAGACAGAGATATGAAGGTGTCTGATGCACCGCAGAAGGGAGATTAGTCCACAGCTTGGGAGCTACAACCAAGAATCCCCTCCTTCAGAAGCATTCTGCCTGTCTCTCCACCCTGGAGGAAGTACGGAAGCATCCGTTCTAGTAGTCATTATATGTAAGATGGCAGTGGACTTCGTAGTTGGGTTTCCTACAAGGCTTCTTTATTCAGATATGGTTGCCAATCTTCAAAGCCTTCTCTCTCTATTCTATAGATTTCAAAAATAGATCTCTGTGTCCTCTAGGATAAATAAGAAGCATTCATTCCTCAGCTTCAGTTTTAGAGTCATAACTTTGTATGTGGTTCCTCCTCTACTATCAGGAGGAGAAGCGGGGCACAGAGGATAGAGTAGGACCAACAGCTGTCTTCCATGGGTTCTTCCATGGCACATGGAGATTAGAAGACATCCTTCTTTCCTACTATTTTTTATTTTATTTATATTCTGCCCTTCTCCCAAGATGGGACCCAGAGCAGCTCACTAAATACACTAAAATTCCATTTTTAAAAAATACCATAATACAAACATCAAAATAAAAGTCAACAGCTGTTACAGAATCAGTATAAACCTCCAGAAAGCAACTAAAACATCATTAGAAATAGATAAAAGTTAATTGAAAACCTGCCTAAATAGCAGCATCTTAACCTGCCAACCAAAGGAGAGCAGAGAGGGGGCTAAGTGGAGCTCCGATGGAAAGAAGTTCCATAATTTGGGAGCAGCCGCAGAGAAGTCCCTCTCCTGAGTTCTCACCAACTGAACCTGAGAAGGTGGTGGGACTGATGGAAGGAGTTCCCCAGCACATCTTAAAGCCCACGCTGGGTTATAGATGGAGATACAATCCTTCAGATAATTCCGTTAACATTTATCTCGTATCTTTGGCTCATCAGTAGGGATATGCACGAATGTATTTTTTGCATTCAAATTTAATTTGAATCAAATACAGTATATTCTGGCGTATACGACTATTTTTTAACCCAGGAAAATCTTCTCAAAAGTTGGGGGTCGTCTTATACACCAGGTGTCATCTTCTTATATGACGAGTATAGCCTAAACTCTATATTTTAACTGGAAAGGTTGGGGGTCGTCTTATATGCCCAGTCATCTTATACGCTGGAATATACAGGCATTCAAATATTCAATTCAAACCGAAATTTCAAAATCTGGATTTTTGAAAATCCAATTCAGTCCAGATTATCTGGATCCACATTTTCAATAATCCGATTCGAATTGAAGGATACGAATGACAGGAACATTCGTACCCAATTTTTGAATCTGTTCACATCTTTTTTTTAACTTGCATTTTGTTTGCATCTCGTTTGCATCCCGTATTATATGCGCAAATAGACCTGATATTTGGATGCAATATATGGAGATGAATTCAATCGAATCATTTGAAAATCCATATCAGATTTTTAAAAATCCATATTAGAATCCAAATCCAAAAATCCA
This sequence comes from Aspidoscelis tigris stejnegeri, assembly GCA_023333525.1. NCBI lineage: Eukaryota > Metazoa > Chordata > Lepidosauria > Squamata > Teiidae > Aspidoscelis > Aspidoscelis tigris. The sequence goes on from JALMGA010000003.1 coordinate 7,332,524, forward strand.
GATTTTTCAAAATCCGATTCGAATTCGGATTTTTGAATTAGATATTTGGATATTCGGATTTTTTAATATCTGTGCACATCCCTACTTGTCAGTCAGAAGGCAAGGTTCCATTCCACTAATGGCATTTTGTTAAGTCAATAGTGAAAAAGTTCAACCCATTTAAGTAAACGTAATATATTAATATTATTCAAAACACATTTGTGAAACCAATAAATAAACGTCATGAAGAAGCAGATAGATGAATCCTGTAATATCTTACCTCCTGTGCCTCTAAGACTGCAAGCTCTTCAGACACCTGGCACTGTGATGCTTCTGGATCTGCTAGGAGCGTTTTCCAGAGAGAATGCAATGAGTAACGGTACAATTTATTTTCCGCTTATCAATCCCAATTTAATTTGAATTTTCTTCTGCATTAGTCTTTGGGTGTTTTTCCACTGCAGCCCTTAGATCCGTATCTAAGAAGATCTGGATCTAAGGAATGAGTATCTAGTAGATCCGGATTAAGGGAAGCACCCAATGTGTTTCCACAGGAGGTGTAGCACCCATTAGCAATGGGTGCTAAACCCCCTGCTGTGGAAACACCTTTGCACCCATGTGGGGAATCTGGATCGACTTCCAAGGGGTCAGTCCATCACCCCAGGTGTCTCTGGGGACAGGGGGGTGCGATCTCTGAAGTCCCAGCTTTGGAGTGATTTCAGAGTCTCTCCTCCGGTCTCTCCAAAGAGATCAGGCGCTCCGAAGGGACTCCAGAGCAGCTTTGAAGTCTCTGCTGATCTCCTCGGGGGGACTTCAGAGTCACTTCAGAATGAGTTCGAAATAACTCAGAAATCACTCCAAAGCTGGGACTTCGGGGCTCCCCCCCAATGAGTGCATCCCCTCCTCCTAGCCTCCTTTGGACCCCATTGCCTGGTTCCTGTGGAAACAGGCTCCCTTTAATCCAGATTTTCTGGCAGAAGACCCTATTGTAAACCCCATTAATGGGGTCTACAGAAAATCCAGATTAAAGGGCAGAAAGTACCCATTTGATCTGGATTTCCCCCACAGCAGTGGAAACAATCGGGTCCCAAATGGGTGCCGTGGTGGAAATGGGGTCATCTGGTTCACACCCAAATGGGTCCTTAATGGACGCAAAAATGGGTAGTTTTTGACAGTGGAAAAACACCCTTTCTTTCTGTTGCTGATTTTCGTCACTTAAAAATAGATGGCCCATTTTTCTTTGTAAAAGGAACTTAGATTATGCCTTCCCAAATTCAAGCAGATTTCTTTTTTGGGGGGGGATTACTCTTTGATTTCACCTACAGTCCCATCAAAGTCGCCATCACAGTGTGCATTTCTAGTTCAGGCTGATTTGGAAGAGGACGTAAGAATCCCCCCATGCATAAATCTTTGCTTCTGCTAAATTTGGGATAGAAAACGGAATGGCACAGGAGTCTATAATGGCAAAAATGGAACCTTCTGATAACAGTCCTGAAACTTTGATCTTTTGGGCTACTTTTTGACTGGTAAAAAAAAAGTCTTGCTTACACCTTTCCCAGTGTTAGTTAGAAGCTTGCCTGAAGCGTCTGGTGGTGCAACCATTCAGTCTTCTTCTGGTTGCCTGCATGTGGTGGGTGGGGAGCTCAGCGTCCACACAGGCATGGTCACAGTGACAGCTGTGGTTGATCACTGACCAATGCCATGACCGGACCTCCAATCCCCGGGATTGGTGTCCAATCATAGAGTTGCGAGAGGGGTGTTTTGATCATGGGTGTTGACGTGATCAGTCGCAATAGGTCCCTGTGATAAAGCATGCCCCTCTGCAGTGGCGCCCAAGCATGTAGTGTGATGACCAATTGTGGCAGCAAGGAGGAGGAACTGGTGACTTCAGATGCAGTGGGGTGGGCTGGTAAACAGGAGGATCGTTCACATTTCTGGCTGATAATGGGTGCTTTGGGGAAGCTTTCCTCCCAGCAAATGTAAATGGGCCACATTTACCAGATATTTACCAGCCTTAGTTCAAGACAGCCTAATCAGCTAAGTGCAGAAAGGTGCTAGATTCCTGAGCTTAATACCTTTCCTAACAGGGCAAAGTCGCATCCAAAAGGCACTTAGGAGAAGCAGCAGAGAGGCCAATGCACCTAGCACAGCCAACAGAATGTTGTAGTCCTTGCAGCCATCACCTTCATATTTCCCGGAAGAAGCTAAAAGAAAGAGAAGACAAACATTTTATTTGTCCAGAACTTGCTCTTATTAATGGAAAACTGACTTGAGAATTAAAGCCAAGTAGAAACTGCAGTCTAAAATGCAGATCAACAACCAAGGAAGCGGACAGTAGGAGACTCGAAACTGCCTGGTGCCAGCTGTGACCAGCAGATGGCGCTGACACAGAAGCAGAAATTGCATCTGTCTTCCCATTATAATCAGGTGGATTAGATCACTTTGTAAGTTTTAGTGCTTGCAATGCAAACATGCTAGAGATGTGCGTGAATATTTGAAATATTCGTTATTTATACAAATTTGGACATTTGTATGCAAGTTGAATGTCCAGACATTTGGATTTCTGAATTTGAAATATATGAATATCTTGAGTTATTTGTACGAATAATTCAGAGATTTGTATCTGTATGCGTACGTACGCATCTCGTATGTACGTGTATGCATCTAGTACGAATCCATACCCATCTATATATGGATGTTCTCAGGTTATATGTGGGCACATACGAGATGCGTATGTACCTGTACACATATGAATATCTGAATTATTTGTACGAATACCCAGACATTTGTTTTTTCGTTATTCGGATATATTCAAATATTCAAATATTCAATTCATTACAAATCGAATTTGAAAATTGCATTCATGCACACCCCTAAAGCATGCAAACAGAAATGGACATACGCTGAAATCCTTGGGAGGTGCCATTACAATATTTGGGCAAAAGGCCAGTAGGTGAGGAACAACATGAAGAAGAAAGACATTTCAGAAGCATCTGGAGCAGGAAGGGCAGGCCACGCAATGCATGCTACTTGCGTAAACGATATGTCTCTCAAAATATAAACATTTGGTGCAGTTTGCATGACATTTGCACCACATGGTATCTTAGGAAAAGGTCACTTCAGAAATAATACCCATAAATGTGCATGGACTTGTATCCAAGGGCATTTGGCAGCATTATTGGCAACTGTCAAGCTGGAAAACTTTTCAGGAGGAGCAACACTGATTTATTGACCTCTCAAACTCTTTGAGGAGAAAATAAGACATCCCAGCCTCTTCAATTTTCTTTCTCTCTTTGGCCATTTCTGTATTTAATTTAAGTCCAGACTGAGGGGCTGTGAAGTCACACTGGGGTAGATCTGTGAATCACTGCCCCTTGCTGGTATGCTCTGGTCAGGAATATTGGTTGATCTTTTTAAAAAGGTCTACTAGTGGACCAGGGTGCTCCGGTCCAAGCCATGGAAGCACATAGAAGGACTAGTGGGGGACCCGTGACTGGGACTAACTGGGAACCCATTTGGGTAGCACACCAAAGCACACCACTTAAATGAGTTGCTCAGAAGCTCGAAGATTAGGAATTTCTGTTCCTAGCCCATGAATTACTTGGATCTTGGCTTTGGGGCTAGGGCAGGGGCTCATCTGGACCATAGCCATATTGCTATTCCAGATAACACCTTTCTGAGGACTGAACCACTGGTTTGGACCATGACGAAGTAAGTGATGGAATGATCTTCCTTCCTTCCTTCCTTCCTTCCTTCCTTCTCTTCCTGTAATAAAAGGATAACAGTGGGGTTTTTCTGCTATTGTACAAAATCACTCACGTGGAATAGACTCAGTAGTCTTATTCATGCTGGTTCCAGAAGAATTGAATTTGACTTCACATGTGACTTTCTCTCCGCTGGCACGTGATTCTACAGGGACACGAAGAAGGCTTAGGAAGGTCAAGGAACCACTGTTGTTTTCCCCCCAAATGGTCTGAGCCTCTTGCTGGAGTCCTCCAGGGATGTGCCAGGACATCTGGACAAAGTTGGACACACCGTGGACCACACAGGCAAGCTGGTCATTCTGCAGATCTTTCATGTCAGGCTGAAAAAGCATCATCCAGGTATTTGAGGTATAACTGTCTGATGGGAAAAATAATAGAGAAAGTTCAGTAGGACCAGATAATGCTTCTGATGTGTTCACGGATTTCATATTTTACAATTCTGGAAATGCTGGAACTCCTGAAGGGTTTTTGAACTACAAGATTTATAAGGTCTCTAATTGCCAAGGAGTTGTGGGTGTCTTTTAGGGTACTTTATGATTCCTTATGGGTTTGCACCTAAAGCCTACTCTAGAAAGCTTGTATGAAATGCAGATTTGAAGAATATTAAGTTTTTAAACATAATTGGTTTAACCTTTTGTGCAGTTTCATTTGTATAATTTAATTTTTATAACCTTTTCCAGCTTTTTATGACATTTTACTCTGTGACAGGAGTCACAGAGCTCAAAGAAGGAGCCATGTTAATAGCTTATTTTTTGCTCGGTGCTTTTTTGGTACATATAGGTAATGGCTATTTGCAGGACCACATTCTCAAATAAGGCTGGTAGAAAATTTGAAAGCTGAACAAACAGCATTAAAAAGCCAGCCTTCCAGGCCATTAGGTATCTTTTACACAGTGGCATGGATCCTGCCTAGGGATCTGTTCACATTTAGCTCCATGATTTAAATATGTCCATGCTACACCCAGACACTATGGGTGTTTTTCCACTGTCACTAAAAGTACCCATTAAGTACCCATTAATGGGTACGAAATGGCATTTTTGTACCCATTAATGGGTACTTAATGGGTACTTCTAGTGACAGTGGAAAAACACCCTATGAGGACAATATGTATGCAATCATGTCCCAGAGTTTGAATTTAATTGGGCAGTTGGGAGAATTAAATTGAAGGTTCCTAGGTCTAGGCTTACTTCATTCTGAAAGGCCCTGGTCACACAAGTCTAAGACAGGACTGCCTGGTCATTCATTTGAACTGAGGTCATACCAGTGCTGGGACTCCCCTCTGGATCTTGCCATGGGCCGGTCAATATGGAAGAAGGTGTTCCCTTAGATACTTGGGGCCCAAATCATTAAGGCCTTATAAATTGGGCTCCGTAGCAAATCGCCAGCCAGTGCAACTCTTTTAAGACTGGTGTGATGTGAGTCTGGCCAGCTGTCACTGTCAGCAGTCTAGCAGCTGCATTCTGCACTAGCTGCAGCTTCTGAACCGTCTTCAAGGGAAGCCCCATGTAGAGTGCATTACAATAGTCTAGTCTGGAGGTTACCAGAGTATGCATAATGGTGGATAATCTCCTTCCAAGCTATGTCACACGCCTTCTCTCTCTTTTTAATGGAATACTTCATGAATTTGTGTCCCATTCTTGCACAGGGCCCTTGCTAATCTTCTCTGCATCATTTCAATTTTACTATATGTGCTTCTGAAGAGAGCACGACCCTCATTGTATGTTTTCAGAAGACTGATGAAGATGCATCTCTATGCTCGGTCTTTAGGCATTTCCGCACTGAATCGCGTTCCAGACGGAACGCGTTCAGGCGGAAAGCTTAAGCCAGCTTCGGGCGCTTTCCCCGTTCACACACAGACGCGCCAGAACGCGTGTAAACGCGTTCCGGAGCGTCTGGGTGCGAATGGTCAAAGCGCCCGAAGCTGCCTTAGCCGGCAAACGCCGGCCAGGGGCGCGCCGGCAGCCGCGGAGGCAGATCGACAATCAGCTGTTTGAGAAACAGCTGATTGTCAAAGCCGCGCGGCGTCGGAGGCGCGCCGGCAGCCGTTCGGGAGACAGAAGAAGCGCGAACGCTTCTTCTCCCGAACGGCTGCCGGCGGCTCGTCCGCGTTGGAACGCGTGTAGAGCACTTCGAAGTGCTCTACATTTCGAACGCGGAAAAGACAGGTGAGGACACGTCGGAACGCAAGCCGCGCGCGGCCAATGCGGATGACGTGTCCTCACCTGTCTTTTCCGCGTTCCGATCAGCCCCGTGCGAAAACGCCTTTTGCCTGTGGGAACAGCATCCCCTCCCCATACAGGAACTGTCCATATTTTAACCAGGCTTTTAAACCTGTTTTTATGATTTTATTGTTGCCTGCCCTGAGATCTTCAGGTATAAGGCAACATAGGAATGTGAATAATAAATAAATCAAAAGAACTGATCTCAGGGGCCAGAAAAGATAGAGCCAATGATAGATGAAGTAGGGTATGGTTAAGATTCTACGCTAAGTGAACATACAGGATTATGTGCATATTGTCCAACCCTGAACTGAAACATAAACGAAGGTGAAGGGTAGAGGGGATTCAATCTGGCAGCCTCAGATATGGCAGGGAGCTGCCTGCTTAGCAGTTATGGACAAGCAACTCCAAAATGCAACAACATAGTACAGGTCGCGGTTGCTACTCAGTATTTCCACTGCAAAGGTCAGTCCTCTCTTACCTCCCACAATCAGTGAAGAAGATCTGTTAATGATGACATACTCTATGTGAGCACAGAAATACAGACCAGAATCATTTGTCTGAACGTTGTGGATCTCCAGTGTGGATTCCTGACCATTAATTTTGCAAACATGTTTTCCTGTAGGTTTCTCGTCTCTGCATGTTTTAATTAAAGTAAGGCTTCCTTGATGTCTTCTTATGTACCAAAGGAATGAGTGTCCATCATCTTCAATTTTTTCTGTATAAGTGCATGTGATGTGTGCTGTGTCCCCAATGTCCACAAACTGGAACCTCTGGATTGGATACAGGGACAATGATTGCAGCAAAAGTGCTGTGGACAGCAAACATAATGTTTAATTCAGTATTACACAACTTCTTATTTCTGCCAACACACTTGAAAGAAACTTTTATACCTGTAATCTATCTCAATTTAAAAAAAATCAGAGATTTATTTATTTTTCTGCATAAAACATTACATTTCATTTTCTTGTTGATTCCTAGAGAAGTCAATTTGATATTGGTCTACAATAATCTATACCAAGTTTCTATTATCCATTTTTTTGCACCTTTCTAACAGAACACTAACTTGGCCTGTACTGCTAATAATTTTTTTCCTGTAATACATTTTTCATCTTCTTTAACATGTTAATCTTTATATACCGGTAACAAATAAAATTGCATAATTCTCAGAGTTTTTATATTCAAATTAAATCATTGGTCACTGACACCACTTGTGAATGCATATTCCTCATATAGATGCCAACAATCTGATGAAAAATCGATCCAGTTTCCTATATCCCCCATGGGACATATTGAGAGATAGTTCTTTCACTTTATCAAAATTATTTACGTTTATTTGAACTATTTTCCTTTCAGTATCTAATTCTAGTATGTTCATATGTACTAGTATGTTCTAGTATGTTCCAAATTTCACTTAAAGTTTTCCTATCTTTATTGTCTATTAACAGTTTATAAATCATGCTAGTACTACTATCCTTATTATACTCTTATTATTTATTTTGTTCATTGTTACTACTTCCATTTTAGAATCATTTAAACATATAATAGTCTTGGTATTATTTCTATTAAGATAATTTTCACTCCTCTTATTTATAAACATTTCATCAGAACCTAATAATCTAAGTATTTTCCTTAAATATCTCCTTTCTATCCTAAAATAAAAATAATAATACAAATATTTAAACCCTTTCTTATTAAATTTCTCCATATGTTTCTTATTTAAAACTTTATTATTTATCTGGAGCGCTATATTTTGAAGTCTTTCCCCATACATTTATGGTGGAATAAAGAAGACCATATTATTTATTAAATTATTTTTTTTTCAGTCTATCAAACACCAAGGACACAACACTTAATTCATTTCTATTTTACCCATTTTATTACCCTATTATATTGTGAATCTAATAACTTTGTTATATGAAGTAAATGGTGTTTACCTCATGCTGTTTTTCTCCATCTAGGTTTTTTAATTCTTAAAGGTCCATTTGTTAACTTTCTTATCAAATTATCTCAATTTTTATTTGCTCTTTGTGTAGGATTTGAAATAAATATCATTTTGTGGGAATAATAAGTATTTTAATGCTCTTATTTTAGCTAATATAAATCTTTCTCTTTTTCCATCCTGTCATTTGACTATTTTTTCCAAACCCTAATTTACATTTCGTGTGTGCCTAAATATTTCATTTCATTCAATCCCAAATGTCTAAAGTTTCAGCCTGTATAAATGTGGGAGAAAAGAACTTCATTAGACTTCATGAGTTCATAATTATAACCAGCAGAAAACACCTTACCTGAGGAGGACAAAATGAGAAGTGTGGCCACCAGCATCATTGAGAAAGCAACATTAGAAGCCCCCCCCCCAAAAGCCCGTGTCTGATATACAACTTCAAAAACAGCATCTAATAACATGACACCAACTTCATGGAAAGGAACGCCTGTGTGTGGGCGTCACATAGCGCTGTGAGGAGTCATTGGTGAAGGGCATGATTGTATCACTTTGTTCTTTGATCTTCAATGATCATCTGATGCTTTCAAGCCACAAGTGACCATTTAGTACCACTGGTTTCCATCTGTTTCATGACCTGGCCTGTAATACAGTAGCTGGGTTAGCTTTGCTATGAGCCTATTAATGGTGTTTTAGATCCGTTACTTCTGAACTGCCTTTCCTCTTATCAGTTCACAGGTGGTTACACTTGAACACCAAAGTTTGCAAGATCTTGTTTTCAAGCCAGATGGACATGAACACTTAGCCCACAGTGCTCCTATCTTGCTGGGGGGAGGTGCCAGGGAGACTTGGGAGGTTACAAGGGGCTTGAAGGGAGGAGGACCACAGGCAGAATGTGTGTTGACCGCAGTATTGAAGTCTTTGTTTCCATTATCCATCACCTTTGATGTAGAGCCAGTTTGGTCTAGTGGTTAAGGAGCTGGATTTTTATCTGGGAATACCAGGTTCGAATCCGCCCTCCCCCATGAAGCCAGCTGGGTGACCTTGGGCTAGTTACAGCTCTCTTTTGAGTTTTCCCAGCCCCACCTACTTCACAGGGTGTCTGTTGTGTGGAGAAGAATAGGTTTGTCAGCCGCTTTGAGTTCCCTGAAATGGGTGAGAAAAGTAGAGTAGAAAAGCCAACTTTTCTTCTTCTTTGAAACCTACAGTTTCTACTAGTATGGACACATTTGTGCTGTGTCTCAACTTCATGTGTGAATGTCACAGTATGCTCCTTTTATTAACATAAGAACACAAGAGAAGCCTTGCTGGATCAGGTCACAGCCCATCTAGTCCAGCATCCTGTCGCACACAGTGGCCCACCAAATGCTCATGGGCATCTCAAGCAGAGACAAGGACAAACCTTCTCCTGCTCTCGAGTCCCAGCAGATGGCCTTAGAAGCGCCCCAGTTCCTCCCCCCCCCCAGCCTGAAAGATGCATCTAGGCATTCGTTCTAGTAGCCATTGATACATCTGTCATCCATAAATTTGTCTAACCCTACCTTAAAGCCATCTAGACTGGTAGCTGTCACTACCTCTTCCGGCAGCACATTCCATTAGCCGATAACCCTTTGTCGGATCTGACACTCCAACCCATCAGCTTCATAGATGCCTCCTGGTTCTAGTATTGTGTGTTAGAGAAAAGAAATTTTTTCTGTCCACCTTTTCTATACCATGCATAATTTTATATACTTCAATCAGGTCCCCTCTTAAACGTCGTCTCTCCAGACTGAAGAGGCCTAGACGTTGCAGCCTGATTTCGTAAGGGAGGTGTTGCAGCCCCTTAATCATTCTGGTTGCCCTTTTCTGCACCTTCTCTAGTTCTACAATATACTTTTTGAGTTGTGGTGACCAGAACTGTACACAATATTCCAAATGTGGCCTCACTATAGATTTATAAAGGGGCAAAATGACACTTGCTGACTTATTTACTATTCCTTTCCTAATTATTCCCAGCATTGAATTTGCTTTTTTCGCTGCTGCTGCACACTGGGTTGACACCTTCATTGAACTGTCCACCAGAACCCCAAGATCCCTTTCCTGGTGTGTTGCAGAAAGCTCAGACCCCATCAGTTTATAGACATAATTTGGATTCTTGGCCCGATGTGCAGTAGTTTGCACCTGTTAAGATTAAAGCACATTTGCCACTTGGTTGCCCACCTGCCCAATGCTAAGAGATTCCTCTGAATACAAATGTTCTCAGACATTCGTATGAATAGTTTGGGCATTTGTTAGATTCGAGGTATGGAAAAACGGGAAGCCAGTCACATCTGCAATGGATCCAGATTGCATTCAACATGGACTGACAGTGGATTAAAACTGGATTCAGGTTGGATTTCATGTTTTCAAGGTATGGATATTTTACAGATACGTATTGGATATAAATCTGTTCATATCAGATATGTATTCATTCGTATCTGATACGTATCAAATATTTATATGAATATGTACAAATATATTCGTATAGAATAGAATTTTGCCACATTTGAATGTGATCTATTCATATGAATATGGATTTTCAAACATATGATTTGTTACTCACCAAATGTTAAAAATCATAACAAGGCTGTGAACCATCTTGCCTGAGAGGAGTGGAGAAGAGGCAGCAGGCTGGGCTCTGCCATCTTGCTCCCAGCAGTGCCCCTCCCTCCTCCAACTGCCATCATCACAAGGCTGAGAGCCATCTTGCCTGAGAGGAGTGGAGAAGAGGCAGCAGGCTGGGCTCTGCCATCTTGCTCCCAGCAGTACCCCTCCCTCCTCCAACTGCCATCATCACAAGGCTGAGAGCCATCTTGCCTGAGAGGAGTGGAGAAGAGGCAGCAGGCTGGGCTCTGCCATCTTGCTCCCAGCAGTGCCCCTCCCTCCTCCAACTGCCATCATCACAAGGCTGAGAGCCATCTTGCCTGAGAGGAGTGGAGAAGAGGCAGCAGGCTGGGCTCTGCCATCTTGCTCCCAGCAGTGCCCCTCCCTCCTCCAACTGCCATCATCACAAGGCTGAGAGCCATCTTGCCTGAGAGGAGTGGAGAAGAGGCAGCAGGCTGGGCTCTGCCATCTTGCTCCCAGCAGTGCCCCTCCCTCCTCCAACTGCCATCATCACAAGGCTGAGAACCATCTTGCCTGAGAGGAGTGGAGAAGGGGCAGCAGGCTGGGCTCTGCCATCTTGCTCCCAGCAGTGCCCCTCCCTCCTCCAACTGCCATCATCGCAAGATGGTAAAGAGACTACGGCACCAATCCACCAGTTGAGGAAACGTCTGTTCTGAGGCTGAGCAAGATGGGGCTGAGTAGATGCTGGCTGACCATCTCTACCATCATCTGGTTTGCCATCAATTAAGAGAAAATTCAAAGTAAAGAGAATAGGAAAATTCCAGCAGTAGGAAATGAGCAGAAGAATTGGAGCTGAAGACCTCAAGTGCTTGCTTTTTGCTGTTCCCTGTTCCCTCCCCCACCATTTTCCTCTTGTATCTTGTCTCTTTAGATTGTAAGCCTGAGGGCAGGGACCTGTCTAAGATTAATATAATATTGTAACCCACCCTGAGACCTTTGGGTATAGGGTGGGATAGAAATTAAATAAATAAATAAATAAATAAATAAATAAATAAATAAATAAATAAATAAATAAATAAATAAATAAATAAATAAATAAATAAATAAATAAATAAATAAATGCATTTGTACACACTCCTACTCCGGACTTCCGGTAACACTCGCTCCAGAATTGTTTAGGAGAAGAAGAGTTGGCTTTTCTACCCTGCTTTTCTCACCCATTTAAGGGGACTTAAAGTGGTTGACAAACCTTCTGTTCTTCTCCCCACAACAGAACAACCTGTGAGGTCATTGGGGCTGTGGGAGCTCAGAAGATAGCTGTGACTAGCCCAAGGTCACCCAGCTGGCTTCATGGGGAAGGCGGAATCAAACCTGGTATTCCTAGATAAGTGTCCGGCTCCCTAACCACTAGACCAAACTAGCTAGTTCTGGAAGGAAAAAAAAATTCCAGAACTGAACTCCCTTCCACGTTGGATGTTTTATGTGGCTTGGAGGAAATTCTCAAATTCTTTCACCCCACCAGTTTTAAGTAGCGGAGCATGGTAACATAAATCTAATATAACTAAAACTATCACTATACCTTGTCTCATGTCTCTTTAATCTATGCTTGCATTGCTTTGAATCTTGCTTAGCAGGCTCGCTGCCAATATTGCTTATATTGTGATTATCCATTGGTATCTGATCTCACATATTTATGGTTTATTGTCTGATGCTCAAGTGCATATCTATGGTTAGCAATGTACATATTCACAGCACCGGCGCAGTGTACATATCATGTAGCAATGAGCTTATATTATTATTACATTTAGCTATCCCTATTCTCAGAATGGGATAAATATCTTGATCAAATTCACTTCTTGTGTGATTTTTTTCTCATCTGATATTCAGTTTCTAGAAACACAAGGCTGGGTGTGAACTAAGCTACAGCAAGCTCTTTTATCACAAGAGGCCAGGAGTCTCAACTTCCGGTCTCATCTCAAAGTGTCTCAACAGTTCAGGGTGTTGTAGGTGGAACAAAACCTTGCATGTTGCTTTCTCTCTTGTGGTCTGCCAGAATGATAGTATCTCCATGGTTTTTCTTCTTCCTGTATTGAGCTGCATAGAGCAAAGAAGGAAAAATGCAACTATGTTTTGCATTGCCTAGTCCCTCTCTCTTGCCTCATTCATGCCAAGTTTCACAAGTGTGGAGAGACAAAGGGTGCATCCCCATGATCAGAATACTCTGAAGTGAACCTGAGTTTGCCTCGGAGGGTCCCCATGAACAGCCCCTAATCCAGGCTACATGCAGGACAAAACCCAAAAGTACACAGCCCATGCGCGCACACACACACTCACACACACACCGGTTTTCTGTTTTCATCCTGAATTAGGAGGCAAGAACAGATTATCCTGGAGGCATTGCCAATCGCAGCATTAGTGGGCAGCGTTGTGATCGCAATTGTTAGATGGGTATACGGACTGTCAAGCAAAGGAGCAGAGCTCCGGTAAAATAATTGAAACACAGCCGCGGCTTCAATCAATGAGCCGGGTTGCCTTCTGCACCTCCAAAAGCCACACACCGCATCACAGGGGGGCATAATAGGAAGGGAAAGAGGCTCATTGATTGAAGCCACGGCTGTGTTTTAATGACTTTACCAGAGCTGTGCACCTTTGCTTGACAGCCCATATGCCTCTGTCTGACAGCTGATCAGCTGAGTGCAGGGAAGCTGTCAGGGGCTGCATGCGCTAAACCAAGCCCTTACCCAGGTGTGCCTGCCCGATCAGTCAGTCAGGCAAAGGGAGACATGCTTGTACCCAGGGGGGAGGGGTGGAGAAAACCATGGTTTCCCGATGCAGTGGTTTACCACGGTTTTCATAGGGACAAATGGGTTCAGCTTGGACCCACACTGTCCTCAATTACCATGAGGACTTCTTAATGTGAACTGTGATTTGCATTAGGGCTGCCCCGAATCCACCTCGAAGTAATCACAACCCATGGGGGTGCACCCAAAGCTACAGTTATTTGTTTCAGTATCAGTAGCACCCCTCTATTTGATTGCTTTTCAATTTTAGAAATATAAAACTATGGATCGGGAAGTCATCTTAAGAGCATAAGAACAAAAGGGGAGCCCTGCTGGATCATGCCACAGGCCATCTAGACCAGCATCTTGTCTTACACTAGGGATGTGCACAAATGTTCTAAACGTTCAAAATTTGATTGAATTTGATCAAATGCGGACATTCAGATTTGAATAGAATGTCTTCACATTCGAATTTCAACATTCAAATGAATTTTGAATGTTCCAAAACATTCGTTTGAATGATTCAAAACATTCGAAAGCACAGATATGTATCTGTATGCATTTGCACTTTTAATATGGGATGAAAACGGGATGCACACGGGATAAAACAGGATATGTATGAAATGCATACAGATATGTATAACACATACGAATGTTGTTGACATTCTTTTCTTCTCTTTCCTCCTATATATATATCCCCGGGTTGCCAGCCAAGCTGCTGCCCTCACTGGGGATATGCTTTGCTTATTTGTAGCACTGTGCATAGTGCTCCTTCATTTTTTATTCTTTTTAATACTGATTATTAAAAAATGTTTTCCTATTAAGGAAAACATACCTGGGTCTCTTTTCTTGTTGTTTAAGCACCAATCTGCTCTGGTGTTTTATTCAAGCCTCTCCATAAGATCCCAAGGGCTTTCTGAGCAAGCTGTTTCCCCAAAAACATCCAGGATGGCACCTAACAATGCAATAAACTGAGTCAATACTAGTTTTGTTCAAAAGTAATTAAGGATTTTATAAATAAGATTTCAGCTTTGGATATTCTTGTAAACATTCCCTGTCAGTGTTACAGTGAATGATACACGAGTCATTTATGACGGAAATGACCAACAACACTAGAGAAGCTTTATTATTTTGAAAGAGAAAACATTTTTTTTCCAAAGAGCACCAACATTGTTAACAAAATGGAACATAAAACTTTCAAACGTTGCATTTCGCCACTGACCTGTTGACAATTTGTTTTTTATTTCAGACACAGAGTGGCTTGTAATGGTGGTAAGCCACATAGTTTGCAGAAACGTCACATTGGCTGTGGGGAGATTGCACAAGCTGTAGTCCAGGCAGAGAGATGTCCCACAAAATTGCTCTCTTTTGCTGTGAAATAACACTGAGATCCTTACTGTTTCACATTTTCATTCCAGTGTTGCAAAGGGAAGACTAAAGCTGGCGTGCGGGAACCTTCTCTGAACCACCCACATTTTGCACAGTTGTGTTTAGAGTCTTGCCAGCCATTCAGACCTTTGAATTTCACATTGAGGCCTTCATCTCTCCTTGTTTGTCTTACCAGACTTCAGTGGGAAATCCAGCATAGCATAGGAAAAGTTTTCCTGCATTTAACAACAGAATGGTTAAAGTTCAATTAGTTTTGCTTATATTTTAACCAGAACTGCTTTTATAATAATATATCATTTATAATTAAACAAATAAAGTAGGGATTTGCACGAATGTTCTAAACATTCAAAATTCGATCAAATTCGATCAAGTGTGGACATTCGAATTCAAATAGAATGTCTACACATTTGAATTTAAACATTCAAATGAATTTCAAATGTTCCAAAATGTTCGTTTGAATGGTTAGAAATATTTGAAAGTACAGATATGTATCTATTATCATATGTATCTGAATGCATTTGTGTTGATAGTATGGGATGAAAATGGGATGCATACGGAATAAAATGGGATGCATACAAAATTTGTACAGATACTATAACACATGCGAATGTTGTCGATATTCATATCTTCAGATTCAAATCTAACATTTGAACAAATATATTTGATTGTATTCTATTCGAATCAGATTTTGTTGCATCAGATTCTAAACATTTGAATCAAATTGAATGTTTGGATAGTCAATTCAATTCAATTCGAATTCAAATGCCAAAAAAAAAAAAATCATGCACAACCCTAAAATAAAGGTTTATAAAACTGTTTTCTCCTATGTCAGGTCTCCAACAAATGCACATTAAGGCTTTCCTTGGTGTCTACAGAGAACAGCTTAAACTCACAGAAACAAAATGAAACAAATTAGGATACAGTCACTTAAGTGTCCTTAGAAAGTCATAGTTAAGGCCATGGCAAGCTTGATGGATCAGTTTATTTGTATACCACCTTTATAATAAATTACTCAAGGTGGTTTACAGCAGCCATGAAGAATACAATCCAATATTATGTATTGGCCTAAATAGAGATTAAACATCTTTTTGTGCCACTAGAGTGGATTGCCATATTCTTCAGACAATGCTACTCAAAAGTAAATATACAGATAACTGCATCTTAAGGTTACCATCTGGTATTCCTTCTAGAGAGAAATGGGTTTGGGTCTGCCTAGCTCTATATCCAGGAGCATCTCATCCCACAGATCTGTAGAAGTTACCATTTTTTGTTGTTGCTGTGCTTCCCACCTCTTATCTCCAGATGTTAGGGTAGATAAGATGGGTGCCACCTAAATCTGCCTGCCCTTTATGATAGACTTAGGTTTGCTACAAGATAACCTTATTCAGCCATGGTTGACAACCTAATAACCTCCCCTCCTTGCTTTAGAGAGTTCAACGATGGATCCCACGGTCATTAGGAACATTTTTTCCTGGACTTCATTTTCAAACAAGAACCAGAACTTTGCATGTGGTTCCTCCCACCTCTATAATCTACAGCAGCTTCCCCATCAAGCTGAGAAGAAAGGACAGAGTAAAAACTCTCCAAATGCTTTCCACTTTCACCCCATATGGAGAATAAAATACACCCTTCTTTCTTACTAATGCTCTTTACATTGATCTCCTGTCTGATGACTTCTCGGTTCAACAGGTTTAAATGAATATAGAATGGTAACATCCTGGCCCAATCTCACATTCAGAGTAACTATGAATAATATTGAAACCAAGAAATAAACATCTCCTAGGCCATGGCCACAGCTTCACTTAAACCTTTTTCAGCTCGTCTTCAGGACTGACTGCTCACACCTTTTCATTTCTGACTATTTTATTTCTGGATTTTTCATTCAGGAAAGTCCAAATGGAGAGTGAAAAGTCCACAAATAAATGGAAATGAAAAGGTGTGTGAGCTGTCAGTGAGCCAGTTTGGTCTTGTGGTTAGGGAACTGGGCTCTTATCTGGGAATACCGGGTTCGATTCCAGAGTCCCCCATGAAGCCAGCTGGGTGGCCTTGGGCTAGTCACAGCTTTCTTCTGAGCTCTCACAGCCCCACCTCCCTCACAGGGTATCTGGTGTGGGGAGAAGAATAGAAAAGCTTTGTCAGCCACTTTGAGTCCCCTTAAATGGGTGGGGAAAGTTGGGTAGAAAAACTAACTCTTCTTCTTCTTCTTCTTCCTTCTCCTCCTCTTCCTCCTTTTCTTCCTCTTTCTCTTCTGAAGATGAACTTAAGAAGGTTTAAAGCGAAGGTGTGACAATGGCCTTGGAAGCAAATAGGCAAATCCCATAATATCTTACCTCAGGTGCCTGTAAGACTGGAGGCTCTTCGGGTACCTGGCACTGAGGTACTAAGACTTCAGGCTCTTCATATACCTGGCACGCAGGTGTCTCTAAAACTGAAGAATTTTCGTATCCCTGGCACTGAGGTACTTGCAGAGCTGCAAGGAGCATATTCCAGAGGGGCTCTAATGAGTAAGGGTGCATTTTCTTTCCCTTTCTACCTGTACCATTTTAATTTGAGCTTTATTAGTCCTTCTCTCTGATGCTGGCTTTCTTTATGTAAAAATTGACGCCCCGTTTTGTTTTGTTAAGAAACTTGTGACCAGTGCCATGAAATTGTCTATGGGGGTGGTGGTGTGGTACAATTCTATTCCTGGGTGAGGGAACTGGATGTTTTTTAAAAAAATTACTTGCATATACCATGGCCAGGTTTGCACTGGACATTTTAATCTGGGTTTAAAGCAGGGTTTTTAAAAATCAGCAGCGAGGTCTGATTATTGATATTCCCACTGTTAGCTTATAATGTGGACTAGCAGGGGAGAAATCCCCCCTCTCTCCTCCATCATATCCTGACTTCACCCAGGTGGGCAATTCCAACCCCACCCCCTATATAAGCCTGTCCCCGATTCAATGGAATTCTTCAGCAGCCCACCACAGCACAGCTTCCATGCTAAAGATCACTTTCTCTGGTGTTTTGTGCTAGATCTGTGGATCAAACCTGTGCAAAATGGCAGGGGGGGAGGGAAGGAAGGAGGGACGGAGGGAAACAGGGAGGTTTTCACACAAGCAGCTAACAATTGCACTGGATTAGAACAACAGAGAAGTGCCAGAATGGCAGGAATGTGATCCAAGCAAAAGCTGTGAATGGAAGAAAGGAGCTTTCACAACCCCAGGACAGAAGCCACCAAGTTGTTACACTGAACTCTTATTACAATGTTATAGCTCTCCCCTGCCTTTCAGGCAGCCCGATCTCATTAGCACATAATGGTGGACAGGTAGGGGAAGAGAGGGGACAGGAAATCATGGCTTCTCATTGGGTCAGGGGAAACTGAAGAGAATGCCCCTAAAGCACGGCTCCCTCCCCCCAAAACCCACTTGCATTCCCATTGCTAAATAGTGAAGATTATTTCTGCATCAAGCAGTGAGACCTCTTTTAATCCAAATAGGGATAGATTGTGTTTTGGGACCTTTAATCCACAGAAACAGCTCATCCTGGTATGGGGAGATTGTGAACCGACTTCAAGCCTGACTACATGCTGTGTCGGAACAGGGCCATAGTGTTCACTTGGCTAGATCACCAAGTTACGTCATCCATACTCTTTAGAAAATAAACTATAGGAATCAGTAAAGTGGCATTTTGAGATGACACTCCTGAGCTTAATACCTTGCCTAACAGGGCAGAATCGGACCCAAAAGGCACTTAGGAGAACGAGCAGAGAGACCAATACACCTAGCACAGCCAACAGAATATTGTTGTTCTTGCAGTCATCATCTTTGTATGTCCTGGAAGAAGCTAAAAGAAAGAGAAGACAAACGTTTTATTGACCCAGAGCTTGCTCTTATTAATGGGAAACCAATCTGGGAATTAAAGCCAAAGAATTTATACAATTTGTACAAATGAATAAACTGGGGAGGGAACAGGAGGAGAGTTGGAACTGCTCAGTTTCTGCCTGGTAGCTGCTGATGACCAGCAGATGGAGCTGACAAGTGAAATTGCATCTTTCCCCCTAGATCACTTTGCAAATTTTACCGCTTGCAATGCAAATGGAAATAAACACACATAAACTCTTTGCTCCATTTAGAAGCATCTGGCAGGGAGGGCAGGCATGCAATACTACTTGTATAAATTATATGTTCCTCAACATATAAACATTGGTTGCAGACTGCATGACAGTTGAACCAAATGGTATCTTAGGAAAAGGTCTCTTCATAAATAATACCATAAATGTGCACGGGCTTGAATCCTAAGTAGCATTTCTCAGCAGTACAGGGAAGTGCCAAGGTGGCTATTTTTTGTAAGGAACAAACCCTGGTACACTCATAGCGGTAGTCTTGTTTAAACAGATTTATCAGTGAACAAGTGGGCTCTGATATAGATCATGAAGAAGTGCAGGAGAACTACTGGAGGACTCATGATTAGGGGTGTGCACGAGTGTAACTTTTGGGATTCTGTTTAATTTGAATCAGATATACAAAAATTGAATTGGACCCAAATCCTTAAAATTTGAATTTAACCGAATTCTATTTGAATTAAGCCAGTTCAATTCAATTCATTTGAATTCTCAATTCAAATTTGCATTTACAAATGTTGACATTTGTATGAGCCCATCCATCCATCCATCCATCCATCCATCCATCCATCCATCCATCCATCCATCCATCCATCCATCCATCCATCCATCCATCCATCCATCATCCTTCCTTCCTTCCTTCCTTCCTTCCTTCCTTCCTTCCTTCCTTCCTTCCTTCCTTCCTTCCTTCCTTCCTTCCTTCCCTCCTTCCTTCCTTCCTTCCTTCCTTCCTTCCTTCCTTCCTTCCTTCCTTCCTTCCTTCCTGTGATAACAGAATAACAGTGGGGGTTTTCTGCCATTGTACAAAATCACTCACGGGGAATAAACTCAATAGTCTTATTCATGCTGGTTCCAGAAGAATTGAATTTGACTTCACATGTGACTTTCTCCCTGCTGGCACGTGCTTCTACAGGGACATGAAGAAGGCTTAGGAAGGTCAAGGAACCATTGTTGTTGTTTTCCCACATGGTCTGAGCCTCTTGCTGGAGCCCTCCAGGGATGTGCCAGGATATCTGGACAAAGTTGGATACACCGTGGACCATGCAGGCAAGCTGGTCATTCTGCTTGGGCTGGGATGGCAGATCTTTCACATAGGGCTGAAAAAGCATCATCCAGGTATTTGGGGTATAACTGTCTGATGGGAAAAGTAAAAGAGAAAGTTCAGCAGGAGCAGGTAATCCTTCTGATCTGTTCATGGATCTCAAGCTTTGCATCTCTGGAAACATGGAACCTCTTGAAGGGCCTGTGAGCCTGCAGATCACTAAGTTATTGATCTGAACAATTTCTTGCCAAGGAGTTTTGGGTGTCTTTTAGGGGGCTTTGTGATTCCCTAGGGATTTGCACTTAAAACCCATTCTAGAATGTTCTGCAGTGCAATGCAGTGTATGATGCTGCTGTCACATCCTTTACTATCTGGGCTGATTACAGGAATACATCCATGTATTTTTCTCGGCAGATACAGATATAGTTTTCCACTACCTTCTTCTGAGCTGATGCTGGGGATTCAATTTATGACTTTTGCTCCCTAGGCTTGTTGCTCTACTACTGTGTTATGGCCAATCTTGACACATAGGGCCTTTTTGCATTTGGCTCATTGGGACGTTCCATCTATGGTCCCACGTGGAGCATAGACACTGCAGAGAGACACTTCTATCCAAAACGTGTCACCATGTGTGCCTGGGTGGATAGCCGTGGAGCACATTTTAATGCTAAAATGTGCTCCATAGCTATGCTAGCTATGTGACTGGCACAGCCCTGCATGCTCCATTCACACATCTTCCAGGCAAATGGAGAGTTGGGCAGGGCAACATGGATGCACTTGTGTGGCGTGTCACCCGGTTGCTGTGGCAATGGTGTTGCACATTCCCATTGCTGCAGTGAGACATTTGCAGCTATCACACTTAACTGGTACTTGGGGAAGAGCCAGATACCTTTTGGATGCATTGGGCATGACACAGTGTGGATGCCCAGTACACCCTAGAAGCTAGCTATCCTTTGCGCCTGGTAAAGGTGCAAAAAGACCTATTTATAGGTTCTTCTTATCTAACAAACAAGGATTGACCATGTAAACTTTTTAAAATTGTTAGATGCTCCCTTGAACCTTCTCATGAACCCTAGATCTAATGAGAACTGAGCTTATGAATACATTGTTTTTTACTCAAAATTATTGTTGGTTTGAATTTTTTGTGCAGTTCTATTTGTATATTTTCATTCTTATGACCATTTGCAGATTATTCTGACATTATATTACTCTATAACGAGTCTCACAGCTCAAAATTTATACGGGAAATTAATTAATAATTCACAGATCGCATAAAAGTCCGTAATTCTACTGAAACCACTGAGGTCTAGGGATGTGCATGAATGTTCTAAACATTCAAAATTCGATCGAATTCGATCAAATATGGACATTTGAATTTGAATACTGCCACAACTGGAATGGATCCCACAGTGTGGATGCTGGATCTGTCCCACATCTTCACTACCTGGAACACTTTCCCAAGAAAGTGAAGGTGCAAATAGGCCATAGACTGACACACATGTGATAGATGGAAGGAAGTTACAAAACAAAAAATTAAAGGGATTTATGGTGAGAGAGGAAAGGATATATTTATATGTACATGCAAGTTTGGATAGTTGCAAGAAAGAACAGTCTTGAAGCTGGGGGCTCACTTGCTCTCTGGGTATTAGATCCAATAGTGCAGTATTAAAGGCTTTGTAAAAACCCATTGAGGAGCAGAGTTTGTTAGGCATGCCGTGAAGCTTTCTGCTTATCTCCTACTCAACCTGTGTAGATGTATAAAGAACTCTACACCTTAAACAGCAAAAGGGGTGGGCACCCGGGAGAGGGTCTTCTCAATGATGGCCCCTAGGCTATGGAATGCACCTTTGAGGTGCGTCTATCACCTCCTTTGTACATGTTTAGGAAGGCAGTGAAGACCCACCTCTTTGCCCTGGCCTTTGCTGTTATTGTTTTAATGTTTGATTTTAGATGTTGTTACCTGCCCAGAGACCTCCGGGTATAGGGTGGGAGAAAAATGTAAACAAACAAACAAACAAACATTCTAGAGAAGGCCATGCAGTGACTAGAAAGAAACAAAATATGAGGTATGTTCTAAAACCCCTGAAACATTTCATTGCTCACTGAGAAGGATAGTACAGACAATGAAGACTGATTTCCATAGTGGCTGGTGGGACAGAGGGCAGAATAAGGGAAAGGTATGGCTGAACACAAACTGAACTTAAAGGATTTTGGCTTATTGGCCAACCCTGAATTGGAACATGCCAGGCGGGCAGGGAAGGAAGAGGGACCTCAGCTCTCAAGTAGTGTGAGTGTGGTAGGGAGCTGCCCACTTGGATGTTGTGGGAACACAACTATAAAAACCTCTTTGTATGTATGAGCCTCATATGGTATAACAATACCATGCAATGACAGCCATTCACGTAAGGGTAAACTAGTCCCGTGCCTGGGAGACACCCAGATCACCAAGGTAACATCTGAACCAGCATCTGGTGTGTGGTTGGACATTGCCCTGGTGATCTAGCAGCTGTGTGCGACTGCACAGCTGCTGTCACAAATAGGGATGTGCATGAATATTTTTTTGCATTCAAATTTGAATAAAATCAAATATCCAAACATTCAATGCAACAAAATCCAATTCAAATTGAATGCATTCAAAATTATTCATTCGAATGTTAGATTCAAATCTGAGGATACAAATGTCAACAACATTCGTATGTGTTATACATATCTGTATGCATTCGTAGATACGTATCTGTACATTCAAATGTTTTGAATCATTCGAATGAATGTTTCAGAACATTCAAAATTTATTTGAATATTTAAATTCCAATGTGAAGACATTCTATTCAAATTCGAATGTCCACATTCAATTGAATTCAATCGAATTTTGAATGTTTAGTACATTTGTGCACATCCTTAGTGACAAAACCATGCCTAGTTCAGGAATAATCCAGTTCGGGAATAATCCAGAGGCTTCAGGTCAAGCTGCATTGTTTTTGGAAGGGCTACAATAGCTTCAGGTGAGTTGCTGTGGCTCCTGGATGCAGACAGAGAAATCCACCCATTTGAGTCCTGCCCTAGCAGTCATTCGCCTGGATTGCTCACTGCCAAAGGGTAAACAGGCCCTAAATCTGAAACAACATACTGCAAGTTGTGGTTACTATTTAGTATTTCCACCGCAAAGATCGGTTCTGCTCTCTTACCTCCCACAATCAGCAAAGAAGATTTATTAATGTTGACAAACCCTGTTTGACCACAGAAATATGGACCAGAATCATTTGTCTGAACATTGTGGATCTCCAGTGTGCATTCGTGAACATCAGTTCTGCAAACATATTTTCCTGTAGGTTCCCGATCCTTGCAGTTTTTGATTACAGTAATGAGTCCATGTTCTCTTCTTTTGTACCAAAATATTGCAAGACCTTGATTTTTTTCTGTAGAAGTGCATGTGATGCGTGCCGTGTTCCCAGTGTCCACAAACTGGAATCTCTGGGCTGGATACAGGAACAATGATTGGTGTGGAAGCCCTATGGACAGCAAACGTAACATTTAATATGGTAGTTCACAACTTGTTATTTCTGCCAACAGATATGATATGATTCTATTTTTACCATGTTGGATTTTAAATGTTGTTGTGGTTTTATGTATATATAACATCAATATATATTAAATATATATTGATTTTATATATTGATTTTTGATATGTTGGGTTTTAAAGGCTGTTACCTGCCCTGAGACCTTTGAGTGTACAGCAGGATAGAAATACAAACAAACAAATAAACACACTTCAAAGAAGCTTTGATAGCTGCAACCAAGGTCAAGAATGTGAAAAAAAAATCATTTCATACATAACACATTACTCATGTGATGATTTTGGCATTAAAGTCCCTGAAAATTTCACAGTATATAAACATTCAGACTCTATGAGTGTGTAATGATAACCAACAGAAAATGCCTTACCTGTGGCAGACAAAATGAGAAGTGTGGCCATTAGCATCATGGAGAAAGCAGCGTGAAAAGCTTCCTAAAGTCAACATCTGATGTGTGACTTCAAAAACAGCGTCTGGTAGCATGATACAAACTTCACGGAAGGAAAACCTCTGCGTGGGTGTTGCAGAGCACTGTGAGGACTCATTGGTGAAGACCAAGAATGAATCCCTTAGTTGCAAGCGCTGACACTGAACAGAACTCTTCAAGCCAGTTTGGTCTTGTGGCTAAGAGTCGGATTCTTAATTCATTGTCTCCTGGTTGGAGTCTGCACTCCTACTTGAAGCCAACTGGATAACCTTATCTATCTATCTATCTATCTATCTATCTATCTATCTATCTATCTATCTATCTATCTATCTATCTATCTATCTATCTATCTATCTATCTATCTATCTATCTATCTGTCTGTCTGTCTGTCTGTCTGTCTGTCTGTCTGTCTGTCTGTCTGTCTGTCTGTCTGTCTATCTATCTATCTATCTATCTATCTATCTATCTATCTATCTATCTATCTATCTATCTATCTATCTATCTATCTACTTACCATGATGTGAGAAGGAAATTATTAAACAATTCAGGCTTCAAAGCTACTTACTATGAAAACAGGATGGCTATGATAAAACATGTCAGAATCTTCTTGCTCCTTTTGGATACTAAAAACCAAAGCAGATTTGCTGGTAAATAGGGTTGTTTTTTGCTTTGTTTTGTGTTGTTTCATTCCAGTTCTACTATTTATTCTGATTGGATTAGTTTTTTTTCTCTTCTTTTTACCTGTGAGTGTAAAGAGGAAGAATGAGGAGATGAAATTCATCTATTTAGTGTCTTGAGAGAACTCTTAGAAAATGCATGCTTTTTAGATTTTACTCTTCAGCATCCCAGCAAGAGGAAAGGACTGATGGAAACATTCTGCAAAAAAATCTAATCTTAATTAGTGTGATAAATAGGTTAAAACACTCCATCTATTACCAGGTGAGCGTCAGCAATATTTATAACTGGTCCAACAGCTGTTAATGACATGTGATGGAGACCACGTTCCCACACGACATTTTTAGTCCTGGTTGGACTATTTTAGTTCTTGTTGAACTATTTTAATCCAGAAACAGGACTGAGTCAGGTTGTGTATGTAGCCTCCAGTGCATTTGAAGGTTCAGAACTGCAAACTTGCACAGATCTCTTCCTCCCTCTGTTTTTTTTTTGGGGGGGGAGGGTTAACCCCAAGATCTCTGGAAGTGGCAGAATATACAGTTCTGACTACCTCTCCAGAGAAGCTTAGACAGGGGTTTTTGGAAGTGCAAAATTATTTCATTTTATGTATTGTTATTAAGGATGTGCATGGATATTCATAACATTAATTATTCATATGAATTCATTTGAATTCAGACATTCATACACAAATCAAATGTTAAGATATTGGGTGTTTTCCCACTGTCACTAGAAGTACCCATTAAATACCCATTAATGGGTACAAAAATGCCATTATTGGGTACTTTTAGTAACAGTGGAAAAACACCCATTCATACATTAACATTCCCATGAACACAAATGTTTTGGACATTCATACAAATAGTTCAAACATTTGTTAAACTGGGGAGATGGGAAAGAGACTAGACCAGTCACATCTGCAATGGATCCAGAGTGCATTAAACATGGATCGAGGGAGGATTAAAAGTGGATTCAGGTCAGATTTGACACTTTCAGAGGGGATATATTACAGGATACATCCCAGATATGTATGCGTTCATAAGGATACATATTTGTTCATATCAGATACATATCTGTTCGTATTGGATACGTGTCCATTCATATGGGATACGTATCTGTTTGTATCAGATACACATTCGTTCATGTAGGATACGTATCTGTCCATAATGGATATTCATAAAAAACTGTATAAACACATTCGTATCCAATAGAATCCTACCACATTCAAAGGGGATCTATTTGAATGAATACCTGAAAATGGAAAAAGACTAAGGAACTGAAAAAGGCGCAGAAAAGGGCAACCAGAATGATTAATGGTCTGGAACACCTCTCTTGAAATCAGACTGCAATGTCTAGGCTTCTTCAGCCTGGAAAGACAGTGTTAAAGAGGGGACCTGATTGAAGTATATAAAATCATGCATGGTCTAGAAAAGGTGGCTAGAGAACATTTCTTTTCTCTATCACACAACACTAGAACCAGGGGGCATCTATGCAGCTGATGGGTAAGAGAGTCTGATCAGACGAGGGGAAATATTTCTTCACTTACGAGGATCATCAGTCTGTGGAATTTGCTGCCAGAAGAGGTGGTAACAGCTACCAGCCTAGATGGCTTTAAGGAAGGGCTAGACAAATTTATGGATGACAGATGTGTCAATGGCTACTAGAATGAATACCCAAGTACATCTTTCAGGCCTTGCAGGCAAGCAGGATACTTCTAAGGCCATTTGCTGGGATTTGAGAACAGGAGGTTTACTCTTGTCTCTGCTTGAGATGCCCATGGGCAACTGGTGGGTCATTGTGTGTGACAGGATGCTGGACTAAATGGGCTCTGGTCTCATCCAGCAGGGCTCCTCTAATGTTGTTATGTAACTGAAAAGCTCTGAGAGCTGAAATAATCTGACTACTGAATAGGCCAAATTTCAGGGAAATGGCTCAGATAAAAATCAGAAAGCCATTTTAGGTGTGAACCTCAAGCACCAGCTACTTCTTCAGAACATTCAAAACCTTGAGTGTGACTGCAGCTATTGGGTAGTATTTATATATATTCAATCTAGCATTAGGGATATTTTACCCCATTTAGATAGGTTGCTCTTCTTGCAAAACATGACCAAGAAAACTGCATGCACTCTTTACCTCTGCAGACAACCGGCTTCACACACTTCAAAAAGGCAAAGGATCTGCTTTTTCTTTCGACTAGCATTTGAATACGAGCAAGTTTTTGGGGCACTTTTGACAGTAGGGTTTGTGGTATCCAACGCTGAGGCAGTTTAGCTTCACTTCTATTCCCCGTGACACAGGATACAGAAACCACAAACAGGACGATACATGTTGGTCAAAGTATTTTTACCTTTGTTTTTTTGCCACATTGGGGAAAAAAGTAGTAAAGCATTGAAAAATGAGTAGCATAAGGTTATTAATTTTGTAAAGCACCAATGAATTTGAAAATCTTCCCTTGCTTACACCAGTACATTCACATACGGAAGAAACAGAACATTTTCCAAGGGTACCCCTTAAATCCCCCCACCCCCATGTACTTGCAAAACTCATATACAGTTTCTAATAAGTGTTAATTCTTAACACTTAATCCTAGGAATGGGCACGGATATTCAAAACAGTCAAAATGTGATTGAATTTGTTTGAATTTGGACATTTGAATTTAAATATTCAAACAATTTTCGGATTTTCAAATCTATTTATTATTCGGACATTCGTGCATGTACGGGTATGTACACGATGCATACTTGCACATACGCATCTTTCCTGCATCCGTATGCATTTGTACGGATCCATACAGGACAAAAATGAGAAGCGTATGGGATGAATATGGGATGTATACAGATGTGTACAGATCCATATGGATGCGTACGGGATGCATAATGATGCATACAGGCACACGGATGCATAGCGAAAATAATTTTACCACATTTGAATGTCATTGATTTGTACGAATATGGATTTTCAAACATTCAGTTCATTACAAATTGAATTTCAAAAAAGCATTCGTGAACACCCCTAACATACATAGCAACAAACCAAATTGTAGCACCGATAACTGACATTTTGAGGTGAGGCTCTTTGAGGCAAAGTATTTATCACATTTTACTGAACGGATTCAATGAAACCAAATGTAACAGACAATTCAGATTTGGAAATGGGATTCTGGGTGGTTCTGCACCTGCCGCTAAGAAACAGATTGAAGAAAATCCATTTCGTGGTGATTCAACCAGCTGACGATCCGTCCGAAATAGGAACAGATCCTCAGAGGCCTTGTCATGTACAGGGAGGATGGATTGCATCCGGACACTTGCGGGGAGGACAGATCAGGCTGGCCAGATCCCCTGGGTGCTGTGCTGAGGCCACAGCACCCATTCCAAAGGGCATCCGGCCTCCCGCACCGCCGATGCTGCCCCCGGAGCCATGGGATCGGAGCATGCAGCTGCCAGTCACTGCGTCTTTCCAGTGGCATGTGGTGCATGGGGGAAGGGCGGAAGGAGGCAGACTAGCCTCCTTCCACCCTTCCCAAGATGGCGGCCACCAGCAAATCTGACCCCTCGCCTCTCCATGTGCAGAAGTGTCCTGCTTCTGACCGGATCGAGGTGAGGGGCCGGATGAAAGACCTAATTTTTGAGGTCTTCCCGGAGGCCGGATCCTTCAGCGTCGAGACCCCATTAAGGATGGGTCTCACGCGCTAGAGTGCGGAAGTGTCTGCCACAAAGAGTCCTGGATCCAGCCTCCAGTGCAGAAGGTAAGTACTGTATATGTTCTGTATGTGTCTTTAATGTGTTTTTAAATGTGTTTCTAGAGCCAGTGAGGAAGCACCCTTATTTGCAACAAAAAATAGCACTTAAATGCATGTGAGGCTACAGAACTCTGTATTAGGCATCTGATATCCATCTATCTGTTGTGAAAATCGATTTGATTTCATACATAAAAATGACAACTGGATAAGTGGAAAAGGAAGAAATTCTTGTGCTTCAGCTTTTGGTGGAAAAATTAGAGCAAATATCTCCTTTCATTGCTGCAACTGTTAATTTTTTGAAGTCACATTGCTGGTGGAAATTGTCCAAAATCATCTCTAAAATAAAGATTACTCATTAACCAGATTAAAACAAATACACACTGCCACATATAAATTTGGTTTATTAGAAAAGGTTTTGCTAACAAACATCAAGTCTAGATTTATTTTATTTAATCTAATGTGATTGTACAGGAGAAAGAAACAAAACAATAATTAAGCTGCCTCTTCATCTCCTAAGCAAAACTTTGTGGCAACAAGTGGCAAATATTTTACTTATTTGGATGTAGCAGAAAAGCAAGAAGAAGGAATAACAGAAGGAAGAAGAAGAAAAAGAAGAGTTGGCTCTTCTATCTTCTCACAACAGAACACCCTATGAGGTAGGTGGGACTGTAAGAGCTCAGAGAGCTGTGACTAGACCAAACTGGCTCACAAGAGTAACAGAACCAAACTCTGATGCATGTATTAAACCTCATATAAACATATTGAGGTGAACCATGGGCCTCTAAGGGCCTTTCCGCACATGCCGCCAGAAAATGGATCTATAAGATCTGTTTTCCGGTGAAACGTTTTTAAAAAGAATCTGTCCAAAGAAGGACAGATTCTCAGAGGTCCTGTGTGTCTGCACATGCGTGGGGCGGCGTCAGCAGGGCCGGATTGGAGAGGGCGCTGGTGTGCACCATTCATTTGAATGATTTGAAACATTTCAATGTACAGATACGAATGTACAGATATGTATCTGTATGCATCTCATATGCATCTGTTGCATTTGGATTCTAAACATTCAAATCAAATAACACCCCCACCCCCGTTTTATTCAGCTCAACTACTATATTAATTATATAGTAGCTACACATGGACTAACAGTTAGCAAAGGAAGTTAAAATAAGAAGTTAAAGATCAGAAGTTAAAGAGACCCTATATTACAGTTTCGAAGTTTAACTACTGAAACATGGTAACATAAATTTAATATAACCACACTGTCATTACTTCTACTGTTTCTATACATTTTAGCTGCTTATCCAGTACAGACCACCTTTACCGCCCCACCATTCCTAATTCTCAGAATAGTATAAATATCTTGACCAAATTCTCTTCCTGTGTGATTTTTCTTATCTGGTATGAAATTTCTAGAAACAGAAGGCTGGGACTGAACCTTTTGTCACAATGTTCTGCCCTTATCTAAAAGTGTCCCAACAGGTAAGGGTGTTGTTGGTGGAACAAAAATTTTCACGTTGCTTTTCTTCATTGTGGTCTATGAGAAGGATAACATCTCCATGGTTTTTCTTCTTCCTGTATCGATTTGCAAAGAGCAG
The DNA here is from genome assembly GCA_023333525.1 of Aspidoscelis tigris stejnegeri. Lineage (NCBI taxonomy): Eukaryota > Metazoa > Chordata > Lepidosauria > Squamata > Teiidae > Aspidoscelis > Aspidoscelis tigris. Next base: position 7,362,326 of record JALMGA010000003.1, read on the forward strand.
AGAAGGAAAACAATGTAGTTATACTTTGTATTGTTACCCTGAAGCTACAACCAACATCCCTAATGTAAATATCCCCTTCCAATCAGTTTTGCAAAGTGAGATGGAAAGGGAGCAAGAAGCATGGACCCATTTGCACCTTTTCCTGGTGATGGGTGGGGTGGGGTGGGGTGGGGTGGTACAGCCTCAGTTGAATGCTGCATCACCCGGTCACCATGACAACGGGTAGCCTGTATATCTGTTGCTGCCAAAGTGATCACCACCAGGGAATGTTGGGTAAGTTCGGTATGGATCAGGCATTTCCAAGTATGAATGTCTGATCCATCCCAGAACTTCACTGGCCACCGTACATCACAAAGCTGTGGAAAGGGTCTGCCTAGTTCTGTGTCCAAGGTCACCTCAGCCACCTGACCTGTAGAAGTTATCATTTTTGTTGTTTTCTTCACCTCTAATCTCCAGAAGCCAGAGTATATTTTGAAGCCCAAAAGCAATTGGTGGACCACTCTGTGAGACTGGATGCTGGACTAGATGAGCTGTAGCCCTTTACAGCAGGGCTCCTCTTATAAGATGGTTGACACCTAACTCTGCCTTATAAGAACTCTGTTCGAACCAGGGTAGGCCCTGGAGGCGGGACTTGTTGCATCAAACCAGGCGCCTGTGCAGAACACTGCAGATCTAAAGGGGCTGGGTGTTGGCGCAATCCCATGGGTGGGGGTGGGTGCCAGGAGGTTCCTATGGGCCACTGCCAGGGTGATCAGGGCAGCATCATCCTGTGGGACCCTGAGATGGGCCTGCCAGCCAGTGGGCAGCACACCTGGGCAGGGTGTCCCACCCCCATGGCAGCCTTTTTGGGCTGGGACACACAGGGACAGATACCCCATTCACACCTTGGCTGGTAAGGGATGCATGGGAGATTCATGCAACGTTACAAATATTCATGCATATCCCCTTGTCAGAAAACAAGGGTTCATTCTACTAAGGGTATTCTGTAAACCAAGTCAACAGTGAAAAGGACTTTGGCCATTTTAAGTAAATATAGAGTAATATAGATTAATATCCTAGCCCAATATCACATTCAGGGTAACTGTGAATATTATTCAGAGACACATTTCTGAAACAAAGAAATAAATATCCTAGAAACAAATAGATGGATCCTGTACAATCTTACCTCTGGTGCCTCTAAGACTGCAGGCTCTTCAGATACCTGGCACTGGGATACTTGCGGAGCTACTAAGAGCATATTACAGACAGGATCTAATGAGTAAGGGTAGAATTTATTTTCCCCCTGTCAATGCCATTTTAATTTGAGTTTTCTGTTGCATTAGTCCTTCTCCCTGTTCTTGATTTTGTTCATTTAAAAATGGGCGCCCCATTTTTCTTTGAAAAACCTTGATTTATGCCCTCCCAAATTCAAGCATTTTTTTGGGGGGGGGGTTGACGTTAATCTTAATAACAATCATTTGATTCATCTATAATCTCATCAAAGTCACCATCACAGTGTGCAGCTAACTTGGAAGTACTCCCATGCATAAATCCTTGCATTTGCTCATTGGGGGATAGCAAAAGGAATGGCACAGAAGACCCCCCCCTCCCCTAAAATAAGGCAAAAAAATGGAAATTAATGGCCCTTTCTTCATTGCATTGCCTTAGATCTGGATTGGTATATCTGGATTTCCTGTATCTACTAGTCTGGATCATGGGGAGGTGAGGGCCAGACCAGCACCATTTGCCCCCCCCCATCTCCCATGATGAGGAGTGAAAGATCCTAGCCATGGTGTGTGCAGGGGTGATTTTCAGCAGCGTGCTGTGGCGTGTCGTTGAATGATGGCATACCTCTATGATCCAGATTAAAGCTCTTAGGCCATATTGTAGACCTGTTGTGTCAGGTCTACACTAGATCTGGATCAAGGGTTTCTTGATCTGTATCTAGCGGTGTCTTGTACAGAGAGATCTGGCCTAATGGTGGGTGAGGCCTCCTCAATCCATATTAATGTGGATGAGAAGTTCCTGAATCCTGTTCATATCAGATGCGTATCGAATGTTTGTACGAATAAGTACGAATAGATTCATACAAAACAGAATTTTACCACATTCAAATGCAATTGAATAGTACAAATACAGAACAGATATGTATCTGTTAATATCAGATATGCATCTAATTGTATCAGATACATATCTGTTCCTATCAGATACGTATGTATTAGTATCAGATACATATCAAATAGAATTTTACCACATTCAAATGCAATTTATTTGTACGAACACAGATTTTCAAACATTTGATTCATTTTCAATCAAATGCCCCCAAAAGATTTGTGCACATCCCTAGTCTCGTCATGTGCCAGGTATTGCCATGGATGTTGCCATGGCCATCCACTCTGATCTGTTCATTCACACTTCGGGCGCGTCTTCATGGCATGTGTTATTTCAGTTTAAAGAATTCGAAATAAAAGAAACGGAACAAAGCTGTCCAGACGACTTGCAAGTTGATCCGGTTCCGATGGCAGCCTTAACGCGGGATCAATACTCGGAGTCCACATGGCAGCACTGTCCTCCTGCCCATTGCCCACACTCTCTCCTGTGATTGGTTTTCCCTGCCAGGATCCCACCCTCCCTTCTCTTTGCGTCATGCTCCGCCGGGAATTCCCTGCCCAGTCCACCCTCCCCCTTCCCAGCAGCAGCAGCAGCAGCAGCAGCCATCCATCCATCCATCCATCCATCCATCCATCCATCCATCCATCCATCCATCCATCCATCCAGGCGCTGCGGGGCTGCAGCGCTAGCGGCTTCTCCCTGGGGCTCCGCTGCCGCTTTTCCCCCGCTTTGCCGCCACTTTGCCCCACAGAGGAGGAGAGCCAAGGGGTGGACAAGAGGGCGAAGGGGGCTCCTCGCTTGCTCTTCCCCCCCGTGGCCGGGAGGGAACTCTGCCCCCCCACCTCACAGGGACCGAAGCTGGATTAAAACCTTGGCTTGTGGTCACACCTAAGGTTTAATCTAGCTTCACTCCACCTTCAGAGTGAGAGAACACATCAGCAAAGTGACCAGTAGTTTTCTTTCCACATTATCTAGTCTAAAGGTGGATTTTCTGAGTTATTAACCCTGAAAGAAAACCAGCTTGTCAGTTTGCTGGTGTATTCTCTCACTCTGAAAGTGAACTGAAACTGGATTAAACCTTAGGTGTGACCACAGGCAGAAGCAAAGTAGCCTAGAGGGGGCTCAAAGCGGTTGACATTCTGTTCTCTCCCTTCAGGGGACTAAGTGGCTGACAAGCCTTCTCACCATTAAGGGGGCTGAAAGTGACTGTTCCGAACCTTCAAAGGTCTGAAATTGCGCAAAATTGCAACATTGTTTTAAAGGTGTGAAGTGCTTAGATTGATACAGTGTTTCAGCTTTAAGGACTGGAGGTTTATAGTGGGTGTTTGAGGGTGGATTTTTTCAATGAAGGAAACCCTAAACATGACGTGCTTCTAATACGTTCAGCCATTGGTTACAGTGCGATTGGGGGGGCGGGACAGCCTTAACACTGAATCTCATCCCGGAACGATACTGTCCACACAGTTAAAAAGGAAACACGTATCGACGCCCGATCCGGAGTGAGACCTGTTGAGATCAGGATTTATTTCTAATCGGGATAACGTCCTTTAACACGGAAATACCGTGTTAATCCGAAGTGCCGTCTGAACTGCGCAAACTCAAAACGTTTTGAATTCGAGATAACTATGCCATGAAGACGCACCCTTCAAGTACTCCTGGCCCGGTACAGATGGTATTGTTATACCATACTAGGCAAGCAAAAGCAAAAAAGGCCCTATCCATTACCATATCCGTACTCATGTGAGTTAAGCTATATGAATGAGTAAACTGTGACATCTTGAGATTAGACTCCTAAGCTTAATACCTTGCCTAACACCACAGAATCGAACCCAAAAGGCACTCAGGAAAAGCAGCAGAGGGGCCAATATGCGTAGAACATGCCACAGGATGTTGTAGTTCGTGCACTCATCATCTTCATATTCCCTGGTAGAAGCTGCAAGAAAGAGAAGACAAGCATTTTATTTGGCCGGAGCTTGCTCTTATTAATGGTGAACCTACTTGGGAATTAAAGCCATGTAGAACTGCAGTCTATGATGCAAATTAATGACCAAGAAAAGGGGCAATAGGAGACTTGGAACTGCCTGATGGCAGCTGGTGACCAGAAGATTGGGGCTGACACAGAAGTGACATCGCACATGTCTTCCTATTATCATCAGATAGATTAGATCCTTTTGCAAATGTTACTGCTTACAATACAAAAATTCAAATAGAAACTGACACACATGGAACTCCCCCAAAGGGCATTCCTACAGATGTCCTGTATTGGGAACCACATGAAGGAGGGGAAGGGCAGGCTGTGCAAGACATGCTATTTGCATAAACTATATTCCCCTTAAAATCTGAACATTCGGTGCAGTTTGCATGATATTTGCACAAAATGATAAGTTAGGAAAAGACCTCTTCAAAAATAATACCTGTAAATGTGTCTATTCCTGCATACAAATTGCAAAACTGAACTCCTAAGGAGGAGCAAACATTGGGAAGCTGATGTGTAGGAGAGCTGAATTCGACAAGTATTTCTTCACCCAGAGGGTCATCTGTTTATGGAATTTGCTGCCGGAAGAGGTGGTAACAGCTACCAGCCTAGATGGCTTTAAGGAAGGGTTAGAAAAATTTATGGACAAAAAATGTATCAATTGCTACTAGAATGAACGCCTAGGTACATCAGTGCTTCTAAGGCCATTTGCTAGGATTCGATAGCAGGAAAAGGATTGTCCTTGTCTCTGCCTGAGATGCTCATGAGCATTTGGTGGGCCTGGATTAGATGGGCTATGGCCTGATCCAGCAGAGCTTCTCTTCTGTTCTTATTGGTTTATGCCCCACTCAAATATATTTTGAGTCAAAAGCTGACTAGAAGTCATCTTGCCCCCTTAATTTTTTTTTTTAACTTTGGCTCCTTCCGCACTTACTTTTAGACCAGACTGATGGGCTGTGAAGTCTATTACTACACCTCATCGGTCTACATGGTAGTGCAGATCTGTGGAGCCCTTAGAGTGTAGTCCGCACCAGGGGAGGTATGGTCAGGAATATCAGTAGACCAAGAAAGTTTGCACTTTGCTTCCTGTCTGTGGGAAGCACAGTGTGAACCTACACATGATGCCTCCCTCCACATGTTCAGCTGCCTATCTCAAGTGCAGATGGTATCCATCTGTGACAGGCCACATATGCATGTGTGCACAGTGCATCATGTGATGCGCCAGCATGCTTGTGTGGGGTGTCCTGTGCCCCTTCAGCACCACAGGTAAAGGGAGGATCATATGTGGTGCAGGGTCAATCTGCACCACATGTAGTTGCTGTTGGGTGGGGGAAAACTTCTGGACAGCAGGAGTTGTTTCTGGTTAGGAAATGGCTCTTTCATGTGTGGATGCTCCGTCATGGAGACCCCTCCATGGTGACTAGTGGGCCGAGTGCAGAAAAGCCACTGTTTAAACAGATCTACTAGTGGACCAGTGGGCTCTGGTCCAGACCATGAAGATATGAAGAAAGACTAGTGGGGAGCTCATGACTGGAAAAATGAGGGACCTATTATCAGGGTATACAATAGCACAAACCTGAAATGGATTGCACAAAAGCTCTAAGGTTAGTCACATTTATTCCTAGCCCTTGGAGTGCTCAGATACTGGTATGGGCTTGTCAGACCAGAACCATCTTGCACTGCTCTGTTGTTCCAGACCTACAAGTAGGGCTCTCTGGTCCAGACACACTGGTTAGGACTGGAGAGATGTTGGTGCCAAAAGAGTCTTCCTTCCTTCCTTCCTTCCTTCCTTCCTTCCTTCCTTCCTTCCTTCCTTCCTTCCTTCCTTCCTTCCTTCCTTCCTTCCTTCCTTCCTTCCTTCCTATGAGGCCATCCATCCATCCATCCATCCATCCATCCATCCATCCATCCATCCATCCATCCATCCATCCATCCATCCATCCATCCATCCATCCATCCATCTCCCTCTCTCCCTCCTGTGATAACAGAATAACAGTGGGGGTTTTCTGCTATTGTACAAAATCACTCACATGGAATAAACTCAGTAGTCTTATTCATACTGGTTCCAGAAGAATTGAATTTGACTTCACATGTGACTTTCTCCCCGCTGGCACGCGATTCTACAGGGATATGAAGAAGGCTTGGGAAGGTCAAGGAAACACTGTCGTTTTTTTCCCAAATGGTCTGAGCCTCTTGCTGGAGCCCTCCTGGGATGTGCCAGGATATCTGGACAAAGTTGGATACACTGTAGACCACACAGGCAAGCTGGTCATTCTGCTTGAGCTGGGATGACAGATCTTTCACATAGGGCTGAAAAAGCATCATCCAGGTATTTGGGGTATAACTGTCTGATGGGAAAATTAAAAGAGAAAGTTCAGCAGGAGCAGGTAATCCTTCTGATCTCTTCATGGATTTCAAGCTTTGAATCTCTGGAAACATGAGAGCTCTTGAAGGGCCTGTGAGCCTGCAGATCATTAAGTACTTGATCTGAACAACTCCTTGCCAAGGAGTACTGGATGTCTTTCAGGGTTTGGACTTAAAACCCATGCTAGAATGTTCTGCAGTGCACTGCAGTGTATGATGCTGTTGTCATGTACCCTACTATCTGGGCTGATTACAAGAATACCAAATGTTCCCAGAGTGGGTTTCAATAAGAATAAAATGTATCAAATAATAAAACATAATTTAAGGGTTTGCAGAAGCTGGAAGCAACTGAAATGCCAAATTTTGCATCACAGAGGTAGACTGATGCTTGTGGTAGATGAAAGGCAGTTACAAAACAAAAGATAAGGAATTTGTGATAAGAGAGGAAAGGACATTTATATTAGGGATGTACATGGATATTTGTCACATTTGAGATTCATTTGTCCAAACTCGGACATTCAAATTTGAATCGTTGGTACATTTGAAGATTGACATTTGAATACAAATCAAATGCTTTGATACATTTGTGTGAAAATTCATTACATTTGTGAATCTGGGGAGGTGCGAGAGCGGCTGCCCAGACACATCTGCAATGGATCCAAAGTGGATTCAAAGCAGATTCAGAGTGGATTCAAAGTGGATGGAGATCAGATTTGATGAGTTCAGGGTGGATACGTAGGGGATTTGTAGGGGATACATAGGTGATACATAGGCAATTCATAGCAGAGATTTGAATTGGATTCATATCCAACATTCGTATCAAATTTGAATCCTACCACATTCAAAGGGGATCTATTCAATATGATTTTTTTGTGTGTTCGATTCAATACAAATTGAATACGCACAAAAAATTGTGCACATCCCTAATTTATATGACTTCTTGAAGAGCACAAAGTTTTTGACTCCACTTAAAACAAACAGCAGAACTTTCTTTAAACTGATGACTCTGGCTCAGGACTCTTTTCCCAGGTTCCCTCAGAACAGCCTAGAGTACAAGTCCCTCCTGTTAACCATCCTCAGGTTGGTTAACCCCCAGGCAGAGAACCTTTCTTTCCCTTGGCTGGTGGTTTATGTACTCCCTGCCTGGCACTAGCCATTGCCTGATTGGCTGCTCTTAGGTCATTCTCCCCCCTCCTTTATGCTAATTAGAATAACCAAGCCTTGCTGCTTACCTGTACTCACTATGCTACAAAGGTGATTCCACAAAAAATACATTTAAATACATTATGGACAACATTTATAAATACATTTAGTAGTCAGGGGCACCACATTTGCGATATCCATCTTCAGAGGTGTTTGCTCTTCACCAAGTCAAGGGTGACTGATTTTTTTTTATTAGTTTATTTCTAAAGCACTGTACATGTACTCAGCGCTGTACAAAGTAAAATAACCAAGGAGTAAAAGGATTAAAAAAGAGTCTTACTAGATATAGACAAGCATCTCTAAGATGTAACAACATACTGCAAGTTGTGGTTACTATTTAATATTTCCACTGCAAATATCGGTTCTGCTCTCTTACCTTCCACAATCAGCAAAGAAGATTTATTAGTGATGGCAAACCCTGTTTGACCACAGAAATACAGACCAGAATCATTTGTCTGAACATTGTGGATCTCCAGTGTGCATTCGTGAACATCAGTTCTGCAAACATATTTTCCTGTAGGTTCCTGATCCTTGCAGTTTTTGATTACAATAAAGAGTCCATGTTCTCTTCTTTTGTACCAAAATAATGGCATTCCAAGATCTTGATTTTTTTCTGTAGAAGTCCATGTGATGCGTGCCATATCCCCAATGTCCACAAACTGGAATCTCTGGGCTGCATACAGGAAACATGATTGGGATGGAAGCCCTATGGACAGCAAACATAATATTTAATATGCTCATTGACAACTTGTTATTTCTTGCCAACCATAACTGAGAAAACCGCATGAACTTTTTATCTCCATAGAGAGTCTGCTGCATGCAATTTAAAAGGCAATGAATCTGCAAATCGGAGTCCACATTTTGTTTTGACTAGCATTTGAATATCATCACGTTACTTGGCCATTTTTTGTACTAGGGTCTGCAGTGTCGGACACTGAAACAGTTTAGCTGCACTTGTATCTTCCTGACACAGGATAGAAGCTAGGTCAAAGTTTTTTAATTTTGCCACAGCAGGAAAAAAAAGTAGTAAAGCATTGAAAAATGAGCAGCATCACACAGCATAATTTTATTAATTCTCTGAAGCACCAATGGCTTTGAGAATCTGCCCATTTGCCTTCACCGGTATATTCACTTATGGAGGGTGGAAAAATTAGAGTTGTGCACGAATATTCAAATATTCAATTTGAATCTGACCAATGTTGACATTCGAACTCAAATTGGGTCATTGGCCAATCAGAGCTGGTGGGGTGCGCAGGCGCACAATGCTGCCAGCCGAATTGGCCACTTCAGAACCCAGCAAGCCTGAGGTAAACACCTCTCGTGCATGTGCGTCCCTACGTAGGCCTCTGCTCAGGGGAGGTGCCCGGGGGGCTCCTGCAGCCTCTAGGGGACCCAATCCAGTCCACTAGAGCCCACAGGAACCAGGGAAGGAACACGACCAGCCTGCCCAATGGGGGCAGCTGGAGGTGGGCCCCGCAGCTGTGCGGGAGGGAACATGTGAATGGTCTCCCTCCCTAACAGCTGTGGGATGGCCAGGGATGGCTGCAAACAGCCTGGGCCAGGTGTAGAGCATGATTCCATGCTCTACACTTGGAACACAAGTAGATGCCCTGGGACGGGCTGGGGCAGTTCCATAGGCCCTCGTGCAAATAGGCTTCTTATCTCTGTGTTGGATGCATAACAACTCTGGTAATGGAGAATATCTGGTAATGGAGCACTGGAATAGGTACATGCCCCAGGAAGTCTCTTGTTGGGTGTAAATGTATAGAATAGCCAGAACTGAAATCAACCAGGAGGAACCATCCTCTGTTGCCTAGCTTCAGCCTGATTCTATCATTGTATAGGTGTGATCAGAGAGACAGGCACCCTAGACCTGTGTTACTGGGATGAACCACTTCTATTTGTTTGTTACCCCTTAAATATTACATGAGGAAAAATAGGGGTTTGTTTAATTATTTGCTTATGCTAGTAATGGTCTGTGAGACATATCTGCTGAAGGATGTATTTAATGAGAAAAAACTTTTTTCACAATCACTTTTTTTGAAAGCACGCTTCACATCCTTGTTCCTCAAGCTGTAGATCAAAGGATTCAGCATGGGTATGATAATTGTGCAGAACATGGAGGCCATTTTGTCTGTGTCAATGGAATAGCTGGAGGTAGGCCTGAAGTACATAAAGCAAATGGTTCCATGAAGTATAGTCACTGCCGTGAGATGGGAGGCACATGTGGAGAAAGCTTTGCGTCTCCCCTCTGAAGAGCGAATCCTGACAACAGCTATAATAATGAAGACGTGAGGTGTAATAATGATCAGCAACCCCAGTGAGGCTTGCTTTTTGGTGGCCCACTATGGCACCCAGGTTAATGGTCCAAGCAGAAAGGGCCTTATTTAGCTTTTGCCTTGGTTTGCCTCACACAGTGTATCAGTGCTACTTTTAAGTACACAATGGCCATGTTAATGGATATGTAAAGGCCTCAGGAAGTCTTCTCCTGAGGTATAAATGCATGAAAGAATAAAAATTGAAATCAGTCAGGAGGTAACGTCCTTTCCTTGGTCTCACCCTCATCCTATAATCTTGTAGGCATGACCAGAGAGATAGGCAGCCTAGATCTGTATTGACTGGGGAGGATGACAGCTGACTTTTGTTTTTAAGCATATTTTTACCCACTAAAATTTACAGTTTTTTCGTTATGGTAATAATGGTCCGTGAGGCATATTTCCTGGAGGATATATTTACTGAGGAAACATTTTTCTCCAAATCACCTTTTTGAAAGCATGTTTCACATCTTTGTTCCTCAAACTGTAGATCAAAGGATTCAACATGGGGATGATAATTGTGTAGAACACGGAGGCCATTTTGTCTGTGTCAAGTGAGTAGCTGGAGGTAGGCCTGAAGTACATAAAAATAATCGTTCCATGGAATATGGCCACTGCTGTGAGATGGGAGGCACACGTGGAGAAGGCTTTATGTCTCCCCTCTGAAGAGCGAATCCTGACAACAGCGATAATAATTTATTTATTTATTTATTTATTTATTTCTATTTCTATCCCGCCCCATACCCGAAGGTCTCTGGGCGGGTAACAACAAATCAATAGCAGTTAAAACCATATTAAAAACAAGACACAGGTAAACATATTAAAACAATAGCAGTTAAAACCATATTAAAAACAAGACACAGGTAAACATATTAAAACTGAATAATTAAAACAAGGTATTAAAAACAGGGCACAGCTTGAGCTATGGTATATAATTAAAAGTTCTGATATAAGCCCTACATCTAGGGATCTATTACTAAAACTGTGACCAAGGGAGGAATGAGTCAACCTTGGCCAAAGGCTAAGGCAAAAAGATATCCCTTTACAGCCCTCCTAAATGACAACAGGGAAGGGGCATGGCGCACCCAGGAGGGAAGACTATTCCACAATCTAGGGGCTGCCACAGAAAAAGCTCTCCCCCGGGTGCCCACCAACCTCACTATCTGAGGTGGTGGAACAACCAGGAGGGCATCTTCTTCAGATCTTAAGGCACGGGCAGAACGGTATGGGAGAAGGCGTTCCTTTAGATATCTGGGGCCCAAGTCATTTAGGGCCTTATAGGTCAGAATTAACACCTTGAATTGGGCCCGGTAGCGAATTGGCAGCCAGTGCAATTCTTTTAAAACTGGCGTAATATGTGTCCAGCTAGTTGTTCCAGTCAGCACCCTGGCCGCTGCATTTTGCACTAACTGCAACTTCCGGACCGTCTTCAAGGGTAGCCCCATGTAGAGCGCGTTGCAATAGTCCAATCTAGAGGTTACCAGAGCGTGGATCACTGTGGCCAGGTCGTCTCTATCCAGGAATGGCTTAAGCTGACGTACAAGCCGTAGTTGGGAGTAGGCACTCCTGGCCACGGCCTCCACCTGAGCTTCAAGTGTTAGCGCAGAGTCCAGGAGTACCCCCAAATTACGCACCTGTCCCTTCCAGGGCATAGCCACCCCATCGAGGACAGGGTATCTCCCAACTACGCGGATCCGAGACCCTGTAATACACAGCACCTCTGTCTTGTCTGGATTCAGCTTCAATTTATTGGCCCTCATCCAGCCCATTGTTGCCTCCAGACACCTGTCAAGCACTTCCACCGCCTCTCCTGATTCAGATGGAACAGAGAGATAGAGTTGGGTATCATCAGCATATTGATGACACCTCACTCCAAAACTCCTAATGACCTCTCCCAGCGGCTTCATATAGATGTTAAAGAGCATGGGAGATAAGATCGACCCCTGAGGAACCCCACAAGTGAGTTCCCAGGGTGTCGAAACCGTATCTCCCACAGCCACTATCTGGGATCGGCTGCTGAGATAAGAGCGGAACCAGTGCCAAGCATTGCCTCCAACTCCTAAGCTCCGCAGCCTTTCCAGAAGGATACCGTGGTCAATGGTATCAAAAGCCGCTGAAAGGTCCAGGAGAACCAACAGGGTGGCATTCCCTTTGTCTCTCTCCCGGAGTAGGTCATCAACCAGGGCGACCAAGACGGTTTCTGTGCCACGACCGGGTCTGAAGCCAGATTGAAATGGATCTAGATAATCAGCTTCATCCAAACATACCTGTAGTTGAGCAGCGACAGCGCTCTCCAGAACCTTGCCAAGGAAAGGTATGTTTGCCACCGGGCGATAGTTGTTCAAATCTTCTGGGTCCAGGGAGGGCCTCTTCAGGAGGGGGCGCACCACAGCTTGTTTCAGAGCTGATGGAACCATCCCGTCCCTCAAGGAGGCATTCACTACTCCCTGGATCCACCCGGTCATACCTTGCCGGCTTGTTTTTATCAACCAGGAGGGGCAAGGGTCTAGAGAGCACATCGTCGGCCGCACCCCTGCAAGTAGCTTGTCTGCATCCTCAGGCCGCAATAATTGAAACTGATCCAATCTAACTGGACCAGACAGTTCTCTGGACACCTCGTTAGGACTCTGCCCAATTGTGACATCCAATCCCCTACGAATCTGAGTGACTTTGTCCTCAAAGTGCTTCGCAAATTTGTCACAGCAGATATTACTTGGCCCTGGCTCTGAACATATAAGATGTAATTATGATCAGCAAGCTGCTCATTTCACAGAAGCCACCAAATATGAAAATCAGAATTTCATTAATGGAGGTATCATTGCAAGCCAGTTTGAGAAAGGATGTAAAATCACAGAAGAAGTGATTGACGACATTGGAACCACAAAAAGACAATTTTAGCAAGGCACTTGTTTGAATGAATGAGTTCAAACTCCCGCAAAGGAATGATCCTGCTATCAACCCTGTACAAACCCCCTTTGTCATCATGGATGAGTAGAGCAAAGGGTTGCAGATGGCCACATAGCGGTCATACGCCATGGCTGCCAGAAGAAAAAGTTCAGTACTGGCAAAGATTGCAAAGAAAGAAAACTGAGTAATGCAAGCCGCATAAGGGATGGTTTTCTTCCCCACTAGAAAGTTCACCAGCATATTGGGTGTGATGGTGGTGGAGTAGCAGGCATCCAAGAAAGATAAACTGCTGAGAAAAAAGTACATGGGGTTATGCAGCTGTGGATCCATCCAAATCAACACCATCATTCCAAGGTTCCCCATTAAGGTTGTAATGTAGATGAATAAAAAGACTGTAAAAAGTGGAAGCTGCATCTGCTGATGGTTTGTCAATCCAAGGAGAATGAAGTTCGTGGGCACAGTGAAGTTTTCATGAGATATTGACTTCATTTACTCTTTCCTGTTAGAAGAAGCAAGATTTTCCCAACAACAGAAAGAAGGAGGAGGAGGAGGAGGAGGAGGAGGAGGAGGAGGAGGAGGAGGAGGAGGAGGAGGAGGAGATTATGGATTTTAAGTTATCAGAATTGTGTGCATCTCTTTACACCTTTTCTTTTTAATTACAGTGTCTCCTTTCACCCATTCGATTTGTGTTTCTTACTGCATGCTTATTCACCATGTCTTTGGCTGTTTTTGCACTTAGAGGGGTTTTCCACTAGAACTAAGTACTCATTAAATACCCATCAGGTTCAGTGCAGGATAGAGATGTGCATGAATATTCAAAACTTCAAATATTCCATTCAAATCCATAAAATGTTTACATTCAAAATTGAACCGGATTTTCAGAAATTCAATACGGATTTTCCAATACGAGATTTCCTAAGTGCAGAGTAAGTGTGAACTAGGGATGTGCATGAATATTCAAAAATTCAAAAATCTGATTCAAATCCGATGAATGTGGACATTCAAACTCAGACTGAATGTCTCCATATTCAAATTTAGAAATTTGAATGGATTTTGGATGTTCCAAAACATTCGTTTGAATGATTCAAAACATTCAAATGTATAGATACGTATGTATTACCTAAGTATTTATACAAATATTATATGAATCTGTACACATTTGCGCTTATAATACGGGATGAAAATGGGATGTGTACGGGATAAAACAGGATGCATATGAAATGCATACAGATATATATAACACATATGAATGGTGTCAACGTTTGTATCTTTAAATACGGATCTAACAGCTGAATGAATAGATTTAAGAACATAAGAACATAAGAGAAGCCTTGCTGGATCAGGCCACAGCCCATCTAGTCCAGCATCCTGTCGCACACAGTGGCCCACCAAATGCTCATGGGCATCTCAAGCAGAGACAAGGACAAACCTTCTCCTGCTCTCGAGTCCCAGCAGATGGCCTTAGAAGCGCCCCAGCAAATAGCGCTCCGTGCTATTTGAATGTTATGGATTCGAATTGGCTTTTTTAGCATTTGGATTTTAAACATTTGGATCAAATCACATGTTTTGACATACAACTTGACTCGGATTCAAATGCAAAAAAACCATTCATGCACACCCATGGAATGTGCCGTACTGTTGCTATGGTGGCCAGGCAATGTGGTGCCCAAGCATAGGTGTACTGCCTGACTTCACACTCTGTTCACCTCGAGGAGGTGCAAATGGAGCATGAATGGGTTTTTTGTGTTTGGTTCATATTGAATCAAATGTAAGAAAATTCATATTTATTCCATACAAATGTATTCATATGAATTCATATAAATATCCGATAAAAATGCATATATATCCAATGCATTTTTTATATGTATCCCCTAACATATCTGCTCTGAAAGTGGCAAATCTGCCCTGAACCCACTTTGAACCCACTCTTAATCCATATTGAATGCACTCTGGATCCATTGCAGATGTGACTGGCACAGCCACTTTCCCACCTCACCGATTCACAGATGTTCTGACGGATTTATAAGAATACGAATGTCAGAGTACAGATGTTGTAACATTTGATTCATCTACAACAGCGGTTCTCAACCTTCCTAATGCCGTGACCCCTTAATGGAGTTCCTCATGTTGTGGAGACCCTCAACCACGGGGGCGGAGCAGCTGGGAGGTGGGAGGGAAGGGCGGCGGGAGACTCGTTGCGACCCCTCTGAAAGGGTAATTCGACCCCCAAAGGGGTCCCAACCCCCAGGTTGAGAACCACTGATCTACGACTGCCTGAATTCATATGAATTTGTATGAATATAGAATGTTACAAATATTTTGGACATCCCTAGTGTCCGTGCTATGCATATGCTGTATAAGGTAGTAGAGATGTGCACAAATGTTTTTTAACATTCTATTTGAATCAAGTTGAATACCCCAAAATCAAATTCGATTCTAATCTTTTAAATTCAAGGTTAACAAGATTTGATTCGAATTCACCAAATTTGAATCTGTTCGTTCAAATTTTTTAATTGAATCTGCACATATGTATGTATGCATCTTCCCCACATCCGTACACATCCGTATGCGTCCATATGCATCCCATAGTTATCCCATATGATACCCGTTTTCATCCCGTACAGATCCATACAAATATGTACAGATGCGGGAAAGATGCGGATCTTCAAGTACACACCATGCATGAACCCATACACGAACAAATGTCTGAATAATTCAACCGAATAGATCCAAAATTCAAAATTCAATTTGAATCTTTACATTCAAATTTTGAGACATTCTATTTGAGTTCAAATGTTGAAATTCAGCACATTCAATCAAATTTCAAATGCCTACAAATATTTGTGCACATCCCTATAAGCGAGCAACCTCATCTACTTATTCCGATAATATGAAGATTTAACCTATTTCATTTCCTTGTGGAATCTTAGGACCAAGTTTATTTTGGATATCTTTTAAAAGGTGTTATTACTTCCTACTACCTGCCCACTGATCCTGCTTTATAAGTTTTTGTTTCCCCCATTCTCTCCCTTTTTATTTTTTTGCTCTATCGATTCCTGAAAGCAACCCAATAACTAAAGTCCCCATAATAAACCTTATACTATATTATTCTGAGGCTCTATTGCATATTTTTAATTCAACAAATGTTTCAGTTACTTGTTACTTTACTTGGTATAAACAAAAATTCCTCCTTGTAGCACATTGGGCATGTGTAAATTAAACTAACAAAACCCATTTGTGTATCTGGGCATATGCTCTCTAACAGCAGGGGAACTTGAAACAGTGAGCCAGTTTGGTCTAGTGGTTAGGGAGCTGGAGTCTTATCTGGGAATACTGGTTTTGATTCTGCCCTCCCCCATGAAGCCAGCTGGGTGACCTTGGGCTAATCACAGCTCTCTTCTGAGCTCTCACAGTCCCACCCACCTCACAGGGGATTCTGCTGTGGGGAGAGGAACTGAAAGCTTTGTCAGCCACTTTGAGTCCCCTTAAATGGGTGAGAAAAGCAGGGTAGAATAGCCAACTCTTCTTCTTCTTCTTTCTGGGCACAATTGAAGTACATAATATTCAGATAATTATATAAATGAATGGGTTACTATTTAGTTGGACATGCATGCTCGTTTCTGGAAAAAGCCTTGTTTATTTCTGTTCAGCTCCACAGTCCAATGTGATAGAGTTACCACAAAGATGCATCAGGCACCATCATTATATTACTTCTCTGTGAGCGGGTAAAGCATCCAGGCTTTTGCTCAGTCCTCTACACTTCATATTTCTGGTTTTTGCCTATGATTCTATTGGGTTTTATTTCACTATATTACTTACGAGTACATACATTAAAGCATTAGATTTGTTTTGCACAGTCACAGAGTTTTTCTTTTACATATACATGTTGACTGTGGTCTCCAGATGGGGAGGGGAATTGGAGACACAGAAGTGTATTTGTCCTCTCAAAATCTGCTTCCCCAACTATTCTACTCCTTAACAGGTTAACATATGTGATACTCTTTCAAGATATACTGTATTTTCTGGCGTATAAGACTACTTTTTAACCCAGGAAAATCTTCTCAAAAGTCAGGGGTCGTCTTATACGCCGGGTGTTATCTTCTTATATGGCGAGTATATCCCAAACTCTGTATTTTAACTGGAAAGTTGGGGGTCGTCTTATACTCCCAGTCGTCTTATACACCGGAAAATACGGTACTTTTTACAAATGCGGTTTTTAAAAAACTGAAGTTAGATATGCCACAATATAGCAGTGAACTAACTAGATGACTGCCCATTAAAATATGTCCTGGCGTTGCTGCCTAAGGATGTGCACAAATGTTTTTTTGCATTCGAATTTGAGTTGAATTTAGTGTCTAAACATTCAATTACAGTCCAATATTTAGTATCCGAATGCAACAAAATCCAATTTGAATTGAATACATTCAAAATTATTCATTCGAATGTTAGAGTCAAATCTGAAGATACAAATGTTGACAACATTTGTATGTGTTATATGTATCGGTATGCATTTCGTGGGCATCCCATTTTATCCCGTATGCATCCCGTTTTTGTCCTGCACTATCAACGCAAATGCGTACAGGTGTGTATGAGATTCATACCGATATGTATGTATACATACGTATCTGTATTTTCAAATCATTCAAATCATTTGAACGGATGTTTTGGAACGTTTGAAATTCATTCAGATGTTTAAATTCGAATGTGAAGATTCTATTTGAATTCGAATGTCCATATTTGATCAAATTCGATCAAATTTTGAATGTTTAGAACATTCGTACGCATCCCTGTCTCTGAGCAACTTTGTGCTTATTTTTATGCACTTTTAAAGTGCCAATCATATATATATATATAGAGAGAGATGGGCTTTTCCTCTTAACACTCTATATTTTCAGTACCTTCATCAAAATTTTATTTCATGGGTTTCTTTATATTTATATCTCTTGTATAACAAGACATCTAAAGGATTTCAAAAATAAATTTGAAAACCTTTCTTTACCTGGTAAGAATAAGTAATAAATCACATCCAGCCATCCAGTAAGGATGTTTATGCCTCTCAGTCTCTTTAGCTGAGTTTAGCATGAGGCAGATCGAAAGGCAAAGATATCATTAGCATAAAACTTACCTGTGTCAGGGGTGGATAACATCAAATATCTTTTAACTTGGTCAAAAATTAAAGGCAAGATTTCTGAGGTGGTGATATGAGGGAATAGAATTAATTCTTATGTCTTTTTTCAGAAACAAAACACAATTAAAGTTCCTCACATATATATGAAAAATAATTAATCTCAAAGTAATTCTGATTGCTGAGTTTATTCATCCCAAGTGTAAACAATTTTCTCCTTCTTTCTCCAGCTTCTCATGGCCCCTCCATCCTCCAGTGAGGACCATTATTCTGATGAGATTTAAAATTACTTTAAAGATTGATTTCAATACTTGTAAGCAAAAATGAATAAACTAGCTTAAAGAGTATTTGTGGAAAAGATCTAAACAGAAATAAATGAAATAGACAATTTAATCAATAATAATCATCACAACTGGCAACAATTATGAAGGAAATGTATACTTAAATTATTTACCCATGGTATTACATTCTCATCAGAATAGCTAGAATCACTAACGTTAATCACACAAATTGTAATGATCCACCTACATTCTATCATATGTGGTGGGACTGTAGCAAAGTGAATCAGTTTTGGGGAACAGTCCACCAGAATGTGGAAATAATAATAATTGAGCACTAATTCTGTTTTCTCTATCAATATTCTTTTGATACATGATTTCTTAGCATTAAAAACTAAAATTACTAAAACAAATATTATTGCATTATCTGACCTTTTCAGCACATTTAATCACTAAAAAATGGAAGACATAATTAATTTGATAGAAAAGAAGAGTTCAATGAAATATGAAAAATAATATTAAATATAACACAGATCAGCAAAGGAAAATGGAAGGTGTGAAACCACAACATGACTCTCTACAGATTTCAGCCTTTGTTGAGTTCGTTAAGAGAGAGATGAGCACAAATTTCCAGAAAAGTTTATTAATGATATGCTTTAAATAATGTTATACCAAGTTCCAGTACACTATTACCTAACTGACCCATACCCAGGGATTATAGTTATAGAATATTATTTTTATTAAGTATATTTTTCTTTGTCAGTTTAATTGCATTTGTTATCTTCTAAACAATAAAAGTTGATCAACAACAACAACAACAACAATAATAATATGTGCCAAGCCATGGGGACAGCCCACTCTGGGAGACATACATTCCTGTGGCTGTTTTTGCTGGTGCACTACACATTCATAAATGCAAAAGAAGGAAAGCTTGGCATTTTCAAATCATCCAAAGAAACAGTAGTGTTCTGGACTTGCTGAAAATATCATTCAAAGGGATATTGATCAAATCTCCATTCAGCCAGTGAGAGACACCTTAGGGACATGCTTTTTTCTGGAGATAGTCTCCTTTGCATCATTGTGTTTGATGTCTCCATGGCCGTGGCCAAGGCCATGGAGAAACAGAAGGCCCGAGCATGAATGTGCTGCACTTACAACATACAAGTTTTTCTTTTTCTTTTTTTAACAATAGTGATTTACTAATAACGAACTATGGGAAAGATTTTTGCTGCGAGATTCATTTACTGAACAAAGACTTTTTTCACAATCACTTTTTTGAAAGCACATTTCACATCTTTGTTCCTCAAACTGTAGATCAGTGGATTCAACATGGGGATGATCATGGTGTAGAAAACGGAGGCCATTTTGTCTGTGTCAAGTGAGTAGCTGGAGGTAGGTCTGAAGTACATGAAAAGAATGGTTCCATGGAACATGGCCACTGCTGTGAGATGGGAGGCACATGTGGAGAAGGCTTTATGTCTCCCCTCAGGAGAGAGAATCCTGAGAACAGTGATAATAATGAAGACGTAAGATGTGATAATGATCAGCAAGGTGCTCATCTCAAACAAGCTACCAAATATAAAAATCAGCATTTCATTGATGTAGGTATCATTGCAAGCCAGTTTTAGGAAGGATGTGACATCACAGAAGAAGTGATTGATGATGTTGGAACCACAAAAGGACAACCTCAGCAAGCCGCTTGTGTGAATCAATGAATTCAAAATCCCCAGTAGGTATGATCCTGCTATCAGCCCTGTACAAACACCCTTTGTCATAATGGATAAGTACAGCAGAGGATTGCAGATGGCCACATAGCGATCATATGCCATGGCTGCCAGAAGAAAAAATTCCGTGGTGGCGAAGATGGCAAAGAAACAGTATTGTGTAATGCAAGCAGCATCATGAATGGCTTTGTTTCCCACTAGAAAGTTCACCAGCATATTGGGTGTGATGGTGGTAGAATAGCAGGCGTCTAAGAAGGATAAGGTGCTGAGGAAAAAGTACATGGGGTTATGCAACTGTGGATCCATCCAAATCAGTGCCATCATTCCGAGGTTCCCCACCAAGGTGGTAACGTAGATGACTAAAAAGACTGCAAAAGGTGGAAGCTGCATCTGCTGATGGTTTGTCAATCCAAGGAGAATGAAGCTGATGAGCACAGTGAAATTTTCCTTAGGTATTGATTTCATTTTCTCTTTTCTTTTGGGAGAAACCTTTTTTTGGGGCGGAGGGAGAAAGAGAGGTTTAACTATTTTGAATTATCAGACTTAAGTCTTTTCTCTTTAATAATGGCAGCTGACTTGCATGAATTCTGGTATCTGAGCTGGATGGGAGCATCCTTTTCTCACCTTGTTGATTTTAACTCTACTAACCTCTTCCCCTTTTGTCAGGTTAATGTCTTTCTGCCACGTATTTACTAATCCCTGTATTATATCATCCTGTACATCCATCAGCACCTTATAAATCTTCCTGCTGTACCTTTCCTTTCTTTAAATAGTCCTTTTATTATATGCTCAAAATCATTCAGTGCCCCACACATTATCTCCCTAAATTTATATACCCCTAAAATTGTCTTTTTACCCAAATAAATTTTTATTTCTGTTCAACTGTTACAGTATAATAAGCTTTTCTCTCATAAAAACATATACAAATAAGGTACGTAACTACAAACAAACGTGAACTATTTACGTAATGGCAGCAGTATTTTATTATGCATCATTTCAATCACTTAAACTTCATTTGTCTTTAGTTTTGAGGCAGGGTATAATACAAAAACCATTATATTAATCAAGCAGGAATTTCACAATATGCAGTGGAATCATTTTCTTTCCATTCAGATCATTAAGTTTTGTTAGAAATGGGGACCACATAATTGAAAACCTTTTCGAGTGAAGACCAAGAGTAAACAGGAAATGATGGAGAGGTAAAGATGCAGAGTAAATAAACAATGGACATCTAATACAGAAGTTGGAAGAGCGGAGGAAGTTAAGGAGAATCTTTAAGTAATGGAATGATTGGACAGGAGAAAAGATTGTAAGAATTGCTTTTAGATTGTTGGAAGAAATCTTTTAATAAATTATATACCTTTTTAGCTATTGTGTTAGACCTAGTATCTCCATGAATTCCTGATCTGATATTAATTCATTAGATGGTTTATAGAAATCTTCCCTTCCCTTTTCATCTTTTATAAAATCTTCCCTTCCCTTTTCATCTTTTATAAAACCTTTTTAGCACTCCACAGCTATCTGGCCTGGGAATGCTCTGCACATTCAAAGCCATTTGGCTGCATCCTCATGTATTAGAAAAAGTTACTCAAATATGGCTTAGGATTGGTAGCATATGGCAGCTAATGTTCCCATAAGTAAATATAACTCTTTCTTCCCTCCCTCCCTCCTTTTTAATGCAGTGACATTTTCTAGTAAGCTGAACTCTACCTGCAGTCATGACCACACGTACCATATAGTATGAAAGAACTACTTTTCTTGATTCACTGAAACATGTCCTTTGATGAGAGATCAGAATATGGTCTGGCTGGCAGCCTGGTTCTGGCCCGTCTTGGGGTCCCATGGGCTGCTGCCACCCTAATCAGGCCAGTAACAACCCATGGGGGCCTCCTGGGTGCCCACTCCCATCTAGGGATGCATGCCACTCCCCAGCTTCCCACACTCAACTTACTTCTTCAGGTTTGAACTGGGTAGGCCCTGGGGGTGGGGTTTGTTGGGATAGAACTGGACAGCTCTGGCCTGGTCATGCGCCACCCCTGAAAGGGGCTGCCAGCCAGTGGGGCTGATAGGATCCAATGGCGGTTGCCCAGGGTGGGGCTCCAGAGTTGTCCAGCAGGGAGAGTGCAAATACTCTCCATGCCGGACAGCTCTGGGATGACCGGGGATGGTTTAGGCTGAGTGTGGAGCACCATTTCATGCTCCACACTCTGGCCACAATTAGCCAGCCCTGGGATGAGCTGGGAAGGTTCTGGACAGAACTGCCCAGCCCAGAGGGCAAATGCTCTGTCCTAGGGTTTACAAATAGGCCTATGGAGGCAGTACCTAGGCATCCATTCTAGTAGCCATTGGCACACCTGACCTCTATGAATTTGTCTAATCCTTTCTTAAAGGTAAGAACCTAGGAGGAGCTCTTATGGATCCCTGTGCAGAAAGGGCTGACATCTATTTTGCTGGAGAGACTGAAGTCCTAGTATTGGGATGACAAGCATTCTGCCAATAATGAAATAGTGTGATTGAATTTTCCAGAGAATATTTCTATTGCTCTTTATATCAGACTTTGGAGGGTTGAATTTAATAATAGCTTTTATGAGCTTTTTTTGGTGTGTGTGTGTGATTTCTTGGTTTCAGAGATGCTAACCCTAACTAATCATAAATGTTAGGAAAATATTAGGAATGTTTTTTTCTGCATGTCATTAGCTTTCACCCCAGGTGATTCCCATGACAATTTTAATTCTCCATATAGTTTCTGTAGTGAAAGCAAGAGATCTAAAGCATCACTGTGCATAGTGGAATGCAGCCATGAACATTGTCCTTTATGTTCTCATGAATGGGAAATGGTCCTCTGTTTTTCATCTAAGAGGTATGACTATTATTTCACCAGAAATGAAATACGGGTTTGTCTGGAGCTGTTCAGAAATACAAATGGGCTTGTAAGGCAAATTATTACTTGTGTCCTTGTAAAATCTTAGGCATTTCCGCACTGCATCGCGTTCGAAACGGAACGCGTTCAGGCGGAAAGCTTAAGGCAGCTCCGGGCGCTTTCCCCTTTCACACACAGACGTGCCAGAACGCGTGTAAACGCGTTCCGGAGCGTCTGGGTGCGAATGCTCAAAGCGCCGGGAGCTGCCTTAGCCGGCAAACGCCGGCAAGGGGCGCGGAGACAGCCGCGGAGGCAGATCGACAATCAGCTGTTTGTCAAACAGCTGATTGTCAAAGCCGCACGGCGTCGGAGGCGCGCCCGCAGCCGTTCGGGAGACAGAAGCAGGCGCGAATGCTTCTCCTCCCGAACGGCTGCGGGCGGCTCGTCCGCGTTGGAACGCATGTAGAGCAGTTTAAAGTGCTCTACATTTCGAACGCGGAAAAGACAGCTGCGGACACGTCGGAACGCAAGCCGCGCGCGGGCAATGCGGATGACGTGTCCGCAGCTGTCTTTTCCGCGTTCCGTTCTGCCCCGTGCGAAAACGTCTCTTATTACCTCACTATTCCATTTTGAAGGTATTTTTTGAACTGGCTTAGAAGGTAACTTCAATAAGCCTGCCTGCCTGTTTTGAGACGTGGAATAATCTACCACAGTTTCACTTACGTTATTGGGCAGGGTAAGGTAATTTCATTAGCTAGAGACACAATTTAATAAAAAGAGGTTGTATATGAAATATTTTGGCTGCTGTATAGTGCTTCAGTAGGGATTTTTTTTTTAATTTCTTGTTTGAATGTTACAGACTTCCAACCATTTATTAAATTGAAAAGTTCCTAGAGTTTGTTTACTAACAAGAAATCCTACTTACTTTTGTGTTTTGACAATACTACATTATTCTCTTTAGTCAAGTAAATATATCAAAGTAAGAAATTGTACCAAAGGAAAAAAATACCAGAGTAAGAAATTTGAAACCTTATCCCCACTTTGTACTCTGAATAGGGAAGTGCCAAACATTCAAAATTTGATCGAATTTGATTGAATGTGGACATTCAAACTTGGATAGAACGTCTTTACATTCAAATATAAACATTCGAATGAATTTTGAATGTTCCAAAACATTCATTTGAATGATTCAAAACATTCAAATGTACAGACACATATGTACAGATATGCATGTCCAGATATGAATGAACACATACATATCTGCATGCATCTCATACATATCTGTATGCATTTGCATACAAAATGTGTGCAGATATGTATGACACATACAAATATTGTTGACATCCGTATCTTCAGATACGAATGTTGTCGACATTCGCATCTCCAGAGTCGAATCTAACATTCGAACGAATAGATTTGAATGTATTCAATTCAAATTGGATTTTGTTGCATTCAGATTCTAAACACTTGAATCACGTCCATTCAATTCTTGCTTTGTATACAAGTTTTTGTATTTCAACTTATCCGGTCAAGAACCAAAATACAGTATATCTGCAGCTACATGGAAAGGCATAATATGAAATGTGGCAAAGTGTGTTTCATTGCTTTATTGGAAGTTTAAGATCTAGTGTTTGCATTCTTACATTGATATGAAACCAAGTCCTAAAACTGCCAATTCATCCCAAATCTTTCAGGTCTTTAAATGCTCACAACTCTGAGGAATTTATAGACTTCAGGCATCATCTCACCAAAGTAGGTATGTGCAGCTATCTTATAGACATTATTCATGGTTTCTAAGCAGGCTTTTGTTTAAAGGAATGATAATGGTGATAAGCATGTCTAAATAAGGAAAGTGAAATATGTAACCAACTCAGTTTAGTAAAGTTTGAAGCTTTACTTCACAAAATGTTAATTTCAAAACATAAGTCTTTATGTAAAAACTTTGGTATAGTGGTCAGGGAGCTTTCTGTTCTTCTCTCCACAACAGACACCCTGCGAGGTGGGTGGAGCTGTGAGAGCTCAGAAGAGAACTGTGACTAGCCAAAGGTCACCCAGCTGGCTTCATGGGGGAGGGCAAAATTGAACCCAGTATTCCCAGATAAGAGTCTGGCTCCCTTACAAAAATAATCTGTATATTGTAGGGTATCACACAGTACACTTACTAGATTTTGAGTTAATGATTTTTTCTTCTTTTTTAAATTTCTTTTTTCTTAATTTATTTTCAGAATAAAATCATAAATTTCATTTATCTCAGAATTGTGCCTTAAGACCTGTATGTAGTGAAGGCCTGACCGTCACAGCCCCCCCCCCCAATATTTATTTATTTATTTACTATTTATATTTCTATCCCGCCCTATAACCAAAGGTCCTGGTGTGGGTAACAACCTTTAAAACAACAAATTAAAACCAATAATATACATAAAAACATTTAAAAGATTCAGCGTATTAAAATACAATAATCTATTCTCATGGATGGGAAAGTATAATCACATCAGCCAAAGGCCAGGGCAAAGAGATGAATCTTCACCACCTTCCTGAATATATACAGAGAAGGGGCATGATGCACCTCAAGGGGGAGACTATTCCATAACCTGGGGGCCATCACCAAGAAAGCCCCCTCCCAGGTGCCCACCTGCCTCACTACTGAGGGCGGTAGGACAACCAGGAGGGTCTCGCCTCCAGATCTTAAGTCAGGCACAGGTCGGTATGGGAGAAGGTGTTCCTTTAGATATTTGGAGACCAAATGATTTAGAAATGGTTGAATGAAGTATCATTCCAGCCATTAAGTACACATTTGTAAAGATTCTGTCTTGGATGCTTTACATTGATAGGAAGCAAAACTTCAGAATGAATAGGCTTTAAAGAATTGAATTTTCTCTTTCAGATAACAGCACCTGAGAAGAAACAGCTTCTAAATTTATATATACCTTTTGCCTACCTCCAGCATCACCCCTCACCTGCAAGAAACAAAGGGACTGGGAAAACAGAAGCAATGGCCAAGGGAAATCGTACTGCTCCCTGGTCTGAGTTCATTCTCTTTGGTTTCACAGATCGCCAAGAAACACAGGTAGTCCTATTTGTGCTTTTCCTAGCCATCTATGTGGCCACTGTGGTGGGGAACGTCGGCATCATCGCGTTAATCTGGACCAACCCCTGCCTGCACACTCCAATGTACTTTTTCCTCAACAACCTGGCCTTCCTTGACCTCAGTTACTCCACTGCCATTACACCCAAGATGCTGGTCAATTTCTTAACAAGAGAAAAAACTATCTCACTTGCGGGCTGCATTGCACAAATGTATCTGTTTGCTTCCTTTGCAGATGCTGAGTGCCTCCTGCTGGCTGCAATGGCATATGACCGCTACACGGCCATTTCTAACCCGTTGCTCTACCCTCTCCTCATGTCCCACAAGGTCTGTGCCTGGCTGGTGGCTGGCTCCTATCTCACGGGCAGCCTGAGCTCTCTTACGCATACCTACTTTACGTTCCGCCTCTCCTTCTGCAACTCCAATGTCATCAACCACTTCTTCTGTGATATCCCACCACTCCTCGCCCTCTCCTGCTCCAACACACGCTTCAACGAACTCCTCCTCTTTGGCCTTTGCGGCTTCATCCAAACTAGCACCTTCTTGTTCATCCTAGTCTCTTATGCGTTCATTATTTGCACTGTTCTGAGGATCCGCTCCACAGAAAACCGGCACAAGGCCTTCTCCACTTGTTCCTCCCACCTAACGGCTGTCGCTCTGTACTATGGCACACTTCTCTTCACCTATCTGCGGCCGAGCACCAGCTACGCTCTGGACACGGACAAAATAATCTCTGTGTTTTATACGGTGGTTTTCCCCATGTTGAACCCCTTGATTTATAGCTTAAGAAACGAAGAAGTGAAGGGTATGCTCAGCAAACTCTTTCAAAGAGTAATGTAGAGATGGGCACCAACGTTTTTATTCTGACATTCTATTCGAATAGAATCGAATACCCAAAAATCCAATTCAATTTCAATCTTTTAAATTTAAATTTAACAAGAGTCGATTTGAATTTACCAAATTTGAATCTGTTTGACTTTTTGATTCAAATCTGCACCTACGAATGTCGACAACATTCGTATGTACCAGTATGCATCATTATGCATCCCATACAGATCCGTACATGACCGTATACATTCCTTAGTTATCCTGTATGCAATCTGTTTTCATCCTGTACGGATCCGTACAAATACGGGAAAGATGCAGATCTTCAAGTATGCATCATGTACGAACCTGTACACATATGAATGTCTGGATAATTCAAATAGCTGCAATATTCAAAATTCTATTGAATATTTTCATTCAAACTTCAGGACATTTTATTTGAGCTTGAATATCAAAATTTGGCACATTCAATAGGATTTCGAACTCCTATGAATATGCGCACATCTTTAGAGTAATGATGTTCAGAGGTTGTTCAAAGGATACCTAATAGCAAAGTTCTGTTTTCACATCCACTGCATATACAATGGTTGTATGCACAGACCTTCAAGCACAAAGAAAGAGGAGTTTAAATGCCAGGCTTTTACACTGTTGGTAAACCCATCACTGGCTGCCTGTTTGCTACCAAGTCCAGTTCAAGGTACTAAGGTTAACTAACAAAGGTCCTAAATGGCTTGGGCCCCAAATATGTAAAGTAATGCCTCCTCCCACACAGAACTGCCAGTGCTGTAAGACCTCTCGTGGAGGCCCTCTTGGACATGCCATCCCCTTCAGCAGTTAAGGGTGTAGGGGCACATGGGAAGGCATTTTGGCCATAGCTCACAGCCTGTGGAACAGTCTCCCCTCTGAGGTGTGTTAGGAAACCTCACCTTGTATATTCTGATGTTTGGTGAAGAATCACCTCTTTATCCTGGCCTTTTGCTCAGGGAACAGTGTGCCCTCTCAAAGTAGACACTGTCACTGTTTTAGCTAACTTATTTTATCTGTTTTTATACTGATTTTATTGTAACTAGCAGTTCTATTTGGATTGTATTCTATTCGTATTTGGATTGTATTCTATTCATATTGAATCAAATGCAAGAAAATTCATATTTGCATAGATCCCCTTTCGAATGTGGTAGGATTCAAATTTGATACAAATGTTCCATCCCATACAAATCCCATAGGAATACACAAATCTCATACATGTCCCATATAAATCCCATACAAATCCCATGCAAATCCCATGTGAAGCTTCATACGAATGTATTAGATCATTTGATCCGAATTTGAATGTCAGTCTTTGAATGTGCCAACATTAAATTTGAATAAGAATGTCCAAATTCAGCCAAGGTTTGTACAAATTTTGAATATTACAAACATCTGTGCACATCCCTAATTGTAACCCACTTTGAGTCCCTCTGGGATAGGGTGGGATAGAAAAATAAATAAATAGAAGAAGAGGCAGAAGAGCTGGCTTTTCTACCCTGCTTTTCCACCCATTTAAGGGGACTCAAAGCTGCTGACAAAGCTTCTATTCTTCTCCCCCCAACAGAACACCCTGTGAGGTAAGTGGGGCTGTGAGAGCTCAGAAGAGAGCTGTGACTAGCCCATGGTCACCCAGCTGGCTTCATGGGGGAGGGTAGAATTGAACCCAGTATTCCCAGAAACGAGTCCGGCTCCCTAACCACTAGACCAGCAGTTCCCAACCTTCCTAATGCCGCGACCCCTTATTGGAGTTCTTCATGCTGTGGAGACCCCCAACCACAGAGGTGGAACAACTGGGAGGTGGGAGGGAAGGGCGGCAGGAGACTCATCGCAACCCCTCTGAAAGGGTAATTTGACCCCCAAAGGAGTCCCGACACCCAGGTTGAGAACCACTGCACTAGACCAAACTGGCTCATAATTAATTAATTAATAATAAATAAATAAATAAATAAATAAATAAATAAATAAATAAATAAATAAATAAATAAATAAATAAATAAATAAATAAATAAACAAACCTGGATTCCATCTGGTCAGTGTTTTTGTTTATTTGTTTGTTTCAGAAATCTTGAGGTTCAGTGAGCTACCCACCTTTTGGACATTAACCAAAGCAGGCATTGGCCACTCCAAACTGAAATTCTTCTGAAACCACTCAATGGTTTACAGAAAAGATAAAAACACTGATAGATGCTGTGTTCCATGTCTGTTGCCAGATGCTTCAAACTGGCTGTCTGAGGAGTCATGTCTCCATTTTCAGCAGCGTCAGCTACCCTCTGTCACACCCAGCATGTTCCCAAGGTGGCTGGATGTGAACGGCCAGCTTTCAGAGTTGGCAGCCAAGTCTTGGATGGAACACACCACCTGAAATGGAAGAGGATTTGCTAGCGCCGTGTTGGCTGAGAAGGTCAGGGACCAGCTTTCAGCAAGGGCTTCCACCCATTTTGCCCCCCACTGGTGACACTAAGCGGCTCATGAGCTTCACAACTGTGGGAGGGTGTGGGACTCCTCTTCCAAGTTCCACTCTTTGGCTACCCATGTGGATACAGCTCTAGGCTCATGACTAAATCATAAGAGGAGCAGTAGCAGATCAAACTGGGCCTGTCATTTTTTTGTTTTTTAAATAATTCATATAGGTAATCATTTATTTAGTGATTCATTTATTTCTTTATTATTTGTTTATTTGTTTTGCAAATGATACAAGATCAATTATTTAAATACTTAACATGAAATT
This sequence comes from Aspidoscelis tigris stejnegeri, assembly GCA_023333525.1. NCBI lineage: Eukaryota > Metazoa > Chordata > Lepidosauria > Squamata > Teiidae > Aspidoscelis > Aspidoscelis tigris. The sequence continues at coordinate 7,391,833 of JALMGA010000003.1, forward strand.
TTATCTAATAATTTATGAAAATTGTATCACTTATATGAAATATTAAATAATAGGCTACCTAAGAAACTGTCATAATATGTTGTAATGAGGTTAATCTAACCAATAAACTTGGGGATGGGCGAAAGAAAAAAAGGGGAAACTTGAGCTAGTCTCTGCTCTTATGTCTGGTGAAGAATACCAAACTGGGTTGGATTGCTGGGATGGATTACTATTGACAAAGAGAGTGTAAAGCCCATTTTCAAAACCACCCTGAGACCTTTGTTTTCCAAGGTCTGCAAAAATGTTTCCTTGGTTTTTGCCTAAAATTTGTGATCTTTTCCAGAAATGCTTCCAAGTTTCATGTGGAAGTGATAAAGAAATTACATCAATATTTTTTTTTCTCCCACTTTCCCCCGTTTATTTGACATCTGCAAACTTTGGAGGAGAGTGAGAAAATGATATCTTAAGTTCTGACCATGGAAGGGCGGGCCATGCATTTACTCTTTATTCCTATTGGTTACTGGAAACAGAGGCCAATTCGCACTTGACCTCTTAGTTTGCAATTAGTCGACATCTGGGCAGGTGCATTTGCACTTGCAGGAAGCATTCGCAGCCTACAAGCACCCCCTGCTTGCTCAGACGTTAACTAATTGCAAACTAGCTGTGGTGCATGCAATCGTGCGCCACTATCAATCTAACCCTCCCCAATCCTGGCTCAAAGCTAACCTGACATGTCCAGGCAGCGAGCTCTCACACCTTTTCCAGTGTGTGGGGTCACCTGAGGTACTGCTCAAGAACACTAGTACCTAAGATGACCCCTGACATGATTGTGCATGCACAGAGCATCATCACCGCCTTAGCGCTGGTGCTGGCAAATGCACAGTTGCTCAGGGCATCACAATAAGAATGGCAGTGCCCTGTGGAGAATTAGATGCGTGACTAGATCCAGGTAGGTTTCCGGACGCATGAGGGCTAGTTAGTCTCTTCTGCAGCTTTCCCATCTAATGGATGGGAAGGCAAGTGCAGAAAACACCCAGGTCCTAGGGAAATATCTCTTGAGGCCCCTTGTGCACTTACTTATTTGTCTGGATCAAGGAATTGGTAAGAACACATAATCTGCCCAGGGATGGAGTAGATCTGGAGCACAACTCTGTTAAGGGCTAACTAATCTGGATTAGTAGCAGATCAGACAAATGTGGTCTACAGCCCTTTCTGCATTTACTTGTTAAGCCATATCAAGGAGCTGTCCGAAGCATAATCACCCCATTTCTCCATGCACAGTCAAAGATTTGGATCTTCAAAGTCCAGATCTTTGAGATGGGGTCCTCCTGGAGATCTGGATCTTGAAGGTCCCATTGTGGATACTTTTAATCAAGTCCACATGAATTCCAGACTTAAGGGACTGAAGAACCCATTAAATCTGGGTTTCCCCTGCCCTCGTGGGGACAGGGCTTTGCAGATGGGGCCTTCAATGGGGTCCAGGTGGGGACAGGGCCTTCCTAATTGGTACCAATCAGGTACTAATCGGGTTGCTAATGGGGTCTTAGAAAGGTTCCAAGCCCTAGTGGAAAACCCCCCACATTCATAAGGTCCAGAAGTGCTGGTGAAAATCTGGGGCAGTTATGGGTGATTCTGGCCTTGATATTAGCTCCTGAGTCACTTCCTTGTGTCCTAAAAGTAAAACTAACCCTAAAACTAAAACTAAGCCTATCCCTAAAACTAACCCTAACCCTAACCCCAACCCTAAAACTAATGCTAATGCTAACGCTAACCCTAACGCTAACGCTAACCCTGAAACAAACCCTAAAACTAAACCTAAAACTATCCCTAACCCTAAAACTAACCCTAACTCTAACCCTAAAACTAACCCCAACCCTGAAACTAACCCTAAAACCAACCCCAAAATGAACCCTAAAACTAACCCTAACCCTTTAAGGGGACTCAAAGTGGCTGACAAAGCTTTTCTATTATTTTCCTCACAACAGACACTCTTTGAGGTAGGTGGGACTGTGAGAGCTCAGAAGACAGATGTGACTAGCCCAAGGTCACCCAGCTGGCTTCATTAGGGAGAGAGGAAGCAAACCCGGTTTAAGTGTGTTTGATTCCAATCTTTGTTGTCTACTAATATATAAGGACATCTGTATATACACAACAGTGAACTATTAGAGCAATACTCTTCCTTCTCAGTGTCTGCTCATTGATGAAGAGCCACGCATCTCTCAAATGTCCTTTTTAAGGCATCCTTCACTTCTTTGTTCCTCAAGCTGTAAATCAAGGGATTTATCATGGGGAACACCACCGTATAAAATAGCGATATTATCTTGTCTGTTTCTGGGGCGTAGCTGGAGCTAGGGCGAAGATACATGAAAAGGAGTGAGCCATAGAAAAGCGCAACAGCTACCAAATGGGAAGTGCACGTTGAAAAAGCTTTCTGACGGCTTTCAGCTGAGCGCGACAGGATGGTCCAGAGGATAGAAGCGTAAGAGACAAGGATGAACAAGAATGTGCAACTTTGGATGGAGCCACAGAGGGCAAAGAGAAGAATTCCATTGATGTATGTGTCTGAGCAGGAGAGGGCTAACAAAGGAGGGATGTCACAGAAAAAATGGTTTATGACCCTGGAACCACAAAAAGAGAGGCGGAATGTAAAACAAGTGTGTACCAGTGAACTCATGCTCCCTGTGAGGTAGGAGCCAGCGACCAGGCAAATGCACACCTTGCGGGACATGAGAACTGGATAGAGAAGTGGATTACAGATGGCCATATAGCGGTCATAAGCCATAGCGGCCAGCAGAAGACACTCTGCATCTTGAAAAGAAACAAATAGGTACAGCTGAATAATGCATCCTGTGAATGAAATAGTCTTCTTCTTGGCCAAGAAATGAGCCATTGTCTTCGGGATAATGTCTGAGGAATAGCTGAGGTCTAAGAAGGCCAAGTTGTTGAGGAAAAAATACATTGGACTGTGTAGATGGGGGTTGGTCCGTATCAGGATGATAATACCAATATTCCCTATCAGAGTGGCCAAAAAGATGATTAGGAAGAGCACAAAGAGCACCACCTCAATTTCATGACGATTTGTGAAGCCGAGGAGAATGCATTCAGACACCGAAGTAGAATTCTTGTTTCCTTGCTCCAGTTTTGCTTTCATTGCTTCTGGGTCTATGGCAGCTGTGTCAGGAAGATGGATGACAAGGAAATGGCTTTAGTGAATGGTTCCTGGTGCCTCTCCCCTGAAATCACAAGAAGAAGCTGGTTGGTTGGTAATTGTGCACATAGATGGAGCAGACAATATTAGGATCATGAGTTAAAGCCTGGTCCATTGGTTTATACTTCTTCTGGGGCTTTCTGGAAGCCAGTTTCTCTGTGTGTTCCACCCCATTCCTACCAGGAATGTCAAAAAAAATCTGATTTAATTCAGATATTTAAGATCCGAATGTCATAAAATCCAATTCGAATCCGCAACATTCGAATCCGTATGTTCGAATGTTAGATTCGTATTTAAAGATATGAATGTCGACAACATTCGTACCTGTTATACGTATCTGTGCACATTCTGTAAAAATCCATACGCATCCCGTATTATCCCATTTTAATCCTGTATTTTAAGCGTAAGATACATATAATTTTCATGCAGATTTGCATACGACAGATATCATTTGAAAATCCTTATTGGATTTTTGAAAATCCGTATTTGAGTTCAGATTTTTTTAAAAATTCAGGATATGCACGATTTCCTGCACATTCCTAATTCCTACTGGCTTGCTTGCTTTAGTAAGCAATGACAGTGAACAGTGGAGCAGGGATGTGGTTGAAATACAAGAGAGTGGGAAAGCAGCTGCTAGAAAGTACAGAGACTTTTTGACAAGAAGAAGAAGAAGAAGAAGAAGAAGAGTTGGCTTTTCTACCCCACTTTTCTCTCACCCATTTAATAGGACTCTAAGCGGCTGACAAAGCTTTTCTATTCTTCTCCCCACAACAGAACACCCTTGAGGTAGGTGAGGCTGTGAGAGGTCAGAAGAGAGCTGTGACTAGCCCAAGGTCACCCAGCTGGCTTCATGGGGGAGGGTGTAACCAAACCTGGTATTACCAGGTAAGAGTCCAGCTCCCTAACCACCAGACTAGCTCCTGTCTCATGTGTAGAACTTTGTTTGTCCCACCTGTGATCCCTAGGAGGGAATGTTGTTCCTGTCTGTAGTGCTATCATCTTGTATTGAAAGTCTGGGTGTCCCCTCCATGACATCATTGTCTTTCAATAGGTAGAACCGCTGTGGTGTCCCTAATCCACAGTTTTCCATAGATAACAATTACATGATCACAGTAGAGATGTGCATGAATATTTGAAGACTATTCAAAATTCAATCCAATTTGTCTGAATTTCAACATTTGAATTCGAATTGAATGTCCATAAATTTGGATTTAAACATTCAAATGAATTTTGGATTTTTTAATCGATTTGTTAAAATTATTTGGACATTTGTATGTGTACGGGTTTGTACATGATGCATAGTTGCATGCATGCATCTTTCCAACATCCATACGCATTTGTACATTTCCGTAGGAGGCGAAAACGGGTTGCATGCGGGATTACTATGGGATGCAAACAGAAGTGTACGGACGCGTATGGATGCGCATGGGATGCGTAACGATGCATACGTGGACATACAAATGTTGTCGACATTCATAAGTGCAAATTTGAATCAAAGGCTGCTTCTGCACAGGCCTTTTAACACCCATTAAGCACACATTGGGAAACCCGTGTCCACACACACGTACCTATTTAGCACACTTCCGGCGAGGTGTGTCCACACATATCTGTCTCTAATGTGTGCTTAATGGGGTTTAATGGAACACCACATTGAAGGTGGTCTTAATGGGTGTTTTCCTCTAAATCCGCACTAACGGAGGACACATCTGCACACGGAAGGGAGAGAGAACACATGGGGCGGGACAGGAAGTTGCCATGTTGAGAGAGGCAGTGGCAGGAAGCCGCCACTGAATGAGGCAGGAGAAGCACAGTCCAGCCACGAAGTCCCTCTCACATGGGCTTTGCATCAGGCAGGTGCCCAGCTATGGTGGCAGAGGGACAGCAAGTCTGAATGTAGCGATTCCATGCAAAAAAAGCCAGCTTCGGCGCCAGGCAGGCACTGGATCTTAGACATGCCGCGGATTGGTCTGTGCACAGCAGGAAAGGAGCGGTGACTGACGGCTGAAGGCTCCAATCATGCGGCTCCTCGGGCAGCTGTCTTGAAATCTGTGCTACTGCGTCCGTACAGCAAAGGCAGAATCTGTTCCTAGCAATCCATCCTTCCCATGCATGTATGGATGGAAGGGGTCTTGGTAGATCCATATCTACTAGATACGAATCTACCTTAAACCGGATTTAGTAAATCCGGATCTACCTTAAACCGGAGTTAGTACATCCAGATCTATTCTAAACCGGCGTTAGTAAATCTGGATGTAATAGATCCGAATGTCCAGCGGTAAGTCCAGAAGCACCCAAAAATTCAAACATATAAGATTCAAATTTGCTTAATTCAAAGAGAATTTGAGTAAATTTGGATTTTAAAGGTTCAAATTGAATAGAATTTTTAGATATGCGATTCAAATTGAATCAAATCCCCAAAACTGCATTGGTGCACACCTCTAGGTCACAGTTTTGCAGTACATGGTGGCTTGTGAAAAACAACCTATAGCAGTATACCAGAGATTACTGTATACAGTATACTGTGTATGTCTATATATATATGTATATGTATACGTGTATGTGTGTGTGTATGTAAATGCTGCTTGTATCTTTACACTTGATATCAATTATAGTTGCTATTGTGTTGAAGCCTATCAAACATATTTAAGAAATCATTATCCCACCCTTCACAAAATGGTCCCAGAGCAGTTTACAATAAGAATAAAACATATCAAATATTAAAACCTAATTTAAAAATATAACCCCCTCCCTCCCAGCCACCCAGCCACCCAGCCACCCACCGCTCCCTCGCTAACAGGACAGCACCCTGCCTTTGCTAACTGAAAGGCAAAAGACCTGTTTTCACCTGGTGCCGAAAACTATACAGCGTAGGCATGCCCCTATGCCCCGTACCTCTGCAAGAGAAGGAATAACAAAAAGGCCCTCTGCTTGAGATCTCAATGCACTGGCAGGTCTTACCTGAGAAGGTGTTACATGCATATTATATGTTGCATTGTAGGAACTGCTGCTTTAAAAGGTTTTCTGTTCATGATCGTGCCAGGTCCCCGGAGGAAGGCAAGGCAGCTGGGAATCAGGAGGGAAAACTATATAATGTAAACAAGTAAAATATCTGCTGTGTCGCTGGAATTCCAAAACATAGAAATGGTTTAAGATTTGTGATTGAACCTTTCCCAGCTATTGTCTGAGGGTTTTTCTGCACTGAAGGGCGCATTTGGTCCAAACTAGGGATGTGCATGAATGTTCTAAACATTCGAAATTCAATCGAGTTTGATCAAATGTGGACATCTGAATTCGAACAGAATGTCTACACATTCAAATTTAAACATCCGAATGAATTTTGAATGTTCCGAAAAATTCGTTTGAATGATTTGAAACATTCGAAAGTACAGATATGTATGTAATACATACACATCTGTATGAATCTCGTACGTATCTGTACACACTTGACAGATAGTACAGGATGAAAACAAGATGCCTACGGGATAAAATGGGATGCCTATGAAATGCGTGCAGATACATATAAACATATGGATGTTGTCAACACCCATATCTTCAGATTCAAATCTAACATTCAGACGAATAGATTCAAATGTATTCTATTCGAATCGGGTTTTGTTGCATTTGGATTCTAAACAATTCAAATCAAATTGAATGTTTGGATATTTGATTTGATTCAATTGCAAATGCAAAAAAAACCCCACCATTCATGCACATCCCTAGTTCAAACTAGCGGGTCCTGAGAATCCTGGCTTGCTGGTTTAGACCATGGAAATGCATGGAAAGAACAGTGCCCCCAGTCTCAGCCCCAAAGATCACACAAGCTTTGGGATAAGGCTCTGAGCACTCTGGGGGCTAGGAAAAGTTATTCCTGGCTTTGGAACCTCTGGGGGACCCATTTTAGTGTCAGGCTTTGGTGCATTACTAATTAGTCCTGATCATGGCCTTCTACATGCTTCCATGGTTTGGGCCAGGGCCTGCTGTTCTGCTGCTACATTTAAACAGGTCTGCCAGTAATCCCAGTCAGGGTCCCTGCAGCCAGAACTAAACTCCGTCTAATTCAAATGGTGTGTCAGCAGGGTGCAGAATGCCATAGGTGTGCACTAATGGTGAGGCTCAAAAGTGGACATTCACAGTCCCAGGATTCGAAATCACTTTAGCAACAACTGTATTTTATTTATTTGACTGTTACAAAGATGTTACGGTGCTCTCAGTTTGAGGGATTGCTAGAAGAGAAAGCATGATGCACCAGGAGGAAGAGAAGACACTGGAAACAATTATTTCAGTAGTGGTGAGGATGGTACGGAGAAGCAGGCACAGAGATTTAGAAGGAGGTGTGTGCGCGTATCTATCAAAATGGCCACTTCTTCTGAACTGGTTTCCAGTCACTCCTCTGTTTCTGTTCTCTTATGTACTATTGAGACTTTGGCAGATTCTTGGATGGCCCATCAGTCATGAAGTTCTGTCCTCTTCAGTACTTTGCGGAACAGTATTCTAGAGTGGTGGACTGGTGAACAGAAGTTACTGCGATCCATAAAAATTCTATGAAGGGTTCGAATTTTGGTAAGTGAAATAAGGTCAGCCTGGGGCGATTTTGCACTTCCTTTCCTAACCCATGGACCAGAAAGGTGCATTATCGACTAACGTTGGCTAGCCCACATGCGAGCAATTGCTCACCTTATTGGTTGTGCGTCTGAACCCTTTGCAGGGCACTGCCATCTTGACTGCAGTGCTCTGCATGACTAGGGGTGTGCACGAATATTCATAACATTTGCTATGCATATGAATTTGTATGAATCCGGACATTCATACAGGAATTGAATGTTACAATATTTGTATACTAATCTGTTATGGAATACGTATTGGATACATATTGGATACATATTCTTTCATATCAGATACATATTCGTTCGTATCAGGTAAGTATTTGTTCATATAGGATACATATCGGAAACGTATTCATTTGTATCAGATATGTATTAATATCTGTACAAATAGGTATGAATAAATTCATATCAAATAGAATTTACCACATTCAAATGCGATCTATTGGTATGAATATGGATCTCCAAACATTTGATTCATTACAAATTGAATGTCAAAAATGCATCTTTGCACGCACCAGTGCTGCCGCTATGGTGACACTGATGCTTTTCACAAGCGCAGCCAGGCCAGGGAGTCATGTGAGCTGCCAGTGTGCTTGTGTGGCAGCTCAGATGTCCCCCTCAGCTGGAAAGAGTTCAGATGGTGGCTGAACGAACACATATCTGATAAGAATGAATATGTATCCCATACATATCTGTAACATATCTGCGCTCTAAAAACGTCAAAGCCGACCTGAATCCACTTTTCTTCCACCGTTGACCCATGTCGAATGCAATCTGGATCCATTGCAGATATGACTGGTGCTCCATTTTTCCACACCACGAATTTTTGAACTATTCACACAAACGTCTGGAAACATCCATATGCATACGAATATTAGTATATGAATATTGTAACATTTGAATGCATATCCCTAGAATATATAGGGTTTTTTTTAAAGCCTATTGCTTTGAATTTTGCATAATTTACAACCAAACTCAGACTGTTGTCACGTTTGGGTTCTTTTGTTTGATTCTACTCCCTGGTAGACAGCCTTAACAGCTGCCAGCCCATCTCTGCCTCCTTCCCTCAAGAGGAAAAATAAAAGAAGAGAAAAAAGGTGTGGGACATGTATGTTGCATAACTGTTAAGCATAAATTTCAGCAAAGCATTCCTTATAAATTTAAATTTACATCAAGGCAGCCTCTGCACTTGAATTGCTCCTCATGCCTCTATGGACTTCACCGTTGGATCACCAGAGCTGTCCCCAGCAGGCATGGTGTCCCAGAGAGCATGGCAGCTGTGAAATCACAGAGTTCTCCCAAGTGTAAACCATGCCCAAGAGTGCCCAGAGGTTGCTCAGTTTAATGCTGCTGGACATTCCCAGGCTGTGAGCTGTTCAAGCTGCCACCATGCAGACAGGTAGCAGTGAGCAAAGGAGTCCACATGGTGAAAAAAAAGGCGAAGAAGAATCGTTCAGGTTAGAAGTAAACAAATAAACCAAATTCACTGCTTCTATCTATGTGCTGCATGAGAAAGCTAACCAGAGTGTGCTTGCACCATCTATGGGTTTAGAGTCAGTGCTGTCTGTGTTAATAGAAATCCAGATGATGGACCTTGAATGGCTAAAACGAAATAGAACCTCAGGAATAGGGATGTACATGAATATTTGTAACATTCAAAATTTGGCTGAGTTCAGCTGAATTTGGACATTTGAACTTCAATCAAATGTTATGATATTCGTATGCTAACATTCAAAGAAATACAAACATTACCGGACATTCGTATGAATAGTATGGACATTTGTTAAGCTGGGGAAAGTATCAGATACATATCTATTCGTATCAGATTCGTATCTATTTCTATCAGATATGTATCCGTTAATATCAGATACATATCTATTTGTATCAGATATGTATCTGTTCATATCAGATATGTATCTATTCTTATCAGATAATTGTCTATTTGTATCAGATAAGTATCTATTTGTATCAGATAAGTATCTATTTGTATCACATACGTCTGTTCATATCAGATATGTATCTATTCGTATCAGAGATGTATCTGTTCATATCAAATTTGTATCTGTTTGTTTGTTCAGATGAATAGATTTGTATCAAATAGAATTTTACCACATTCAAAGTGATCTGTTTGTACGAATATGGATTTTTGAACATTAAATTCATTTCAAATCGAATGCCAAAAAAATATATATATATTCATGCACATCCCTACTCAGGAATGACTTTTTTCCCCAGTTGGGTTGCACTCTCCCGTTGATGTACATTTCATGTTGTATGTGATGTAATGATTTCCACTGAAGAGGTGAAGTCCTCAGAATACCTGTAATATTGCATCCCAAAGATCACAAAGCCAAACCAAGGGCCTTTTCACACTCGGCCCGGTAGATTAAAAAACAGCTCCACATACTCAAGGAGCAGCCACTGTTAAAGGAAATCGAGCTCTCTCTTTCCCTGCTGGATTGGTTGTGATGTGAATCTAGTGTTCTCCAAATGCTCCCTAGAACAAGGTAATTCATTTAAGAAAGTTAGTTTACAATTGAGACTTTTTAGTAGAACTAGAACAAACCAATTGCTTTTGGGCAGACAGCTCTGCTTCAGAACTGATGCTACGATAATCAGTTTAACACAGAACAACTGAAAAAATCGTCAACTCATTTTCGTGTTCTGTCAGTATTTCAGCTTGATTGAAACAGTTTATAATGGAGCAGCTTCTCGTTTTAATCTTTAAATGGATGTAGGAATTTGAGATGACTAACTATCTAATAAAATGTAGAGTGAAGAAAACAAATTTTACTTATAAGTTTATTTTTTAGAAAAATATTTCAGATAATCTTGTTTTGTAGAAATATTTTGTGGGGGGGGGGGGGGAGATGGTAAAATTGGCCTGAATTGATTTTACTACAGAAAATAGTCTTTGTGGATTTGATGCACTATAGGTGAGTTCCCATTACCACTTTAAAATGGTTTTGAAACAGTTTGGATCCTCATCGTTCCCGCCCCTGATCAATTAAAAAGGTTTCAAAATGGTTTGGATCCTCTTTGTCGCCATTCCCAATTGGTTTCAGGGGTATTTGAAGATTATTTGGCTTAAAAATGGAATAAACAAAAACCGGATTTTTCCAGTGCTTTTTTCAACTTTTGCTTTTAAAACGTTTCTTCCTTAGTGTTGTGGGAACGCTAGAGTATTTCCCTATACAACAGACTGTTTCATTGTAACAATTCAGACACTTCACACTATATAACAATGTTTCCTTTCCCACCCACGCAAGCCTAAAGATCAAGGAAAGAGGCAGTCCTGCACAATTCTGGCTGTTCCCCTCTTACCTTGATCTTTAAAAAGGGAAAGGCGTGAAGCTGCTGCAGAAACTGCGAGATGTGTGTATGTTTAAGTGTGTCTGCGTAGGTGGCAGCAGCAGCAGAGCCAGCCAGCCAGCCAGCCAGGGTGCTTTTTTTGAAGGGAACCCCTGCTGGGGATGGTGGCTGTGGAGGTGGAGCAGGCAAACGGGTCTTGAGTTGCCACTGCTGCCATGCACCCTGGGCAATGGGGAGAGAGGGGTGGGGAAAGGCTGTGGAGGAGAAAGAATCACTTTCCTCAATCCATTCTTGGAAGAGTTTTAAGTGTTTAAGAGTGGGGACACAAAATTGGGATTGAATCCAATTGCCAGATGCTCCTTTGCTTCCTTTTAACACACTTTACATATTGATGTAAATCCCAATGTAAATAGCTTTGTCTATATCACTTTATTCCTTGAATGGGAACTTGCCCTATGTGTCATTTAGTTCTTGGTTGCATCTACTCCTTTCTAGGCCCACATTAATGATCAAAAAGTACCTGTTCAAACTCAACTTAAGCAATATATAATGAGTTGCATGTTCCATTCTGCTGCCTCAAGCCTACAGAAGTTCATCTATGTACGAAATGAAATTTCTTTATCAGTTGTGTTAACAAGACCTCCTCCTTCTCCCCAACCAGGAATGATTGGTACCCAGAGGTTCCCAAAACCATCCTTTGACCAGTAGTTTCTTCTGAAAGCATTAAGTTGTCACCAGTATGAAATCTAGACCATACAATCCTTCTTTAAGAGAAGAAAAACATCTACAGATGACAGTTGGCATTTGACTCTCCCCATCCAACTGGTGTCAACCTTCTCAACTTTTAGCAACGGGACATGATCCTAAAAGAATGGAGAGAATGAACCACTCTTTTTCAGTGACAGAATTCATCCTCCTTGGCTTCACTGGAAACCCAGACCTGCAGAGTATGATTTTCATGGTGTTTTTCCTGATCTATGTCATCACCCTGGTGGGGAATTTAGGGATCATCGTGTTAGTCAGGCTTGAATCCCGGCTACATGTTCCAATGTATTTCTTCCTCAGCCACCTGTCCCTTATTGATATTTGCTATTCTTCATCCATCACACCCAAATTGCTCGCTGGCATCATTTCAGAAGCTAAGCACATTTCTTTCTTTGCTTGTGCAACACAGATGTACCTGTTTGTCACTTTTGTGGTAGCCGAATCCTTCCTCTTAGCTGTGATGGCATATGACCGCTATGTAGCTGTTTGCAATCCCTTAACATACACTGTGATTATGTCTAGAAAGCTCTGTGTACAGTTGGTAGCCGGCTCTTATGTTGGGGGCATAGTTTGTGCGTTAGTTCACACTTGTTCTGCATTTAGACTAATCTTCTGTGGACCACATGTTATCGAACACTTTTTCTGTGACATTTTGCCCGTGTTGGTACTTTCTTGCTCTGATACCTATGTCAATAAGCTGTTGCTTTTCATTTTTGCTACCTTTGTAGAGACTAGTACCCTAATAGTTATTCTCACCTCCTACAGTTTCATTATTATATCCATATCCAGGATTCACTCCATCAGGGGGAAATATAAAACCTTTTCCACGTGTGCCTCTCACTTTATAGTGATCACAATATTTCATGCTACTATTCTGCTCATATACTGCCAGCCTAATGGCAGCCATTTGCTGCATACAGACAAAATCGCATCTGTGTTCTACACCATGGTGATCCCCATGCTTAACCCCTTAATCTACAGCCTGAGGAACCAGGAAGTGAAAGCTGCATTCAAGAGGCTGATGGGTAGGAACATTCTTGGCCAGTTGATTAGGATTTAAAGTTGTTAGGAAAATCCCAAACCACAATGAAAACAAGTTGCCGCTCTATCAGTAAATGCTATTCATATTAGTTTCTTAACAAGCAGACGGGGTCAAAGAGAAAAGATTTCCTTTATTTTGGTATGCTCCAGCAGAGGAAGCTTGCTTTCCAAAACCCCATCAAGACAAACTTCGAACCTCCCACATTCCAGCACAATCTATTGTACCTAAACCTGACTGGTAATTACAATATTCCCGGTCATGTCTTCTAAGTAGGAAAAGAAATACATATCAGATTTCTCTGACATGCGCAGTAAAGACAAGTCCATGGCTGGCTGGTTCAAATCAGTTACTTCTTTGTTTTTGCAGACATGATGTCCTTGAGAGAATTCCTCACACAGTCTTGAGCTTCTTGGGCTTCTGGAAGTCCTTGGAATGGAGTGGCTAACATGGCCAGATAGGATAAAGGGATTCCTAGCAGATAGAATTTTCTAATAAAATAATTTGCTGCAGTCAGATTTTGTGCTCATAATGTAAGGAGCGCACTCCAACAAAATATATAGGCCGAGAACATTCTCTGTAAATAAGAATCTCTGTATTTCAGCCTTAGGTGATTCTCTCAGAGATTGGAGGGATGCAACACTCCTTCTATCCCTAACCCTGGCTGTATGGTCCCTCCTTCATTTCCCTGATTGACTCGGGTATTGCCTACTACATGTTCTCCTTAACATGCCTCCCCTCACACAACATACATCACATGTACAGAAAATGGCTACTTTCTCCACCTCTGGGTGCAAAGGTTATTATTCATAAGACACTTAATTAGGAGTCATAGATCGGACTTCACATAATTATTTCTTTATCTTCCTTTGGGTATGACATAATGCCAACAGATGAACAGTCCCAATTACTGAAAATAAGGTAAGCCAGTCTTTTTAAAGATTTGTATCTGCTGGCCTAGCAGGCTATATGACAACGCAAGGCCTTTTTAAGTCATATCGTCATCCATCAAGTTACGGTCACACAAAGTACCATCTTCCCTAACAAACTTACATCAGGCTAAGAGAAGATGCAAGCCCTCTTTAATGGACATTTCATCATCCATTAAGTCAAGGTCACACAAAATACAGTCATCCCTAACCAAGGACATCATCCGTCCATCAAGTTAAGGGTTAGATGGCCAGTTGAGGCCAGGCGGGTGCCCAGCCAATGAGGTGCCTCCCCCTTGAGCATGCTTAAAACAGCCCGGTCTATTCTACCCAGAATCGGGCCGGCAGAAGAAGGTAAGCCACGTTCACGCTCGTGCGTGACCCCGGGGATGGATTTGGCTGGCATTCCTGCCCGCCCCTGGAGGCCGATCTGGGGTTCGGGAGCGAGCAGGAACCCAGGGAAAGAAGGCACCCAAGCTGCCCACACTGGGTCCATAGGAGCCAAAGGGAGCAGCTCGGAGGAGGAGCCAAGCTGTCACAGAGAGAGCGCATGCAAATGCTTTCTCTCTGAGACAGCTCAGAATGGGCAGAATGCGCAGAATGCGTGGAGACAGTTTCAGAGCACTTTTTAGTGCTCTGAAACTCAAATATGTGGAGAGCAAGTTGGGATGCTTGGGGGCAGCCTGGAATGGATCCAGCTGTCCGCAAGGGCGAACGCTGCATCCCAAAGTGCTCTCCATGCGTTGTAAAACCCCTCATGCAAAAAGGCCTCATATTAAACAAAGAAACATTCAAAACCATTTTTTTGACACCACAAGGTATTCCTCTCAATAAGAAGTTTTTTTCTTGCAAATAATGGAGAAATTCAGAAGGAACCGTGAAAAAATGCATGTGTACAGGAGGCGTAGATGCGTGACATTTCATTTGTTTGTGCATTATATTTATATCCCCACTTTCCTCCAAGCTCAGTAAAACAGATCCGTTTCTTCTCCTTCCAATTTTACCTCCCTAGCAATTCCATGAGGTAGGTTATGTTTTGTTACGGAACCATAAATAGAATTGTTTTCTGGGAAAATATCAGGTCCTGCAGAATAACAGAACAACAGCTGTGCCATAATCTCAGCCTTCCTTTCCTGTGGGAAGCTAGAGTGATGTTATGAGAACACAGACCATTGCAACACCAAGCCAGTCTCAATCAGGATAGGCCAAGTGTGGACACATGGCTTCTGCCTCTCTCTGTGGCACCATCAGCCTTCCACGAGTATAACTGCCTAACTATGTAATCCGTATTGAGAAGTGTATCT
The DNA here is from genome assembly GCA_023333525.1 of Aspidoscelis tigris stejnegeri. Classification (NCBI taxonomy): domain Eukaryota; kingdom Metazoa; phylum Chordata; class Lepidosauria; order Squamata; family Teiidae; genus Aspidoscelis; species Aspidoscelis tigris. The sequence continues at coordinate 7,406,973 of JALMGA010000003.1, forward strand.
TGTGTAACTGCTCTGCTTCATAGCAATCATGTAGAGGCTTTATCAATATACATACTTAGTAGTTAAGTTGTTAAGTTGTATTATTTTCATATACTCATGGCTTGTCCCCATGCACTCTATACTCTGAAGTGAACCTGAATTTGACTCGGAGCATCCCCATGCAAAGGCTCCAATCTGGGCTACATGCGGAACAAATCACCCAAATCCATGGCAAAAAACCCTCCTTGCAATCTGTTCTTGCTGTGGGTTTGGGAGGCAAGCCCAGATTATTTTGGAGGCATGGGGACGCTCCTGGGTTATTGGGGGAGGAGATTGGTGCTCGCTTCATTAGCAAGTAGGGTTTTGCCTGTGCTCGCGGTCTCTGTCCTGTGCGCTGTGATCACAATTGTTTGGGGATTTCTTTTAACAAATTATGATAAAAGAGAAATGGTGAGAGGGTCAAATGGCTCTCATTTGTCCTGAGTGTCTTTCCGGCGATAATTATTTCGTGATTGCCTGATCGGCAAGCTACGCATGGGTAATGGCTTGATTTTACACATGAGTGCTACATTGCCTTAATGGACGACATGCCTGTGGCTTCCTTGCATCAGATGCAACGCTGCATTGCCTTGATGGGTGGCACAGCAGTTGTTTCCCTGCACCAGATGCCAGAATTCCTTAAACCTGTTGGGAGCGGGTGTGTGTGTGTGTGCTCTCTTGCTGTTATGTGAAGATTCACACCTCCACTGAACTGTCTCCAAAGGTGGTGGCTTCAAGCAATGAGCTGCTTTTCTATCCTATTAATAAGGCCCCTTATTATCATTGTTTATCTTTGCAGTGTATTGTGTATGTAGAGGTAGAACCTGAAGGTGTTTCCCTGTCATCGCTGCAGTGGGCAGGACAGGATACGGTGATGTCAAACCGGCTTCCTATCAGTGGAGAGGGTGTGGAGAGAAAAAAATGCAGTTTCCCAATGGAGGCATTCAGCGTGGTTTGCATGGGGACAGGTATATTCGGCTTGAACCTGTGCTTTCCTCAACCGCATGGGGAAGGGTTAATTCAAATTAGAATCTGTATTGGGAATGCCCCGAATTCACCTTGAAGTAAATGGAGTGCATGGGGACGCACCTTCATGCATCTATTCAGCATTTATCCATGCATATTATTCAGTGCTTACTCTGCACCCATAGAGCAAAACAACCTTCCTTCTTGGAATGCAACCGAGTTCTTGTCTACTCCTGTATGTGAACTCCAGGGACCATATGCTGCCTCTGCGCAACTTGCCGTGTGCATGCTCTGTTCATTATCAATTAAGTTTCAACAGAGGCCTCTTTGCATTACAGCTGGAACGGCTGTGGCAAACAAGGCTAAGACACGCAGGAACACTTTATCCATTCATACAGAGGGAGGCAGGAATGCATCTACACATGTTCCTTGCTTCCCTCCGTGTGAATGGAGAAAGTGTTCCCACCTGTCCTAGCCTGGAAAGGCTGGGATGTGGGTGGGATGCTCCTCCTCTGGCCTCCTGCCATTGAGTCAGGCAAGACCCAGGGTAGGAGGCCTGTGACATGTCTTCCCTGGGCTTGAACTCACTCCAGGGGCCCAGATCCGGCTCCTAGGGCCAGCAGGACCCACACCTGCTGTGCACACATGAACAGGGGTGTGCACACATGAACAGGACTTACCTGTTCGGCACCATGCAGCAACTCTCCCTCCGTGACAGCTGGGGCCTTCCTTCAGGCTGCACCCATTGGCTCTCTTCGAGCCAGTGGTGGGCACCTGGGCTGCCAATGGGAGCCAATGGGTGCAGCCTGGGGGAGGGGCCCTGCTGTCATGGAGGGAGAGTGTGTGAATGTTCTCCCTTCGGTACAGCAGCGAACATGCTGGGACACGTGGACACGCCCGGACGGTTTCAGAGAACTTGTTTGTGCTCTGAAACTCGACACGTTGGGATGGCTGGGGTGGCTCAGAACAGATCCGGACGTCCCAGAAGAGCAAATGCTCCATCCCAGCATGTCGTAGACGCACTTGAAAACCCCTCGTGCGAAAAGGCCTGAGGTTAAGGTCATGAATGACCCAAGCTTTGTAACAGCATTATGCATTTGAGTTCTGAGGCATTTCCGCACTGAATCGCGTTCCAGACGGAACGCGTTCAGGCGGAAAGCTTAAGCCAGCTTCGGGCGCTTTCCCCGTTCACACACAGACGCGCCAGAACGCGTGTAAACGCGTTCCGGAGCGTCTGGGTGCGAATGGTCAAAGCGCCCGAAGCTGCCTTAGCCGGCAAATGCCGGCAAGCGGCGCGCCGGCAGCCGCGGAGGCAGATCGACAATCAGCTGTTTGAGAAACAGCTGATTGTCAAAGCCGCGCGGCGTCGGAGGCGCGCCGGCAGCCGTTCGGGAGACAGAAGCGGCGCGAACGCTTCTTCTCCCGAACGGCTGAGGGCGGCTCGTCCGCGTTGGAACGCGTGTAGAGCACTTCGAAGTGCTCTACATTTCGAACGCGGAAAAGACAGCTGCGGACACGTCGGAACGCAAGCCGCGCGCGGCCAATGCGTATGACGTGTCCTCAGCTGTCTTTTCCGCGTTCCGATCAGCCCCGTGCGAAAACGTCTCTGGTCATCCAGGTTCTAGTCTACCATACAGTCATTCCACCATGCTGGGCCTCATATTTGCCCTAGGGTAGTTTGCTTAAAACCAAAAACCAAACTAGTTACTAGTTACTAGTTTTAAAAATGTTGCAAAATAAAGTTGGGAATATGGAATGAATTTAGAAGGATACCAATATTTAATGGTGGTGTCACTGAAAAGAAAATGTATTGCATCTTGAATGAGCTGAAACGAAGGACAAGAAAAATAATATTCCTAACAGGTTAAAGTCCTGAAGATATTGCTCGTGCGCTTGGGATTGCAAGTAGCAAACTGAAAACAAGACAAAATAAACTCCCCAAGGTTTATATTAATCTATTGAGGAAAACATAGCTATAGCCAGAAATAATCATCCATATTTTTTCCACATTAAATTTTTGTGTGTGCCTTTACATACGTACTCCTTTCCTCTTCTCTCTAGTGAATTTATTAGTTTCATTATCATAGGAACAAACAACCGAACTGCACAACATTTTATCTGGTTAAGTGGTTTTCTCCTTTGGAAAATATATATACATATGATTAAATACAGGTCAATTTTTGACCCAGGAAAAATGATTTTTTTGTAAAAAAGACTTTCATCTTGTAAATAAGTCTTAAAGTACAGAAATCTAGTGAGTCAAGCAACATTAACTGCTATTACAGAAACATTATTGCTTTATTCTTTCCTTTAGACATGGTGAACAATTTTTAATAAGGCATCTTGGGTATTAATTTAAAATACTAACATGCTTTCATTTACTAGTATGCAGTTTAAAAGCTCGTAAAAATAAAGCAATAAAGAAAAAAAGTTAAAAATATGAAGGGCTGCCAGAAGAAAATCATGGACTAACATTATGGCTGGCTATCACATGGTTTTCAGGATTTTTCCTAGTTATAATGATAAGGGATGTGCACGAATATACGAAAGTTTGAAAATTCGCTCTGAATCCGATGAATGTTGACATTCAAACTCGAATACGAATTTTTGAAAATTCAGATAATTCAAATGTGTAGATTCGTATCTGTCGTATATGAATCTGCGCAAAAATTATATGTATCTTGCACTTAAAATACTGGATTAAAATGGGATGCATATGGGATAATACAGGATGCCTACAGATTTTTATGGAATGTGCACAGACACGTATAATAGATATGAATGTTGTCGACATTCGTATCTTTAAATGCGAATCTAACATTCAAACGTATGGATTCGAATGTTATGCATTCGAATTGGATTTTATGACATTTGATTCTTAAATATCCAAATCAAATAGGATATTATGAAATTCAAAACTACTTGGATTCAAATGTCAAAAATACATACGTGCACATACCTAATAATAATAGATAGTGTAGAAAGAAAACATACTTTTAATCAACTAATCAGACAGGCAGATGGTCAATCAATCAATAAATGTATTTGTATATCATCTTTCCAATGAAAATTGCTCAAGGTGGTTTACAACAATAACAAAAACAAACAATTCATTACTGGAATACAAAATACATTATTCAATTAAACAAAAATTACAAGAAGATACATAAAAATAGAGAAAAAGAAACCAAAAGCACTCATTCTGCAGTAACCATTAAACTGGATCGCTGGCCTGTAGCTCACTTAGCATGGATCCCTTCCAGACAGGTGGATAAAAATCAACAGTTATATAAAAATTTGCAGCTTACTTGGCTGCAAAGTCACGGTGCATTGCCCCCACTCCAGCAGCTACGAGACTTCCATGGTACATGTGGTGAGATGCTCATCACATGGGATTGGGCAGCCAAGGGGAGCTCAGCAGCAGGTTCAGCTCTCCTTGGCTGTTTCTTGCTGTCCTCTTAGGATGGCAGGAAACTCCGAAATTACCTGAAGAAGAAGAAGAGTTGGCTTTTCTCACCCATTTAAGGGGACTCAGAGCTGCTGACAAAACTTTTTATTCTCCTCACAACAGAACACTCTGTGAGGAAGGTGGAGCTGTGACTAGCCCAAGGTCACCTAGCTGGCTTCATGGGGGACGGTGGAATAGAACCCGGTATTCCCAGATAAGTGTCCAGCTCCCTAACCACTAGACCAAACTGGATCAAAAATACAAGTTTGATTGGCTTTGAGTAAAATTAAAAAATACAGGAAATTGACAGTCGGGGACAGGATATGATTTCAGTAGACATCACATAGATAGCTGTTTACTGCAAGAAAGGAAATATGCAAATAGAGGTAACAATAAACTATCCAGTGAGGCAATCACTAGAAGTGGCACAGACAAAGTTAATACAAACTTTTTAGCTGTTCCCTGGATTGTGATGCCAGGCTGACCTGGGTGTTTATTATAGCAGCTGTCTGGCTGAGTTAAACATGGAATCAATTTTGCTAAGCAAGACAAAGGCTCGCCTTTGAATGACCTCACAGCAACTTCACTCTTGATCTGAACAAACTCTGAAGCAACTGGAGAGAAAGGAATACCCACTTTAAAAACTACAGTTTCTTTTGCTTTTGCTTCTGAAAATGGTTCTTCAGGTGTCTTCCATAAAATTCTACATTCCAGACAGCAACACATCTTTGCAGTCCATTGCTTGGTGTTTGTGTGTATACCCTCCACTATACATGTGAATAAGTAATGACAATAATATGGTTTCCAAGATTGATGCACCAAATTGGGAGGTAGACTATAAAATCTTCAGCATTATCCAACTAATATCTTCAATGTATCTGTATGGCTGCTTCTGCATGGTGGCAAAGAAAGCTCTTTTCTGGGCTAGACCAGTTGCGATGAGGCAGCCTCCTCCCGCCTCCCCTGTTCTCCACAGAGCAACACAAGTTAGAGGCGGGTTCCTGTTCTAAATTCCCTTACTGGGGCCCTGCTTTGCCAACGTAAGTTAAGCCTAGCCCAAAGCAGCAGACTGACACTTGAATGTCAACTAAACATTTGAAGTTTATTGTTACAACAAAATAAGAATTAAAGAAAATAAGAAGCAAGGTTATAATTCAGCTCTAAAGTCTCTGGTTTCTTGTAAAGCAAACAGTCTTTTTGCTAAAGCAAAATAGTCCTTAGCTTTCTGTTAATGGCAATCAGAAATCCATCCACCTTCTATCCTCTCTGATCCTGCCTAAACACAGGCAAATAGTTCTTTCACTGCAAATAAACAATCTCTTTCTCACAACTTCTGTCCCTGAGGTGATTTCTCCCCCTGACACTGGGCGAAGAAACTCTCCAACCCGCACGGAGCTGAACAGCCTTCTCCTGTCTTTGCTCTCAAGCAAATTAGGCAAACTCGAAGGCATTAATGCCATCTTCTTCCCTTCTCCTCTCTCACCCAAGAGGAGAGGCATGCATTCACATGCAGATATGGAGCTGCGCCCTCCAATCCCCCTCTAAACCCCAGACGAGAGACAAAGAGGTTGTCTCAGCTTCATGTTTATAAAGTCTGTGATTCTGCATTGTTGATTGGTCCACTTTGGTCATCTGATGGGGCTCCTGCGGTGGCCATGCCCCCTGATGATGGCGGCACTAAGGAAAGCCCACCAAATTGCCCCCCTCTCTCTACAGAGCTTGGAAAGCCTGCCAAATGGCTGCTTTCCCTCCTAGGCTTTGGCACGAATGCCACACACTCTTTACCAGGAATCAGGTGGAATGGTATTCACACAGCCTCTGTCTCTCGGCTGTGAAACCTTGGAGGGGGGGGCAGGGGGTTTCTACTTTGGCTACCCTGGCAAAGATAAGGGGTCATGCCTGCTTTTCTTGCCAGGGCAAAGCCAGGCAGGGCGGCAGCCAGCCGCACCATGGGAGCTCCTGAAGGAGCCAATGGCGCAGGCTGCCAGATCGCCCACCTGTCAGAGTGGCAGAGCATGCGCTCTGCCTCTCTGACAGCTAGGCAGGGCCGGTTTGGGATGGGTGCTGGTGCACTCGCACAGCACCCACCCCAAACCATTTCCAAATCCGGCCCTGCCGCCGCTGCCCCACGCGTGTGCGTATGCGCGGCTCTCCGAGAAACCGTTCCTGTTTGGAACGGTTTCCCCTTTAAAAACGTTTCGCCAGAAAACGGATCTGTTAGATCCGTTTTCAGTGGCATGTGTGAAAATGCCCTTGGTATTGCTAACACCAAAGTCAGGAAATGAAGGTTTTCTAGCTTTGAAGTTTATATATGGACACATTTAAGGATGCTCAGGAAAAGGCCCTGAAGTGGGCCATTTTCTATGTGTCTTGGCATAGGACCAGGTAGGTAGGTCACTCTCCCACAATTGTCCCTCTGCAGGAGTGCATCAAGGCAGCCAAACCTTGAAGGATGGGTTTTCCACAAGTCCACTTCCAAAAGCAGATGTCACTGTCACCATCTGGAGAGGGCTTTGGCCTCAATGGATATGGTAACTGTGGCAACTCAGCCCAGCCCCTCTGTCCTCATCCTCCACAGAGCAACACAGGAAGTGAGTGAGCTGCTGAGCACCCAGGTCACCTACCAGCTCTGGTGGGGCTGTGTGCCAACCAGTTTCTCCCCCTGCACTGGTGTCCTGCTTTATACGTCTGTGTAGCAGACTCCACTAAAGCAGCAAACTGACTCAGTTGTAAAACAAACACTTACAGTTTATTGTTACAAAAGGAAAAATAAAGAAACAAGCTTATAGTTTGGCTAAAATGTTCTTCAGTTGCTTGAAAATAAAGATATTGTAATTAATAAACTGTCCTGCTCTCTTCACTAAATTCCACTGTAAGCTAACAGTCCCCGGTAAGCTATACAGTAAGCACAAAAAGTTCTTAGTACTTCCCTCTCAGGCTCTTCAGTAACATGAAGTAAGATAAGTTCCCAAAATAATAAAGATAGTCTTGCAGCAGTCCCAATCTGCCTCCCCGGGCTCTGCTCCATTCTGTCTCCAAGAGGAGAGACCTGCAGACATGCATGCACATCTTAACTTGGGCACCCCGATCTCCCTCTTCACAAGAGGACAGACCTTCTTCCTCTCTTCTCCTCTCTACCCCAAGAGAAGAGGCCTAACACGTGCTGGTTCGGAGCAACACTCCCTGATTTCCCTTCTGCCCAAGATGAGAGACAAAAAAACAAAACTAGCTGCCACTTTTTATAGTCTGCAATTCGGCAATTTTCATTGGTCCAATTTTGGCAGGCTGGCCTGGCTTTCTCTGATGCTCCACCTCTGCTGTCACTCTTGGAGCTCAGAAAGACCACAAAATGGCTGCCCTGTCACTGCCTGCCCTATCACAGTAACATACAATCTTCATGCCTTTCCTCTGTGGCTTTTTTTTTTTTAGCTTTGCGGATAAAGTTTATTATTCAAAAAATGTTATTCACTTAAAAATTTGGACATCTTTATTTCTTAAACTATGCATTAATTGAAAGCATGGGAATGATCATAGTACAGAAAACTGAGACTACTTTGTCATGGACCTTGGAATAGCTAGAGCTTGAGCAGAGAGGTACATGGACATGAGGGTCCCATAAAAGACAGTGCCACCTGAAATATGTCCTGAAATGAGTGTATTCAATGATTAAATTAGTACTATTGTTGTGGTCATGATCTCCCTAAATCCAGCAGAGGCAATAGTGAAAATTCAGGTGAGACTGGTATCAGCGCAGTAAAACTTACTCAGTGGAGCCCCCATCACAAAATAAATGGTTGAGGATGTTAGAACTGCAGCAGATTCATTTCCAAATGTAGAGCTGAATCACCCAAAGCAAAAGATAATGCAGTAACAATAAGTGAAGTTCTATAAAAGACTGGTATGTGATTGAAAACAGAATAGATAATATATCTATTTGGGTCGATAAAGTACATTTGTACATTCCTTGTTCACTGTGGAGTAAGTTGAAAGAAACCAATTCTACATATTTCTACTGAAAACAGCCTGTTTTACGGTCATCAACAAAGCTTATCCAACTTTGCCAATTTATCTGGGTGAGGGGAAGTGTTCCTTGCTTGTTCCTGAAAGCAGAATATTCTAGGTGAGTTGGCGCCACTCCAGGTAGCAAATCAGGTGAAGAACATCTGCATATCCTTTGTAGATTAGAATATTCCCTGCACACTGCCTCATTCACTCCTCCCTGCACAAACTGTCTGCTCTTGGGGTGATAAGTAATGCTTAAAATGCTCACCCCCACCCCAGCTGTGAAATGTTGAAGAACATGTCCACGATCTTGGATTCTAGTTCTCGTTAGAACAAGCCAGTGGCATCACTGACAAGGAACGATAAGAGACCAATTGCTGAAAACTAGACATTATTCTTACTTACTGATTTGGCCAACATATTCTCCTCTGAGTACCTCGGAAGGCATCCTTTACCTCCTTATTTCTCAAGCTGTATATCATGGGATTCAGCAAAGGAATAATAATCGTATAGAACACAGACAGGATTTTGTCACTCACATCTTGGGCCAAAGATCCATCCCTAGAGTTTGGACGGAAGTGCAAAATCAGAATTGACCCATGGAAGACGGTTACTGCAGTGAGGTGTGAGGTGCAAGTAGAAAAGGCCTTGAGCCTGCCGGACATTGAGCTGATGCTCATAATGGCCATGAGAATGTGCAAATAGGAAACCATGACACTCAGGATTGTAGTGGCCTCTACAAATCCAGCAACATAAAAGATGAGGAGCTCATTGATGTGGATATCTGAACATGAGAGTAATAAGAGTGCACTGATATCACAGTATATGTGGTTGATTTGTTTAGACTGACAGAACAGCAGTCTGAAAGTGAAGACTGTATGAAGAAGAGAATGCAGAAGTCCTAAGACATATGATGCTACTACTAAAAGAATGCAGACTCTTGGAGACATGACCACTGCATACAGCAGTGGTTTACAAATTGCTATATAACGATCATATGCCATGGCAGCCAGGAGAAAGCATTCTGTAGTTGCCAGGCCTATTACAAAATACATTTGCAGTGCACATCCAATGTGGGAAATTGCTTTTCTGTCATCCAAGAGATTTGCCAATGTCTTTGGGGCAACCACTGAGCAAAAGCATACATCCAGGAAAGACAGGTTGCTCAGGAAGAAATACATTGGAGTGTGAAGGCGGGGACTGATCCTTATTAAGGCAATCATCCCTAGATTTCCCACCAAAGTAGCAATATAAAAAGCTAGGAAGATCAGGAATAGGATGCTCCTCAGGGTAGAATTGTTTGTTAAAGAAACAAATACAAACTCATGCATCACTGCTGTGATATTTTCTTCTCCCATTGTATTCAGCACAAACTTTTCTCACTCAAGTCTGCAAAAGAAAGAAAGAAAGAAAGAGATGCACACCCCTATTACATACATAATAATACGCACATACAATAGATTTCATAACAAAGAGCCAAAGATAAAGCTACCATAAAAAAAAAAAAGAGGACAGGACTCCTGTACCTGTAATATTCGGTACTGGACAGAAATTTCAGGTAGGCTCTTGTCTTATGACAGGAGTCTTGGGGTGTTTTTCCACTGCACTCCTTTAATCCAGATCTAAGAAGATCCTGATCTAGGGAATGGGTACTTCCCTTAATCTGGATCCAGTAGATCTGGTTTAAGGGAGGTACCCAATGTGTTTCCATGGGTGGTCTAGCACCTAATAGCCATGGGTGCTAGCCTCCCTGCCATGGAAACACCGGAGCACCCATTTGGAAATCTGGATCTACCCATGAGGTGTTTGGGGGGACAGGGGATGCAATCTCCGAAGTAGCTCCGAAGTCATTTCAAAGTCATTTCGAAGTCTGTGCAAAATAGCTCTGGTCACTTTGAAGTCTGTGCTGATCTTTGGAGTAGACTTCGGAGTCACTTCGGAGTCACTTTGAAGTTCACTCCAAAAATCAGCACAGACTTCGAAGTGACTTCGTAATGACTTTGAAATTACTTCGAAGCTTAGATTTTGGCGCTCCCTGCCTCAAGGGTGCCCCCTCCCCCTAGCCTCCTCTAGACCCCATTGCCACACAAGTGTGGAAACAGGCTCTCTTTAGTCTGTATTTTCTGGCTGAAGACTCCATTGTAGACCCCATTAATGGGGGTCTACAGAAAATCTGAATTAAAGGCTGAGATGTACCCATATGATCCGGATTTCCCCAGCGGCGATGGAAACAAATGTGTCCCAAATGGGTGCCGTGGTGGAAATGGGGTCATCTGGCTCACACGCAAATGGGTCCTTAATGGGTGCAAAAATGGGTACTTTCTGACAGTGGAAAAACACCCCTATTCTGTTTTCCAAAAACACCCCTATTCTGTTTTTCAAGCTGAAAGCCTACCAGAAAAATTGAAAGGCAATGTGTTTCAAGAAGAGTAGCCCAGACTTACCCACAGATGGACATGTAGACAAACATATGCTGGTTCCTCTCTCTGTGTGTCTATGGGTGTGTTTGCATAGATCTGTAGTAAGGTGCTAGAGAATCAGAGGCAATCAACGTAGATTAAATTACATCCAGAATGCCGGAGAGGTAGATGTGTTGATCTGCTGTAGTTAACACTAACGTGGCAACTAAAATAATTATCATAGTATGAGCATTATTTCACTATCTCTGTCAATAACACTAAATGGTATCATTATCAGTGCATTTATATAATATGCTCACACAGCATACCCACATCCGACACAAATCTGAGCTCATTAATCTTTCTGCCCTTCAGGGTGCGCCTCAGAATCTATCGTAATCTCTTGAGAAACTGAAAATGCTGTCCCATGGCTCAAACTCATCTATGCACAGAGGCTGCCGATTGATCCCGGGAAGAAAATAATAACAATGATTTTAAGTACTGGTGAGGCACAGACAAGTGCAAGTGGCTGATTTTCACTGCAGAATAAGACATTGGTCCCTTCTAAACTAGAGGATAAAAACTTGCAGTCGTTAGTAACTTGGCAGCTTACCTGGCTGAGAAGTCACGATGCGTTGTCCCCAGTCAAAGCAAAGGTTCACATCTTCCTCCTGTGTGCCAGTTTGGTCTAGTGGTTAGGGAGTTGGACTCTTATCTGGGAATACCGGGTTCGATTCCGCCCTCCCCCATGAAGCCAGCTGGGTGACCTTGGCCAAGTCACAGCTCTCTTCTGAGCTCTCACAGCCCCATCTACCTCACACTGTGTCTGTTGTGGGGAGAAGAACAGAAAGCACAGAAGAGAGCTGTGACTAGCCCAAGGTTACGCAGCCGGCTTCATGGAGGAGGGTGGAATCAAACCTGGTATTCCCAGATAAGAGTCCAGCTCCCTAACCACTAGACCAAACTGGCTCACACCAAAAGCCAAAAGTGTAATAGTTTTCTCTCTTGTTTCAATTGCAAAGTCTTCTAGCAGATATATAACAGGAACGTACTAGACTGGTATAGCTGTGGTCATACAAGTTGCAAGTGCTGGAAAAACACTGTACTAGGCCAGCAGCACATGAAGCGGTAATGGCTAGGGTATGGTTGTCATGGTAACACCTGAGGCAACAGCTGGCACATGCTCAGATGGTGATCCGGATACTGTGCACAACTGCACAGCTACAATAATGCAACCCACTCGTTACACCATACTCAGAATAGGGTGTGGGTGCAGCATCCAGGAGCAATTTAGCCACTCCCATCTAGGATGAATGGTTCCTGGGAACTATGGGAACATCTGGTGGGTTCTCATGACTCCCCAGTGCAGATAGGTTTCATCAGCAAGGGGACAGGAGCTCACTAGAAGGTATGTGTGAATGGGGTCATATTTTCAGAATTAGTATTATTAGAGTTTCCCAGAGTGTATTTAATACTATCCCACCTTAAATGCATATATGTTGGTTGTAGCTGACATCCTATACAGCATTTTACTATTGGGTGCTTTGTGATTCTAGTGATTTGTTGAATTTACTGGGCATAAATTATTGCCCTAACTCAGCCTTCATTGCTGTGAACTAGGGTGGCGCACAAATATTTGTAACATTCATTATTTGCACAAATTTGTATGAATTCAATTTATTACAAATCAAGTGCTCCCCAAAAAACATTTGTGCACATTCCTACTGTGAACTTTTTGTGGTTACAAGTATTACAAGTCCTGTCTCTTGCTCTCCTCTGAACATAGCAGGACTCAACTTAGTTTACTGTCACTTAGTCCATTACTATCTGCACCGAAGTGATTGGCAGATTTGATATAGGAGTTCTAATTAAATAACCCAATCACTCAGTATATCTGTGGCATACTTCTTCGGTGAACACCAAACTTTCTTATATTCCTAAATAATATTGTGAATGATTTAACCACAAATAAAAACTCTTTCAGTTGCCATTGTTAATCTTCAGGATTTATCACTCGCACAGACACTAATATTTCTTAATTTTATTTATTAAAATAAATATTTTTTATTTTTTATTAAGAGGTGAAAAAAGCCAATGACTAGAAGAAGATGAAAATTTTACACAATGATTAAATGAAGAACAGGTAATCAATGTTTCTATATAATTCAAATGAATACAAAAAAACTGAGTAAAGGTAAACAAGTGAGTTGCATAAGATTCCCCCCAGACCATAAATCTTAACATGTAACTCCTGACCATTATATTCGGATTGCTGAGATTATACTCTAATTTTAATGTGCAGCCATATAAAGGTAGAGGAAAGCATGCTTGAGCCTAGCTTTTTGTAAATGACATTTTGATAAGTATGCTTGAATCACCCAATTGTGAAAGGCAACACAGTAAACAATAAGTGACTAGTTGTACTAAAAATGAGTTATTGACAGCAGAATAAATATGCCTTTCTCAAAAGGCCTAGCCTTGCAAACGCCTCATTGAACAGCTATCTGAATATACAATGCACAAATGCAAATTCGTCATGTGAATGTCAAACATTTGAACAACCTGGTTCACTGCAAACTGAGTTTGAAAAGAACAATTTGGGACATCTCTACTAAGAATGGTTGGTTTTGAGCGCTTCCACAAAAAAAGGCAAACCAACTTTCCCAGCTCATATGCATGGGGGGAAATATATGAAAGCAGATCATCCTGGGTGAGTTGCTAACAACTTCTGGTAACAAACCCTATGCCTATTTGCACTTTGGCCGGTAGTCAACAATTAGTGAACTTCTGGGGAAGATCATCTTGCACTTGGAGGAGGCTGGTACAAGCCTCAAAGCATGCCCTCCCTCCCCAGAAGTTTACTAATTGCTGATTAGGTATGGAACACTAAATCATGCTCCACACCTTTACCAACATTAACTAAAAGTTTACCTGAAGCATCCAGCAGCACAACCATTCACTCTTCTTCCAGTGCCCTGCAGTCGGTGGGTGAGGAAAGTGGTGTCCGCACAGTTGTGTTGGCATCTGTGATCGATTGCTTACCTCTGTCGTGACCGGACCACCAATCCCCAGGAGTGGTGTCTGGTCATAGAGTCACGAGAGGGGTGTTCGATCACAGGCACTGATATGATCAGTCACAATATGTCTCTGGGCTCAAACATGTCCCTCTGCATGGTGTCTGAGCATGTCACAGCCAACTGTGGCAGTGAGGAGGTGGTACTTCTGTCTTTGGATGCGGCAGCGCAAGCTGGTAAATGGGAGGTAATGGATGCTTTGGGGAAGCTTTCCTCATCACAAGTGCAAATGGTCCCCCTTTACCAGAAGTTTACCAGCCTTCGTCCATGGCAGCCTAATCAGCTAAGTGCAGAAAGGCAGCAGGTGCAGAACAGCTGTATATCCTGCACAAAGCAGTAGCTTCTCTGATCTTGGGGTTCTGGTGGACAGTTCAGTGAACATGTCAACCCAGTGCGCAGCAGCAGCAAAAAAACCTAATTCAGTGCTGGAAATAATTAGGAAGGGAATAGAAAATAAGTCAGCAAGTGTCATTTTGCCTCTTTATAAATCTATGGTGAGGCCACATTTGGAATATTGTGTACAATTCTGGTCACCACACCTCAGAAAGGATATTATGGAGCAGGAAAAGGTGCAGAAAAGGGCAACCAGAATGATTAAAGGTCTGGAACAAAATCCCTTACGAACCCAGGCCTCTTCAGTCCGGAGAGACAGCGTTTAAGAGGGGACCTGACTGAAGTAAATAAAATTATGCATGGTATAGAAAAGGTGGATTACACAACATATGTGTTAATCTATGAAGCTGATGGGTAGTAGAGTCTGATCCGACAAGGGGAAATATTTCTTCACCCAGAGGTTTATGGAATTTGCTGCCGGAAGAGGTGGTGACAGCTACCAGTCTAGATGGCTTTAAGGAAGGGTTAGACAAATTTATGGATGACAGATGTATCAATGGCTACTAGAATTAATGCCTAGGCGCGTCTTTCAGGCTGAGGGGGAAAGCAGGATGCTTCTAAGGTCATTTGCTGGGATTCGAGAGCAGGAAAAGGTTTGTCCTTGTCTCTGCTTGAGATGCCAATGAGCATTTGGTGGACCACTGTGTGCGAAGGGATGCTGGACTAGATGGGCTGTGGCCTGATCCAGCAGGGCTTCTCTTATGTTCACTGTTTTCCCTCCTCTCTGCATGAACTGCCTGCTCTCAGGGAGATAGGTAATGCTTAAAAGTGCACCATGATTATATCAAAATGGTCTTTGACTCCAGCTTTCATTACTTCCACTCAATGACTGGCAAATATGAATTCTTAGTACCACTACAGGGTTTGTGATTAGGCCTAGAAATTATTCCTACGTAAATATTTGCTCAGCATACTTTCCTCTGAATACCACACAAGGCATCTTTGACCTCCTTATTTCTCAAGCTGTATATCATGGGATTCAGCAAAGGGATAACCATTGTAAGGAAGACAGCAAGGATTTTGTCGCTAACATCTTGGGCCAAAGACCCATCCTTAAAGTTTGAGCGGAAGTGCATAATCAGAATTGCCCCATGGAAGATTGTGACTGCAGTGAGATGTGAGGTGCAAGTAGAAAAGGCCTTGACCCTGCCAGACATTGAGCTGATGCGCACAATGGCCATCAGAATACGCCAATAGGAAACCACGATACTTAGGATCGTAGTGGATTCTACGACTCCACCAACAAAAAAAATGAGGAACTCATTGATGTAGATATCTGAACACGAAAGTGATAAAAGTGCGCTGATATCACAATATACATGGTTGATTCGATTAGACTGGCAGAACAACAGTCTGAAAGTGAAGATGGTATGGAGAAGAGAATGCAGAAATCCTACGACATATGACCATATGACTAGAAGGATGCAGAACCTAGGAGACATGAGGACCGCGTACATGAGTGGTTTAGAAACTGCTACATAACGATCATACGCCATAGTGGCCAAGAGAAAGCATTCTGTTGTCACCAGGCCTATTACAAGGTACATTTGAAGTGCACATCCAATGAGGGAAATTGCTTTTTTGTCATCCAGCAGATTTGCTAATGCCTTTGGGGCAACCGCAGAGCAAAAACAAACATCCAGGAAAGACAGGTTGCTCAGGAAGAAATACATTGGGGTGTGAAGGCGGGGACTGATCCTTATTAAGGCAATCATCCCAAGATTTCCCACCAAAGCAGCAATATAAAAAGCTAGGAAGATCAGGAATAGGATGCTCCCCAGGATAGAATTGTTTGTTAAAGCAACAAATATAAACTCTTTGATCACTGTTGTGATATTTTCGTCTTCCATTGTATCCAGCAGAACCTTTTCTCGCTGAATTCTGCAAAAGAAAGAAAGACAGCAGCTCAAATAATCTAGAGATTCTCCATAGGTTTCATGTCAAGTCAATTAACACTGTGTAGGAATAGCCTATATATTTCATGGAATCTTAAATTGTGGTTTCAAAACTGAATCAAAGAAGTCCAACGGGACAAAGATCTAAAAATCTCCATTATTGAGGCAATGTATTTCTCACTGCGAGATACTTGGGTTTAAGAGCATGGCTGCTATCCTAAAGCATTCATCCTGAGACCCAATGATGCTTCATTAAACAAGAACCTAGTTAGAGGTTTACTGAAGGAATCTGGGCTGGTTCACACTTGAATTAATGGGATGATATAGCAATAACATCTCACTGAAGCCAAGATGGGTTGAATTGCAGTGCTGTCTCACTTCAACTGCTGAGGCAGTCCTGAAACTGACCATTAGCAGTTGAAGTTCAGATAAGTCAGTTCTACCCAGTTTGGATCACCATGGCAATGCAGGGGTTTGTGCGAATGCAACTTTCAGGATTCAATTTGAATCAAATGTTTAAAGTTCAAATTTAACCAAATTCAATCTTGATTAAACAAACTTGAATCTATTCATTCGAAAATTGGATTCAAATTTGCACTTACAAATGTTCACAACATTTGTCGATGCCTGTATGCATCTTCTCTGGGTCTGTGCACACCCGTATGCATCTGTACACATCCGTCTGCATCCCGTAGTTATCCTATATGCAACTAGTTTTCATCCTGTATGGATCTGTACAAATGCTTACGGACACAGGAAAGATGTGGATCTTCAAGTACGCAGCATGTACAAACCTGTACACATACAAACGTCTGAATAACTTAAACAAATATATCTGAAATTCAAAATTCAAATTAAATCTTTAAAATAGAATTTAATGACATTTGATTTCAATTTGAATGTCAAAATTTGGTCGATTCAATTGAATTTTGAATGCATTCGAATATTCATGCACATCCCTATGGCAATGGCAACATCTGGAGCATGTCAAGCCATCGCCATACCGATTTGCACATTTGCACAGCCCATATACCCTTCCCACAGCATTGGCAAATGTGGCATCCAGGAGTTCTCCCATCGCTCCCAGTGAAGCTGAGGAGATATAAAACTTCACCACTGCTTTGGAGGATCAGAACAGTTCTAGATGCTCCAGGATACTGAAAGCACTGGAAGAATCTCCAGAATGAATGAGAGATGTGCATGAATGTTCTAAACATTCAAAATTTGATCAAATTCGATCGAATGTGGACATCCAAATTTCAAATATTCCGGAACATTCATTCAAATGATTTGAAACATTCAAAAGTATAGATGAATATGTATTACATACTTTTCTGTATGAATTTGTGCTGATAGTATGGGATGAAAATGGGATGCGTACAGGATAAAAATGAGATACATACGGAATGCATATAGATTTGTATAAAACATACAAATGTTGTCGACATTCGTATCTTCAGATACAAATGTTGTCGACATTTGTATCTGAAGATTTGAATGTAACATTTGAATGAATAGATTCAAATGTATTTCATTCGAATTGGATTTTGCTGGATTTGGATTCTAAACATTAAAATCTTATTGAATGTTTGGATATCTGATTCAAATTTGAATGCAAAAATAAAAATTCTGTGCACATCCCTAAAATGAATCATCATGGAAAGGTAATAAACAACAAGCTGCCCATCTATCTGCTTTTTACTTATTCTTTCAAACTTTTTCTTTCTAATTTTCATTTCATTTGTCTTCTTCCTTCTTGTCTCTTTCCTTTGGTACCCATGTGAATTTCCTCCCAAACTGTACAAGTATGGGGTGAAAATATAGAAAACTAGATGCATTCAATAATTGCTCCAGACTTTGAAACATTTTCCGCAGTTACACTGAAATTAGAAAGCCACACTAATGCCTCTTTAAGGTCCATATCATACCAGAACATATCTAAGAGCCCCTGAAAATACCAAAGAGAAATGGGGAAGAATATATAATCAAGGTTTTTCAATAAATTGGACGAGATAAGAAATGCCTTATCCAGTTGCAGTTGGGAGTAGGGATGTACACAAATGTATTTTTCACATTCAAACTTGAGTAGATTCGAATGTCAAAAAATCAGATTTGATTCGGATATTTAAGATTTGAATGTCACAAAATCCAATTCAAATCCTTACATTTGAATGTTAGATCTGTATTTAAAGATACAAATGTTGACAACATTTGTATCTGTTATAAGTATCTGTGCGCATTCCATAAAAATTTGTATTATCCCGTATGAATCCTGTTTTAATCCTGTATTTTAAGCACAAGATACGTATAATTTTTGTGCAGATTCGTATACAACAGATACAAATCTACACGTTTGAATCATTCAAAAATCCGTATCAGACTTTCAAAAATATGTATTCAAGTTTGAATGTGCAAATTTGGATTTTCAAAATCTGATTCAAGTTTGAATGTCAACATTCACCAGATTTGAATCGAATATTCAGATTTTCGAATATTTGTGCACATCCATACCTGGGAGCCATCTAGCAGTCACTTCTCACACTAGCCAACCTTCTGCCTATGGAAACCCACAAAAAAGATACCAGAACAACAACCACTTGACTCACTGATAGAGGCCTAACAGTTGATCTTTAGAGATTTGGGGTCCATGTTGGAAGATCTGTCTGCTAATCTTTTGGTACATTTGTTCAAGTTCTAATTGATATTATCAAAGCACCTTTAATACATTTGAGGTAGGTAATCATTATACATTCTTGGAATGTCGTGGCAGCTTATTGGTTAGCTTATCCAATGTGGTGGGGTTGGATAACTAACCAATAAAGTTCTCACTGGATGATTCACAATGTGTCATCATCCCCCCCCCCTCCAAAGAAATCACACAAATGTAGTCTTTTAAGCTACATAGCTGGTGACTCCACTAAAGGAATAAACTATGGCATTTTTTCTTCTTTAGTGATGTCAGTTAATGTGCTGAGTTAATTTGCTGCTGGTGTCAGTATCTCAAGACTGATACTGCCTAGAATCTGAATGCAACACATTGAATAAATCTGAAACTATTCATTCGAATGTTAGATATGAATCTGAAGATACGAATGTCAACAAACATCTGTATGTGCTATACATATCTGTACACATTTCATACACATCCCATTTTCTCCTGTATGCACTCTGTTTTTGTCCCATAGCACAAATGCATACAAATACATATGATATTGGTACAGATATGTATGTGTGTTTAAACTCAAATGTGAAGACATTCAATTCAAATTCAAATGTCCACATTCGATCGAATTTGATTGGATTTTGAATGTTTAGAACATTCATGCACATCCCTAATCTAGACAGCTGTTAGGGACCTAGAAGCTCCATTACTTTTCTAAGAGGAGTACTTACATCTTCAAGCAGCTACAAAAACTTACTATGTTTTAATGAAAGACTGTAATTTGCTGCTATTGAAGAAGAAGAAGAAGAGTTGGCTTTTCTACCCCACTTTTCTCACCCATTTAAGGTGACTCAAAGTGGCTGACAAAGCTTTCTGTTGTTCTCCCCACAACAGACACCCTGTGAGGAAGGTGGGGCTGTGAGGGCTCAGAAGGAGAGCTGTGAATAGACCAAGGTCACCATGCTGGCTTTGTGGAGGAGCGTGGACTCAAACCAGGAGACCAACAGAAAAGAATCAGACATTCTAACCTCAAGACCAAACTGGTTCACAACTACTGTGCTGCTCTGCTACGTATTCTCGTGGAGTTAGAATCTCCCCTATTTTAGCACCTTGCGACTTTAATAGTTGTACAGAACAGAAAATCAGGCATTATTATAGGAGTCCTATTCCTTTTCCAAATGGTAAAATGTGACTCAAAAAGAATAGCCCAGACTTACCCACAGGTCCTGTTCCTGTTCATGTGTGTGTGTTTGCGCAGATCTGTAGTTAGGTTTGGAGGAATTTAAGATGCTAGGAGATCCAAGGAAATCAGATTAAAATCTGTTGATCAAACTAAATGCCAGAAAGATTAATGTGTCAATCTGCTCTAGTGAACTCTAATACAGCAGTTAAAATAATTATTACAACACAATAATCACTGCGCTACAATTTTGATTTCTCAGTAACACTAAATGGTACCATAAATTGACATACTAATATATATACTTGTGGAGATCACTCAGAGGTAAGCCTGAACTCATGACACTATGTGCCCTTTGGGAGACTCCTGAGAGTTCATCATAATCTCTTGAGAAACTTGTTAGTGCTCTGAATGACCCAAAACACCTATGCACAGAGGATGCCCATTAATCCCAAGAGGACAACAGCAAGAAAGAAAATGGCAAGAGGATGATTTTCTATACCAAATAAGGTTTTATGATGCCACAAGTACTATAATAGATTAGAAAGATATTCCATAAGGGTCAGCATTAGGTGTGTGCATGAATGCAATTTTCAGGATTCAATTCAAATTGAATACCCAAAGATTCGAATCAATTCGAATTTTTAAAATTCAAATGTATTTGCATTTGATTCTAATCAACTATATTAGAATCTATTCATACAAATTTTCTATTCATATTTGAAGATACAAATGTTGACAACATCCGAATGTGTCCGTATGCATCTATACACATCCCACTTTTGTCCTGTATGCATCCTGTTTTCATCCCATACGTACCTGTACAAATGAGTATGGATATGAATAATATGTGTGTGGATATGTATGTAATGCATATGTATCCATACACATATGAATGTCTGAATAATTTGTATGAATGATTTAAAAGATTCAAAAATTCATTCAGATGTTAAATTTTAATGTATTGGACATTCAATTCGAATTTGAATGTCCTAATGTGATTGTATGTGATCACATTTTGAATGTTTTGAATGTTTGTGCACATCCCTAGTCAGCATCACCATTTTTGGCCCAGAGTCAGGAATAAGGCAAGAAGTAGGTCAAAGCAATGTTCTAGCTGCTAAGCATTCCCATGCCCCTGTTGCACTTTCAAATTCCTTCCAGCACTACCATTACATTGATATAATTTCATAGAATCATGGAATCATAGAGTTGGAAGGGACCTCTAGGGTCATTGAGTCCAACCCCCTGCTCAATGCAGGATTTCCTAAACCATCCCAGACAGATGTAAGTCCAGCCTCTGCTTTAAAGACCTCCCACAAAGGAGAGCTCACTACCTCCCATGACAACCTGTTAATTGACTGATTGCCCTCACTGTCAGGAAGTTTTTCCTAATATCTAATCTGCACTGACTCCCTTGAAGTTTCATTCTGTTGTTTCTAGTCCTCCCATCTTGTTCAAGTGAGAATAGGGACAATCCCTCTACACTGTGACCGCCCTTCAGATACTTGAAGACTGCTATCATGTCTCCTCTCAGTCTTCTCTTCTACAGCTAAACATTCCTAGATCCTTCAACTGTTCCTCGTAGGACATGGTTTCCAGACCACTCACCATTTTGGTAGCCCTCCTTTGAACTTGATCTAGTTTGTCGATTTTTTTTTTTTAAAAAAATTGGGGTGCCTAGAACTGGACTCAGTACTCTAGATTAGACCTGACCAAGGTAAAGAGGAATAATTACTTCTCGTAATCTAGAGAAAGAACTTCTATAAATAAACATAAGAACATAGTTATCTATAGTTAGGCAAGGGGGAACATGGGGTGAATCATAAATGGTAGTAAGCAAGGCTGGAAACAAACATAAGAAGAACATGGGTGAGCAGTGGCCAAACTCTGACAGTAGAGATCTCAACAACACAGCAGAAGTACTAGGTGTGCTGTCATGCTGCTTTACCTACCCTGTTAGCACCTTGCAATGATTTCAGAATGAAGTGTTTTCTACCCATATCTGGTGGAAACTTCAATGGTATGAAACATCAAGGGAGTCAGTACAGATAAGGAAAAACTTCCTGAGAGTGAAGGCAATCAGTCAATGGAATAAGTTGCATGGGAAGTAGTTTGATCTTCTTCACTGGAGGTCTTCATGCAGAGGTTGAACCTACATCTACCTGGGATGGTTTAGGAAATCTTGTATTGAGCAGATGGTTGGGCTTGATGACCCTAGAGGTCCCTTCCAACTCTATGATTCTATGGGCCTTTCTGCACTGGCTCTAAAAACAGATTTAGAGCCAGATATGGAATGGATTTAGACGTGGCTTCCGCATAGGGGCCGGAATTAGACCCCTTTGAGCAAGCCCCGTCCACATATCGGCAGGCAGAAACGGTTGTTTAAACCGTTTCTGCCGCTGAAATCCTACCCAGATGTAAGACCTGAAAAAATCAGGTCTTACATCTGGCTTTCCCCCTGAAAATGGTTTGGAAACAAATGTTTCCGCACCGGAGGGGGAAAAGCCGGATTGCCGGCGCATGCCCAGCTGTCAGATTGGCAGAGCGCATGCTCTGCCACTCTGACAGGTGGGCGGGTCCGGCAGCCAGCTTCCCTGCCTTCGCCCTGGCCAGAGAATGGAGGATCCTCCGTTCTCTGACGAGGGCAAGGCACCCCCACTCCTTCTGTCATGCCAACCCCACGAACAGCCCCCTTCTACGTACCTGATCACCTCCATTTCGCTTCCATTTCGATCGTGAGTCTCGGAGGGCCGGCAGCAATCGCGCACGCGTGCGCCATTGCTCTTACGGCTCCAGCAGCCTGCAGCCCGCTGGGGTCGTCAGAGCAACGGCGCGCGTGTGCGCAATTGCCGCCGGCCCTCCGAGACTCACGATTGAAATGGAGGTGAAATGGAGGCGATCAGGTACGTAGAAGGGGGCTGTTCGTGGGGTTGGGGTGACAGAAGGAGTGGGGGTGTCTTGCCCTCGCCAGAGAACAGAGGATCCTCCGTTCTCTGGCCAGGGGGAAGGCAGGGAAGCTGGCTGCCAGGCTCGCCCAGCTGTCAGAATCTGGCCTTGCCGCTGCGGCCCCGCACGTGTGCGTACGCGCGGGGTCTGGGAGAAACCGTTCCTCTTTGGAACGGATTCCCCTTTAAAAACGTTTCGCCAGAAAATGGATCTTTCAGATCCGTTTTCCGGCGGCGTGTGCGGAAAGGCCCTATGATTCTGTGATTCTATGATGATTCTATGAACTGAGGGCCTTTAGCATGACTAGCATGGCTCCCCATCCCAAGCTGCTATAGCCCTCTCCAAGATTTATTTCTAGTCAGCTATTCCTTCCCCATTTTAGGCCACATTAGTGGGGGGTGAAGGAATCAAAGTTTAATGGCCAATTATGATCTAAGCACATTAGTTTCATTATAATCTACCCCGAGACCTTTAGGTACCAGAATGGGAAAGAAATGCAAATAAGTAAATAAATGGTTGGCAATGCAATTCCTCTGATGTTGTTGTTTGTATGATGCAGTGATAACGAGATGTGTGTCGTTCAAAATTATCCAGTGAAAGATATAAAAACCATATGCATGAATGTGCACCAATATTCATAGCACTCTAAATTCGGCCAAATTCGACCAAATTTGGCCATTCAAATTCAAATTGAATTCAAATTGATGTGTATCCACATGGCATTCCAGTTTAGCACAGATCTCAAGCCACTTCAACATTCTCAATGCAGAGATTATGTCCTACATCTTGATTCGGATCTATATTATCCAGATCTCACAAGCACTGATTTAACGAATCTAGATCTACTTAATCCAGATTTCCAGAGGTAACTGCAGAAGCAGCCACAGACTCTACCTTTTTATACTTTCGAATTCCCTTCCTCTCCCATCTGATTCCTAAAGCAGCTAATAGTACAAACGGTTTCCCTGCTACCAAACATAAACAAACCAAGGTAGCCAAGTAGTCAATGGAATTTGAATTATCCAATTACAAAAGTCAACACAGTAACCAACAGATGAATATCTATCAAAAAGTTAGTGAGTGACTGAGAAGAGAAAGAATGGATAAAACTATGTCTTCTTAAAAAGGCACAGGCCTTCCTAAAGCTCACTGAACAGTGTTCAGCTCAAATGTGAACATTGGGTTTGTCTGGCTTGATAAAGAGTAGGGGTGTGCACAAATGCAGTTTTCAGGATTTGATTCAATTTGAATTGAATATCTGAAAATTTGATTTAATTTGCATCTTTAATATTCAAATTTAAGCAAATTCAAATCTATTTGTTTGAATTTTCAGTTCAAATTTTCAATTACAAATGTTGACAACATTCGTATGTGCCTGTATGCATCGTTACGCATTCCATACACATCCATATGTATCCTGTAGTTATCCCATATGCAACCAATTTTTGTCCAATACTGATCTGTACAAATGTGTACAGATGTAGGAAAGATATCTAGAAGTAGGCACACACATGTCTGGATAATTTGAATGAACAGATCCAATTAGATCCCCTAATAAAGAGCACTGGAACATCCCTTCTTTGCTTTAAATGAAGGTGAACAAGAACCAGTTTGGAACATCCCTACTAAGAACATTCAATTTTATGGGCATCCACAAAGGGCATCAACCTTTTCCAGTTTGGGTTGGGGGAAATTTTAATTTTTTTGGGGGGGGGGTCCCAGAATGCAGAACCTTCTAGGAGCATTACTGCTACTGCTGGTAGCAAGCCAGGTTCAGAAGAACTGTTTATCCTGCATAAAGTAGCAGCTTTGTTGATCACTGCCTCATTCTTCCGCGCACAAACTGAAGGACCTGAAGGAGAAGATAAAGCTTCAAAGGTTTTCCCCACCCCAGTCTGATATGTTGAATTCTATGTGTGCATGATAATCAGCACACTCTCCTCTGAATACCTCTCAAGGCATCCTTGACCTCTTTATTTCTCAAGCTATATATTATAGGATTTAGTAAAGGGATGGCAATTGTATAGAACAGAGAAAGGGTTTTGTCAATCACATCTTGGACAAAAGATCCATCTGGAGAGTTTGGACGGAAGTGCAAAACCAGAATTGCGCCGTGGAAGACAGTTACTGCAGTGAGGTGTGAGGTGCAAGTAGAAAAGGCCTTGAGTCTGCCGGACATTGAGCTGATGCTCATAATGGCCATCAGAATACGCAGATAGGAAACCACGACACTCAGGATTGTAGTGGTCTCTACAAACCCAGCAACAAAAAAGATGAGGAGCTCGTTGATGTGGATATCTGAACATGAAAGTGATAAAAGTGCGCTGATATCACAATATACATGATTGATCTCGTTAGACTGACAAAAGGATGATCTGAAAGTGAAGACTGTATGAAGAAGAGAATGCAGAAGTCCTAAGACATACGACCATATCACTAGAAGAATGCAGACTCTCGGAGACATGACCACTGCATAGAGCAGTGGTTTACAAACTGCTACGTAACGATCATATGCCATGGCAGCCAGGAGAAAGCATTCTGTTGTCCCCAGGCCTATTACAAAATACATTTGCAGTGCACATCCAATGTGGGAAATTGCTTTTCTGTCATCCAGGAGATTTGCCAACGTCTTTGGGGCAACTGCGGAGCAAAAGCATACATCCAGGAAAGACAGGTTGCTCAGGAAGAAATACATTGGAGTGTGAAGGCGGGGACTGATCCTTATTAAGGCAATCATTCCCATATTTCCTACCAAAGTAGCAATATAAAAACCTAGGAATATCAGCAATAGGATGCTTCCCAAGGTAGAGTTGTTTGTTAAAGCAACAAATACAAACTCATTGATCACTGCTGTGATATTTTCTTCTTCCATTGTATTCAGCAGAACCTTTTCTCACTCAAGTCTGCAAAAGAAAGAGAGAGAGCAGCTCAAACACAGAGGTTCTCTGTAGGCCAGATGAAAAGCCAGTTGCAAACTCCCTAAGTAGTTTTGTATTT
This sequence comes from Aspidoscelis tigris stejnegeri, assembly GCA_023333525.1. Lineage (NCBI taxonomy): Eukaryota > Metazoa > Chordata > Lepidosauria > Squamata > Teiidae > Aspidoscelis > Aspidoscelis tigris. The sequence continues at coordinate 7,432,956 of JALMGA010000003.1, forward strand.
GTTTTCCAAGATGGCACTTGGGAAAGACGGAGTCCTTGCACTCTTCTCTCGGTCTTGTCATGTTTTGGCATTCATATGAATCTGGACATTTGGACACGGATCAAAAGTTATGACAGTCATACAACATTTGTACAAATACAAATATCTCAGAACATTCATATGACTAGTTCATATGTTTGTGAAACGGGATACATATCAGATACGTATTGATACATATGCATTTGTATAGGATACATATCCGTTTCGTATCTGATACATATGCATGGGTTTAGGATACGTATCCAATATATATGCATTGGCATAGGATTCATATGCAGGATCCGTATGCTGGATCCGTATCCAGGATCTATATGCATTCATATCAGATACTAGTACAAATTTGTATGAATACATTTGTATTGAATAGAATCCTACCACATTTGAAGGGGATCTATTTGAACAAATGCAAATTTTCTAACATAGACATCCCTAGGTTTTTTAAAACAAGGATTGATATTTTTCCAGTCATTTGCCTGGGACTCCTCAAGGCTGGGCTCATGATGAAGTGTGGACACAGCCTATGCTTTATGAATAGTTCTTGATGATAGATAGATAGATAGATAGATAGATAGATAGATAGATAGATAGATAGATAGATAGATAGATAGATAGATAGATAGATAGATAGATAGATAGATAGATAGATAGATAGACGGATGGACGGATGGACGGATGGACGGACGGACGGACGGACGGACGGACGGATGGACGGATGGATGGATGGATGGATGGATGGATGGATGGATGGATGGATGGATGGATGGATGGATGGATGAGTTACCCTTTAGAAGGGTACTGGTTTTGTCATATCTGATCTTTCAAATGAATATCTCCCAAAGTTCTTGGGGGCATGGGAAGAAAGAACTACCAGGCCCTATAATATTATTTCACATTATATCTCAGAATAGGAGGCTGTTGGGTGCAACACAGGGTGTCTGTTGTGAGGGGAAGAACAGAAGGCTTTGTCAGCCACTTTGAGTGCCTTTAAATGGATGAGAAAAGTGGGGTAGGAAAGCCAACTCTTCTTCTTCTTCTTCCTCTCCTCCTCCTCCTGACGCAACTGTGACTGCTCAAAGCATTCTGACCATCATGGTGACAGTGCTGACACACACGCAGTCACAGACGGCACCACACACAAGAGCACGGCACCCTGAAGAGGCTAGTCAACGTTAGTTCATCTTGCTCCTTTCCTGTCCAGAGGATGGGATGGGAAGTGGAAAATTGCCTCATGCCTGTAATAGTAGTACAGAACAGAAAATCAGGCTTGGGTTGTCCTACAGGAGTCCTGTGAGACAGTTTCTTTAGTGGTTAGGGAGCCAGACTTATATGGGAATACCAGGTTTGATTCCGCCCTCCCCCACAAAGCCAGCTGGGTGACCTTGGGCTAGTCACGGCTCTCTTCTGAGCTGTCACAGCCCCACCTACCTCACAAGGTGTCTAGTGTAGGGAGAAGAATAGAAAGCTTTGCCAGATGCCTTGAGTCCTCTTAAATGGGTGAGAAAAGCAGGGTAGAAAAACCAACTCTTCTTTTTCTATTCTCTTTTCCAAATGATATCCAAAGCCAAAAACATGGAAAGGAAACGTGTTTCAAAAAGAGGCAGCGCAGACTTACTCACAAATGGAGATGCAGACACCCTCAGATCCTCATCCTGTTCATGTGTGTGTGTTTGCACAGATCTGTAGTTAGGCTCAAAGGAAATTAAGGTGTTAGGAGATCAGATGAAATCGGGATAGATTAGATTCTCTTGGCCAAACTAAATCCAAGACAGGTAAATGTGTCCATCTGCTGCAATGAACTCCAATGTAGCAATTAAAATAATGATTACAACATAATCATGATTGTACCACATCTCAGTGACACTAAATAGTAGCACACATTAGCTCATTTATATTTATATATGTACATATCTGAATCCGTCATAATCTCTTGAGAAACTAAGAACTCTCCCATGATGCAAATACACCTATGCACAGAGGATTCCTGTTGTTCCCAAGGAGAAAATAACAACAAAGCAAAGACAAGAGGCTGATTTTATTTACAGACTGGGATTTTATGATGCCACAGCTGCTATTATAGATTGGAAAGATCTTCCATACAATTGAAAGAATTAGCCCCAGAGTCAGGAACGAAGCAAGAAGGACCTCAAAGGATGTTCTTCACTTTATTGCAATAACTGGGGACCTTTCTGCATGTGGCCCTCTGGAACAGTCATACATGCTCTGACAGCAGTGCATTCGTACACCATGATGCCCCTTCTGTCCCAAAGCAGCTCCCAACATATATGGGCCTCCCTGATCTTCAGAAGTCATGGAGCAGTAAACCGTTCTCCACAGATTCACTAGGAGTGGCATAGGTGCTCCTAGTATAGCCCTGCACCCACAGCCTTCTCATTTACTTCCATGTGAAGGTTGTGTTGGGGTGCAGAGGTGTGCCTAAGACTCACAGTCCCAGGCTGTGTTACCCAGTTGCTGCCGCAACAACCCAGCTCACATGTGAATTTTTGTGCACTGAGTTTTTTTCACCTTTGATGTGCGCCCAAGTCACTTATGTCTTCCTCAAGTCCCTTTGATCGAGAAAGCTTTGGAGATCAGCTCACTGATACACCAATGGATACATCCTGCTGCTGACTACCCAGTAGAGATGTGCACAAATATTCATAACATTGGGAATCTGTACAAAGTCAGTCAAATTCAAGCATTCAAATTCAAATCATACGTTGGCGCATTCAAAGATGGACATTCAAATTTGAATTGAATGTTTCGATGCATCTGTATGAACTTTTGTTAGAGACTCTGTGAGATCTCTTCTGTCAACTCGATCCTGCTTTTGGATTTAAAGCTTCGTGTCTCCTGCCCCTAACTAGGCTGTCAGGAATAGCCAGAGAACTCTCACATTGCTTTTTAAACAAAGGTTTCTTTTAGCCTTTGGCTGAAGGTAGAGAAATGTATCAACAGCCCTCAGATTCACTTAAAGTTCACCCTTGCAGCCTGTTTGCGATTTGCGATTAAGTTTCACAGGCCACATCCCCATGCAAGCCATTTGGAGTGGCATCAGAACACATGGGACCGGGAGTGTGCCCGAGATTGCTCCCAGCCCATCCCCATGCCATTCCCGGCAATGTGGGCTAGGTGCGGGTTGGGCGTGGATGGAGGCGTCCCCATGCAAACTGCACCAAACCCTGGCATGGGGGAGCAGCGCCACCTCCTCTCCACACCCTCTCTCCTCATTGGAAGCCAGACTAACATCAGCCCACCCCTATGCCGCATCCCCTTCCCTTAGTGGCACTGAAAGCAAGGACTGGGCTGGAAGGCATGGAAAAAAAAGTTAAAATAAAGCTTACTTCATAACAATAAATTTATAAATAATTTTAAAAGACAGAACGCCGCAACGAGGTTTAGTGTCAGTTAAGCGCTTGAGCAGTTTTGCACACCTCCGCTCCTCCAGGAATCACAAGAACGCCCACCAAGTTTAAACGGGAGAAAATTAAGCCTTGATTTCATGATCTCCTTGGAGGTCAGGAAACGGGGGTTGAAATTTTTTGGAATTGGAACAAAAATCAAGCCATTATCCTGCCTGCCTTGGCAATCGGAAAACAGGGGTGGAAGTATTTCCATGGAAAATGCGCAAAAATTAACCCACAATCATCCCCATGCACGGTGCCGGCTCACTAACCAATGCACGCTGGGACCCCAAACCATGCCAAGACTTGTTTTTGGTGGTGTCAAATTTGGCCCTGGTCTGGCACAGTTTGGTACACACCGCTATATGCCACAGTCTTCCAGAGTCGCATTGCCACATCAACACAAACAAGCACAATATCATGTAAAACATAATCTTACAGACCTTTGGAAAAGGTTTGTCCAGTTTCCAGAAGAAGAAAAAATAGTCCCAGGTTACTGCAAAATCAAACTAGAGACAGACTAATGGCACCACAAAGACTCAATTATGCTTCACTCCAGGCACACAAGGAAAGATCCATTGAAGAAACTGTAAAATAAAAGTAAATTACAACCAACTATTTATTCTAATTGCAAGAACATTTCCCTTAATAGAAAGAAAATTATATTGGACATGCAGTCCCAGGATTAAAGACACTGTACTGGTACCATAAAAAGTTCTGTCCTGTTCATTGATCTTTCTAATAATGGTTTTTCTGGGGGGGGGAAATGAGCATTTTCATTTGCCCCAATGAAAGACACATTGAAGAAATTGTAAAATAAAAGTAAATTCCAACTAACTAGGTATTCTAATTGCAAGAACATTTCCCTTGATATAAAGAGAGTTATACTGGGCATGCAGTCCCAGGATTAAAGACACTGTACTGGTACCATAAAAAGTTCTGTTCTGTTCATTGATCTTTCTAATAATTTTTTTTTTCTTGGAGGGGAAATATGAGCATTTTCATTTGCCCCAAGATTTGCTTCATTCTCCAGGTCCAGTGTTGCAGGATTGTGCTCATAAATAGAACGCCATAGTCTGAATTTGCAGGATACTGTATGTACTGTACTTTTCCTTGTGCATCTTCAGAGAGCTGTGACCAGCCCAAGGTCACCCAGCTGACTTCATGGAGGAAGAAGAGTTGGCTTTTCTACTTCACTTTTCTCACTCATTTAAGGGGACTCAAAGTGGCTGACTAAGCTTTTCTATTCTTCTCCCCACAACAGACACCCTTTGAGGTGGTTGGGGCTGTGAGAGCTCAGAAGAGAGCTGTGACTAGCCCAAGGCCACCCAGCTGGCTTGATGAATGAGAGCGGAATCAAACTCAGTATTCCCAGAAAATATATACAGAGCTGGAGCTACACACAAACCTAAAGTAAGTTTGCAACAAGCACCACATTTCCACACAATACACAAATCACATTGGGTTTGTCTTGACAGCCCCATAGAGTAACAAAGCCTTCATGGTTTGTCCAGTTCAATAGGAGTTTTCCTTAGTTTAAGTGACAACCCCTAAGGTTAGAATTATGACAAAAAGTTATGCAGGTAGGATGCCAAAATGGTCCTCCATCCACCCTCCACCTGATCTTCCGCCATCATTTTAAACATATTGTATATTGTTTTATATGTGCTGAATTTTTAATGTCTTTCAATGTATATTCTATTTTAATCTGCTGTTACCCGCCCAGAGACCTTCAGGTATTGGGCGGGATAGAAATGTAAATAATAAATAAATCCATTCCCCACATGCTCATTGAGCACTGCATTCTCCATCCTCCATGGTTCCAGTGTCATGATTTGTCTGAAGCCAGATTGAAATGAAACCAGATAATTAGCTTCTTTTTTGAGTATGCCTGCAGTTGAGCAGCCATATTGTAGGCACGGGGTAGGGGTGTCAATTGAATTCGTCTGAATTTCGACATTCAAATTCAGATCAAATGACCATAAATTCAAATGTAAAAATTTGAACTAATTTTGAATTTCAGATCTATTTGTTCAAATTATCTGGAAGTAGACATCCCTTAAGCATTCTCTTGATTAAGAGGTGTGGCTAAGACAACAACCGAAGAATGACTGATAGAAGAGCATTATGGTACTTGTATTTATAAGTTTGGTCTTGCACCCTCTATAGGTCATTGGTGGTTATGCAGCCAAGAGGATTACCCACAGTATTTTAATGTAGGTATCCGGGAACCAGAGTGCATTCGAAATGGGTTGAAAGTGGATTCAAAATGGATTCAGGGTGGATTTGACACTTTCAGAGTGGATATGTTACAGGATACATATGCGTTCTTATCAGATATTGGCACGAATTTGTACGAATACATTAGTATCGGATAGAATCCTACCGCATTCAAAGGGGATCTATTCAAATGAATACGAATTTTCTTACATTCGATTTGATATGAATCAAATGCAAAAAACTTCATTCATGTACATCCCTAGTACTCAACTTTTAACCCACTTTAATTATAACACTGAAAAAGGATTTGTCCCAAACTTAACTGCTTGGGACAGTAGCTTTTGTCATCACAGGAGTGAATAAAAGATGTTGACACCACAAACACTACACCAAACACAGCAAACACAGCGAACACTACAGTTTTAACTGATTTTGCATTGTTTTTATCATGTTGTTTTTTAAAATGTTTTATTGATTACTATTGTTTTGATATAATTTTTGATATGTTTGCTTTTTAAAGGTTCTTACCCACCCGGAGACCCTGGGGTATAGGGTGGGATATAAATATAAATATAAATAAATAAATAAATAAAATACACAGCTCAGTTTTATCTACCCAGTTGTCCAACTGTGCTGTGGCCTGTCTTCTACAATTCTTCCTTCTCAGTTCTTACCTCACATCCAAATGGTATTTGGGGGCACTGCATTAAATTTGGAATGAAAGGGATAGAGGGGAATCCATCAAAAGAGACAGCACACAAGAGAACACAAAGAAATGCAATTTATATTTATTTATTTAGTAGATTTAAAAATTATCTACAGAGTATTTGGGGACACGACATTATATCTGCATTAAATCTGGAGGGAAAGAGCTACAGAGAGATTCATAAAGAGAGAAGACAGATAGATGCAACACCCACCCACCCACCCACCCACCCATCCATCCATCCATCCATCCATCCATCCATCCATCCATCCATCCATCCATCCATCCATCCATCCATCCATTTTGGTAGATGTAACAATACTCCTTCCATACACTGGGGGAGGGGTCATGCACTAATTCTTTTACTGTACGCTTTTCTCTGAATTCCTCTCAAGGCCCCCTTCACCTCCTTGTTTCTCAAGCTGTAAATCAAGGGGTTCAGCAAAGGGATAATGATGGTGTAAAACACAGACAGGATCTTGTCACTCAAGCCTTGATTTCCAGATCCACTGCTGGAGTCTGGTCGGAAATGCAAAATCAGAATTGCTCCATGGAAGATTGTAACCACAATCAGGTGTGAGGTGCATGTGGAGAAAGCTTTGAGTCTGCCTGCAGCAGAATTGATAGTCAACACAACATTGATGAGAATACGCGTATAAGAAAATATGACACTCCCAATGGTGGTTATTTCTACCAATCCAGCTACATAAAAGATCAGGAGCTGATTGATGTAGGTATCAGAAGAGGAAATTGATAAAAGTGCACTGATGTCACAGAAAAAATGATTGATCACATTTGATCCACAGAAAGATAAACGGAACGTAAAAATTGTCTGAAGGAGGGAATGCAAAAGTCCAAGGGCATAGGAGACAGCTATCAAGAAGAGGCAGACTCTAGGAGACATGGTCACTGAGTATAGGAGAGGTTTACAAATTGCCACGTAGCGATCATATGCCATAGCAGCCAAGAGGAAGCACTCTGCACTTCCCACACCAATAAAAAAATACATTTGCAGGGCACAGGCTGTAAAAGAAATGGATTTTTCATCAGCTAAGAAGTCCACCAGTGCCTTTGGAGCAAAAACAGAGGAGAAGCACACATCCAGGAAGGAGAGACTACTGAGAAAGTAGTACATAGGGGTGTGGAGCTGAGGACTGATCTTTATTAAGATCATCAGACCCAGATTTTCAACCAAGGTGGTCATGTAAATGACAAAGAATGTCAAAAAAAGGAATGTTTCAAGAACAGGATCACTTGTCAGTCCTACCAGCAGGAACTTAGCGGCTTCTCTGGTGATGTTTTCTTCATGCATTGCTATATACCCAGGCTTATATGGTTGCTGCTGTTTAACATGCAGACCTGCAAAATCCAAAGAATATCACAGATAAAGGAATATGCTTCCCTTCTACAAGGCAAATAGCAGATCTATCAAATTTGTTTCATCTAGTCCCATGGAAACCAACCCTGCTTCAAGAGAAAACTGTTCAACCAAACACAGTAGAGACTACCAAATTCATTACATTTTAAAGTGCCAACCTATATTCACTTATCCCACCAAAATGGTGGCCCTTAAGTCTGAATAATCTAGGGGTGTGCACGAATGATTTTTTTTAAATTCGAGTTTCAATTGTTTAAAGATTCAAATGTTTGAAATCCAAATGCAACAAAAACTGATTCGAATCCATTACATTCAAATATTAGATACTAATTTGAAGATACAAATGTCAACAAAATTTGTATTTAAAGATACAAATGTCAATAACATTCGTATGTGTTATACATATCAGCACGCATTTCATATACATCCAGTTTCATCCCATATGCATCCCATTTTTGTTCCGTATTATAAGCGCAAATGCGTACAGACACGTATGATACTCATACAGATACATACTTAATACATACGTATCGTACAGATTGGATATCTGATTGAATTCATATGAATGTCCACATTCGAATGAATTCAATCGGATTTCAAATGTTTAGAATATCCATGCACATCCCAAGAATAATCAATTATCTGCTATCAAACTGAATGGACTGCCCTTGAAGTCTATGGTATCTGTAAGCTACCAAATGTCTTGCTATATAAGATGCACTGGAATATTTAGAAAAATTAAATTTAAAGTAAATTGCAGAGTGATTTTAAGAGATTTGGGGGTAAAGGGCAATGGAAGTGAAACTTACATAAATTGGAAATACAGCAAATAACTGGAAATAGTTGATGAAGGGGGCATCTAAAAGACCAGAATTTTAATCATAGTTAAAAGGTCAGATTGAAAACATTAATGGATTTTTCATCCATTCTTTTCAGATAGAGCCTGAACAAACAAGTAACTACATATGGGAATCCTATATTAAAAATAAATGAAGTAATAAATCCTTAGACTATTATTTTATATTAGGGATGTTTTTGCCATTCAATTTGTAATGAAGTGAATGTTAGAAAATTCATATTCATTTGAATAGATCCCCTTTGAATGTGATAGGGGTCTATTCAATACGAATGTATTTGTACAAATTTGTACGAATATCCAATACGAATGAATATGTATCCAATAAGTATCTGATACACTTATGTATCTGATAGATATCCAATACGTATCTGAAACCCATAACATATCAGCGCTGAAAACATCAAATCCGACCTGAATCCACTTTTAATCCACTCTCGATCTATGTCAAATGTACTCTGGATCCCTTGCAGATATGCCTGACACATCCACTTTCCCACCTCCCCAGGTTCATGAATTTCCGAATTATACATACGAATGTAAATATATGATTGTCATAGCATTCGATTTGTGTACAAATGTCCAAATTTGGCCAGATTTGTATGATTAATGAATATTTGTGCACATCCCTATTTTATATATAGTGCTTTGTAAACTTTATATCCATGACCCTCAATCCCTTTTCACCTTTGCAGTCCATTTCCATAAATTGCACACTTCATAATAGTTGCTTTTATTCCAAAGGCATATGTTGTAATTGTAGGTGCCTTTTCCCACCATGATTCAGGTTTATTTTTTAACACACCCCTAAATTTCTTGTTGGGGTATGTGTTCTCCAGGCTAGGAATCACTGATCTATGCAACAGACTCCCAGACTCACACTGCTACACCAACACAAGAGAACACAAAGTCATATAAAACATGGTGCTACATACCTTTTGGAAATTTTGTCCAGTTTCTGGAAAAAATAGTCCCAGGTTACTGCAAAATAAAACCAAGATGCAAGTAGCCTCCTGACACCTTAAAGAAAAAGAAGAGTTGGCTTTTCTACCCCACATTTCTCACCTATTCAAGGGGACTCAAAGTGGCTGACAAAGCTTCTATTCTTCTCCCCATAAGAGAACACCCTGTGAGGTGGGTGGGGCTGTGAGAGTCCAGAAGAGAGCTGCGACTAGCCCGAGGTCACCCAGCTGTCTTCCTCGTGGAAGAAGAAGAGTTGGATTTTCTACCCTGTTTTTCTCACCCATTTAAGGAGACTCAAAGCAGCTGATAAACTTACTGTTCTTTACCCTACACCAGAACACCATGTTAGAGAGGTGGGGCTGTGAGAGCTCAGAAGAGAACTGTGACTAGCCAAAGGTTACCCCGCTGGCTTTGTGAAGGAGTAGGGAATCATACCTGATACTCCCAGATAAGACTCTGGCTGTCTAACCACTAGATCAGCCAGGCTAGAATTGAAGTAAATTACCATCTGCTAGATATTCTGGCTCATGGTCATCATATTATTTGCCAGAACATTTTCCTTGTAGAAATAAAGTTATGAATTGAACTTCCAGTCCCAGGATTAAAGGTACTGTATCAGAACAGTAAGTTCTGCTCATTAATCTTTCTAATAAAACTTGGTTCGAGGGGGGAGGGGGGAATTACAAGTACTTCCATTTGCTTCCAAATAGCTTCATTCTCCAGAACGGCTGTTACAGGATTCTGTTCATAAATAGAATGTCCTGGTCTGAATTTGCATGATACTGAGTTTGACTTTTCCCTGGTGAGTCTTTGATTGGTTGCTCTTAGAAGGTTCCCTCTTCCCCCCCCCTTCTGACTTTTGCTACTTCTAAGAACCTGGAAATTGCAATGACTAACAGGACGTTGTGTCTGCATTTTGCATCTTAATGAACAATGGAATGTAGATTAGTGCCAAAATCTGAAAATTGTGTGGTATGAAATAACTTTGGCAAAATAGAAGCATCTATGGTTGCTTCTTGACTGGTAAGCTGCCCACACTATCTTTTATTGACAAGGAATTTAGGATCAGCATTGCATAAAACCATGCAAAGAATTATAAATTTTAAAAAATGGCATGCTAACCATATTTTCTGTCATAGATGGTGGGAATCATTCAGCTGCATTAAATTAACACTTCCAACTCACAGATACTTTAGAAACTTATTAAAGGGCCATTTTGGACTTGGAGGTTGGAACTGCCCCACAGGCTCCGGGATGGCTCACGTGCACATTGTGGAGTAACTTCTGTCCTGGAACAGCTCCATGTGAGTGTGGCCATCCTGATATTTGGGAGTTGTGAAGCAGTAAAAATTGCTCCAGACCTATTCCAGCAGGGGCTATGGTGCTCTTAGTTGGCTTTTCTATCCCACTTTTCTCATCCATTTAAGGGCACTCAAAGCAGCTTACAAAGCTTCCTATTATTTTCCCCACAACAGAACACCCTGTGAGGTAGGTGGGGCTGTGAGAGCTCAGAAGAGAGCTGTGACTTGCCCAAGGTCACCCAGCTGGCTTCATAGGGGAGGGCGGAATCGGACCTAGTATTCCTAGATAAGAGTCTGGCTCCCTAACCACTAGACCAAAATGGAGCTGCTCTAGTGAAGGAATAATTAAAAGCAGAAGCTGCATCGGCTAAATTACATAAGAACATTAGAGAAGCCCTGCCAGATTAGGCCACAGCCCATCTAGTCCAGTGTCCTGTTGCACATGGCAGCCCGCTAAATGCTTATGGGCATCTCAAGCAGAGACAAAGACAAACCTTTTCCTGCTCTCAAATCATAGCAAATAGCCTTTGAAGCCTCCTAGGCATCCATTCTATTAGCCATTGATACATCTTTCGTCCGTAAACATGACTAACTCCTCCTTAAAGCCAAATTCCATAAACTAATGACCCTCTGGGTGAAGAAATATTTCCCCTTGTTGGATCCGACTCTCCTACCCATCAGCTTCATAGAGCCTCCTGGTTCTAGTGTTGTGTGATAGAGAAAATAAATTTTCTGTATCCACCTTTTCTATACCATGCATAATTTTATATACTTCAATCAGGTCCCCTCTTAATCGCTGTCTCTCCAGACTGAAGAGGCCTAGACGTTGCAACCTGATTTCGTAAGGGAGGTGTTCCAGCTCTGGTTGCCCTTTTCTGCACCTTTTCCAGTTCCACAATATCCTTTTTGAGGTGTGGTGGCCAGAATTGTACACAATATTCCAAATGTGGCCTCACCGGAAATTTACAAAGAGGCAAAATGACACTTGCTGACTTATTTTCTATTCCCTTCCTAATTATTCCCAGCACAGAATTAGCTTTTTTTCCGCTGCTGCTGTGCACTGGGCTGACACCTTCATTGAACTGTCCACCAGAACCTAGAGATCCCTTTCCTGGTGTGTTGCAGAAAGTTCAGACCCCATCAGTTTATAGACATAATTTGGATTTGGGCCCCCGATGTGCATTACTTTGCACTTGTTAAGATTAAAGCACATTTGCCACTTGGTTGCCCACTCACTCAGTGCTAAGAGATCTCTCTGGAGCTCTTGGCAATCTCTTTCAGTTTTTACTACCCTAAATAATTTAGTATCATCAGCGAACTTTGCTATTTTACTATGTACTCCTTCTTCTAGATCATTGATGAATAACTTAAAAAGCATTGGTCCCAACACTGAACCTTGAGGGACCCCACTTTTCCCCTCTTTCCACCCTGAGAATTGGTTGTTTATTACTACTCTCTGCTTCCTTCCCTTAAGCCAGTCACTAATCCAGAGCAGAACCTGTCTTGTTATTCCATGGCTGCTGAGTTTACTCAGTAGCCTTTGATGTGGAACTTTGTCAAAAGGCTTCTGAAAGTTCAGATAGACAATATCTACTGGTTTGCCTTTATCCACGTGTTTAATGACATTCTCAAAGAATTCCAACAAGTTTGTGAGGCGTGATTTACTCTTGCAGAAGCCATGCTGGCTTTTGTTCAGCAATGCTTGCTCCTCCATGTGCACACTAATTTATCTTTAATGATGATTTCCATCTCCTTACATGGAATTGCTGTTAACTGGTCTGTAATTGCCCGGATCACCCCTGGATCCTTTTTTGAAGACTGGTGTTACATTTACTACCCTCTAGTCCTCAGGTACAGAGGCTGATGTTAAGGAAATATTACATATTTTTGCTAGAAGTTCGGCAATTTCGCATTTGAATTCCTTAAGAAATCTTGGATGGATACCATCTAGTCCCGGTTACTTGTTAACATTTAGTTTATTAAAATGTTGGTTATCTATATCCAGTTTAATTCTTCAGAAAATACAGGCTTAGCTACTGGCATATATCCTCTTTCTTCCTCTGTGAATACCCAAGCAAAGAAGTCGTTTAGTCTCACTGCAATCTCCATGTCTTCTTTACTTATCCCTTTTTGTCCTTTACCATCTAGTGGTCCAATTGCTTTCCTGGTTGGAGAGGCAGTGGCAGCAGGAATCCAGTGACATTATGCCAAGCTATGGAAGCTGGGCTGCTTCCGGTGCCTTGGCAAAATGTCCCCAGCCTGCAAATTTGAAGCTACAGCAGGCCAGGTAAGTCATTGAGTGAACAGCTGCCAGCCCACTTTTCTCCAGTGCATTCCAAGGTGAGATTTTTTCAGGACCAGGCAGGAGATCCACCCACCCACCCATCCGAATTCAGGGCATGTCCATGACACCTGTTTATTTTTCTTGTATGCATCTTGCCTGCCAACACACAGACTATCCCCATCAAGAAGAGCCAGATGTAGCCATGGAGGTTAAAAGTTAGAACTTGCTGTATCAAAAGCAGATGAGACATCTTTAAAATCATGGAAGGAAAAAAAAATCTGTTCTTCAGATCCACATTGGTCAACATGAGAGCTTTCCTTACAGTTCTGATTTTCTAAATGCCATTTAAACACAAAGAGATTGAAGCTATGCTGTGCTGCTGTCAGATAGATTTATTATTTCACCATCATTTTTTAGAATTACATTATTTCCCAAGTGCTCTCCAGAATGCATTCTTCACCACCTTGTTCCTCAAGCTATAGATTAAGGGGTTCAACATTGGCATCATCACTGTGTGGAACAAAGAAGGCACTTTGTCTTGTTCCAGGGCGTGTGCAGATTTGGGCCTCAGATACATGAAGAAAATTGCCCCATAGAATAAACTGACTGCCGTAAGGTGAGATGTGCAAGTAGAAAATGCCTTCCACTTTCTTTCATTTGAGTGGATCTTCAGAATAGCAAACAGGATGCATGCATAGGAGATCAAAATAATCACTGTTGTCCCTATACAATTTACACCAAATTGTGCAAATACCACTATCTCGTTGATATAGACATCAGAGCAGGAAAGTTTCAAGAGTGGTGGGATGTCACAATAAAAGTGATTGATCACGTTTGGCCCACAAAAAGATAAAGTAAAAGTCAACGTTGTGTGCAAAACTGCATAAAAGGTGGCAAGAAAATATGAAGCAGCTACTAGACAGAGACACCGTTTCCTTGACATGGTGTTGGAATAACGCAAAGGGGAGCAGATGGCCACATATCGGTCATAGGCCATCACTGCTAATAGCAGACATTCAGAATGGCCACATATAACAAACATAAACATTTGAGTGGCGCACCCACTGACCGCAATGCTTTTCCTTTCTAAAAGAACCACCAGCATGTTGGGGATAATGGCTGATGAATAGTTAATATCCACAAAAGCCAAGTGGCTGAGAAAGAAGTACATGGGAGTATGAAGCTGAGGATCTCTTCGGATTAATAAGATTATCCCAAGGTTACCTATCAAAGTGACAAGATAGATAAACAGAAACAAAAAGAACAGAGGCATTTTCAGCTCCTTTTTGTCTGTGATTCCCAGGAGAATGAACTCAGTGACGCTTGTGTGATTCCATGGAGCCATTTATTCTATAGTGAATTAACTGTTGGAATGAGACAAAAAAAGTATGGAAACAGAATTTACAATCTATTGTGAGAAACATCTTGTAAACTGATCTAGCTTCTTTCAACTTTGCCTAGGGCGCTCCAATTATTTCAATCCACTCTGTTAGAAGATAAGGTTGAGGCACCTCCACATTGGGAGTGTGGGGGTGACATAGTTCCTGGCCCATCCGGGCAACAACGTGGACACATCTAAATTTACCTCCATCTCAGGCACCCTCTACCCCTGACAGCAATTGGCCTTCCCCCTGTCGCTTGTATGTCATGTAAATATACTCACAGTCCATTCACAGCAGCAAAAAGGGTGGGCACCCGGGACAGGGCTTTTTCAGAGGTGGCTCCCAGACTGTGGAATGGTCTCCCTTCTGAGGTGCATCAGACACCTTCATTCTACGTGTTGCCCTGGCCTTTGGCTAAGAAAAGGAACAGCCTTTTCCTCCCCACATTCACACATTGCCATGGTTTTAATATGTTCGATATGTTATTGGTTTTAATGTGTTCATTTTATATGTGTAACCTGCCCTGAGACCCTTGGGTATAGGGCGGGATAAAAATGCAAACAAACAAACAGAGGGAGGGAGGGAGGGAGGGACGGACGGACGGACGGACGGACGGACGGACGGACGGACGGACGGACGGACGGACAGACAGACAGACAGACAGACAGACAGACAGACAGACAGACAGACAGACAGACAGATAGATAGATAGATAGATAGATAGATAGATAGATAGATAGATAGATAGATAGATAGATAGATAGATAGATAGATAGATAGATAGATAGATAGATAGATAGATAGATAGATAGATAGATAGATAGATAGACAGACAGACAAGGATGGGGCTGAAAAGAAAGTCTTCAAAGGGAGCATTCCTACCTCTGTGCTGGGGTTCTGATAATGGTCTTAGTCTTCAAAAATCTTTTCTTCATATAATCTACAGACCCAACAATGACTGGAGTAGAACAGACAACATGGAGTGGTTGTAGACCTCTTCAAATCCGGTTTATTGGTAAACCAAGATAGTGGCAAAGACAGCACCAGTCCAATGTAGATGAAGCATACAAGGGAGCTACTTGGTCCTTTCTACTGACCAAGAGCAGAGATAGCTTTAATCCCACCAGTTATATGTATATGTGCTCACGTTAAGAAAATAAAGAAATATCTTAAATATCTGGATCTGAAGGTGACCAGACATGATAAATTAAAGGAATGAAATACAAAACCCATCAAGATTGGAGAAAGTGATGTAGATGTGAAATTAAGTATTCTCTGTAAACGAGACAGAATTCTGCAAGATCTATAGGACAAATTAGGAGCTCTGAAGAAAAACAAAGACCAGTTGGAATCAGTTCTAGAAGCTTTACATAGGCAAATGGATCAATGCAAGGACCAGCCACAGCCTGTAGAAAAGATTTCATATCAACAGAAACTTTTGCAGGAGGATCTTATACATACTCAGGCTGAACTTTCCAAAGAATCTACAGAGATGGAAAATGCCTGGAATGAATATCTGAAATTGGAAAAAGATGTACAATAAACAAACTAGAGCAAGTCTTACAAGAAGAGATTAATAGATCATTGTTTTCTCAGGAGAAAATGCAAGTGCAAAAAGATTTATGGAGAACTGAAGATGTTACTGCTGACCTAAGTACAAATACTGTATTTTCTGGCGTATAAGACTACTTTTTAACCCAGGAAAATCTTCTCAAATGTTGGGGTGGTCTTATACGCCAGGTGTTGTCTTCTTATAAGGCAAGAATATCCCAAACTCTATATTTTAACTGGAAAATTGGGGTTTTCTTATATGCCCAGACATCTTATATGCCGGAAAATACAGTACATCTAACTATAAAGTCATTATAGAGTCTATTAAGAATCCAGAGAGAAAAACTGTGCCTTCCTTTTCAAAGCCTCTAGTGCAGTGGTTCTCAACCTGGGGGTCGAATTACCCTTTCAGAGGGGTCATGACAAGTCTCCCGCTGCCCTTCCCTCCCACCTCCCAGCTGCTCCACCCCTGTGGTTGGTGGTCTCCACAACATGAGGAACTCCATTAAGGGGTCATGGCATTAGGAAGGTTGAGAACCACTGCTCTAGTGCCTTCATTATCTTCTGCTCTTATGTCAGTAGATAACAAACTTTCTACTCAGCAAAGAAAGAAAGAAAGAAAGAAAGAAAGAAAGAAAGAAAGAAAGAAAGAAAGAAAGAAAGAAAGAAAGAAAGAAAGAAAGAAAGAAAGAAAGAAAGAAAGAAAGAAAGAAAGAAAGAAAGAAAGAAAGAAAGAAAGAAAGAAAATGGCTCATAAAGCCATGGCAGCTAAGTGTAAATAATAACATAAGAGGAGCCCTGCTGGATCAGGCCACAGCCCATCTAGTCCAGCATCCTGTATCACACAGTGGCATCCTGCCAGTCTCTCCAACCTGGAGAGAGTACCTAGACATTAAAAGCACCTTCACAAAATGAAATGGCATCCAATAAAGTATTTTTGCCAAGGTGCCTACCCTCCATTGGAGGCACAGCCAATGGAACTCCATTTCATACTCACATAGCCAATTATCCATTTTTTCCACATCTAGCAATATCTGGATAGCTGTCAGGTTCTGTCCTCAGGAGACACACAGAAAGTCTCATAACAGTGAGCATGGCTCCACATACAAAGCAGCTGCAGAGATACTGCATTAAAATGCATGATGCTAAGACAAAATATTTTAAACATGTTGTGTATTCTTTTAGATTTGTTGAATTTTTAAAGGGTTTTTAATGTATATTCTGTTTTTAATGCTGTTTTAACAGTTGATAGCTGCCCAGAGACCTTTGGGTATGGGGTGGGTAGAAATGTAAATCAATAAATCAATAAATAATATACATGAAAATCAATATCCAACAAGCCCCACTCGTTATCATTATTCCTTAAATTTGGCATGTTCCTTTACACATTTACTTGGGAATTTTCCTTTCTTTTTGTGATTTCATATGGTGAAAATAGTTTATAGAAACTATCACTCTCCCATGAAACATTTCAGCTTATGATGAAATCACTATGAAAGTTGATTACTCCTTTGATCAACTTCCTTGCAAACGATTTCAATGGAAGATAATCCACACATATTTTCTTTCCAAAATACAAAATACCATCCCTGCTCATGAAAAGATGGTAATTCCAACCCCATAAAAATGATGAGATATGAGTTCTTTAAGTATATCTAAAGCACATTCACCTACCGATTGTACTATTTACATAATCTAGATCAGAGAAGAATACTAAAATTGTTGAGTTCCAGCAGAATTTTGTTGCTCATTTTAGGCCTAATTTACCAAACATGGTTCTTAGCGCTCAGTTGCTTTTATGTGTAATGGATTCAGCAGTGTCTTTTAGTCTGGGAATTGTGGCTCATAGAAAAACTCAGAGTATTTATTCTTTTTCCTATGGAAGTTCCCTAAAGAATTTCATGTCACTGAGGATAATGGTGCTGCTGATGCAGAGTTGAGAAATTCACAGCAGATGGATCATTCGTTTTCTTAGAAAGCTTTCTCTAAGCAATTATCATATGGCCTGAATCGTCATCTACAGAGGTGGCAAATATTATGAGTCTACTTTTGTTGGGTAGAACTGTACCCTATAGGAATGTGCACAAATGGTTATTTAAAAAAAATCATTTCTATTGAATCAAATGTAAGGAGATCCCCTTCGTATGTGGTACAATTCTAATCGGTACGCCTATCCGATATGAATGCATAAGTATTCCTTGTGTATCCGATATGTATCCCTTAACATATCCACTCTGAAAGCATCAAATTCAGCCTGAATCCACTCCTGAGGCCTTTTTGCACCACATGGGGATGGGCTCCCCATTCACACCTAAGTAGGTAAGGAACGTGTGGGCATGTGTTCCTACCTGCCTACATGTGAAAGGGAAATCCGTCCCTGTGTGGCCTAGCCCCAAAAGTGGGGCGGGACAACCCTCCCAGCCTGCTCCCTTTGGGTCAAATTTGACCCAGGGGCAGGCGAGCCTGTCTGGTCCCTTCCCTGGTTCCTGCGGGGTGTAGGAAAATGAATTAGGTCCCCTAGGGCCCACAGGAACCCTTCTGGGCAACCACACACCTGGGCACTTACCTCATGCTTGCCGGGTTCTGAAGTAGCCGGAGCGGTCAGCAGCATTGTGTGTCTTTGCGTACAGCCAGAGGCGGGGCCCACAGCTGTCAGGGAAGGAGTGTGCGAATGTGCTCCCTTCCAAACAGCTGTGGGACAGCCTGGAATGCACTTGGCTGGATGTAGAGCACGATTTCATGCTCTACACCCAGAACATGCATGGGCGCCCAGGGATGGGATAGGTCGGTTCCAAATGGAACCACCAGCCCAGTGTGGGGCCTACATGCATTCCATAGGCCCTCGTGTACAAAGGCCTCAAGTCCATGTTCAATGCTATCTGGATCTGTTGCAGATGAGACTGGCATGGCCACTTTCTCACCTCCCCAGGTTCGTGAATGTTCTGAAACATTCATTTGAATACGAATACCAATGCATGAATGTTGTATCTTTTGTTTTGTATATGAATGTCCAATTTCATACGAATTCGTACAAATGTCAAATGTTAAGAATATTCATGCATATCCCCAATTCCCTAAAGTTACAAATGTTGAAAAGTCAACAGAAAATCAGTACTGCAAAGTATCTGTACAGTTTTTATTCGCTGGATTGTTGACCTTCAATAGATCAAGATAACAGTTCACAACTAATACAGGCAAAATCTATTAACCCTTGCTAACTCAAACCTAAAAGTCAGAGGAAAATGTTAATTTGCAGTGAAGCAGTTAACAAGAATGAAGTTTAAAACAAACAAACAAAAACCCTTCAAATGTAAGGGGGGTAGTGGTGGAAGAGAATGCTTGCATAGCTTTATTCTTCATATTGAAAGTTTCAAACGCGACCCCTATGTCTCTGGGAGGCTTGCCTGGTGGGGGTTTTGACCGAAGGCTCTGATGTGCCCATGCAATGTCGGATTTTGAAATATTAAGGTCAGGGTAAAGCCCATTCCACCATGAAATCAAAAAGTCCATAATGCTGCTACCTTCCACTTCTTCATGGAGCCCACGCAGACGAAGGTTGTTCCTACAGGAATGGCACTCCAGGGCAAGGATATGATCCTCCATAATGTCCATTTCACTAACCAATTCCTCAACTTGGCAATGTACCTCTGCTGCCCTGTCGAATGCAGCTGAGGCAGTCTCTTTAATTTCTGAAATAGCTGAATTAATACTGTCCATCTTATGGTTAAACTGGGCATACATTTCTCCCATTTCTTCCTTAATTGTTTGTTTTTTTACTTGAGCAATAAGTTCCTTTGAGTCAATCATGATCTTACCCTGCTTTGCAGAGGCTTCAGTATGTTGAGTGCAGGCCTGTGCATCTGGGGCTTGAGTAAATCCGGAGCTTACAGGGCTCGTTGCCATTTTAGCTTTAGGATTCACAGCTTGGGCTCTCTTCTGCCGCTGCCTGGTATTTCTTGTTGACCCTCCCGTTTTGGAAGGTATGCAGTCTAGGACAATGATGGTGAACCTTTTGAGCTGGGTGTGTCAAAATTCACAAGAAAACCTAGCTTAACTCCAGTGCTGTGTCACATCTAGAAATATCCATAATTTTGTGATATTTGTAGCTCTAGTAAAAAAAGTTATATTTTTGATATATGCATTTTATTAAAAGCAAAAACAAATAATTATTTACATTAGGGACTTTTGTTGCTGAATTTCATTTGCTAAATCTTCAATTGAAAGTTGGTGACCATGTGCGTCACCCAAAAGGGCTTGGCGTGTCACCTGTGACACACGTGTCATAGGTTGGCCATCACTGGTCTAGGAGGAGGGGGAAGTCTCTCCCCTTCTTCCTAGTGAGTTTTGGCAATAACTCACTAGAGCAATAAACGCGGCAGGGGGGATCGGAGCGGCATGAGCTAGCTGCTGCTTGAATTCCTGGAGAGTTCAAGGAGTGAGCTTACTGACATGATTATTTTGTGGGACCTGAAATGTAATGACCATTTGCTTACAATTTTTTTTTTTAAGTTAACAACCAAGAAAAGAAAGTACCTGACTTCTGGATGAACCCAGATCTGTAAAACAAAGAATAGGTAACTTTCAAGAGGGCCTTTTGGTTTAGTGGTTAGGGAGCCAGACTCTTAATTGGAAATATCAGGCTTGATTCAGCACTCCTCCATGAAGCCAGCTGGGTGGCCTTGGTCTAGTCCCAGCTCTCTCTCAGCAACCACGGCACCACCTATCTCACAGGGTGTTCTGCTGTGGGAAGAAGAACAAGGTTTGTAAGCTGCTTTGAGTTCCCTTAAATGGGTGAGAAAAGCAGGGTAGAAAAGCCAACTCTTCTTCTTGTTCCTCCGTGAAGCCAGCTGGGTGACCTTGGGCTAGTCACAGCTGTCTTCTGAGCTCTCACAGGCCCACCTACCTCACAGGATATCTGTTGTGTGGAGAAGAATAGAAAGCTTTGCCAGTAGCTTTGCGTACCCTTAAATAGGTGAGAAAAGCAGGGTAGAAAAGCCAACTCTTCTCCTTCTTCTCCTTCTTCTTTTAAAAGCACAAACAGGATAAAAGGTTTTCAAACTTAAACCAGAATAGCGGGGGGGGGGGACTTTTTGTACTGATCAAATCTGAAAATACAACCTTCCAGATTTTACAGTGGTATGCCATAAGGTCAGTTGCATTAAAATATATGGACCTTAAGTCACAAGGATGGCGCAGGGACATTCCAACATTGAGCATCCATAAACAGTGAAGCCATGTCAAGAATATGTGGCAATCCACATTTCCAATAGCTGGGAGCAATAAATACTAGGGGTATGCACAGATTTTTTTGATTTTTCTTTTTTTTTTTTTGCATTCAAATTTGAGTCAAATTGAATCTCAAGACATTAAATTCAATTTGAATGTTTAAAATCGAAATGCAACAAGAACCAATCCAAATTCGTTACATTCTAATCTATTCGTTTGAATGTTGGATACAAATTTGAAGATATAAATGTCGACAACATTCCTATTTAAAGATAGGAATGTCGACAACATTCGTATGTGTTATACTTATCTGTACACATTTCGTATGCATCCCATCTTATCCTGTATGCATCCCATTTTAGTTCCATATTATAAGTGCAGATGCATACAGATACATGCACATCCTAAAAAATACTAAAGCAAAAGCAAAATAAAGGTCTTTAAAATCATGAAAGAAAAAAATATGTTCTTTATATGTGCACTACTGAACATTAGATTTTTTTCCCCTTACAGTTCTGCTTTTCCAAATGCCATTTAAAAATGAAGCAGGGACAAATAAGCAAGCAAGTGACTGGAGTCATTCTGTGCTATTATCAAATTGATTTATTATTCCACACTAATGCTTTAGAATTACATCGCTTTCCCAAATATTCTCCAGAATGCATTCTTTACCACTTTGTTCCTCAGGCTATAGATTAAAGGGTTCAGCATTGGGATCACCACTGTGTAGAACAAAGAAGCCACTTTGTCTTGTTCCAGGGCATGTGCAGAGTTGGGCCTCAGATACATGAAGAAAATTGCTCCATAGAATAAACTGACTGCTGTGAAATGGGACGTACAGGTAGAAAAGGCCTTCCACTTTCTTTCACGCGAGTGGATCTTCAGAATGGCAAACAGGATCTGTGCATAGGAGATCAAAATGATCACTGTAGTCCCTATACAATTTATACTAACTTGTGCAAATAGTACAGTCTCATTGATATAGACGTCAGAGCAGGAAAGTTTCAGCAGTGGTGGGATGTCACAGAAAAAGTGATCAATCACATTGGGCCCACAAAAAGATAAAGTAAATGTAAATGTTGTTTGTAAAACTGCATAAAAGATTCCAAGAAAATATGAAGCAGCTACTAGACAGAGACACCGTTTCCTTGACATGGAGTTGGAATAATGCAAAGGGGAACAGATGGCCACATATCGGTCATAGGCCATTGCAGCCAACAGTAGACATTCAGAACTCCCACATATAACAAACACAAACATTTGAGCAGCGCACCCACTGACCGCAATGCTTTGCCTTTCTGTTAAGAGGACCACCAGCATGTTTGGGGTAATGGCCGATGAATAGTTAACATCCACAAAAGCCAAGTGGCTGAGAAAGAAGTACATGGGAGTGTGAAGCTCAGGATCCCTTCGGATTAATAAGATTATCCCAAGGTTACCTATCAAAGTGACAAGATAGATAAGAAGAAAGAAAAAGAAAAGAGGCATTTTCAGCTCCTTTTTGTCTGTGATTCCCAAGAGAACAAACTCAGTGACTCTTGTGTGATTCCAGGGAGCCATTTATTCTACAGTGAATTTTCTGTTGGAACAAGGAAAAGAACAGAAACAGGATTTACAACCTATTGTGAGAAGCATATTGTAATTTGACCTGGTTTCTTTTTTTGATTTTTTTAATTATAACATCTACATTAACAATCTAGTTTTTTAGGCTATTTCTACACCCACCTGGCCTAGAATGTGCAAATTATCTCAGTCCAGTAGGTTCTAGGATAATACTACTACTACTAATAATGATGATGAAAATGATGATGAAGAAGAAGAAGAAGAGAGTTGGCTTTTCTACCCCATTTTTCTCACCTATTTAAGGGTACACAAAGCTGCTGACAAAGCTTTCTATTCTTTTCCCCACAACAGATACCCTGTGAGGTGGGTGGGGCTGTGAGCGCTCAGAAGAGAGCTGTGACAAACCCAAGGTCACCCACCTGGCTTTGTGGAGGAAGAAGTAGAGTTGGCTTTTGTATCCCACTTTTCTCACCTATTTAGAGGGACTCAAAATGGCTGACAATCCTTCTGTTCTTCTCCCCACACTGGCTGATGTCAATGTTGAGACACATCAACACTAGGAGATCGGGGGTGTCATATGTCCCAATACACCATGGCAGCAATGTGGACATATCTGAATCCCCATCTCATGCATTAGGTCTCTTGGCAAACCAGATAGTGGCCAGAACAGCACCAGTCCAATGTACACAAAGCATACTAGGGAGCAGAGAGAGCATTAATCCCACCAGCTATATGTATATGTGATCATTTTAAGGAAATGACATGTAAAGCCATGGCGGCTAAGTGTAAATACATACCTTGCAATTCCTATTGATAGGAGGCTGCATCCACATGGCTTTTTTTTAATAAAGAAAAAAAATATCACCATACCGTTTATAGATGGTAACATGTGGCAACTTCTGTCTGTGTTCCCATTCCATTTCCAATCCATACTTTGAAAGTATATTTTCTAGACTTTAATGGGGATTAGAAGTGGGATGAGAACATTAGCGTTCTCTGAGCTACTTTTCAATGAATGTATGTTTCAGTTTGAAACCCTCTTCAGTCAGATTTGGAGTATGTTTATCTTTTCTTAGCATCTTCAGGTTGACGATGGGAAACTCAGACTGAGGATTAGCACTCAGTGTGGAAAGGCATGAACTAGAGCCTGGTTTTCCCTCACTGCCCTTCTGTTTCCACTGTACAGGAAGTTTGTGCTATATCAATCTTGGATAGGTAAGATCCTTATAGCAACTAAGGGTATATCCAGACTCATTAATAGTGTGCAGTGGAATGCATGGTTGTGGTAGGGGCGTCATACACCATGATCGACGGACTATAGTGGTGACACATTATCCCCTTGTATCTGTGAATTTACCTTAATGTGGGCAGGAGAACACTCATTTTGCAGCATAAGGTAAATTCAAATCTTCCCACCAGTGTGGACGGAATGGCGAGAAGAGCCAACAAGAGCAGGAAGGGCAGCACAACTCCCATTGGCTGCCTTATCCCACATGACAGCGCTCCAGACTCAGCTCTCACAACTTCCTATGGGAAGCTACAGAGCTGTGTTTCAAGTGGGGATGGTATGTCATAGTTCCACAGCAGGTAAGCTGCAATTTTTCTTATAACTATGGATTTATTCTGCAAGTCTGGAAGCAGCCTAAGAAAAAGCGGGGCCAGGCAGAAACAGACATATTATACATGCTGAAGTAGCCTGGCAAACCAATAAATGGCAGCATCCCCACCCACAGTTATTTTCTTTCCAAAATACAAAATACCATCCCTGCTCATGAAAAGATGGTAACTCCAGCCCCGTACAAATGATGAGATATGAGTTTTCTAAGTATATCTAAAAACATATTCACCTGCCAGTTCTACCTTTTATATTAATCCAAATCGAAAAAGAATAATAAAATCTTTGCGTCCCAGCGTAATTTTATCATTTTAGCCCTAGTTTCCGAAACACGGTTCTTAGCGTTCAGTTGCTTCTATGCAGAATGGATTCAGCAGTGTCTTTTAGTCTAAGAATTGTGGCTCATAGAGAAACTCAGAGTATTTATTATTTTTCTTACGGAAGTTCCCTGAAGAATTTCATGTCACTGAGGATAATGGTGCTGATACAGAACTGAGAAACTCCCAACTGATGAATTATTGGCTCTCCGAGAAAGGATTTCCCTAAGCAATCAAAATACACACTTAACCCTCTTGTCCAGAGTTGAAGAATATTATGATTTTTCATTGTGGGCGTAGATTTGTACCCCAAAGTCACAAAGCTGACAAGTCAATACAAAATCAGTACTGCAAGATATCTGTATAGTTTTTATTCTCTGGATTGTTGATCTCTGGATGATCAAGAGAACATTTTGCAACTAACTAGGGGTGTGCATGAATGCAATTTTCAGGATTCAAGTTGATTCAAATTGAATATCTGAAAATTTGAATTGATTTAAATCTTTAAAATTTGAATGTATTCACATTCTAGTCTATTCAACTATATTTGAATATATTTGTTCAAATTTTTTATTTGAACTTGCACATACAAATGTTGACAGGATTTGTATGTGTCTGTACACGTCCGTAAACATCTGAACGCATCCCGTATTTATCCCATATGCATCCTGTTTTCATCCCGTAGGGATCCGTACAGATGTGATAAAGATGCATACGTGCAAGTACCCATTGTATATCTACCCGTTTTAATGTTTAAATTTGAATTTATAGATATTCAATTCAAATTTCAAAGTCCAAATTCGAACAAATGCTATCAGATTTTGAATGTTTCGAATATTCATGCACATCCGTAGTTCTGAGCTGGAGTGTTTGCTTTTGGCGAGAAGTGGGATAGAGAAATGAAAGTTCCTCAGCCTTAAAGTTTCCATCTCAGCTCATGACACAAGGACCCAGAAGTGGGCCATTTTTGGCAACTCCATCATTATTAGCAAGATAATAGCCATAGGGTGTTTTTCCACCGCAGCCCTTAGATCCGGATCTAAGAAGATCCGGATCTAAGGTATGGGGGTACATTCCTTAATCCGAATCTAGTAGATCCTGATTAAGGGAAGCACCCAATGTGTTTCCACAGGAGGCGTAGCACCCATTAGGATTGGGTGCTAACCCTCCTGCCGTGGAAACACCTTTGCACCCATGTGGGGAATCCAGATCAACCCCCAAGGGGTCGGTCCGTCATCCCAGGTGTCTCTGAGGATGGGGGGGGTGCGATCTCTGAAGTCCCAGCTTCAGAGTGATTTCGGAGTCATTTCGAAATTATTTTGAAATGACTCTGAAGTCCCTCTGAAGAGATCGCCAAGGGCTTTGGAGAGGCTCCAGAGCTGTCAGCGCGATCCTTGTCCTATTAGCGCAGACCGCACGGACTCCTCTCTGAAGTCCCTCCAAAGAGATTGGCAGAGACTTTGAAGCTGCTCCAGAGTCCCTTCAGACTGCCTCCGAAGGCTGCACTGATCTCTTTGGAGAGACCGGTGGCAAGACTCCGAAGTCTCTGCCGATCACTTCAGAGGGACTTCGGAGTCTCGCTGCCGGTCTCTCCAAACAGATCAGTGCAGCCTTCAGAGGCGGTCTGAAGGGACTCCGGAGCGGCTTTGAAGTTTCTGCCGATCTCTTCAGAGGGACTTCAGAGTCACTTCAGAATGATTTCAAAATCCACTCTGAAATCACTCCGAAGCTGGGACTTCGGGGCTCCCCCCCATGGGTGCATCCCCTCCCCCTAGCCTCCTCTAGACCCCATTGCCTGTTTCATGCAGAAACAGGCTCCCTTTAATACAGATTTTCTGGGAGAAGACCCCATTGTAGACCCCATTAATGGGATCTACAGAAAATCCAGATTAAAGGGCAGAAAGTACCCATTTGATCCAGATTTCCCCCACGGCAGTGGAAACAGTCGGGTCCCAAAAGGGTGCCGTGGTGGAAATGGGGTCATCCAGCTCACACCCAAATGGGTCCTTAACAGGTGCAAAAATGGGTACTTTTTGACAGTGGAAAAAACACCCAGATACACCTTTTGTAGCAAACATGGGCCGTTTCTGTGCTTACCTGGGCAGATCTGTAGTGGTGGGTTTTTTTTAACACTTAACTTCCCTGGGGCAGGGTTAGATCAGGGATGGAGGACTGTGAACACCAGTCCTGCCCAAAACCTATCTTGAACTTAACCTGTGACAGGGTAACTATGAATGATGACATCTGGAAGTATCTACTTCACTGCAGCAATGGCCACACATGACTGTGCAGCCACAGCATGGGGCCCTCAGTATGATGCAGAACTTCAAGGACCAGATTCCATAAGGACTGGATACCAAAGATCTGGATCTCTTAAATCTGGATTAAAGGAGGTATGTGCAAAAAGGTCCATGGTGGGGACTCCATATGTCCGCATGGGAAACACCGTTAAAGTAGTCTAGCATTAATCTGGATTCAAGGGCCCAAAGACCCAATTAAATCCAGATTTTGCCAGTGCTCCTCGGTACAACACATTGAGAATGGGGTCGTAATGCAGTCCTTAAGAGGTCTTGTGTCCAAATGGTACGTAAGAGATCCATGCCAATCAAGTACCTATCTGGTTCCTAATGGGTTCCTAATGGGGTCTTTGGGTGCTTCTGCACAGGGGCAAAAATAAAACGGGATCTACGGCACCCGGATTTATTAAAACCGGCTCCCTGAGGAACCGGTTTTAATAGCCTGGTGTGTACGGTAGATCCGGTTTTGCGGGGTAGATCCAGATCTAAGAGATCCGGATCTACCCCGCGCCCATGCCTCCGCACGCGTGGTGCTGATCCGGATTGGAGGCAGGTGCTGTGCGGACACATGGCACCCGTCTCCGATCCGGATCGGAGGGCCCTCCCCCGGGCCGCCGCGATTGGCTCACCGGAGCCAAGCATGGCAAGCCGGGGGACCTCGCTGCCGCGGCTTGCCCTTGCCCCAGAAGTGGCAGATCGCTGCTTCTGGAGCCAGGGCAAGCCTCCCAAAAGCCCACCGTAGCCCACCCTTGGGGGAGCACAGTGGATCTCCTCCTTACCTGGTCTCCGTCGCCTGAAACTGAAAGCAGGCACGCAGGATGCGGCGTGCCTTCGCCCTGCGTGCCACCCTGCCAGATCTAAGGGCTGTGGTGGAAAAACACCAGTTGTCAACATTCGTATCATCAAATTTTTATCAAATATTCATGCAAATAGATACAAATGTATTCAGATGTGCTCTTACTGTAAAAGTTCATTTTTTTCTATTTGTACAAATTCAGATATTCGAATATTCAATTCCAATCGAATGTTGAAAATTGCATTCGTGAACGCTCCTACTTTTCTGTTATCAGATGGATTTATTATTCCACCCTAATGCTTTAGAATTACATCGCTTTCCCAAATATTCTCCAGAATGCATTCTTCACCACTTTGTTCCTCAGGCTATAGATTAAGGGGTTCAGCATTGGGATCACCACTGTGTAGAACAAAGAAGCCACTTTGTCTTGTTCCAGGGCATGTGCAGAGTTGGGCCTCAGATACATGTAGAAAACTGCCCCATAAAATAAACTGACCGCTGTGAGATGGGACGTACAGGTAGAAAAGGCCTTCCACTTTCTTTCACGTGAGTGGATCTTCAGAATGGCAAACAGGATCCGTGCATATGAGATCAAAATGATCATTGTAGTCCCTACACAATTTATACTAACTTGTGCAAATAGTACAGTCTCATTGATATAGACATCAGAGCAGGAAAGTTTCAGCAGTGGTGGGATGTCACAGTAAAAGTGATCAATCACGTTGGGACCACAGAAGGATAAAATAAAAGTAAATGTTGTGTGCAAAACTGCATAAAAGGTGGCAAGAAAATATGAACCAGCTACTAGACAGAGACACCGTTTCCTTGACATGGTGATGGGATAATGCAAAGGGTAGCAGATGGCCACATATCGGTCATAGGCCATTACAGCCAACAGCAGACATTCAGAACCTCCACATATAATGCACAAAAACATTTGAGAGGCGCACCCACTGACCGCAATGCTTTTTCTTTCTGTTAAGAGGACCACCAGCATGTTGGGTATAATGGCCGACGAATAGTTAACATCCACAAAAGCCAAGTGGCTGAGAAAGAAGTACATGGGAGTGTGAAGCACAGAATCTCTTCGGATTAATAAGATTATTCCAAGGTTCCCTACAAAAGTGGCAACATAGATGAGTAGAAACAAAAAGAACAGAGGTATTTTCAGCTCCTTTTTGTCTGTGATTCCCAGGAGAACAAACTCAGTGACTCTTGTGTGATTCCTTGCAGCCATTTCTTCCACAGTGAATTTACTGTTGGAACGAGAGAGAGAAAAGTCCCCCAAAGAGAATTTACAGATTTATTTGTAAACAGATCGTGTTTCTTGTGACTTAGCCCATTTCTGCACTCACCTTCACTAGAGCAGGACCCTCTGACATCTTGCAAGCAAAGGCGTGCCCAGTGTGGTACCTTGGACTTGCTACTTGTTGCTAGGTATGAAAAATCAACACTGGGAAGAGGGCTTGGGCTTTTAAGCTAAGGCATTTTCTGATAAACTGGGTTAAGGATCTGTTGAACCATAACAGCAAATGAAGTCTATTAGGAAGATGCCGAGCGCAGATTAGGGGTGTACACAAATGCAATTTTTGGGATTCAATTCTGTCCAAATTCAAGATAGGAATCAATTTGAATGTTTAAAATTCAAATGTATTCACATTCAATTTTAATCAAATACATTCAAATCTATTTGTAAGAGTTTTTGATTTGTATTTGAAGATACAAATGTCCACAACATTCGAATGTGTCCGCAGGTATCCGTAACGCACCCATACGCCTTCGTACACGTCCCATTTTTATCCTGTATGCATCCCACTTTCATTCTGTACATGTGTGTACAAATGCGTATGGATACGAATATGTTGCGTACAAATGATCTGAAAGATTCAAAAATGCATTTGAATGTTATATTTGAATGTATAGACATTCAGTTTGAATTTGGATGTCTGAATTCAATCGAATTTGATCGAATTTTGGATGTTTCAGATATTTGTGCACAACCCTAGTCCAGACCAAAGGTGTTTTCGCACACGCCATTTTAGTACGTGTGGAAGACAGCTCCGGACACGGCATACGCATTGGCTCAGCGGGGCTTGCGCTCCGACGTGTCCGGAGCTGTCTTCGGCGCGTTCGAGATGTAGAGCACTTTAAAGTGCTCTACATGCGTTCGGGCGCGCACGAACTGCCCGCAGGCATTCGGGAGGAGAAGCATTCGCGCCTGCTTCTCTCTCCCTAACAGCTGCGGGCTCGCCTCCCACGCCGGCACGGCTTTGACAATCAGCTGTTTTCAGCCAGCGCCGGCTGAGGGGGCCTCCTCAGCTGTCTCCCTGCCCCTTTCTGGCGTTTGCCGGCTAAGACAGCTCACGATGCTTTGAGCATTCGCACACGGGCGCGCCGGAACGCGTTTACACGCATCCCTGCGCCCCTCTGTGTGAATGCTCAAAGCGTCGTGAGCTGTCTTAGGCTTCCCGTCCTACTCCCGTTCCAAATGGAACGGGAGTAATGCGAAAATCCCTCAGGTCTCGAACGGGTCTTAATACCAACAGTTACATATGTACGTAGCCATTTTAAGAAAATTACATGTAAAGCCATGACAGCTACAGTAGGTACAAATGCATCCTTTGGCAATTCCTGCTGATACAAGACTGCACCTACATGCATTTTTTTTTTATTTTAGAAAGACTCAAACTGACCTTTAATCTGTATTAGAGAGGGTGGGAACACGAATGTTCACACGTCATCAACTCTGAATCACTTTTGAACTGCTTTTTATTGTATGTAGATGCACCCCATGTTTCCAATTATTTTAAGACTCTCTTTAGTCAGGTTGGGGCATGCTCCATTATCTCTTCATCTTAGCGTTTTGAGCATGGGAATAGCTAAGTGAATATCAGCACACTCTCCTGCTGATTCTACTGAACACGTTGGCTTTGCCGTATCATTCACAGAAGGGTCAGATCCTTATGGAGGAAGACAGACAGACATGCTGAAGTAGCCTAGCAAGCTAATAAATTGGCTGCATTTCCAGTGTGTCACCCAACTCACAGGGTGTTCTGGTGTGGGGAGAAAACCAGAAAGCTTTGTCAGCAGCTTTGAGTCCCTTTAAATGGGTGACAGAAGTGGGTAGAAAAGCCAATTCCTCTTCTTCTTCCCCTTCTTATCTGGAGGGGTGCTTTCCCAAGGGGACCAAACCACGGTTTCTCCATGCAAAGAGGCAAGATGGATCCCATGTCAAGCTCACCACTCAAAATCACCTTGCTGGGAGGTATCTTCTATTACAAGGCATGGTTTCTTACGCTCAGCAAAAATGCCTTGCTAATAAATGCATAAGAGCATAAGAGAAGCACTGCTGGACTGGGCAGCAACCTATATAGTCCTGCATCTTGCTTCACACCAACTTCTTCTGGGCAACTGTGAGCCAGTTTGGTCTAGTGGTTAGGGAACCGGACTCTTATCTGGGAATACTTGGTTTGATTCTACCCTCCGCCATGGAGCCAGCTGGGTGACCTTGGGCTAGTCACAGCTCTCTTCTGAGCTCTCACAGCCCCGCCTACCGCACAGCATGTTCTGTTGTGGGGAGAAGAACAGAAAAGCTTTGTCAGTCGCTTTGAGCCCCCTTAAATGGGTGAGAAAAGTGGGGTAGAAAAGCCAACTCTTCTTCTTCTTCTCAAGCAGAAGACAAAGGCAAAATCTTGACCTGCTTTTGACCTGCAAATGGCCCTCAGAGGCATTCTAGCTGCCTCTCCAACCTGGAGGGAATACCTAGGCACTGATTGCACTTTCAAAATCTGAAATGGAGCCTTTTTTTTTCCTGTTTACCTATCCCCCAGCCTTCTCCATGCTGAAGGGCTGACAGGGCTAGTAGAACTTCATTTCATAGTCACACGACCACTTATGCCACCTGTTCTGAACCAAGAATCTTATGGAAAGCTGTCAGGTTCTGTACACATGAGACACAGAGAATTAGTGACCATAGCTCCAGATATAAAGCAACCTCAAACATAGTGAATGAAAATATATGATGCCAAGACAAAATATGCATAGTATGGGGGAAATCAACATCTAAAATCTGCTATGGGCTTTTCCCAGTTTTTTTTTTTTGGGGGGGGGGACCAGCAATGTTCTTTTCTTTTTTTGATTTAAAGTAGGGGAAAAAAAAGTTTCCAAAAACTGTCTCCCATGAAACCTTTTCAGTTTGTGATGAAATCACCATGAAAGTTGGTTACTCCTTCCAAGTAGAGATGTGCACGAATATTCATAGCATTCAAAATTTGGACAAATTCATACAAATTTGGACATTCATAAACAAACTGAATGTTGAGACATTCAAAAATAGACATTTGTATTTGTTCCATTTGTGAACCTGTCAAGGTGGGAAAGCGTCTGCACCAGTTACATCTGCAATGGATCCAGAATGTATTCAAAGTGGCTTGAGAGCAGATTCAAACGCTTTCAGAGTGAAAATGTAGGGATTTACATACTGGATAAGTATGGAATATGTAGCAAATAATACATATAGGGTATGGGATACATACCAGATACATATCAAACATTCTTATTGGATACATACTGAACATTCGTATTGATGAGAATCCTACCACATTCAAAGGAGATCTGTTCAAATGAATATTAATTTTCTTGCAGTTAATTCGATACAAATGGAATGCAAAAAAACCATTCGTGTTCATCCCTACTTCCAGAAATATCCTCACAACTGATTTCAATAGAAGATAATCCACTCTTTATTTTCTTTCCAAATTATCTTCTTCACTCATGGGCCGCATCCCCATTATAAGCTTAATTCGGTTTCCCTAAACCGAAATAATAGAACCGGATGCAAACACGAATTTGCCTGTTCCCATTACTTTAAATTTAATCACATTCAATCAGGATACTGAGGATCGTACATGGCATACATGACTCAAGTGGCTACTTTTTAAAAGCTGCTTTTTGGGGCTGCCCTGGCCTCTTCCTCCTGGCGTGAACGCGCCACCCATAACGGACCCCTTCACGGAGCCTGGCTGGGTGGCTGCCGCTTGCCTGGATGGAGGAAAAATAGCAACGGGCAGCCAGTGATTCTCCCCATTTCCCAGGGCACACAGCAGCGGCGGCAACTCAAGCCCCCTTGCTTTAAACATTCACATCTCCCAGAACCTGCAGCTGCTTTCCTTTCCCCTTTAAAGGTCAGAACTCCAAAGAGCTAGAATTGCGCAAAATTGCAACATCATTATCAGGTGCGAAGTGGTTGGATTGCTACAGTGTAGCGGCTGCTTTAAGGGGTGATTTTTTACACTGAAATCACTATCTTTGGAAGCAAGCTATTGGGGGAGGGAAACCCTTAACATGGATACTGATCCCTTAAAATGGTATGGTCCCCACAGTAAAAAGTGTAACACATATTAAGCACACAAACTGGAGTGAGACCTGTTGAAATGGAGGTTAACATTTACAATGCTTTGGGGCGATATAACACGCAGAAAGCGTGTTAAGCCAAACTGACATGGGGTCTGCGAGGATTGAAAATGGTTTGAAACCGAAATAAGCTTGTAATGGGGATGTGGCCATGAAGTTAATAGTAACTCCAACCGCATACATACGATGAGATATGAGTTCTCCAAGTATATCTAAAAACACATTCACCTTCTTGTTCGCAATGTTTATAATAATCCAGAATAGGAAAAGAATAGGAAAATCCTATTAGAGTTCCAGCATATCTTGTTTACCATTTTAGAGCTTATTTCCTGAACATGTTTCTTAGCATCCCCTTGCTTCCCTGTGGGGTAGGTTCAGAGTGTTCTTTAGTCTGAGATTTGTGTCTCATATGAAAAACTAAGACTATTTATTCTTTTTCACATGGAGATTCCCTAAGGACTTTCAATTCACTGTGGAATTGCTGCATCTGAGCAGAGAAATTCACAGTAGGTGAGTCATTGGCTTTCCAAGGCTTTCCCTGAGCAACTAAATTGCACACTTAAGCATCACCTACAGTGGTGAAGAATATTATGATTTTACTTTTTTGGGGGGCATGGGGCGCCAGTGCCAGCAATTGCAACAGGCCACCACTGTCGCCACCATCATCACCATTGCCCCCTCCCCCCGACGAGGTTTCTTTGCTGCTGGGGCATCAGTAATGGGAGGAGAAGGCAGCGAGCACATCAAAGAGGTGACGATCATGCCTGCCAGCTGAAGCGGGCAGCCACAATTCACCCCCCCCCAAATGCAGCCATGGAACTGGGACAGGACTCCCTACTGGGGCCTGATCAGGGCCTCATGAGGCTTCCTGCAATGTCCGTATGGCAACCTGCTTAGCACTCATAGCAAACGGGTGTTAGAGGGTCCATGTGGATGTACGGGGTCCTCCTGGAGTTCTGGGTCTTCAAGGACTGGATCCCAGGGAGGACCCCCATCTCAAAGATCTGGATCTTCTAGATCCAGATCTTTGAAGGTCTAGGCAAAACAAGGGCATGTTCCTGACAGTTTTAGGCTGCATCCAGTAGGGATGTGCATGAATGTATTTTTTGCATTCCAATTTGATTTGAATAGAATAGTCAAAAATTTGATTATATTTGAATTTCAAAGATCCAGATATTCGGAAATCCAATTTGGATCCAAATGTACGAATGTTAAGATTCGTATCAGAAATACGAATTTGTGCAAATACGTATTTATCTCATATGCATCCTGTTTTCATCCCACATTATATGCACAATACATATAATTATCATGCACATTCCCATATGATAGACTTGGATCTACTCATTTGAATTAATCAAAAATCCGATTCCAATTTGAATGTCAACATTTGACGGATTCGAATCGGATTTTTGAATTTTCAAATATCCATGCACATCCCTAATCCAGACAGGATGCTCAATACTCCAAACTTTCTTCACACAAGAAAAGTGAAGAGTTAAAAGCTGTTGCTGTTGCTCTGCTGCCACGGCTGATCAATGGCCATGTGACTAATCACATGACCTCTGGGTCTGCAGCGGCTGTGAAGCTTCCCTCCATGTCTGGAGGCACCCTTAGGATTCGTAGCAGTCTATGTGCCCCATCTACCCCTGGTACTCTGTCCAGATAAGATGGAGCATACTGCAGATCATTGGACTCTTGATCTGGATCACTGGACTACCAGTGGAGCAGTACAGCATAGTCCAGCCCTGTTCCAGACCACACCTTGCCATGGGCCCACAGAACTGGGATGTCCTGGTCTATATATTGGAGAATTTGATGTAATTTACCATATGACTAGTCTGTGAATATGGGCTGCCATATTTATAGAAGATGATCTAACTTTCATGTTAAGCAAACTGATCAACATACAACTGAACCTCTATTCTGAGTACTGAAATACCCAGCAATACTAAAGAAACAGAAGGCTTTTCAACTACAGCCAGATGGCTGTAGTGCTCTAAGGCTGGGACATGCAGGGACCGATCCCCCATTCACATGTCTCTTACCAGCTAAAGTGCGAATGGGGCATCTCTCATGGTGTGTCCCAGCCCAGAAAAGCTGCCATGGGGGTGGGACACCCCGCCCCAGACTGTTGCCGTTGGGCCGTATAGGCCCACTAGCTGAGAGCCCAATTCCATCCCATCTTGGGGTCCCGAGGGCCCTCCTGGTTATCCCACCGCTATCAGTAGTGAAACTGGTGGGCACCCGGGAAAGGGCCTTCTCAGCAATGGCTCCCAGGTTATGGAATAGTCCCCCCCTTTGAGGTGTGTCATGCCCCTTTTCTGTATAAATTCAGGAAGGTGGTGAAGATGCACCTCTTTGCCCTGGCCTTTGGCTAATGTGATTATATTTCCCCCTGCTTCTTCTTCTTCTTCTTTTTTTTTTTTTAGTATTTTAATATGCTGAATCCTTTAAATGTTTTTAGGTATATTATTGGTTTTAAAGTTGGTTTTAATTTGTTGTTTTAAAGGTTGTTACCTGCCCTGAGACCTTCAGGTATAGGGCAAGATATAAATATAAATAATAAGAATAAGAATAAATAAATAAATAAATCAGGGCTGACAGCAGCCCATGGGGACCCCCCTGATGTCCAACCCCACTCAGGGGTCTGCACTGCCCCCGGCCCTGTGCGCGCAACCTACCTGTTCTTGGTTCGGATGGGCACATGCTGTGCCCGTGCGCAGATCCCCTGTTTCAATCAGACAAGCCTGGCACTAGACAAATTTATGGATGATAGATGTATTAATGGCTACTGGAATGGATGCCTAAGTACATCTTTCAGGCTGTGGGAACAAGCAAGGCCATTTGCTGGGACTTGAGAACAGGAGAAGGTTTGCCCTTGTCTTGATAGGATGCAGGACTATATGGACTGTGGCCTGATCCAGCAAGGCTCCTCTTGTGTTCTTACATTCTTGTAAATCCACTTTAAAATCTGTGTATATCAAGACCTTAAGATAGGTGTAGGTTATGTTCCCTGCTCTAAAGTATTTTTATGGAAAGGCCTGCCCAGTGCTTGTCTACATATTTAGCTATATAGACCTGGAATTTCACTCAGTCATGAACATCTGGGAAGAAAAATTCTGTTCACAACTTTCCTTTCCTTTATGCCTTTCTTTTCCCAAGACAATAGACTAATTTATACTGTCAACTAATTGGTAGATGTCTCTAAATATCAGGACTCATTTGTACGCCCTTGTGAATAGACTCGTAGAGGGACAAAGCTATAAATATGTGTGTGTAGTTCAATTCTATTTGAAGAGGAGCGATTCAGGAGAGATGTAAGCAGAAGAGATTAAATCCAAAGGTAGGTTTGGTAACTAACTGGCTTAGCCAATGGACAACTGACATGGTATCATAATGCATGGTAACTATTACCACGGGGAGGGAGGAAATGTACAAAATACAAGCCTCAAGTTTTCATAACTGAGAAGATAATCAAAGTTTATTCAAAGGTCAGAACAATACAGCAATCATAAGATACAAAAAACATTAAAAGGGATGTAAACAAATATTTGTAACATTGGTTATTTGTCTGAATTTTTCCAAATTTGGATATTGTACATGGATCGAATGCAACACATTAGTATGTGTTATATGTATCTGTACGCATTTTGTACACATCCCATTTTATCCCATATGTATCCTGTTTTTGTCCTGCACTATAAGCACAAATCTGTATAGATACGTATGAGATTTGTACAGACACATATGCAATACGTACATAATTGTATTTTGAATGTTTTGAATCATTAGAACAAATGCGCAAATACAAATGTACAGATACGTATGTACAAATATGTATCTGTATAATGCGTACAAAATATGTACAGATACATATAACACATACGAATGTTGTCAACATTCGTATCTTCAAATACAAATGTTGTCAACATCTGTATCTTCAGATTGGAATATATAATTTGAACAAATAGATTTGAATTTATCCGATTCAGATTTTGTTGCATGTGGATTCTAAAAATTTGGATCGAATTGAATGTTTAGATACTTGATTCGATTTGAATTCGAATGCAAAAAAAAAAAAAAAAGGTGTCTGGGACGTTTTAGTAACAGAGCCTTTTAGTTATTTTCGTTGTTTTTTTTTTTAATTTTAGACGCTAATAAAGAGTTGATTATATGATTGAAGCCTGACTGTTGGTCACCGCTGCCGTGGGAAAATAATGAGCAAGCTTAAAAAGTTACTTTCAAAGAGCAACAAACACTATCCCAAGCTGTCACTGTGTTGTGCAAAAATGTGTTCATAGAGTAACTTTTTAAAAAACAAAAAATCCAGGAGGCAGTGGTGTTCCAATGACCAGGAGTTACAAGAAAACACCTTCAAGTATCCATCGTAAGACTTTAAAATCCATCAGTTGCAAAACAGTAACTGAAGAAATAAGTGTGTTGATAAAAGCTCACCAAAGAGACGAGCAAGATATCTACTTGTGTCAAGATTCCCTTTGATAGGTGATTGGCAGTCAATGGCAGATGCCAACAACACTATGACCACCGTGAAGGAATTTGTTTTGTTTGGAATAACTGACCGCTCCGAACTATATTTCCCACTCTTTTTCATTTTCCTCCTGATCTATACCATCACCGTCATGGGAAATCTGGGCATAATCATCTTAATTCGGACTGATAGACACCTCCACACCCCCATGTACTTCTTCCTCAGCCACTTGGCTTTTGTGGATTTTTGCTATTCTTCTGTCATTGCACCAAAGATGCTGATAAATTTCTTGTCAGCCAGAAAAACAATTTCCTTCTATGCATGTGCGGCCCAGCTGGGTTGCTTCCTAACCTTCATGATCACGGAGTGTTTCCTCCTGGCCGTGATGGCCTATGACCGCTACGTGGCCATCTGTAACCCCTTGCTTTATCAGACTGCCATGTCACAGAGAGTCTGCATCCGGCTGGTAGCTGCTCCTTACCTGTACAGCTTTTCTGTTGCTTTGTTCCACACCATTGTTACCTTCCGTCTGTCCTTCTGCTCTTCTAATGTCATCAACCATTTTTACTGTGATGATCTTCCCCTCTTAGCCCTCTCCTGTTCGAGCACCACCACCAAGCAGATGCTGATCTATGTTTTTGCTGGATTCGATATGATTTGTTCACTTCTCATTGTTCTTGTTTCTTATGTGTTTATCCTCTCTGCCATCCTGAGAATCAGCTCTGCGCGAGGCAGACAGAAGGCTTTCTCTACATGTGCTTCTCACTTGACAGCTGTTTCCATCTTCTACGGGACTCTGATCTTTATGTATTTACAGCCAAGTACCAACCACTCTCTGGCCTCAGACAAAGTAGCTTCTGTGTTCTACACTCTGGTTATCCCGATGCTGAATCCCTTGATCTACAGTCTCAGGAACAAGGAAGTGAAAGACGCCCTTAAGAGAACGACAGAAAGAATCACACTTTTTCGCTAATGGATTTTTCCTTTTTGTAATTTTTATTATTATTCCTTTTGTGAAAATGAAACATTTATAACTAATATAACAAATTTCATAAATAAACAAAACACAGTAAGAACTTAACTGAGAAACAGGGCAATCAGGAAACTGTGGTTTGAGTTGTGATTTTCATTCCTAACCAATATTTAAGTGGATTGTAACTTGGAATGGATATATTTTTGGCCCTAGGAATATAGTTTATGAAATCGGTCTGCCTCTGGGCTGGATAGACAAGTAAGATGCCCCTCAGGGCCATGGGCAGGAAATTGAAGGCAAGTGAAGTTTTTGCCTTTTTTTCTGCTTGAAGCCCAAAGTAACTGGTGAGCCATTGTTTGAGACAGGATGCTGGGCTAGATTGCCTATGGCCCAATGTAGCAGAACTAATTTTATGCCCATGTTATGTTATATTATGCCCATGTTATGCCCACGTCACTTGACCATATCAAATTTCAAGCATACAAAAATAAAACCATACAAGAATAAAATCAAGTCTGTGTATATGTTGTCATTACTTACCCTCATCACCCTTACAAGGCACTCCATTAAGTTCAATGAATGATTTCCTTAGTCAGGCTGCCTTAACCAAATACAAAGCTACCTTGTATGTTACCTGAGCATTCTCTCCCTTTAAGAGGTAAGCCACTTTATGCTCTGTATTCCAGTAAGCCATATTTTGCAGGAGAGGATCCAGACATGTTGTTCTTATTTGGGAATACAGGGGACAGGTAAACAGAATATGTGGGAGATTTTCAACCTCTGGTGCCCCACAGATGCACAGTCTATCTTCATAGTGTATCTTATGGTATCTGCCGTACTTCACCATAGAATCAATCAATGGTGGGGCATCTTATAGACCAGGTATTTTTCAATCTGAAAAACGGTTTTTGTTCGTGCCAACCATTTTGATGATTTTATGTTGGAAAGACTCGCAATATCGCTTTGGGCACTGATGTCCCTTACTCACTGCTTAAAGCACTCTTTTGCCCCAGTGCTTTGCAAGTATGCCCCAGTGTTTGCAAAGACAGAAGACAGCAGGAAATTTCAGCATGTATTTTGTGGGTCCATGTATTGGTGGCCTTATTCCTGTATTGCTCTTCCAAGCACATTCTTGGTAGTCTATTTCCTGGCATGGAAAGAAGGCGTATCCAAAAATTAAAGTCTGACAGCAGGGCCTGGTATGGTATTGGTGATGCCTAGTATCCGTCTTAAAAAATGGGTCTGAGTTTGCTCTAGCTGGGAAATGTTTGAGAAACCTCAGATTTCTGCCCCATAGGTCAGCATTGGGATGAATTTGGCTCTGTATGCTGTAATGATGGGAACCAGAGAGCCTGGATGTCTGTAGTTAAACAGGTTATATAAAGAATTCAGCCCTGCTGTGGCTCTTAATACGCAGTTCTTCAAATGCGAGGACCAAGAGCCAGTCTTGGAAAAGACTACCCCTAGGTAGCGATAAGAACTGACTTGCTCAATGATATCCCTATCTAGATGTTTTATGTTATGTTATGCTAATATTAAATAAGCATTTTAGTAGCTAAGTGGGAGAGAGAGTCCTCAGAGCAGTTTTTCCTGCCCTCAGATGGCTGGATGCCATCTCCGTGTTCTATGACTCCATGTTCTATTATTTATTTATTTGTTTGTTTGTTTGTGTGTGTGTGTGTGTGTGTGTGTGTTTGTATTTCTATCCAGTCCTATACCTGCAAGTCTCAGGACAGATAATAACATTTAAAATCAGACATCTATTAAAAGAACAACAGTGTATATTAAAATTATAACAGTATCTGTAAAGTGGGAAGAGTATATTCCCATTTAACCAGAGGCCAGTGCAAAGTGGTGGTCTTCACTGCCTTCCTAAACATATGCAGTGAAAGAGCCTGACACATCTCAACAGGGAGACTATACGATAGCCTAAGGGACATCACTGAGAAGGTCCTCTCCCAGGTGCCTATTTCTTTTACTACTGAGTGTGATGGGACCACCAGGAGGGCCTCCCTTCCAGATCTTAAGGCACAGGCAGGTTGATATGGAAGAAGGCGTTCCTTTAGATATTTGGGGCACAAGTCATTTAGGACCTTATAAGTAAAAGCTAACACCTTGAATCAGGCTCAATAGCAAATCAGCAGCCAATGAAACTCTTTTAAGACCAGCATGATGTGCATCAGGCAAGCTGTCCCGGTCAGTAGTCTATCAGCTGCATTCTGCACCAGCTGCAGTTTCTGAACCATCTTCAAGGACAGCCCCATGAGGTGCACATTATAATATTACAATCGTGAGTTTATCAGAGCATGGATAACTTTGGGCAAGTCATCTCTGTCCAAAAAGGCCTCAACTGATGCACCAGTTGTAGTTGGGAGTAGGCACTCTTGGCCACAACCTCCACCTGGGCTTCAAGCATCAGTGCAGAGTCCAAGAGCACCTCAAAATTTTTCACCTGTCCCTTCCAGTGCATTACAACCCCATCAAGGACAGGATGTCTCCCAGCTACATGGATCCAAGACCCTGTGACGCACAGCACCTCTGTCTTTTATGAATTCAGCTTCAATTTATTCATTACCACCTTCAGGCACCTGTCACACACTTCATCTGCCTCTTCTGATTCAGATGCCATGGAGAGATAAAGCTGGGTGTTATCTGCATATTGATGGTACCTCGCTCCAAATCTCCTGATGACCTCTCCCAGTGGCTTCATATAGATATTAAAAAGCATAGGAGATAAGATCGACCCCTGAGGGACCCCACAAGTGAGTTCCCAGGGTGTTGAGTCAGAATCTCCCACTACCACTCTCTGAGATCAGCCATGGAGATAAGATTGGAATCAATGGAGAGCACTGCCTCCAACTCCTAAATGCCATAGCCTTTCCTAATGGATACCATGGTCAATGGTATCAAAAGCCACTGAGAGGTCCAGGAGAATCAACAGGGTTGGACTCCCTGTCTCTCACCCGGAGAAGGTCATCAACCAGTGCAACCAAGGCAGTTTCTGTGCCATAACCAGGCCTAAAGTGAGATTGAAACGGGTCTAGAAAATCAGCTTCTTCCAAGCATACCTGCAGTTGGACAGCCACAGCTCCCTTTAGTACCCTGCCCAAAAAAGATATGTTAGCCACCAGGTGGTAGTTGTTTACATCTTCTGGATCCAGGGAGGCCCTCTTCAGGATTGGTCATACCACTGCCCATTTAAGGGCCAGCAGGACCACCCTATCCCTCAGAGACCCATTCACTACTCCCTGGATCCACCTGGCCATCACTTGTGCCAGCTAGCTTTTATCAGCCAGAAAGGCAAGAGTCCAGCAAGCACATTGTTGCCCAAACCACCTCCTCAGGCCACAACAATTGAAACTGGTCCAAACAAACTGGACTAAACAGTTCTCTGGACACATTCTCTGGAATATTCCCAGTTGTGATGTCTAATCCCCCACAAATCTGAGTGGCTTTGCCCTCAAAGTGCTTAGCAAATTTGTCACAGCAGATATTACTTGGCCATTGGCCAGCCGCCCTCACGCACAGTGGACGCCGGGCCTCCCACTGCCAGAAGTCACCGCACAGCGACCAGGTAAGGACTGGATCGCAAGC
Organism: Aspidoscelis tigris stejnegeri; assembly: GCA_023333525.1. Taxonomy (NCBI): domain Eukaryota; kingdom Metazoa; phylum Chordata; class Lepidosauria; order Squamata; family Teiidae; genus Aspidoscelis; species Aspidoscelis tigris. The sequence continues at coordinate 7,475,322 of JALMGA010000003.1, forward strand.
GGGCAACCCTGGGCAGGGTGGGTGGTGGCGGCTGTGGCTTCCCTCTTGCTCAAGAAAGCCCCATCACGCCTTCTCAGGTGAAGGGGAATCCGGGGAAGCTGGCTGCTGGCCTTGCCATGCCAGCTCCGAAGGAGCCAATTGTGGAGGCCAGTGGGCAGGGCCAGCTGTCAAACAGGGTGAGCATCCGCTCTCCATCTTTGACAGCTGGGCATGCGCCGGCAATCCAGCTCTTTCCCCTGCCGTTGCGGAAGCATTTGCTTCCAAAATGGTTTCAGGGAAAAAGCCAGATGTAAGACCTCATTTTTCAGGTCTTCCATCTGGGTAGGATGTCGGCGGCAAAACTGGTTTAAGAAACCGGTTTTGCGCGTTGATGTGCAGACGTGGTGTCCTCAAAGGGGCCCTAATTCCATTCCCTTTGTGGAAGCCACGTCTTAATCCCTCCCCAAACAGGCTCTAAATCCATTTTTAGCGCCTGTGCGGAAAGGCCCTCCTACTTTGCTTGTCATTTATCGCCATCAACTAATGTCTGTTGGCTTTTTGTTCTTCAAGCCTTGCATGTTATTTCCAAAACAGTTGGACCACTGGGGGTATCCAGCTGAAGCTTTGTATTTGGAGAAGGGATTTGGAGGGGGGATGAAACCAGGAGATAGCCCATTTAGGTGTGATTTTGCCACAATGGAAGCTGTCAGATCCACTTTAAAACCCATGTATATTAAGGCCCTAAGACAGGTGTTCATTATTTTCCCCATCCTAAAGTGTCTGCCCAAATAGGCCTTCATGGTGTTTGCCAATAAGGCGTCATATTTAACTGTGTAAAACTGGTATTCCATTCAGTCCCAATATCTGGACAGATACATGTGGGCCCTTGAAGCTCAGGTGGAGGCCGTGGCCAAGAGTGCCTATTCCCACCTTTGGCTGGTGTGCCAACTGAAGCCTTTTTTGGACAGAGATGACTTGGCCACAGTTATCCATGCTCTGGTAACCTCTATTTTGGACTATTGTAATTCACTCTACATGGGGCTGCCCTTGAAGATGGTTCGGAAGCTGCAGCTAGTACAGAACACAGTTGCTAGGTTACTGAGTGGAACAACTAGCCAGATGCACATCATACCAGTCTTAAAAGAGTCTCATTGGCTGCTGATTTGCTACCGAGCCCAATTCAAGGTGCTAACCTTGTCTTATAAGTCCCTAAATGACTTGGGCCCCAAATATCTAAAGGAACCCCTCCTCCCATATCGACCTGCCCATGCCTTAAGATCTGGAGGGGAAGCCCTCCTGGTTGTTCCACCACCCTCAACAGCAAAACGGGTGGGCACCCAGGAGAGGGCCTTCTCAGCGATGGCCCCAGGCTATGGAATAGTCTCCCCCTTGAGGTGCGTCAGGCTCCCTCACTGTATATGCTCAGGAAGGTGGTGAAGATGCCCCTCTTTACTCTGGCCTTCAGTTAAATGAGGACACACACTCCCCTCCCACTTGCAGACGCTGTTGTTTTAATATATGCTTTTATCTGTTTTAATATATTTGATTTTAAATGTTGTTTCCCACCCTGAGGCCTTCAGGTATAGGACGGGGTTGAAATATAAATAATAAATAAATAAACTTCGCCTTTCTTTGTACCTTTCTTTTCTCAAGACAATTTATTAGTTCATTCTATCAACTAATTGGTTGATGTCTCTAAAGATCAGAACTCATTTGTACACTGTAGTAAACAGACTGTTAGAAGGACAAAGCTATAAATATATGTGTTTCAACTCTATTTTAAGAGGTAGGTTCCAAAGAATGAATCCAAAGGTAGGTTTGAGAACTAACTGATTTAGCCAACAGCCAAACAGCATGACATCAACCCAGCCACATCAACTCTATAGACCCAGCCACGCATCTAGTTTTTCATAACTGCCAATATAATCAGTCAGTCAGAGGGCCTGTCCACACCTTGACCCCTTCCAGCCTAGTGGAATAAATCCACAGTTAAGGGGGAAATTGAAGCTTACCTGCTGCAAAGCAGTGTCCAGGCATCCGGACTAGAGCAGCCTCCTGTAGCTTCCTCATCAGAAGCTAGGACAGCTTGAGTCAGTGTGTGTGGTCACATGGCATGAGGCACCCAATTGGAGTTGAGCTGCCCTCCCTGTTCTCGTTGGCTCTTCTTGTTGTGAGCCAGTTTGGTATAATGTTCTAGTGGTTAGGGAGCTGGACTCTTATCTGGGAATACCAGGTTCGATTCCACCCTCCCCCATGAAGCCAGCTGGGTGACCTTGGGCTAGTCACAGCTCTCTTCTGAGGTCTCACAGCCCCACCTACCTCACAGGGTGTTCTGTTGTGTGGAGAAGAATAGAAAGGTTTTGTCAACCACTTTGAGTCCCCTTGAATGGGTGAGAAAAGCAATGTAGAAAAGCCAACTCTTCTTCTTCTTCTTCCTGGATGTGGGGCTCTTGGCTTCCCTTCCCCTGAGTACTGCAGAAGGTAAGTCTTTATATGAAGTCTGTTGTTGAGCAGCAGATATCAGGGCCATTAAGTATCTGCTAAGATCCCGTCTGGAATACTCTGTACATTCTCAACATTAATAATGGTATTCATAACCACTTTCAAAGCTTAGTTATATTCTAGAAGGAGAAGCTGTTTGAGAGATAACCAATAGGAAACCAGATTTGCTCAGTTACAGGAATTAATGGGATTATTCTTGTTGTGTGTGTGTGCATACTGGGAGACACTGGAACCAGTAACTAAATATTAACAGTTATGCCTTCCCTTCTAGGAATGTGCACAAATCTTTTCTGTCTTGAATCGAATGCAAGGAAATTCATATTCATTTGAATACGTCTCCGAATGTCGTAGGGTTCATATTCAATATGAATGTTCAATCCCATGCGGATCCCATACGAATACATACAGATTAGGAATGTGTAAGAATATTAAGATTAATATGATATTGTAAACTGCCCTGAGACCTTCGGGTATAGGGTGGGATAGAAATACAAATAAATAAATAATAAATAAAACATTTGAAATTCAATCAAATTAGTTCAAAGTTGGGCATTCAAATTCAAATTGAATTTTTTTTAACATTCAAATGGATTCAAATGTTTTTAATCATTCATACAGTACAATTATTCAGACATTTGTATGTGTACGGATATGTATGCATTACATACGTATCCATACACATTTTATTTGTATCTGTATGCATTTGTACAGATACGTACGGGACAAAAATGGGATGTGTACAGACATACAAATGTTGTCAACATTTGTAGCTCCAAATACCAATCAAATATTTCTATGAATAGATTCAAATGTACTCAAACTGAATCGAATGTGAATACATTTGTATTTTAAACATTCAAATTGATTCAAATATTTGGATATTAGATTCAAATTGAATCGAATGTCAAAAACTGCATTCATGCATACCCCTATTACAGATAGCATGCGAATCCCATGCGAGTCAAATACAAAGCTTCATACGAATATATCAAAGCATTCAATTTGAATTGGAACGTCCAAATTCAGCCGAATTTGTATGAATATTTGTATGTACAAATATTTGTATGTACAAATATTTGTATGTACAAATATTTGTATGTACAAATATTCTTGCACAGCCCTATTCCCTCTATTTCCTACTAGCCTACTTCCAATCTCAATATAGTGCTTGAAATACACCTGGGTGTTTGTAAATATTTCAAAGGAGGCCGTGTGTAGACTTGTTTGATTTCTGCCCAGAGGTCTGAATGTCAACGGGGAGAACCTCAACCAATCCTTATGTATTATCAGGATGTGCATGGATAGTCGAAAATTCAAATATCTGATTCAAATCCATTGAAAGTTGACATTCAAACTCGGACCGGATTTTTGAAAATCCAAATTTGCACATTTGAACTCAATTCAAATTTTTGAAAATCCGATATGGATTTTAAGATAATTCAAATGTGTAAATTTGTATCTGTCGTATATGAATCTACGCCAAAATTATCTCGTGCTTAAAATACGGGATTAAAATGGGATGCATATGGGATAATATGGGATGCATATGGATTTTTATGGAATGCACACACATACGTATAACAGATATGAATGTTGTTGACATTCGTATCTTTAAATATGAATCTGACATTTGAATGTACGGATTCGAATGTTACGGATTCGAATTGGATTTTATGACATTCGGAAATTAAATATCTGAACCAAATCAGATTTTTTGACATTCAAATCTACTCGGATTCCAATGTCAAAAACACATTTTCGCATTTCCCTAATGTATTGCAACAATGTCAGAGATAGCAAAATGGGCAAGATCCTACTACATCCACAGTACTTTGAGGGTGTTGTAAAAAAAAAAGTTGATAATTTAAGTTTCTTTGCAGTTTAATGATGAAGGAAATTTGCAGCATACTTTAAACAATGCTTTTCTTACAACATTTTAGGAGGCAGTGGTGTTCCAACAACCAGGAGTTACAAGAAAATGCCATAAAGTATCAAGACTTTATAAGCCATCAGTTTCAAAACAGTAAGTGAAGAAATAAGTGTGTTGATAAAATCTCATCAAAGAGACGAGCAGGATACCTACTTCTGTCAAGATTCCCATTGGTAGGTGATTGGTAGATGCCAATCAATGGCAGATGCCAACAACACTATGACCACCGTGAAGGAGTTTGTTTTGTTTGGAATAACTGACCGCTCCGAACTATATTTCCCACTCTTTTTCATTTTCCTCCTGATCTATACCATCACCGTCATGGGAAATCTGGGCATAATCATCTTAATTCGGACTGATAGACACCTCCACACCCCCATGTACTTCTTCCTCAGCCACTTGGCTTTTGTGGATTTTTGCTATTCTTCTGTCATTGCACCAAAGATGCTGATAAATTTCTTGTCAGCCAGAAAAACAATTTCCTTCTATGCATGTGCGGCCCAGCTGGGTTGCTTCCTTACTTTCATGATCACGGAGTGTTTCCTCCTGGCCGTGATGGCCTATGACCGCTACGTGGCCATCTGTAACCCCTTGCTTTATCAGACTGCCATGTCACAGAGAGTCTGCATCCGGCTGGTAGCTGCTCCTTACCTGTACAGCTTTTCTGTTGCTTTGCTCCACACCATTGTTACCTTCCGTCTGTCCTTCTGCTCTTCTAATGTCATCAACCATTTTTACTGTGATGATCTTCCCCTCTTAGCCCTCTCCTGTTCCAGCACCACCACCAAGCAGATGCTGATCTATGCTTTTGCTGGATTCAATATGATTTGTTCACTTCTCATTGTTCTTGTTTCTTACATTTTTATCTTCTCTGCCATCCTGAGAATCAGCTCTGCGCGGGGCAGACAAAAAGCTTTCTCCACGTGTGGGTCTCATTTGACAGCTGTTTCTATCTTCTATGGGACTCTGATCTTTATGTATTTACAGCCAAGTACCAACCATTCTCTGGCCTCAGACAAAGTAGCTTCTGTGTTCTACACTCTGGTTATCCCAATGCTGAATCCCTTGATCTACAGTCTCAGGAACAAGGAAGTGAAAGACGCCCTTAAGAGAACGACAGAAAGAATCACAGGTTTTCCAAGATGAATATTTTATTAACCAAAGCATTTTGTGAGAGGGTGGGGCAGCAGCGATGGCATGGACAGGTGAAAAAACCCTATGGCTCAGCAATAGTCTGCGGACTGGTGGTTGGATACCGCTGGTGTAGCTCCTTCATTGTGACATAAAGGGGCCATGTGAATCCATCCTGAATCTACACACACATTGGGACCTGTGATCCACATGGTAGTCCAGACTATAAGAACATAAGAACATAAGAACATAAGAGAAGCCTTGCTGGATCAGGCCACAGCCCATCTAGTCCAGCATCCTGTCCCACACAGTGGCCCACCAAATGCTCATGGGCATCTCAAGCAGAGACAAGGACAAACCTTCTCCTGCTCTCGAGTTCCAGCAGATGGCCCTAGAAGCGCCCCATTTCCTCCCCCCCCCCAGCCTGAAAGATGCACCTAGGCATTCGTTCTAGTAGCCATTGATACATCTGTCATCCATAAATTTGTCTAACCCTTCCTTAAAGCCATCCAGACTGGTAGCTGTCACCACCTCTTCTGGCAGCACATTCCATAGGCCGATGACCCACTGTGTGAAGAAATACTTCCCCCTGTCAGACCTTACGCTCCTACCCATCAGCTTCATAGAGTGCCCCCTGGTTCTAGTGTTGTGCGATAGAGAAAAGAAATTTTCTCTATCCACCTTTTCTATGCCGTGCATAATTTTATATACTTCAATCAGGTCCCCTCTCAAACGCCGTCTCTCCAGACTGAAGAGGCCTAGACGTTGCAGCCTGGTTTCGTAAGGGAGGTGTTCCAGACCCTTAATCATTCTGGTTGCCCTTCTCTGCACCTTCTCTAGTTCCACAATATCCTTTTTGAGGTGTGGTGACCAGAACTGTACACGGTATTCCAAATGTGGCCTCACTATAGATTTATAAAGGGGCAAAATGACACTTGCTGACTTATTTTCTATTCCCTTCCTAATTATTCCCAGCATTGAATTTGCTTTTTTTGCTGCTGCCGCACACTGGATTGACACCTTCATTGAACTGTCCACCAAAACCCCGAGATCCCTTTCCTGGCGTGTTGCAGAAAGCTCAGACCCCATCAGTTTATAGACGTAATTTGGATTCTTGGCCCCAATGTGCATTACTTTACACTTGTTAAGATTAAAGCACATTTGCCACTTGGTTGCCCACTCACCCAATGCTAAGAGATCCCTCTGGAGCTCTTGGCAATCTCTTTCAGATTTTACTACCCTAAATAATTTAGTATCATCAGCAAACTTTGCTATTTTACTATGTACCCCTTTTTCTAGATCATTGATGAATAAATTAAAAAGCATTGGTCCCAGTACTGAGCCTTGAGGGACCCCACTTTTTACTTCTTTCCACCCTGAGAAATTGCCGTTTACTACTACTCTCTGCTTTCTGCCCTTAAGCCAGTCACAAATCCAGGACAGAACCTGTCCTTTTATTCCATGGCTGGTGAGTTTACTCAGTAGCCTTTGATGTGGGACTTTGTCAAAAGCCTTCTGAAAGTCCAGATAGACAATGTCCACTGGTTCACCTTTATCCACGTGTTTATTGACACTCTCAAAGAATTCCAACAAATTTGTGAGGCATGATTTACCTTTGCAGAAGCCATGCTGGCTTTTGTTCAGCAATGCCTGCTGCTCCATACGCACACTAATTTTGTCTTTAATAATGGTTTCCATCACCTTACACGGAACTGATGTTAAGCTAACTGGTCTGTAGTTGCCTGGATCACCCCTGGATCCTTTTTTGAATATTGGTGTTACATTTGCTACCCTCCAGTCCTCAGGTACGGAGCCTGATGTTAGGGAAAGATTATATATTTTTGCTAGAAGGTCGGCAATTTCGCATTTGAGTTCCTTAAGGACTCTTGGATGAATACCATCTGGTCCCGGTGACTTGTTAACATTTAGTTTATTAAGACATGCCAGGACCTCTTCCTTGGTTATTTCTGTACAGTTTAACTCTTCAGAAAACACAGGCTCAGCTACTGGCATGTGTCTTCTGTCTTCCTCCGTGAATACGGAAGCAAAAAATTCGTTTAGTCTCTCTGCAATCTCTGTGTCTTCTTTAATTACCCCTTTCTCTCCTTTACTATCTAGTGGTCCAACTGCTCTCCTGGTTGGATTCCTACTTCTGATATACTTAAAGAAGTTCTTGTTATTTCTTTTGATGTTTTTAGCAATGTGCTCCTCAAAATCTTTCTTAGCTTTCCTAATGGCCGTCTTGCATTCGTGTTGCCAGTGTCTATGTTCCCTCCTGTTCTCCTCATTTGGACAAGCCTTCCATTTCCTAAATGAACTCTTCTTGTTTTTAATGACTTCATCTACTGCATTTGTGAGCCACATTGGTTTCTTCTTGGACCTAGAAGTCCCCTTTCTTCTTTTAGGAATGCATTCTAGTTGCACTTCCGTTATTGTGTTTTTAAGTAGTCTCCATGCATTTTGAAGTGATTTAACTCTTTTGACTTTCCCTTTCAATTTCCTTTTCACTAATTTCCTCATTTTGGGGAAGTTTCCCTTGTGAAAGTTTAAGGTCTCTGTGTTAGACTTTATTAAGAACTTACTCCCTGTATTTAAGTTGAAGGTTATTGCATTGTGGTCACTGTTCCCAATTGGATCAGCTACAGTGACGTCCTTTACCAGGTCCTGAGCATTACTTAGGATCAAGTCCAGGACTGCATTTCCCCTGGTTGGTTCCATGACCATTTGTTCCATGGAACAGTCATTTAGCAGGTCTAGGAATTTTCTCTCTCTTTCCTGAGTTGAACAGGAGTTCACCCAGTCTATGTGAGGATAATTGAAGTCCCCCATTATAACTACCCTATCTTTATGGGCTACCTCCTTTACCTCCTTCTCCAATTGTTCATCTCCTTCGGACCTATGGTTGGGAGGACGGTAGCATGTCCCTATTGTTAGACTTCCTTTTTGGCTTGGTATTTTTATCCACACTGCTTCTGTGGAAGAGCCAGACTCACTTGGACATTCCAGTTCATAAGATTCTATCTCTTCTTTAATATACAAGGCTACACCACCTCCATGTCGCCCTTCCCTGTCTTTCCTGTACAGTTTGTATCCTGGGATGACTGTATCCCATTGGTTTTCGCTGGTCCACCAGGTTTCAGTTATGCCAATAATATCAATCCTATTTTCCATAACTAAGCTTTCTAGCTCCCCTATTTTGGCTCCGCCCCATATACTCTTAAACCATTTTGACAGCATTACAGAAAATTAAAATCATGTGTTGAAAATTCCTTTATGCAAAGCACTGAGTAAGATTTGGTTCCTGGTTATGGGTTTTGGTGACTAAAATAATTCACATTTTCTGCACACAGACAAACCCATTAGGAACAGAATTGAATTACAGACCTAAATATACATTCACCAAATGCATACTTTTACCCACGCAAGTGTGGCTGTTGTCCAGCCAAGACATTGGAGCTGCTAAACAGATGGAGAAGTTGGTTTTTCTTCCGTATATAAAAGGGGTTACAGATCATATTGGGAGAATACTTGGAGGCGATATAAAAACTGTTTTTCTCCCAACAAAGAAAATTAGCCAAATGATCCGTAATGTTAAAGATCCTGGACCCCCATTCTCCACTGCTGGAGTCTATAAAATGCAATGTGATTGTAAAAGGGTATATATAGGTACAACAAAAATAAGTGTTGCAACCCGCATACAAGATCATGAATGGCACTGCAGGCTCAATCAATCTGATAAGTCTGCGGTGGCAGAACATGTAAGGAAGAGTGGTCACCACATTGATTTTAACAATACTACAGTTCTTTCCTCCACCCAGTCATTTTACCCTTGGATTTTTAGAGAAGCTATTGAGATTTATAAGCACCCATTTCATTTTAATATAAAGGAGGAAGTCAAAGGAGTATCAGATGCTTGGTTACCAGTTTTTAAAATGTGCAGAAAGGCCTTGACAGATGATCCTGGTCAAAATGTTACTGTTTTCTTAAGAAGGAGGAAGAAACTGCAGCTGTTTTTGATCTCGAAGAGCCCTATATGCCTTGTATTTAGCTGTTGACTGATTCTTTCTAGTTCACTTCTAATGTCTGTCTTACTGTGTGTTTTCTCTCTTAGCACGGTGTACTATGCTTAGACGTTTTCGCACGGGGCTGAACGGAACGCGGAAAAGACAGCTGTGGACACGTCATCCGCATTGCCCGCGCGCGGCTTGCGTTCCGACGTGTCCGCAGCTGTCTTTTCCGCGTTCAAAATGTAGAGCACTTTAAACTGCTCTACATGCGTTCCAACGCGGACGAGCCGCCCGCAGTCGTTCGGGAGGAGAAGCGTTCGCGCCTGCTTCTGTCTCCCGAACGGCTGCGGGCGCGCCTCCGACGCCGCGCGGCTTTGACAATCAGCTGTTTGTCAAACAGCTGATTGTCGATCTGCCTCCACGGCTGTCTGCGCGCCCCTGGCCGGCGTTTGCCGGCTAAGGCAGCTTCGGGCGCTTTGAGCATTCGCACCCAGACGCTCCGGAACGCGTTTACACGCGTTCTGGCGCGTCTGTGTGTGAAAGGGGAAAGCGCCCGGAGCTGCCTTAAGCTTTCCGCCTGAACGCGTTCCATTTCGAACGCGATGCAGTGCGGAAATGCCTCTTGTTTCTTCTGAGGAAGCCTACAGTGAGTAGGTGAAACACGTGTAAAGATTGGGACTTCTATGACACGTTTTTGTGTTATTTTAGTTTCCCCCTCTTTATAGTTTCATAGTTTTTCAAGTATTTTAGCATGACTGTTTTACCTGGAAACTACTCCAACCATCGTAATGTATTATTATGTTATGGCTGTGTTGGGACTAAGGGGGGGGATTCCTCCATATCCTATTTGGAGAGAATCTGACTCTCAATAAGGGCTTTCCCAAAATAGCACTATAACTTACTTGTCTGGAAGCTTGGCTTGGATAAAATGGCCCCACAAGTGCACTAAGCTGAAACGGGGAGGAATGGCCATTCTGCATAGTAATGCACACAAATGTTCTAAACATGTTTGATCAAATTTGATTGAATGTGGACATTCGAATTCGAATAGAATGTCTATATATTTGAACTTAAACATTTGAACAAATGTTGAGTGTTCTGAAACATTCATTAAAGAATTATTTGTTTTTGCTTTTAATAAAATATATCAAAAATATAACTTTTTTTACTAGAGCTAAAAATATCACAAAATTATGGATATTTCTAGAAGTGACACAGCACCCGAGTTAAGCTAGGTCTTCTTGCAAATTTTGACAAACCGAGCTCAAAAGATTTGCCATCACTGGATTAGGGCCCCTTCAAGGACGCCACTTCTGCATGGCTTTGTGCGAGATCCATCTCTAATGGGGTCTAATCTGGTTTTTGGGAAGACCTGAAAAATTAGGTCTTCAAACCAGGATGTGGGCGGGACCGAAAGTTGCCAAGTTGAGTGAGTTGGCAGCACCACATTCTGGCTACATAGTCCATCCTGCGGTTGATTTGCATTGGACATGTGCCAAGTTACATCTGATCCTTCTGGATATTGGTGCTGCGGCATTCGCACAGCAGCCACATGATGTGTTCCTCAGTAACTGTTCTCCCAATGCATGTGTGGACACGTTAGGCCTCATTTGGGTCCATCCCTATTTCAGACAGATCTTCCCAGGGATGGATTTCAGAAATCCAAATTTCCTTAATCAGGATTTCAAGCAGTAAATGAGGAAACACACCATATATACAGTGGAGGCACCTTTAACAACTAGGAAAACTAAGGTAATTTCTGCACTCACCTTGTCCAGCAATCTCGATCCACTCCATTCCATGATAAGATGTAAAGCATTGTCTGCGCTGGGATGGCCGGGAAGTCATTTGTCGCTGCCCAACCCAAGTATCAATGCAGATTATCCACAGCGGTTCCAAACCACACTAATTCTATCTCCAGGCCCCTGTCACTCCTATGTCAGGTCCAGTACACAGGGGAGTAGGGATGTGCGCTTATGTTTTTTTTGACATTCTGATTGAATCAAATCAAACACCAGAATATCCTGTTTGATTTAAATCTTTTAAATTTGAATTTAACAAGATTCAATTCGTATTAACCAAATTCGAATCTATTTGTTTGAATTTTTAATTCAAGTCTGCACATACGAATATCAACAACATTTGGATGTTGCACGTACGCATCTTCCCCACATCCGTACACATCCGTATGCATCCCGTAGTTATCCCATATGAAACCCATCTTTGTCCCGTATGGATCCATGCAAATGGGTACTGATGTGGGAAAGATGCAAATCTTCAAGTGCGCATCATGCACGAACTCGTACACATACGAATGTCTGGATAATTTGAACAAATAGATCTGAAGTTTGTAATTCGATTCAAATGTTTACTTTTGAATTTCGGGACATTCTATTCAAGTTCGAATGTCAAATTTTGGCACATTTGATCGGATTTCGAATGCCTACGAATATTCTTGCACATCCGTACATGGGAGCGGTTTAACAGAACAGTCTTCAAAGATGGTGCATCTACCTATGCGCTGGGGTTCCAAACAATGAGCATCAGAGTAAGTGCTTGGGCTCTGAAGATGAGCCCTGTGGCATTAAGTGGACTGGGTCCCCAATGGCCGCCTTTTCCTTGTTCTGGACCAGGCTTGAAAAGGGTGATGACTGGAGTGGAATGGACCATGTTGGATGGTTGTAGACCTCTTCAAAGCTGTCTACTGATTAACCAGGATAAGGATCCCTTGGGATGGTTCTGGGCCAGAATAGCATTAGCCCAGTGCTAGCTAAGCATTTTAAGAAGGGCTTTGTCCAGTATGCTGACCAAGGGTGTTTTTCCACTGTCACTAAAAGTACCCATTAAGTACCCATTAATGGGTACGCAATGGCATTTTTGCACCCATTAATGGGTACTTAATGGGTACTTCTAGTGACAGTGGAAAAACACCCTAAGTGTGGAAAGGGCCTGAAATTAATTCTAGGGAAAGCAAATCAGTATTTACTTGAATACTTGCATTAATAAAGGATTTATTCAAAACTGCTCCACACTCAATCATAACAAATGGATACTGGATAACACCTACCATAGACACAAAGAAGTCACTCTCACACAGGCTCCGAATAAGCCTTGCAAACTGGAAGAAACAGAAACCTTTATACTGGCGAAACGTTTTTAAAGGGGAAACCGCATGGGGCAGCGGCGGCAGGGCCAGATTTGGAAACGGTTTGGGGTGGGTGCTGTGCGAGTGCACCAGCACCCATCCCAAACCGGCCCTGCCGGTGCCTGCCTAGCTGTCAGAAAGGCAGAGCGCATGCTCTGCCACTCTGACAGGTGGGCAATCCGGCAGCCTGTGCCATTGGCTCCTTCAGGAGCTCCCATGGCGTAGCCGGCTGCCGCCTTCCCTGGATGTCCCCTGGCAAGAGAAGCAGGGCATGACCCCTTATCTTTGCCAGGGAAGCCAAAGTAGAACCCCCCCCCCGCCAAGGTTTCACGGCCCGATCGGGTCTTTCCCTCTTTCCAGGGGAAGCTGCAGCTGCCACCCCGCACCCCACCCATGGCCACTTTTGGGGTTCTTACCTGGTCGCTGGTGGGGCGACTGTGAGAGCAGCAGGGCCGGTGTCCACTGAGTCTAGGCACGCCGCTGCCTACATTTCCCAGGAAGCCTTGTGCTGGTAGCTGGCAACCCTGCATGTTCTCTCCCTCTTTGACAGGGCAGGGCCCTGCCGCCGCCACCCCGCACGTGGGCTCCCCAACCACTAGACCAAACTGACTTTTAATTCCCTCTTGTTTTTTTTTAAAAAAATCAGTATTGTTTCATTAAATATTTATACCATTTGTATCTGTTTAGTGTCAATAAGATTTTACGTTAACACTGTAGGCAAAATAACACAATCGTGAGAGCTTGAGTGTTATTGGTTTGTCACAGTCATACAAGAATCCAGATAGGCATATCAGCAAATTCTTTATTTGCAGAAGCAGAATAGGAAAGAACATTCATCTTTCAGTTACACAGAAAATTTTTCAACAGCAAACTCCTATAAGCCAGTCCCCTGCAAGTGGACCATGTCTTCTATACCTTTAAACACTCTGAAATGGTACATCAGAGAGATCTGCATCCCAGGGTTCTCAGGACTTTTATACAAAAGTTCATGTCCTTAAGAGTGTTCCTGCACAAAACTCAGGGTATGTTCCCATACAAGTTTAAATCCGAATCGAAACCGTTTTTGGGATTGGGTGATCCCATTTATTTTTTTATTCCCAGACTTTCTGAGGACTGTCCTGCAAAAATCTGCAGACAAAAAGTCCTCACAAAAACTGTTCTCAATCCCATTTTGGAGCCCAGCCCACATCATCATCATCATCATCATCATCGTTATTGTTATTGTTGTTGTTTGCCTTTGGGAATGGTACCAAACTATTTAGAGTGGGAATCTATACTTCTGGCAGATATCTGCCAGATGTGGGTGGGATTTAACAGCTGTGAAGGTCTCCCTCCTCCCCTCATCATGCCTGCTCTGAACAAGATCACAAGAGGAGAAAGAAAAAAAATTAAAAGACCAGCCAACCTCAAAAGATACAACTGTAGCAAGGAAATTCTTGCAATTAGGAGAGGTACTGGGGATATAGTTCACATTTGCTAAGAAATACTTGTGCAATTTTACTAAAGTAGAAACTCTCCAAATCCACTTCAAATCTATATGTATTAAGAAGAAGAGTTGGCTTTTCTACCCTGCTTTTTGTCACCCATTCAAGAAGACTCAAAGCAGCTGACAAACCTTCTGTTCTTCTCCCTACAATAGACACCCTGTGAGGCGGGTGGAGCTGTGAGAGCTCAGAAGAGAGCCATGACTGGCTTCATGGGGGAAGGAAAAATCAAACCCGGTATTCCCAGATAAGAGTCTGGCTCCCTCATCACTAGACCAAATTAGACCATCAGAGAAGGTTATCAGCACAATAAGAAAACAGTACACAAAATGGTTTCTGGGAGGGAGAGACGGGGGAAAAAATCTCTCACACATTCTGCAAAAATAAAATACTTATTTCAAAAGCTAAGCTGTTAAAAGTTTTTAATAGGGATATGCATGAAGGTTTTTCTTTTTCGAATTCGAATCAAATAGAATATCCAAACATTCAATTTGATTTGAATGGTTAGAATCCAAATGCAACAAAATCTGATTTGAAAAGAATACATTTGAATCTGTTTGTCCAAATGTTAGATTTGAATCTGAAGTTGCACATTTCGTATGCATCCAGAGACGTTTTCGCACGGGGCTGAAGGGGACGCGTGGGAGACAGCTGCGGACACGGCATCCGCATTGCCCGAGCGCGGCTTGCGCTCCGATGTGTCCGCAGCTGTCTTTCTCGCGTTCGAAATGTAGAGCACTTTAAAGTGCTCTACATGCGTTCGAACGCGGACGAGCCGCCCGCAGGCGTTCGGAAGGAGAAGCATTCGCGCCTGCTTCTGTCTCCCGAACAGCTGCGGGCTCGCCTCCGACGCCGGCGCGGCTTCGACAATCAGCTGTTTGACAATCAGCTGATTGTCGATCTGCCTCCGCGGCTGTCTCCGCGCCCCTGGCCGGCCTTTGCCGGCTAAGACAGCTCCCGGCGCTTTGAGCATTCGCACACAGACGCTCCGGAACGCGTTTACATGCGTTCTGGCGCGTCTGTGTGTGAAAGGGGAAAGCGCCGGGAGCTGTCTTAAGCTTCCCGTCCTACTCCCGTTCCAAATGGAACGGGAGTAATGCGAAAACGTCTCAGTTTTCATCCCATAGTATAAGCACAATGTGTACAGATACATATGAGAAACATACTTCTGAATGTTTTGAATCATTGGAATGAATGTTTCGGAACATTCAAAATTTGTTTGCATGTTTAAATTTGAATGTGTAGACATTCTATTCAAATTCAAATGTCCACATTCAACTGAATTTGATCGCATTTCGAATGGTTAGGACATTGGTGCAGTTCCCTAGTTTATAAAGCCAGAAAACAAATTTGTAGTTTTTAACAGTTTATTATCACATGGCACTTCATTAAAGATTGAAAGGCTTCTGCTAGAAAAATATTTTCTTGCTCATTTTTTTCTTCAGAGCTCTTTTTACTTCCTCATTCCGCAGACTGTAGATGATCGGGTTCAGCATGGGGATCATAATGGTGTAGAAGACAGACACTATTTTGTCTTGCTCCACTGCTTCAATTCCTCCAGGCTGCACATACATGAAGGCCAAACATCCATAATACAGTGAAATGGCAGTCAGATGGGAACCACAGGTGGAGAAGGTCTTCCGCCTCCCTGAAGATGACCGCATCCTCAAGATGGTGGAAACAATGTAGCTATAGGAGACAATCACAATCACCGCATTCACTATCACAGCAAGAGCAGAGAAGATGAAGAGGACCACTTTGGGAACATAGTTGTCTGAGCAGGAAAGCCGTAGCACAGGAGGAAGGTCACAGAAAAAAGAGCTGATTTCGTTGGGGCCACAGTAAGACAATCTAAACGTTCCAGTGGTATGGACAATGGCATTGATAAGGCCTATCAAGTAGCACCCACCCACAAGCTGCAGACACACTTTTCTGGCCATGGCAATCGGATAAAACAGTGGATTGCAGATGGCAACAAAGCGATCATAAGCCATAGCAGCCAGCAGGTAGCACTCTGTCGCGGTATAGAAGACAAAAAACCACAATTGTGCCACACACGCGTGATAGGGGATTACCTTCTTGTCTGCAAGGAGGTCATGGAGCAGCCTGGGAAGGACGACGGAGGAATAACAGATGTCAATGAAGGAGAGGTTGCAGAGGAAGAAATACATTGGGGACTGCAAAAGGGAATCGGTCAGGATCAGCACAATCATAGTTAGATTTCCTAGCAAGATCAGCAAATAAATCATCAGAAAGAGAAAGAACAAGGGTGCCTCCACATCAAAACGATCTGTGAATCCTAAAAGAATGAACTCAGACACGTCTGTTTGGTTGACCTCTTCCATTTTCCCTGCTGTCCGGATTAAGGGGTGAAAAAAGGCAGAGAGTTAGAGTTTCTTGTGGGGCTTCCAAGTGGGAACTCTCAATCATGTTGTGAACATCTCTTTCTCCTTCTTTTTCTTGCCATTCAGGGAACATTGAGACCTTCTATTTAATATCCCATTTTGTTTCCACCAAAGTTCCACACATTTTGTAAATGGTCTTTTCAATAGTGGGCTGTGGTCAACTATATTTCTGGAAATGACCGCTGAGTGGACATCTTTATGCTTTCACGATTTCGCAACCTAATCAGACAACAAAATCTTAAATGTGAAATGAGGCAGATTTCAAATTATGTGAAATCATTCACAAACACACCCGCACATAAAAACAGAGGCTGTTGCCATGGAGGTAGGTTTTGGATGGCGCATCTGCACTAGAGATGTGAACAATTTTTTTTTTGGACATTCTATTTGAATCAAATCAAATACCCAAAAATCCAATTCAGTTCTAATCTTTGAAATTCGAATTTAACAAGATTCGATTTCTATTGACCCAATTCCAATCTATTCGTTTGAATTTTTTGTTCATATCTGCGCATACAGATGCCGACAACATTCGTATGTGCATGTATGCATATTCCCCACATCCGTACACACCTGTACACATCTGTATGCATCCTGTAGGTATCCCATAGGCAACCCATTTTTGTCCTGTACGGATCTTACAAATCTGTATGGATGAGGGAAAGATGCCGATCTTCACGTACGCATCATGTAGGAACCCGTACACGTACGAATGTCCAGATAATTCAAACGAATAGATCCAAAATTCAATTCAAATGTTTACATTTGAATTTTGGGACATTCTATTCATGTTTGAATATCAACATTTGGCACATTCACTCAGATTTCAAATGCCTACCAATATGTGTGCACATCCTTCATCTGCACTCAAAGGTGGCCTTTTTGACTTCTTGGACTGGGCTATACTACATACAGTGTAAAGTTTCATTTTCTGCAAATGAGGGAAGGGCAGCAACAAGATTTCCCCCTCCCCCCCTTGCTGGGCTTTCTCAAGCTGCCCATAGAGGATGAATGATGGAAGATGATGCCCATTGTGCATCTTTTTCTTTTTTTTTTTAATAAAATAATTTTAATTTTAAAAACCAAGTTTGGGGCAGCCTCCAAACTTTCTAAGATCCGAGTTGTTCGCAAATCCATTGCCAGAGTGTTGACAGTCATTAACCAGACCCAGAAAGAAAATCTCAGGAAATTCTACAAGGGTAAGAAGCACAAGCCTTTGGAGCTGCGGCCCAAGAAGACCTGTGCCATACGGCGCTGGCTCAATAAGCACGAAGAGGGTCTGAAGACCAAAAAGCAGCAGCAGAAGGAGCCGCTGTACCCACCGCGGAAATATGCTGCGAAGGCTTGAGCCTTGGGCATACAATTGAGGGTTCTAAAAGAACATTAAAGAGTTTTGCTTTGTCTCAATTTTTTTAAAAAAATGCCCATTGTGCATCTTAAACAAAAATCACAGAAAAGGAAATAATAACCCCACCCCACCCCACCCAAAAAAATGTTCCCAAACATCTTGCTGATGGCATGGGGTATGCTCAGTGCTCCAGGCCAGCACCCTCTTTGGGTCATTGCAAAAGGGTCAGTGCCAGTCTGAGCCGAGGAGCTGTTGCCTTAACTATAGTCTTCCTTTTTGTCTGTTCCCATTAATCCACAGCAAAGAATCAGATCCTGGGAAAATCCAAGCTGTGAAATGACAGTCCATGTCTTTGGACAGATGGCCAGCAGGATGCCTGGTGTTGAACTCCTAGACATGCACTAGGGACCAAAGTGACCGAACTGTCAGTGAGGAAGTTGAATCACCGGCACTGACTGTCCCATCGCCCTCTCTCTCTCCTTCCCCCACCATGCACAGTAAGAGAAAGAAAAGAGCCATGAAGACCACTGAGACTGGACCAGGGATCAGCAATAAGACACATGATTGCATAGGGGTGGATGGTAGATTCTGCCGTCCACCCCTGCACAGTCTTCTGGCATTTGGTCTACAGGGAAGGCACCACATTCCTAATCAATATGATGCAAGAAGGAGGAGGAGGAGGAGAGTTGGCTTTTCTACCCTGCTTTTCTCACCCATTTAAGGGGACTCAAAGCAGCTGACAAACCTTCTGTTCTTCTCCCCACAACAAAACACCCTGTGAGGCAGATGGGGCTGGGGGAGCTCAGAAAAGAGCTGTGACTATCCCAAGGCCATCCAGCTGGCTCTTGTGGAGGAGGGCAGAACTGAACCCGGTATTCCCAGATAAGTGTCTGCTTCACTAACCTCTAGACCAAACTGAAGGTAATCTACAACAAGGAAAGGAAATAGATTGGGAGGGAAGCAAATAAAAGCTGCTTTGACCAGGACAAAAAAACACACTAAAGGAAAAAAAATCCTTTGGCTGCATTCACACCTAAGTTTTAATCCAGCTTCCGTCCACTTTCAATGCAAGACAACACACTGGCAAAGTGTGCAGTCATTATCTAACCCAAAGGTGGATTTTCTGAGTTAGATAATGCCAAAAACAAATGGCTTGTCATTTTGCCATTGTGTTATCTCACTCTGAAAGAGGACTGAAGCTTATTTAAAATTCAGGTGTGGATGTAGCCTTTGAGGCCTGGAGCTACAGTTGTTAAAGAACAGGGTGTGAGGGAGAGGAAGCCCCTGTGAAAGCCTGCAGGTAGGTAACCCACCTTTAGAACAGAGAAAAGCTACCCTAAAGAAAAAAAAAACCTTAAAGCCATGAAGGTACCCTTGCTGAAGAATGTGAGGAGGAAGCCCCTTTGAAAGGCAGCAACAGGAAGGCAGCTGCAGAAAGAGGTAAAAAAAAACTGCCACTAAAGGAAAGCCATGATGCATTAAGACCAGGGGGAAAGACTAGAGTGGGGCTATGAAGAAGAAGAAGAAGAAGAAGAAGAAGAAGAAGAAGAAGAAGAAGAAGAAGAAGAAGAAGAAGAAGAAGAAGAAGAAGAAGTGTTGGCTTTTCTACCCCACTTTTCTCTCCCATTTAAGGGGTCTCAAAGTAGCTAACAAAGCTTTTCTGTTCTTCTCCCCACAACAGACCCCCTGTGAGGTAGGTGTGGCTATGAGAGCTCAAAAAAGAGCTGTGACTAACCCAAGGTCACCCAGCTGGCTTCAAGGGGGAGGGCGGAATCGAACCAGGTATTCCCAGGTAAGAGTCTGGTTCCCTCACCACTAGAAAGCCTGTAGACCACAGGAAAACAAGACTAAAGGTATGTGTGTGGGGGTGGGGTGGGGGGCTACTTGCAAACAAAGTACAAAAAAGGAGGGGAAAGAGGGAAGGTAAAATGGATGGTTATGGTTGTGGAGAGAAACACTATAGCCTAATCCAAAACAGAGTGCTTGAAGAAAGAGACACAGTGAAGGAAAGATTGAAAGCAAAGGAAAACGGTTTCCCTGGATCACCCTCCAAGCCCAATCCTAACCCTAATTTAAACCCACTAAAAGGGAACAAGAGAAGAAGAAGAGTTGGCTTTTCTACCCTGCTTTTCTCATCCATTTAAGAGGACTGAAAGCAGCTGACAAAGTTTTCTATTCTTCACCCCAGAACAGAACACCCTGTGAGGTAAGTGGGGCTGTGAGACCTCAGAAGAGAGCTGTGACTAGCCCAAGGTCACCTAGCTGGCTTCATGGGGGAGGGTGGAATCGAACCTGGTATTCCCAGATAAGAGCCCAGCTCCCTCAGCACTAGACCAAATTAAGCCTTCCCTATGCAACAACCCAAACACCAATGCCTACCCTAAACCAAACACCAAGGAAAAGAACAGAATATGAACCTAGCACACTGCCACAGAGCAGCCACATAAAGAACCAAAGCCATCCAGAAACCAGAAACAGGATCAACACCCACTTTGATTCCAGGCTCACAAGGATGTGGAACAGCTCTGTAAAACCTTCAAGTTAAAAAATATATACCCCTCTGATCTGAGTATTTCGTACTCAGTGTTTACCTCCGTTCAGATGTCCCCTTCCTCCTCCACTTTCCCGGTACTGTCAGTGGCAGGCCAATTTCCCCAGAAGCAAAACAACCACAAGCAACCATTGGAGCCCAGCCAAATGGAAATGCCCAACATTGATACAATATTGATCATGTATCAGTTCTGATGACTAAGACCACACATGTATGCATATTAGGGCTGTGCATGGATGGGTTCTTTTGACGTTCAGTTCATAACAAATTGAATGGTAGAAAATCCGATAACTATATGAATAGATCCCCTTAGAATGTGGTAGGATTCTTTTCAATAGGAATGAATTCATATGAATATCTGATTTGAGTGAATAGGTATCCGATACGTTTCCGACACGAATGTATACGTATCTGATATGTATCCCATAACAAATCCATTCTGAACGCACCAAATCGGACCTGAATCCACTTTTAATCCACTCTCGATCCATGTTGAATGCAATCTGGATCCCTGTTTAATCTGGCTGGCTCAGCCACTTTCCCACCTCCCTGTTTAATCGATATCCAAACTATTCATATGAATGTCCAAAACATTTGCATTCATTCAAATCTTAATGTACAAATATTGTAACATTCGATTCATGTACAAATGTCCAAATTCGTACCAATTCATACAAATAATGAATGTTAGGAATATTCGTATACATCCCTAATTGTATATCCTTAAAGGGACAGTCACAGAACAAACTATTCATAAAACAGTTCTGCCTGAATCCCTGGCTGAATTCTAAACTTTTCAAAATGAATTGTAGGGAAATTTGGTTTGCGTACAAACATACCAAAACCTCATATCAGACCAGTTTGGCACATCCTTAGTCCAGTTTCCCCAACCCACACTCCAGATTCAGATGGTATAATCCACTAACCTCATATCTTAGATTAAACCCTACAAGAAAATAATTTCTTCAAAAGTGCTTGTCAAATTAAATTGAAAGTAAAGCATTTTTAAAAACGGTGAAATGAAAAAACACCCACAACTTGCAAGATGCTTCATATCCTTATGAATGAGGAAATCTCATTGCAATCTCACCTCTACACACCATGCAGTATGTTCTTCACACTATGTCCTGCAAGTATTTGTGCATCTCAAGAAAATGTTGTTCTTAATGAACAACTGGAATTGATCCCCTGTGGGATCCTCTGTGATGCTCACAAGTGATTATAAGAAACCGTGGCCTTAGGTTTTGTTTTATTTCTTTTCCTTTAAAGAGAAAATTTACTCTGAATCAAGGGCCCTTTCTGCACTGGGCCTCATTCTGGATTATATCCTGGAACAGAGATCTGAGGCCTTTTCACACTACAGCCAAAGGGCACACATTCCTACCTGCCTACGTGCGAAAGGGGAATCCATCCCGCATGGCCTAGCCTGAAACGGCTGGTATGGGGGTGGCTGCAACTCCCAGATCTGCCCCCCATTGGGTCAAATTTGACCAAGGGGTGGGCAGGCCGGTCGAGTTCCTTACCTGGGTTCCTGCAATTTCTAGGGGACCAAATTGGGTCCCCTAGGACCAGCAGGAACCCCCCTCCAGGGCACCCACCCCCCTGGGCACAGACCTACACGGGGACGCATGTAGCACTTACCTCATGCTTGAAGGGTTCCAAATTGGCAAGCATGGCTGGTGAGCACAAGGTAAGTGCCTCACCTACAAGCGCGTCCTCATGTGGGCCTGTGCCTGAGAGGGGTGCCTGGGAGGGTCCCCTAGAACCCACAGAAACCCGGGTAAGAAATGCAACTGGCCTGCCCAATTGGGGCAGCCAGAGTCAGGGCCCGGAGCTGTCAGGGAGGGAGCGTGTGAATGAGCTCACTCCAGAACAGCTGCAGAAGGTCCAGGGATGGCCGCGAATGCTCTACACCCAGAACATGTGTGGGCATCCTGGGACGTGTGCTTGTATGCGTCCTTACTCATCCCATTTTTGTCCCGTGCAGATCTGTATAAATGTGTATGGATGCGGAAAAGATCCATAACGGCAAGTACTTAACGTGTACATTTCCATACACATACAAATGTCTGAATAATTCATGCAAATGTTTTGAAAATTTGAAATTAGTTTGAATGTTTACAGACATTTGATTCGATTTCAAATGTGCAAACTCAAAGAGATTAACGTGATTAAACGTTAATCTCTTTGAGATTAACATTGAATTTTGAATGTTCTGAATATTTGTGCACATTCTTAGTTTAGCCCCATGCAAGGAAAGTCTAATGTAAAATGTAGGCCCTACCTTATGTGCTAGTTGTTCCCACAGTTATTCAAAGTTAATACCCCCCCCCAAAAAAACACCCTGAGGCCTTTTTGCACTACAGTCCATAGTGCATGATTAGGGAACTTCTGGGGAAGAGCATCACCCTTTGAGAAGGCTGTTACAGCCTCCAGATGCCCCCTGCCTTCGTTAAAGTTCCCAAATCATGCACTAGGTGTGGAACACGAAATCATGCTCTGCAGCTTTACTGACCTTGGGTGTTTTTCCACTGCAGCCCTTAGATCCGGATCTAAGAATGGGTACATTTCTTAATCCGGATCTAGTAGATCCGGATTAAGGGAAGCACCCAATGTGTTTCCATGGGAGGTGTAGCACCCATTAGAAATGGGTGCTAACATCCCTGCTGTGGAAACAGCTTTGCACCCATCTGGGGAATCCGGATCGACCCCCAAGGGGTCAGTCCATTACCCCAGGTGTTTTGGGGGGCAGGGGGTGCAGTCTTCAAAGCAACTTCGAAGTGACTTCGAAGTGACTTTGAAGTGACTTCGAAGTCAGCTTCGAAGTGACTTCGAAGCATGAGCTCAACTTTCGAAAGTTGAGCTCATGGTCAAAGTGACTTTGAAGCTGACTTCGAAGTCACTTCGAAGTGAATGTGAAGTCAACTTCCAAGTGACTTTGAAGTGACTTCGAAGCCAATGTTGGGGGTGGGGTCCAAGGTGCATCCCCTCCCCCTACCCTCCTTTGGACCCCATTGCCTGTTTCCAGTGGAAACAGGCTCCCTTTAATCCAGATTTTCTGGCAGAAGACCCCATTGTAGACCCCATTAATGGGGTCTACAGAAAATCCGGATTAAAGACCAAAAAGATCTGGATTTCCCCCACGGCAGTGGAAACAATCGAGTTCAAAATGGGTGTTGTAGTGGAAATGGGATCATCCGGCTCACAGCCAAAAGGTACAAAAATAGGTGCAAAAATGGGTACAATTGACAGTGGAAAAGCACCCCTTGACTGAAAGTTTACTTGGTACATTCAGGCAGAAGCCATTCACACCTCTTCCAGTGCCCCGGGGTTATCTGAGTTACCAGATAAGCACTCTGGCACCCCAGATGACTATAGAGTGTCAGTATCATCATGGTGACTGCACTGACGCATGCACAGCTGTGCAGAGCATTGTAGCCAAAATGGTGATGCTCTGTAGAGGAGCCGCCCCACAATCAAATCGAGTAAGTATTCAACTGTGGGTGGGGGCAGGGGAATGGGTAATGTTGGCTAGCACTCCAAATATGAGTGCTATTTAATATTGGTTCAAGTGCGAAATCGCCCCAGATTGATATTGATTGGAAGCACCACTGGGCTGCTGCCACAGGGACACAGCCGGAGCTCCAGAGTAGCCTTCCCATAATCTTCCTGCAGGCAAAACCACCCCCACCCCTTATTGGTAGCCACCTACAATGTACACATCTTGAAACTCTGAGTTCAGTTTTGGCATGTGTGTTTCAGGCATGCACACAAACGGGTTCATGTATGAATGTCATAACTAGGGGTGTACACGAATGAGTTTTTTTTCCATTTGAATTCGAGTTGAGTCGAATGTCAAAAAATTCAGTTCGATTCAAATGTTTAAAATCCGAATGTCAAAAAATCCAATTCAAATCCATAACATTCGAATCTATTTGTTTGAATGTTAGATTCGTATTTAAAGATACCCTTGTTGACAACATTCGTATATGTTATACATATCAGTGTACATTTCATATGCATCCCATTTTATCCTGTGTGCATCCCATTTTCATCCCATACTATAAGCACAAAAACATATATTTGTACAGATACGGTATGTATGTAATACATATGTAACTCTACAGTCAAATAATTTGAGTCATTCGAACGAATGCTTCAGAACATCCAAAATCCATTCGAACGTATAAATTCGAATGTTATTAAATCTGTTTTGAATTTGAATGTCAACATTCGTCGGATTCAAATTGGATTTTCAAATTTCTGAATTCGGTTTGTGTACAGATGTCTGCATTCAGACATACTTGGATGAATAATGAACATTAGCAATATTCATCCACCTCCCTAGTGTGTTTGTGTACGAAGATGGGGTATTGCTCCCATCAGAAATTAGTCACCATAGGGCAGTTTCAGGGTGCTTTATCCAGCACTCATGAAAAGCTGTCCTTTTTGCCCACTGGAATAAAAGGTATTAACATCAGGGCCATGATCAAAATTAGAGGCCTTTTCACACCAAACGGCTGTAGTGCAGGAAGGCTAGGACACATGGGAACAGATTCCCCATTCACACCTAGGCAGATAAGGGATGCATGGGAACACGTCTTTATCTGCCTACGTGTGAATGGGGAATCAGCCCCCATGTGTTCTAGCCTGAAAAGGCAGACATGTGGGCCGGAGTCCTCCCCTTTGGCTGCTGCCATTGGGTCACAGTCATCACAGGGGAAGTCAGCCAGGGTCTGGCTGGCATTTGGCCTCTGCGGAGCCCCGTGGATGCCCCCTGGGCTGGCCCAGGGCCTCACGCCTCCCCACATATGCATGCGCACCTTACCTGCTCACTGCCAGAGTCCAGACTGGCAAGCCTGGGCTTGTTGATCTGGTCTCCGGTGTTCTGGGCCTGCGTGTGCCGCAGCCTGTGATTGGTAGTGCGGACAGGCCTCAGGCCTCCTCACTAGGGATGTGCCCCAATATTTCTGCCATTCAAAATTCGTACAAATTTGTACAAAATTCAAGATTCACAGGGAAATAGAAAGGGACCAACATTTGTAAGCCACCCTTTCCCCACAGATCGAGTGGATCTGGCTAGGGATCGGCGTGAGTATTTGTAACATTTGTTATTCATATAAATTTGTAGGAATTCAAACATTTATATACAAATTGAGTGTTACAACAGTCATACTTTGACATTCGTAAGGATACGAGTGTTTTGGAACATTTGTATGAAGCTTCAGAAGACTCATGAAATGAGGACTTGGGAATGGCTGCACCAGACACATCTGCCATATGCTGAAAACAGATTGTGTTATTGTAACTCTGTTATTGTAAGTATATTGTATGCAGATTCAGCTGTGGTGCGAGAACGTCTGAGTAGGTGTGTGCAAAAATGCAATTTTCAAGATTCGATTCAATTCAAATTGAATATCCAAAAATTCAAATCAATTCAAAGGTTTAAAATTTGAATGTATTTACATTCAATTCATTTGAATACATTCAAATCTATTTGTGTGAATTTTCAATCTGTGTTTCCACATTCGAATGTGCCTCTACGCGTTCATAAGCATCCTGTACTCATCCATACACATCCGTACCAAAAATTAGTTTGTAACTACAAGTAAAAAACCAGACATCATTCATAGAGTGCCCTCTGGTTCTAGTGTTGTGTGATAGAGAAAAGAATTTTTCTCTATCCACCTTTTCTATACCATGCATAATTTTATATTATGATTTCAGAAAGACAAGAGAGAGACAAACTGAGAGGGGAGAATTCAGAAACATTCTCAGGAAGAGAAATAGTATTAGCTACTGGGCTCATTTAACATTTAAGGCAAACAAAATGTTCAACACTAAGCAGTATGTTCTTACATGTCACCTCATGAAAGCTCCTACCATTGGCTGCTAGAAGACCTTCTTGCTCAATAATTTCTTCAGGGCTTTTTTCACTTCCTCATTCCGCAGACTGTAGATGATTGGGTTCAGCATGGGGATCATAATGGTGTAGAAGACAGACACTATTTTGTCTTGCTCTACTGCTTCAAGACCCCCAGGCTGCACATACATGAATGTTAAGGATCCATAGAACAGTACAATGGTTGTTATATGAGAACCACAGGTAGAGAAGGTCTTCCGCCGGCCTGAAGATGACCGCATCCTCAAAATGGTGGAAATAATATAGCCATAGGAGACAATGACAATCACTGCATTCACTATCACCACAATAGCAGAGAGGACAAAGAGAACCACTTTGGAAACATAGTTGTCTGAGCAGGAGAGCCGTAGCAAAGGGGGAATGTCACAGAAAAAGGAGCTGATTTCATTGGGGCCACAGAAAGACAATCTAAATGTTCCTGTTGCTTGGGTAATGCCATTTATGAGGCCTACCAAATAGCATCCACCCACAAGCTGCAGACACACTTTTCTGGCCATGACAATCGGATAAAACAGTGGATTGCAGATGGCAACAAAGCGATCATAAGCCATAGCAGCCAGCAGGTAGCACTCTGTTGTGGCATAGACAGCAAAGAAAACAGTTTGCATAGCACATGCATAGTAAGAAATTGCTTCCTTGTCCGTAAGAAGATCATACAGTAGCCTAGGAAGGACCGTGGAGGAAATGCAGATGTCAATGACTGAGAGGTTGCAGAGGAAGAAATACATTGGAGACTGCAAAAGGGAATCTGTCAAGATCAGCAAAATCATAGTTAGATTTCCTAACAGGGTCATTAAATAAATTAGGAGAAAGAGAAAAAACAAAGGTGCCTCCACTTCAAAATGATCTGAGAATCCTAAAAGTATGAACTCAGACAGTTCTGTTCTGTTCACCTCTTGCATTTTCCTGAGTCTAGAATAAGGTACAAAATAATGGCAGAGATTATTGGTAAAGAAAGTGGTTCAAATGGTTCTTCCAAATGTTCAGTTGTCTAATGGTGTTCAGTTTTCTGATCATCCGGGTGACATTTTGCTCTTCTCATCCTATCCCGTTTACACATTTTGCAACCAAAAGTCTTCTTCATCTGTCTGTCCTGTAATGGGGTTTGGTGAAATGGGCTTCAAGAAACAGTAACAATTATTAAAACCTAGGCTATGTTCCCAAGTAATAAACAATCAGTTTAGAGACCAGCTCAAGAATTAAACGTTCCCAAATGTTAAAAAGATTATCTATCTATCTATCTATCTATCTATCTATCTATCTATCTATCTATCTATCTATCTATCTATCTATCTATCTATCTATCTATCTATCTATCTATCTATATCTAGTGGTTAGGAAGCCAGACTCTTATCTGGGAATACTGGGTTCAATTCCGCCCTCCTCCATGAAGCCAGCTGGGTGACCTTGGACTAGTCACAGCTCTCTTCTGAGCTCTCACTGTCCCACCTACCTTACAGGGTTTCTGGTGTGGGGAGAAGAATAGAAAAGCCACTCTTGGTACCCTTAAATGCAGGGTAGAAAAGCCAACTCCTTCATCTATCTATCTATCTATCTATCTATCTATCTATCTATCTATCTATCTATCTATCTATCTATCTATCTATCTATCTATCTATCATCTCTCTCTCTCTCTGTCTGTCTGTCTGTCTGTCTGTCTGTCTGTCATCTTTCTTTCCTTCTTTCATCTTCTATTTTGAGGTCAAAATCATGACAGTAAAAGTATCACTACCAGTATATTTTCCAACATCTAAGCATTGATGCAATTAATAGAAATACATTTCCTGAGTGGACTCCTTTTTGAGCTTCAGAAATAGGGATGTTTTTTTCATTTGTGTCAATGGGCCTGAACAAATTGAAAGCTTGGTCTGTGTCCTCACTGACAACTGATGTTGACTCCAAAATATACTAGCTCCAGAAATGGCCATAAATTACCAGAACAGCACAGGAATGGGAGTTATTTTAGTTGTTGTTCACACAGTCATGTAGGATCTCCACAACCATTTGGATTACAGCACCACAGGCCTCCACTGTCTCTCAAAGTTTGTCACAAACTCTTGTCCTTTATTTTTCTGATACTATCCATCTCATCCTCTCCTGCCCCCTTCTCTGTTTGCCAAGAACTTGTGAGACGTCAGTTCTCTTCTGGGATGGTAGAATGACCATGTTCATAAGCCCCCCTACTTTGGACCCAATATTTTTTGAAAGTCTGTCGTGTTCTAGGGTTACGTAGGAGAAAACAAGCGTTTCATTCCCCACAATGTCATGTTTCTACCACTTTTCCCTCACTGAAATGATGCAAACAGATGCACAGTGCTATCTTGTGCTTATTTTGCCCAGCAGCTAGTTTTCAATGTGGCCAGCCAGAAGCCTATAGGGAGCCCACAAGCAAGAGAAGAGCACATTTCCATATCTCTGCTTGACTCTGCAAACTGCTTGTGAGCCAGTTTGGTCTACAGAGCCAGACTCTTATCTGGGAATCCCAGGTTTGATTCTGCACTCCTCCATGAAGCCACCTCAGTGACCTTGGGATCGTCACAGCTCTCTTCTGAGCTCTCACAGCCCCACCCACCTCACAGGTTGTTTTGTTGTGGGGAGAAGAATAGAAAGCTTTGACAGCCACTTTGAGTCCCCTGAAATGGGTGAGAAAAGCGGGGTAGAAAAGCCAACACTTCTTGTTCCAGCCATCTTCAAAAGCAGCACTATTTGAGTCACCTGGTCAAATATATTTGGCCCCATCTCTTCACAAGACATTTTGTATGAACCAGATAACAGAATGTCTTGTGCAAACATGAGGAGTAAAAAGGCAATAAAATATTCAGCCTCACTATTTACCAAACAATTAGTACATTTATCTTCTACATCCCTAACCAAAATTGAGCTGCCCTTTCAATGGGGATTAATTGCATTAGGAAAGGAATGATGTCTAGAATATATTCAATCTGACTGAGCTACAAGCAGTCTTTCTCTTCACTGCATGGACTACTCTGTATTGCAACAGCCTATCCTAGGCAGCCACGTACCTACCTGTTCTTATGTGGCATTTTTCTCATACTGGATACTGATTTCAGAGGCAGCAAGTATTTATGCATTTGAAAGAAATGCGGGTGTTACTTAATGAGCAATGGGAAACAATCCCTAGGTTGCCCTTTCCACGATGCTCAAGAGTCACATTAGTTGCAACAAGTGATTATAATAAATGGCCATTGCTTTCCCTGCTTATCTTCTCTTGCTTTAATAATAATAATAATATTTGACTAATAAAATAATTTTATTTGCCTGGTGATGGCAATGCACACTTTTAGGGTGTTTTTCCACTGTCAAAAAGCACCCACTTTTGCACCCATTTGGGTGTGAGCCGGATGATTCCATTCCACTACGGCACCCATTTGGGACCTGATTGTTTCCACTGCCGTGGGGGAAATCCGGATCTAATGGGTACATTTTGGCCTTTAATCCGGATTTTCTGTAGACCCCATTAATGGGGTCTACAATGGGGTCTTCTGCCAGAAAATCTGGATTAAAGGGAGCCTGTTTCCACTGGCAATGGGGTCCAAAGGAGGCTAGGGGGAGGGGATGCACCCATTGGGCCTCCCCTAAACCTAGGCTCCGAAGTCACTTCAAAGCCACTTCAAAGCCACTTCGACGTCATTTTGAAGTCATTTCAAAGTCTGTGCAAAATAGCTCTGGAGTGCCTTTGAAGTCTGTGCTCATCTTCGGAGTGAACTTCGGAGTGACTCCAAAGTGACTCCAAAGTCATTTCGAAGTTCACTCCGAAGATCAACACAGACCTCAAAGGCACTCCGGAGCTATTTTGCACAGACTTCGAAATGACTTCGAAATGACTCCGAAGTCAATTCGAAGTCAATTCAAAGTGTCTTCAAAGACTGCCCCCCCGCCCCCCCTAAACACCTAGGGAAACGGACCGACCCCTTGGGGGTCGATCCAGATTCTCCACATGGGTGCAAAGCACTTTCCACAGCAGGGGTATTAGCACCCATTGCTAATGGGTGCTACACCTCCCGTGGAAACACATTGGGTGCTTCCCTTAATCCGGATCTACCCCCAAGGGGTCGGTCTGTTACCCCAGGTGTTTCGGGGGGGAGGGGGGTGCAGTCTTTGAAGCCACTTTGAATTGACTTTGAATTGACTTCGAAGTCATTTCGAAGTCAGATTTTTGAATATTTGTTTTGTTATGAATCAAATTCAAAAACTGCATTTGTGCACATCCCTAGTGATTACTGTAAGTATTAATAAGCTCGATACATCATGAAT
Organism: Aspidoscelis tigris stejnegeri; assembly: GCA_023333525.1. NCBI lineage: Eukaryota > Metazoa > Chordata > Lepidosauria > Squamata > Teiidae > Aspidoscelis > Aspidoscelis tigris. Next base: position 7,506,002 of record JALMGA010000003.1, read on the forward strand.
TGTCTTGCATCCCAGCAGAGCAATATATTCTGGGAAGAACAGAGATAATGAACACAGACTTCCCCATGCAAAATTTCCATATTGGCAGCTTCCACCATGAGAATCACATTTTTGGTATAATTGATTGAATTTGTAACGTAGGTGTGCAGATTGCATGCAATTAAGTATTTTCTTTTTTGATGTTCTGTTAAATCCTGGCCAAGTGACTGAAGCTTTGTGAGTGCATTAATATTCTGCCATTCACCCACAGGTTTCAGGTCAGTTCACAGTGTTCCAGCCAGGTGTGGACAATAGCACAATGTAATGGGTAAGGCCTGCTGTAACCTGCGCTAGCTTACAGATGGCAACCCACTATTCTGAGATATAATCTAGAATAAAGCCCACTGAAGAAAAGTCCTATTTATGTCAATATCAGTGTTATCAAATTTCTACTGTATCCAGTCTACATATCTCCCCTCACTTTGATGTAATAATCTAAAATAAACTTATTAGTAGTAGTAGTTAGATTTTTGAACTGCATAACAGTATTGTTTTACATTTCCACCCTGCACTGTAACCTCTGAAGAAGTAGTAATAGTTTTATTATCTGACTCTGCCAACATTTTGGATTATTTGCAATATTAAGACCAATCTCTCTTTCCAAGGCCACCTAGTAATGTGGGGTTCATGTATCAAGAGAAGGGAGACCTGTTCCCAGAGGAGCCCATTGTTGAGGGAGAGGCAGGCCATGATTTCAGGAAGACAGAAAGAGCCAAACCAAGAGGAAAGAATTCAGGAACATTCTCAAGAGAAAAACAGCTACTGGGCTTGTGTAGTGTTTGTGAGGAAAGAAAAATGTGGAAACCTGACCAGTTTATTCTCAGATATCACCTCAAGAAAGCTTTTAACATTAGCTACTATAAAAATACTTTCTTGCACATTAATTTCTTCAGGGCTTGTTTCACCTCCTCATTCCTCAGACTGTAGATGACTGGGTTCAGCAAGGGAATCAAAGTGGTGTAGAAGACAGACACTATTTTGTCCTGCTCCACAGCTTCCAGGCCTCCAGGCTGCACATACACGAATGTCAAGGATCCATAGAACAGTACGATGGTAGTTACATGAGAACCACAGGTAGAGAAGGTCTTCTGCCTGCCTGAAGAAAACTTCATCCTCAAAATGGTGGAAAGAATATAGCCATAGGAGACAATGACAATCACTGCATTCACTATCACCACAATAGCAGAGAGGACAAAGAGAACCACTTTGGAAACATAGTTGTCTGAGCAGGAGAGCCGTAGCACAGCTGGGATGTCACAGAAAAAGGAGCTGATTTCATTGGGGCCACAGAAAGACAATCTGAAATTTCCCGTGGCTTGGATAAAGCCATTTGTGAGGCCTACCAAGTAGCACCCACCCACAAGCTGCAGACACACTTTTCTGGCCATGACAATCGGATAAAACAGTGGATTGCAGATGGCAACAAAGTGATCATAAGCCATAGCAGCCAGCAGGTAGCACTCTGTGGTTCCATAGACAGTGAAGAACCACATGTGTACAGCACATGCATAGTATGAAATCACTTTCCTGTCTCCAAGAAGATCATACAGTAGCCTAGGAAGGACGACGGAGGAAAAGCAGATGTCAATGAAGGAAAGGTTGCAGAGGAAGAAATACATTGGGGACCGCAAAAGTGTATCTGTCAAGATCAGCACAATCATAGTTAGATTTCCTAGCAGGATCAGCAGATAAATCATCAGAAAGAGAAAGAACAAGGGTGCCTCCACTTCAAAATGATCTGTGAATCCTAAAAGAATGAAGTCAGACATTTCTGTTCTGTTAACCTTTTGCATTTCCCCAAAATTGAGAATATGTGATAAAATAATAGGCAGAGCTTAATGCTTAAGGTAGTGGTTCGAGTAGTTCTTCCAAATGCTCAGTTAAGGACGCCCCGTCTGTTCAGTTTTCTGATCATCCAGATGACATTGGGCTCTTCTAATCAATAATCTTTTATTGCCTATCCATTTTACAACCAAAAGGCTTCTTCATGTGCCTTTCCCGTAACGGGATGTAGCGGCACTTGCTTCAGGAAACAGCAGCTTTTGTGATTTCACAACATAGTCAGAGCAACCTAAATGTAAACCAAGGCAGATCTGAAGTTATCTAAGAACATCCACATTAACAAGGGGGAAAGACAATTCCTGTGTGCCATCTATTTGCTAGAATGACTGCCAGTCTTTTGGCTCACATGTTCTTATGTAATGAAAGTGCCGTGCCACTAGCAGACTTTGGCAGAAAATGCAAAGGAATAATCACATTTATTATCCATCCCTCCATCCATTCATTCATTTCTATAAGTTTATATCCTGCCCTTCACCAAAGGATCTCAATGGTGGGTCACAACGTTCATAAAAACATAAAATATCAATAAAATCAATTGAGCAATTAAACAGAATAAAAACAGGAAAAAACCCCATCCAACCCAGCACCCAACTGTCACCATCCTTCAGCCGCTGCTTGAGGCTGGGTTCCCTGGTGGCTAAAGGGCATCTACCTGGCCCCAGGTGAAGCTGCTCAGTCCATCAGCTGCAGCTCCAGTACCAGACAATGGTTCCAGAATGATTAAGCCATTCAGATACTCATCCAAAGTCCACATACTGTATTAGTACATAAAGGCATAAAGGGTGTCATAGGAATATGAAGTTCTAAGGCTGCTTTCTTTCTACTGCTGCAGTTTCAACAAATTGGTGCCCTCTGCTCTATGCTCTGCCCTGCCCTTCACCAGGATGGTGTCAAGTGGAGATAGAGACTCCTTCATCTGGTGCCATTGTGAAGAAGAGAGGCCCATAGAGAGTTTCCTAGCATGAGGCAACATCCCATGTGGAAATGGCCTTTGTAAAATAAGAAATGCATTGCAAATAAACCAGTCAATATTCATTAAAATTATGATTACATTGTGTGAAAGAAGAATCTAGCGACTTTTTTTGTCTCTTCCCTTATCCAAGAGGATTAGACACAGGCTGTCTCTGCACTGCATGGACTATTCTGTATTACACCAGCCCATCCTAGACAGCCACTTACCTACCTGTTCTTATGTGTCTTTTTTCTCATACAGGATGCTGATTTCAGAGGCTGACAGAAATGTGAGTGGTACTTAATGAGCATTGGGAAACAATCCCTAGGTGGTCCTTTCCATGATACTCAAAGGTCACATTAATTGCCACAAGTGATTACAATGAATGATCCTTTTTCTGCTTATCTTAAAGGCTATGCATAATTTTGGATCACCTTCAACAACTGTAGAGGATCTCTTTTAGTTTGATTTCTGTATTGCACTGCATTCCAGCTTAGGTCCTATCCATTTAGCCATCTGTCCGTCCGTCCATCCATCCATCCATTATGGATGGATGCCATTATGACACCATAGGCCTTTTCACACACAGGGTTTTGGAACGTGCGGAAAACACACGGGAACGCGGCATACGCGCTGCCGGGGCTAGGTTTGTGTCCCAGCCCGTTCCCTAGTGCTTTCCGCGCGATCGAGATGTAGAGCACTTAAAAGTGCTCTACATCCATCCCTGCATGTTTGAAGTGTCCCTGGCCATCCAGGGAGGGAAGTATTCACACGCGCTTCCCTCCCTGACAGCCGTGGGCACGCCCCCCGCCACCATTGGCTGAAAATCGGCCGAACAGCTGACGGGGGCCTGTGTTGATCACTCACCTTGCCGGGCCAGGGTTCAGATCATGCAGGCATGCCAACTCTGGTAGACGGCAGATGGGACCCACGGACCCACAGGCCCCATCTACTGGGAGCTCGTGCACCTGCATGATGGGAACCCTGGGCCAGCAAGCTGAGTGACGGTCTCGCGTGGGGGGAGGTTACTCCGTCCCAGCTCCTGCAGTCCCATTGGTGCTGCAAGAGTCAGGGAGTCACCGAGATCAGCTTCCCCTAGCCCCTTTCTGGGGTCGGAGGATGCTGATCTCTGGCTGCCTAAGGGCAAGGGGCTGTGGGACCCCTTGGTTGACTGGATTGCATGGTTCCAGTCAACCAAAGCTCCCTCCCCTGCCCGATGGCAACCCTCTGTGGGGTGTAGGTACCTGTATCAAGGTGCATATGCCCCACAGATGATCCCCCACATCCCCACACCCCACCCCAGGGCCCGGGGATGCACTGCATGTGCACACAAGTCTTACCTCATTGCTGTCATGGCTTGGAATGAGCCAAGGCTGCTGGGAGCATGCACCACGTGGGCGCACCGTGGCTCCTGATATGCGAATGGGTGAAGTGTCCCGAAGTGACTTAGCCCACGTGCATTACAGCCGTTCCGGAGAGGCCTCAGGATGGTGGGGTTCCCACATGTATCTGTGGGAACCTAACCATAGCACGGCTATATTCCCCCTACAAAGCATGAAAAAGAACTGCTAGAAAACCCAGGAATGATAGCAAGTTTTCCAGCAACAGTGCATTTACTCACTTTCTGGACAGAGCCACCATAGTTGTTCTGTTTCCATGCATTTCTGGAGGCCATGCAAGTGTGATGGTGGTGATACACCCATCTGGGTATTCAGCACCACCAAAATACCCAGGCATGTGCACAAAGACCGTACCGGCTTGACTAGCAATCAATAATACCCAAGAAATATCCACCTGACAATAAAGAGTGTCAAAGACCCACACTCAGGCTAATGTGTAAACTTATCAGCCATAGAATAAAAAGACAGATTCTGTCCTGGATTTGTGACTGGCTCAAGGGTAGGAAGTAGAGGGTAGTAATAAATGGCTAATTATAAGGAAAGAGGTAAAAAGTGGGGTCCCTCAAGGTTCAGTGTTGTGACCAATACTTTTTAATTTATTCATCAGTGATCTAGAAGAAGGGGTACATAGTAAAATAGCAAAGTTTGCTGATGATACTAAATTATTTAGGGTAGTAAACAATGAAAGAGATTGACAAGAGCTCCAGAAGGACCTCTTAGCACTGCGTGAGTGGGCAACCAAGTGGCAAATGTGCTTTACAACATAAGAACATAAGAGAAGCCCTGCATACATGTGCATACGGATACGAATAAGATGCATATGAATACGTATGTAATGCAAATATATCCGTACACATACGAATGTCTGAGTTATTCAAACAAATGATTTGAAATATTTGTATTCAAATGCAAATGTGTGAATTTGGAAAAATTTGATCAAATAATGACTATTTGATCAAATAATGAATTCTTGCACATCCCTAGTTTGGGGCTGCAAGATGCAAGGTCTATGATCAAAAGGTCATTGGTATATGGCTTTGGCATATGATTGGCAATACAGAAGATAGTAGTCTAGGAGCAGGACCATGCACAAGAAACTGTTCTGAAAACAGAACCAGAGTGTCTGCATTTTGAAAATGTTGCTAAAAGGAGAAAAGGACCCCAGGTTTAAAAGTGCAGTTTTTTAAAATTGCAACAGAAGAATTGTTGCTATGCAATGGAATAAATTAAGAAGTAACCTGATTGAATCAGACAAAGTTTGTAGTCTGTGACCCATGGTGGACCCTGGTGATTAGAAAACCCTTTTTGGAACAATAGATTTTTAGCTTACGCAAAAGAACAAGAAAAATAGGAAGAGAGGAATATTTGCCTTTTATTTTTCTTTAACATTGGTAAGGAAATGAATCAAAGTGAATCTTATACTTAAGGGAAATCTTCAAAACTGAAGTTAAACATTATTTAGAAACACTAAACTAGAGTGTGACAATTTTCACTCAAATGAGCAGCAACAGCTAAGTATGAAGGAAAACAATACAAATGCAGATTATAATGGTATAAAATACATAACAAAGCCAACCTCAGTCAGAGAGTCAAGAAGTTAAGTAACTCCAAAATCACTGCAGAGTCATTGGCAAGGTTTCTTCTTGAGTATTTCTAACTGTATGTAGCTGCTGCTTCACTTGGACTTAGATCTGGGATGAGCCTTTGGGATTCATCAAGATAAGCACAATGGAATTGACTTATAAAGAATATAAGCTACTCAGGGCTAATGCCTATGGATTATTATTATTATTATTATTATTATTATTATTATTATTATTATTATTATTATTATTATTATTATTATTATTATTATTATTATTATTATTATTATTATTATTATTATTATTATATTTCTATAGCGATGTACGTGTACTCAAGAGCTCCAGATGTGCACAAATATTTTAAACATTCAAAATTCAATCAAATTTGATCAAATGTGGACATTTGAATTCAAATAGAATCTCTTCACATTCAAATTTAAACTCTCAAATGAAGTTTGAATGCTCCAAAACATTCATTCAAATCACATGAATTATTCAATACATATGTATTAAATATGTATCTGTCCAAATATCATACATATCTGTACACATTTGCGCTTATAATACAGAATTAAAACAAGAGGTTTACGGGATAAAACGGGATGCATACAAAATGCGTACAGCTCTGTTACCAATTCTCCTCCAGTATAACTATAAGCGAATGTGGATAATCTGGATTATTTTGAAACCCAGAAGCACCAAATTCAAATTTCTCCAGGAGAATAGGTAGCTAGATTGTTTTTCACAGGTTTTAATAACGAGGAATACCATAAAACAGAGACAGAACCCATTTCAGACTCAAAGCCAGTATTTCTGGTTAAATCAGTGCAAAGAATTTATTAGAAATACAGAAGAGAAGTTGAAATGAAATATAAAGCCACATCAGAATCATTTTTAGAACAGAAATAAGCATGAAACAACTGCAAAATGACTAAAGAAATGAACATTTCCCACTAAGAAATCTTTGTGCATTTAACTAAATGTATCCCTCTTTTATTAAAACATTGAATTTATAGTTATGCAGCAAAAGCTCTCCAAAAACCCCAAAACAAATTGCTTCGCATGAGTAAGACGTTTAAGAAATGAGAGTAAAATTCTTCATAAAAAAAACCAATTGCAAATCCTAAAATATATACCTATGACAGCCAGAAATGGAATGGAAAATTCCTAAATACTAGAAAGATCCCCTAACCAAAAAACTCTAAAGAAAAATAGGGGAAAGTGAATGGAGGAAACAAATCTTCTGTTGTTCTCACCAACGATACACGGTTGAGATGTTGTCTCCATGCCAGGAACCCAAGATTAGAGAAGTATGATGTCAGCAAACTGCATCTCTTTCAGGAACCAAAAAAAAAAAAAGACTTAAAAATTGGGAAGGCCTTCAGTCTCAGTCAGACCGATCCCCAAAATGAATAAAAATTAAAAAGAAATACTTTAAAAATAGTATTTGTAATTGCTTTTACCAAAGACCAAACTCAAAAAAAAAAAACTGCAAAAGTTTTAAAATGCAGCTCCTGCAGTAAAACTCCACCCACCTTCTGGAAAGAAGGAAAAAAGGGGGGGTAAAGCTCCTTCAGCTCTTTCTCTTATCCTTCCATGGCTTCCATGAGGAGAGGAAAACTCCTAGACTCCTAGACTCCTTCCATAGCAGAGATGAGGAGAGGAAGACTCCTAGAAACCATCTCTTCTCTGCCTTTTTTATAGCCAGAAATTGGAACCTAAAAAAACCTGCTAATTATTGGTCTTTCTTTATTAATAAATAAAACATGTAGTGTCTTGTAACTTCTCCCAAAAAGATGCAAATCAGCCTAACATCATCTCTAAAAGTCCTTCCTGAAAAGGTAAAAACTAGTTCTCCAGGTGTCCCAAAAGAAGTTAATTTCACGCTAACGTGTTTCCTCGGGCAATCTTGTTGTCTCTTTTTAATGGAATGGCTTATGTGTGTACTCAGCAGATTTTTGCACCCATAAGACTCAAGACATCCCAGTGAGACCCACTTCCTCAGGAACATCTGAATTATTTTCTTGAGACAAAAGATATTTTCCTCCAAACCTCAGTGATCAATCGTTAATGTCAATAGAGCCAATATTTTACCATTCTTTGTCCTCTCTGGTAGTCTTGATTTACTAACTTAAGTGGCCCGTTAAGGCTCCAACAGCACCAAGAGGTCAACAGGAATTGTTGCATCATCAGCTCTTGAATGAAGAGAAAAACCTGTTTTGTTTTGTAAAATGTCACAGAGCTTTCCTTTGTTTTTGGAAACATTTTAAAAGTCCAAGGATTTTATTCCAAGTTAATGGTCCAACCTCTTCTTATTCCAACTGAAGCCAAATCCCAAAGCTCTGATGGAATCGCACTCCATCTAGGATTCCTGGGAATATATATCAGATATGTATCAATACATTTCCAATACATATGCTCTGGTATAGGATACGTATCTGAAATGTGTGCACTTCTATAGGATCCATATGCAGGATATGTATACATTTGTATTGAAAAGAATCCTACCATATCTGAAGGGGATCTATTTGAACGAAGACAAATTTTCTAACATTTGATTTGTTATGAATCTAATGCAAAAAATAAAAATAAAAATGTGCATATCCCTAATAGTTGGAGAAAAGCAGTGCATGAAATGAAGAAGATCAAGACTGGGATGGAAGAATTAAGGAACATTCTCCAAAAGAAAAATAACTAACTATTGGGCATGTTCAAAGTTTAGGAGACAGGAACCCTGGGCAATATATCTCACATGTCGTCTGATGAAAATTCATATCTTAGAAGCTAGAAATAAATTTTCTTGCTCAATATTTTCTCCAGAGCATTCTTTACTTCCTTATTCCTCAGACTGTAGATGATTGGGTTCAGCAGGAGGATCATAATGGTGTAGAAAACAGACACCATTTTGTCCTGCTCTACTGCTTCAAGACCCCCAGGCTGCACATACATGAATGTCAAGGATCCATAGAAAACTATCACGGCAGTCAGGTGGGAACCACATATGGAGAAGGTCTTCCACCTGCCTGATGATGATTTCATCTTCAAGATGGTGGAAACAATATAGCTATAGGAGACCATCACAATCACTGCGTTCACTACCACAACAAAGGTTGAGACAACAAAGAGAACCACTTTGGAAACATAGTTGTTGGAACAGGAGAGCCGTAGCACAGGGGGGATGTTTAAAAGTGCAGTTTTTTAACCTGCAACAGAAGAAATTGTTTCTATATAATGGAATGAATTACAAAGTAACCTGATTGAATCAGACAAAGTTTGTAGTCTGTGACCCATGGTGAAACCTGGTGATCAGAAAACGTGTTTTAGAAGAATAGATTTTTAGCTCACATAAAAGAACACAGAAAATAGGAAGAGAGGAATATTTGGCTTTTATTTTTCTTTAACATTGGTATGTAAATGAATGGAAGTGAATAATATATTTAAGGAAAATCTTCTAAATTGAAGTTAAACATTATTTGGGAACAATAGAATGTGACAAGTTTCACTCTAAGGAGCAGCAACAGCTAAGGATGAAGGAAAACAATACAAATGCATATTATAATGGTATAAATTACATAACAAAACCAACCTCAGAAAGAGAATCAAGAAGTTAAGTAACTCCAGAATCGCTTCAGGGTCATTGAACAAGGTTTCTATGCTTGAGTATTTCTATCTATATGTATCTGCTCCTCTGTCATAAGCCTTTGGAATTGATCAAGATAAGCACAGTACAATTGATTTATAAAACTATATAAGCTCCCCAACTAGGGATGTGCGCAAATGTTCTAAACATTCAAAATTCAATCAAATTCAATCAAATGTAAATTCAAACAGAATGTCTTTACATTTGAATTTAAACATTTGATTGAACTTTTAGTGTTCCAAAACATTCATTCAAATCACTTGAATTATTTGAATGTACAGATACTTATGTTTTACATATGTAACTGTCCAAATATCATACATATCTGTAGGCATTTCGCTTATAATACCGAACTAAAATGAGATGCTTACAGGATAAAATGGGAAGCGTACAAAATGCGAACAGCTCTGAATAACACATACTAATATTGTCGACATTTGTATCTTTAAATACAAATGTTGTCGATATTTGTATCTTCAAATTCTTATCTAACATTTGAATGAATAGAATGTTTTGACACTCAATTCTACTCAAATTTGAATGCAAAAAAACCCAAAAACATTTGTGTGTATCCCTAGAAAGGGATCTATTCAAACAAACACAAATTTTCTAACATTCAATTTGAAATCGAATGCCAAAAAAAAACCATTTGTGCACATCCAAAATTGTTGGGGGAAAACAGAGCACCATATGGAGAAGACAGAGAGATCAAGACTGAGATGGAAAAACTGAGGAACATTCTCCAAATGAAAAATAGCTAACTATTGGGCATGTTCAGAGTTTAGGAGACAGGAACCCTGGGCAATATATCACACGTGTCTTCTCATGAAAATGCATACCATTAGCTACTAGAAATAGATTTGTTGCTCAATATTTTCTTCAGAGCTCTTTTTACTTCCTCATTCCGCAGACTGTAGATGATTGGGTTCAGCATGGGGATCATAATGGTGTAGAAGACAGACACTATTTTGTCCTGCTCTACTGCTTCAAGACCCCCAGGCTGCACATACATGAATGTCAAGGATCCATAGAAAACTGCAATGGCAGTCAGGTGAGAACCACAGGTGGAGAAGGTCTTCCGCCTTCCTGATGATGATTTCATCTTCAAGATGGTGGAAACAATATAGCTATAGGAGACCATCACAATCACTGCATTCACCACCACCACAAAAGTTGAGAGGACAAAGAGAACCACTTTGGAAACATAGTTGTCTGAGCAGGAGAGCCGTAGCACAGGGGGAATGTCACAGAAAAAGGAGCTGATTTCATTGGGGCCACAGAAAGACAATCTGAAAGTTCCAGTGGCGTGGACGATGCCATTGATAATGCCTACCAAGTAGCACCCACCCACAAGCTGCAGACACACTTTCCTGGCCATGACAATTGGATAATAAAGTGGATTGCAGATGGCAACAAAGCGATCATAAGCCATAGCAGCCAGCAGGTAGCACTCTGTTGTGGCATAGACAGTGAAGAACCACAATTGTACAGCACATGCATAGTAAGAAATCACCTTCTTGTCTGCAAGAAGGTCATATAGTAGCCTAGGAAGGATGATGGAGGAAAAGCAGATGTCAATGATGGAGAGGTTGCAGAGGAAGAAATACATTGGGGACTGCAAAAGTGTATCTGTCAAGATCAGCAAAATCATAGTTAGATTTCCTAACAGTGTCATTAAATAAATCAGGAGAAAGAGAAAGAATAAAGGTGCCTCCACTTCAAAGCGATCTGAGAATCCTAAAAGAATGAACTCAGCCACTTCTGTTCTGTTCATCATTTGCATTTTCCCCGCAGTCCAGAATAATGGATCTAGTACTGGCAGAGCTTATTAGTTCAGGTGGTTCTTCCAAATGATGCCCCATTGTGCTCGGTTTTCTGATCCTCCAGGTAACATTTTGGTCTTATAATCAATATTTCATTGCCTGCATGCACATTTTGCAACAAAAAGTCTTCTTTATCTGCCTTTCCTGCAGTAATGGGTTTTGGTGTCATGTGCTTCTAGAAACAGTAGCAATTGTGAACCCATATATGCTTTCAGGATTTCACAATAGAGAAAGCAACCTAAATACTTACCAAGGCAAATCTGAAGTTATCTGGAATCATCCACAATCACAAGGGGGGGAAAACTGGAATCATTCAAGGCTTTGTTGAAAACAATTCAGTCTTTATTCGTGTAGAAACATTTCTAGTAATACAATGTAGAGATATATTAGGATTGATTTTATAATATATGCTCTCTCTCATCATCATCATCTATCTGTCTGTCTGTCTATCGTCTGTCTCTGTCTGTTTTGAGGTCAGAGTAATGGCATTAAAATTAACAACACTAACAAGTATTGCTACCAGTATATTTTTCCAAGCTTTAAGCACTGATGCAATTAATAAAAATCCATCTTTTGAATGGATCCCTTTTTGAACAACCAACAGCATCAGAATTAGGGATGTGTTTTTCATACTTTGGTCTATAGTTCACATTAGGTGAACATCTGGGCATATGTACATGCAGTTAGAGGGGGCTGTTACAGCCTCCAAGCACCCCCTGCCCTCCCAGATGTTCACCTATTGTGGACTAGTGGCAGAGCACGAAATCATAACCTTTCCCAGAAACTTACCTGTCACATGCAGCTAGTGAGCATTTACACCTCTGCTGGATGGGAAGGTCATTGAAGCTGCCACACAACTGATGTGGATGTGACTGTGCAAAGCATCAGAGCTGTGATAACAATGGCACTGACACACACGCAATCACGGAGGACACTGCACTCAAGATGACAGCAACCTGAAGAGGATCAGTCCAGCAATCAAATGGTGGTACGTGTTTGATCATGCAGGGAGTGGACTAGCATTGACTAGTGATCACAAGTGAGATCACTAGTCAGTGTTAGCTAGTTGCACTCCTTTCCTGTCCACGGGAGAGAAAGGGAGGTACAAAAATGCCCACTGACTCCAAATATACTGGCTCTGGAAATGGCCACAACAAACCAGATCTGTGCACAGCCATTAACAGGTTCTGGCAGAAAACCCAAAGGCATCCATCCATGCATCCATGCATCCGTCCATCTGTCCATCCATCTGTCCGTCCATCCATCCATCCATCCGTCCGTCCGTCTGTCCGTCTGTCCGTCCATCCATCCATCCATCCGTCCATCTCTACAGATTTCTATCCTGCCCTTCACCAAACGATCCCTGGATTTGTCATAACATTCATAAAGACATAGAACATCAGTAAAATCAATAGAACAATTAAACAGGATAAGAACAACAAAAAACTTCACGCAACCTAGCACCAAATTGGTCACCACCCTTCAGCCACTGCTCAAGGCTGGGTTCCCTGGTGCCTAAAGGGCATCTACCTGATGCCAGGTGAAGCTGCTCAGCCAGAAATCCATCCGTTGCAGCTTCCGTACCTGACAATGGTTCCATAATGGTTGAGTTATTCAAATACTCACCCAAAGTCCACATATCAGTACATAAATATGAAGTACAAAAGGCTGCTTTCTTTCTATGGCTGGTTCCCTACAAATCAGACCACAGGCTGTCTCTTCACTGCATGGACTATTCTGTATTGCACCAGCTCATATTCGGCAGCCACTTACCTACCTGTTCTTATGTGGCATTTTTCTCATACTGGATGCTGATTTCAGAGGCTGAAAGAAACGTGAGTGGTACTTAATGAGCATTGGGAAACAATCCCCTGGTGGCCCTTTCCATGACTCTCAAAGGTCACATTAGTTGCCACAAGTGATTATAACAAGCAATCCCACTTCTTAAAGGGTATGTTCTAGGGATGGGCACAAATAGTCTTATTATTCATTATTCGTACGAATTTGTACAAATTCAAACATTCATATATGAATTGAATGTCCAGACATTTGTACTTTAGTATTCATATGAATACAAATATTTTGAGTTATTAATATGAATAATTTGGACATTCATATCTGTACTGATATGTACGCATCACATACGTATCTGTACTGATATGTATGGGATGAAAACAGGATCCATACGGGATGAAAATGGGACGTGTACGAGATTTGTATCATTAGAAACGTATTGAATATTCGTATGAATAAATATTAATATACTGATATCAGTTCAGATGTCCAGACATTTGTTGTTCGTTATTAGTACTAATTCAGATTTTTGAATATTTGATTCATTATGAGTCAAATGTTGAAAACTGAATTCGTGCTCAATACTAGTATGTTTCTCCATGAATTTAGGATCACCTTCAAAAACTGTGGAGGATCTCTCTTACCTTGGTTTCAGTATGGAGCTGCATTCCAGCTTAGGCCCTATCCATAGGAAGGAAGAGGAGGAGGAGGAGAGTTGGCTTTTCTACCCTGCTTTTCTCACCCATTTAAAGGGATGCAAAGCTGACAAACCACTGTTCTTCTCCCCACAAAAGAACACCCTGTGCAGTAGATGGGGCTGTGAGAGCTCAGAAGAAAGCCCAAGGTCACCCAGCTGGCTTCATGGGGGAGGTTGGAATCAAACACGGTATTCCCAGATAAGAGTCCGGCTCTTCGCTGCCATGATCGCTGTTGGGAGATAGGATGATTCAATCACAGGCTAACCCATGATCAAACAACCCTCTCGTGATTCTACGATCGATCGCCACTCCCAGGCATGGGTGTATGTGATTGATCACAGCATAGTTTGTATGTAATCAGTCATCACCGGCAACACCTGCACAGACGCTGCATTCCCTGCCCACCGTGCGCAGTGGGACAGAAATGTTCGTACCACTGGATGCTTGTGGTAAGCCTGGCAGATAGGCTGGGACGGGTGTTGAGCCACAATTATTACAGCTCTGTTATGGGTGGGGACACTGTAGCAGCCTGATGAGAGTGTGTATGCTCTTCACCAGAGCTGTTCTAATTGCATCTGTCCAGGTGCAGCCAGCCCTATACCATACCACTAGCAAACCATCCTAGTATGGAACAGATTGCATACGCTGGGCCTGGTCGTCCCGCCCTTTCTGGGGATAGCCAAGATAGATGGCTGTTTGGGCTGTGAGCTGCCTGCCACACCCTTCCCTCAAGCTATAAAACACCAAGCTGAGAGGTGGAAGAAGAAGGAGAACCGGCTGGCTGTTTGGGCTGAGAGGTTTGAGCTCTTCCTGGGCTCTACCTGCCGGCCCCTCCTCCCCCTGTAATCCATTTAGGAGTAACAGGGGACAAGAAGCGTGTTCTGCCTGTTGGGGATTTCCCCATCCCGGCACAAAATATGATTAGTGTGGAAAGGCTGTGTGCATGAGAGTATATATATACATATATAATTTTAGACTGTACTGTTTTAAAATTTCTTTCATTGTTTAATACTGTTTTAAATTTTTGGTACACGTGTGTGTGTGTGTGTGTGTGTGTGTGCCTGCGTGGCTGTGTGTGAGGGTGGTGGTTTTACATTAGCTTTTGGTTTGGTGGGTGTGTTTGTTGGGGGAGGTTATCTTTGTGTGTGGGAGGGACTATGTGCCAAGGCCAAGTAAGAGGGGGAGAACTGTAGGCTACTATCCCTGTTCAGACGGGCAGGGGGAGATATGGCGCTGGAGGACGGAAGAGACAGATAAGGAGAAGGGGTGTTAGATACCTTGAAGCTGTCACCCCTTCTGTTCTGCCTTCCAGCCAGCAGAATCTGGGGAGACCTGCCAACCAAAAACCCACTACTCTAGTGGTGTTGCTTTTAAATGCCAGATCAGTTCGGAATAAAACATCAATTATCCATGATTTAATTCTTGAGGAAAGGGCTGATCTGGCATGTATAACTGAGATCTGGATGGATGAACTGGGCGGACCTGGCCTCACCCAGCTTTGTCCTCTGGGCTACTCAGTGCAACACTGTTCTAGAGTAGGGGGGAGGGGAGGGGGTGTCACTGTGGTCTATCGGACTTCCATCTCCCTCACCAGGCAGCCAATTCATGCTGTTAACGGGGTTGAGGGCCTGTTTTTGCTGTTGGGCCAGAGAGACAGAATAGGGATGCTGTTGGTGTACCGCTCACCCCACTGCCCAGTATCCTCCCTATCTCAGCTGGCTGAGGTGGTCTCGGAGGTGGTGTTGGAAGCTCCCACCACGGTGGTGTTGGGGGATTTCAACGTCCACGCCGAGGCCACACTCAATGGACCAGCTCAGTTCTTTATGGCCTCCATGACAACCATGGGGCTGTCTCAGTTTGTATCTGGTCCAACTCACACAGCAGGCCACACCCTTGACTTCGTTTTTGCCTCAGAGCAAATTGATGACAATCCGTTGATAGGAGGGCTGAGTGTCAGCCCGTTGTCATGGATGGATCACTCACTGGTGAGGTTTGGACTTACAATGGCAGTCCCCTCTGTGGGGACAGAGGACCTATTGAGATGGTCCACCCCCGGAGACTTATGGAATCTCAATGATTCCTGAATGCCCTGGGGGATTTTCCAGTTGGCATGTCTGGCGCTCCTGTTGAAGCTCTGGCCTCTCTCTGGAACCAGGAGATAACCAGGGCTATTGACACGATCGCTCCCAAGTGCCCTCAGCCTGCTTGTAGAGCCCAGAAAGCTCCTTGGTACTCCATGGAGCTACGGGCCATGAAACAGGAAGGTCAACGGCTAGAGCACAAGTGGCGTAAATCTGGCTGTGAATCTGACCGAACACGAGTTAGAGCACACTATCGTGCCTACCACGTGGCGGTGACAGCGGCGAAAAATAGTTTTTTCTCCACTGCCATTGTGTCCTCAAGTAGCCGTCCAGCAGAGCTCTTTAGAGTAGCGAATGGCCTTATTAAATCTGGCCCATTGAGGCCTGAGCCTCAGCCATCTAATATCTGCTGTGACAGTTTTGCAAAGCACTTTGAGGACAAAGTTGCTCAGATTCGCAGAGGGTTAGATGTCACAATTGGATGTAGTCCGGAGGAGGTGTCCAGAGAACTGTCTGGTCCAATTATTTTGGATCAGTTTCAATTATTGCAGCCTGAGGACGTGGACAAGCTGCTTGCAGGGGTGCAGCCGACAACATGCTCCCTAGATCCCTGCCCTTCCTGGCTGATTAAAGCTAGCCGGCAAGGTATGACCGGGTGGATCCAGGAAGTGGTAAATGCCTCTCTGAGGGAGGGGGCGGTTCCATTGGCCCTTAAACAGGCTGTGGTACGTCTCCTCCTGAAGAAGGCCTCCCTGGATCCAGAAGACTTAAACAACTATCGCTCGGTGGCTAACATACCTTTCCTAGGCAAGGTTCTGGAGAGGGTTGTCGCTGTTCAGCTGCAGGCATACTTGGAAGAAGCTGATTATCTAGACCCATTTCAATCTGGCTTCAGGCCCGGTCATGGCATGGAAACCACCTTGGTCGCCCTGGTTGATGATCTCCTTCGGGAGAAAGACAGGGGGAATGCTACCCTGCTGGTTCTCCTGGACCTCTCAGCGGCTTTTGATACCATTGACCACGGTATCCTTCTGGAGAGGCTACGGAGTTTAGAGGTTGGAGGCAGTGCTTGGCGTTGGTTCCGCTCCTATCTCCAGAGCTGATCTCAGATAGTGGTGATGGGAGAGACTGAGTCGACACCCTGGGAACTCACTTGTGGGGTTCCCCAGGGGTCAATCTTATCTCCCATGTTATTTAATATCTACATGAAGCCAACTGGGAGAGATCATCAGGAGATTTGGAGTGAGGTGTCATCAATATGCAGATGATACCCAGCTCTATCTCTCTGTGCCATCTGAATCAGGAGAGGTGGTTGAAGTGCTTGACAGGTGCTTGGAGGCGGTAATGGGCTGGATGAGGGCCAATAAATTAAAACTGAATCCAGACAAGACAGAAGTGCTGTGTGTCACAGGCTCTTGGGTCCAAGCAGTTGGGAGATACCCTGTCCTTGATGGAGTTACAATATCCGGGAAGGGACAGGTGTGAAATTTGGGGGTACTCCTGGACTCTGCACTAACACTTGAAGCTCAGGTGGAAGCCGTGGCCAGGAGTGCCTACTCCCAACTACAGCTGGTGTGCCAATTGAAACCTTTTTTGGGCAGAGATGACCTGGCCACAGTTATCCATGCTCTGGTAACCTCCAGGTTGGACTACTGTAACACACTCTACATGGGGCTGTCCTTGAAGATGGTTCGGAAGTTGCAGCTGGTGCAAAATGCAGCGGCCAGAGTGCTCACAGGAACATCTAGCCGGACACATATTACGGCGGTTCTAAAAGAACTGCACTGGCTGCCAATTCACTACCGAGCCCAATTCAAGGTGCTAACTTTGACTTATAAGGCCCTAAATGACTTGGGCCCCAGATATCTAAAGGACCGCCTTCTCCCGTATTGACCTGCCTGTGTTTTAAGATCTGGAGTGGAGGCTCTTCTGGTGATCCCTCCACCTTCATTAGTTAGGCGGGTGGGTACCCGGGAGAGGGCCTTCTCGGTGGTGGTCCCCAGGTTGTGGAATGGTCTCCCCCTTGAGGTGCGTCAGGCCCGTTCTTTGTTCCTATTCAGGAAGGTGGTGAAAACGTTCCTCTTCACGCACGCCTTTGGTTAAATGTCCCCCACACTTCCCCCCCACTGAAAATCACTGCTGTTTTAAACTTTTCTTGTATTTTTAAAACTGCATTTTTAAATTTGTTTTGTTTTGATACTGTTTTTATACATCTGTTTTTAAATGCTGTGAGCCGCCCAGAGACCCTCGGGTATGGGGCGGCATATAAATTTAAATAAATATAAATATAAATATAAATAAATAAATAAATAAATAAATAAATAAATAAATAAATAAATAAATAAATAAATAAATAAATAAATAAATAAATAAATAAATAAATAAATAAATAAATAAATAAATACCGGAGGCCTAAGTGCACATAGGCCTCTGAATACCACAACTTAGCTCTTTGTAGACTGCTTATCAGCAGTCCATAATTGGAGCAAGTTTCACCACCATTTTGGTTCAATATCCCTCTCCAAAGTCTCATCTGCTGAGTGACAGGGGACAAATGGTGCAGATCAGTTGGTTGGGTAATTTAAGAATTCAAACCTTGCTCTTCACCCACAGGTCCCAGGACAGGTTACAGTCTGCCAGCTAAGTATGGACAGGACCTCAAATTACATAATATAATGATGATGGGATGCCCATCACCAGAGTCTCGTTTCCAAAATGTAAAAATGACTTTTTAATTTGTGCAATAACAAATAATAAACAGGAATGTGTAAATGCAAGTAAAAACTATAGTTCATTCATAGCAAATCTTTCTGTGTCCATCTTCAGTGCTATCAGATTTCAATATTACCAAGTATATATATATTCCCCCTCACACATAATAATCTGAAATAAAATTATTGTTGTTGTTATTTACATGGACACAACAATATAACATGACACTAAACATGTCAGCTTTGATATTTCATAATGCATTGGGATATTCCCAAGATCCTAAGGTAACATTAGGTACAGGCAGATAATATGAGCAGAACCCAGCAGGTGGCCTTTTGCAACTCATAGATGGTAACCTCGTCAATGTTAAGCTGCTTTAAGTGCCATCCAAAGTCTTTTGGAATGGCACCCAGTTGCCGATCACAACTGGGACCGTCATTGCGAGCTTGTGCCAGAGTCTTTGAACTTTGGTCTTTAAGTCCTTATATTTCATATCATCATTATCATCACGAATATTTTACATTTTGGAACTGTATAACAGTATTTTTTACTTTTCTTTCATGCACTGTAACATCTGCAGCAGTAGTAATAGTACTGTAAGCTGACCACCAAAATTTGGATTTTTCACTATACCACAACCAAAAATCATTCCAAGACTCACTACATAGTATTGTGCAGTGTTTCATGTATCAAGAGAAGGGAAAGCTCTTCCAAAAGTAGTCCGATGTTGTGGGAAAGGTGGTCATGATTTCCAAAAGAAGCAGAGAAAACTTGGAAACATTATCAAAAAGAAAAATAGCTACTGGGCTTGTTTAGTGTTCATGCGGCAAGAAAAGCTTGCAACCGAAGGCAATATTTTTCATCACATTACCTCATGGAAGTTCATACCAGTGGCTGCTAGAAAAATATTTTCTTGCTCAATAATTTCTTCAGGGCTTTTTTCACATCCTCATTCCGCAGACTGTAGATGATCGGATTCAGCATGGGGATCATAATGGTGTAGAAGACAGACACTATTTTGTCTTGCTCCACTGCTTCAATTCCTCCAGGCTGCACATACATGAAGGCCAAACATCCATAGTACAGTGAAATGGCAGTCAGATGGGAACCACAGGTGGAGAAGGTCTTCCGCCTGCCTGAAGATGACCGCATCCTCAGGATGGTGGAAACAATGTAGCTATAGGAGACAATCACAATCGCCGCATTCACTATCACAGCAAGAGCAGAGAAGATGAAGAGGACCACTTTGGGAACATAGTTGTCTGAGCAGGAAAGCCGTAGCACAGGAGGAAGGTCACAGAAAAAAGAGCTGATTTCGTTGGGGCCACAGTAAGACAATCTAAACGTTCCAGTGGTATGGACAATGGCATTGATAAGGCCTATCAAGTAGCACCCACCCACAAGCTGCAGACACACTTTTCTGGCCATGGCAATCGGATAAAACAGCGGATTGCAGATGGCAACAAAGCGATCATAAGCCATAGCAGCCAGCAGGTAGCACTCTGTCGCGGTATAGAAGACAAAAAACCACAATTGTGCCACACACGCGTGATAGGGGATTACCTTCTTGTCTGCAAGGAGGTCATGGAGCAGCCTGGGAAGGACGACGGAGGAAAAGCAGATGTCAATGAAGGAAAGGTTGCAGAGGAAGAAATACATTGGGGACTGCAAAAGGGAATCTGTCAGGATCAGCACAATCATAGTTAGATTTCCTAGCAAGATCAGCAAATAAATCATCAGAAAGAGAAAGAACAAGGGTGCCTCCACTTCAAAATGATCTGAGAATCCTAAAAGAATGAACTCAGTCACTTCTGTCCTGTTGACCTCTTGCATTTCCCCAAAACCCAGAAAAAGAGATAAAATAATGCCAGACCCAATCGCTTAAGGAAATGGTTCAAACGGTGCTTCCAGATATTCAGTCGTGTTAAATATCTACCTTTCTCTTCAGTTTTCTGATTGTCCAGGTGACATTGTGCTCTTCTCATCAATATCTCATATACTGTCTACTCATTTGGCAACCAAAAGTGTTCTTCATCTTCCTTTCCTTTAATGAAACAGCAGCTGTTGCGATTTCCCAACATAATCAGAGCAACCTAAACATAAACCAAGGCAGATCCGAAATTATCTGATAGCAAGGTGGGGAAACGGAAATCTTTCCTATAAAAGTGTATTTTTATTCTTTATTTGGGTAGAAGCTTCCTAACCAGTGATGCAATTAATAAACATACCGTTTGTTCATATGTGGTGACCAGAGGCATTTCCGCACTGAATCGCGTTCGAAACCGAACGCGTTCAGGCGGAAAGCTTAAGCCAGCTTCGGGCGCTTTCCCCGTTCACACACAGACGCTCCGGAACGCGTTCCGGAGCGTCTGTGTGCGAATGGGGAAAGCGCCCGAAGCTGGCTTAGCCGGCAAACGCCGGTCAGGGGCGCGCCGGCGGCCGCCGAGGCAGATCGACAATCAGCTGTTTGAAAAACAGCTGATTGTCAAAGCCGCGCGGCGTCGGAGGCGAGCCGGCAGGCGATCGGGAGAAAGAAGCGGCGCGAACGCTTCTTCTCCCGAACGCCTGCGGACGGCTCGTCCGCGTTGGAACGCGTGTAGAGCACTTAGAAGTGCTCTACATTTCGAACGCGAAAAAGGCAGCTTTGGACACGTCGGGACGCAAGGCGCGCGCGGCCAATGCGGATGACGTGTCCACAGCTGCCTTTTTCGCGTTCCGTTTTCGCCCGTGCGAAAACGTCTCAGGGCAACAGGGCACACCGCAGTGCCGCCTCCTTCACAGGGCGGCCCAGAGTTGTCCTGATCGTCACAAGCTGTGGAGCAGCAAAAACTACTCCACAGCTTTACCAGGAGAGCCTAGGATACTCCCAGTAAACCCTAGAGGCACTGTTTGCATTACTTCCATACACAAATGCTGCCTAGGTGGTGATGTGGCGTGGATGTGGCTGTGAAGTTGTGCACTGCATCACTAGCCGCCCTCCGTGAACTTAATGTCTGTCGGATAGGATCCTATGAAAGTTAAGTATGAAAACTCCTTGTAGGCAAATAGGAGCATCAGAATTGAGAACCTTGGACTGTGTCTTCACTGACCCAAAGTATACTGGCTCTAGAAATGGCTGCACCACACAAGGACCAGCCCAGGCATGAGAATTTAACTTGATGCCTCCCCGAATGCCAGAAAAGGGTTTGTTGTGGGCTGCCAGTTCCACTTTGGGCTTCCTCTGGGTTGGAGGAACGGCCATGTGCTAGTGGTAGCATATTACTTCCCCAATGTTTCTTGGCAGTCAGTTGTGCTCTAAAGACAGGTAGGAAAAAGCAAGGATTACATTTGCCAAAATGCCATGCCTTTACCACTCCTCTCACACTGAAAAGACACAAATGGATGCACAGCCCAAATAAGAATTGTTTTGAATAAGACCAATGGCTTGTCTTACTCCAGCTGGAAGCCTTTGGTCTGTAAGCAAGAGAAGAGTTGGACTCTTATCTGATGGTTACCAGGTTTGATTCCACCCTCCCCCATGAAGCCACCTTGGGCTAGTCACAGCTCTCTTCTGAGCTCTCACAGCCCCACCTACCTCACAGGGTGTCTGTTATGGGGAGAAGAACAGAAAAGCTTTGTCAGCCACTTTGAGTGAGAAAAGTCAGGTTGAAAAGCCAGCTCTTCTTCTTTGCTTGACATGTGCTCTCTAATGTGCTCTCTGTAAGTAGCTAGTTGTGTCAGTGGCCAGTCAAAAGCCTTTAGGGAGCCCACACGCAAGAGAAAAGTGCAGCGTTATACCTCTACTTGACTTTTGTTCTCTAATGCTATAAGTAATACAACTGGGATTACTTTGGTCTTGTTTGGAAGCTATCCAGGTTGGTGAGCAATGCAACATCTTATGGTAGTGGATTTCATAATCTAACATTTATGTATTTCAATGAACAGTTATTTGGGCTTCTCCCAAACTTCACCTCCTTCACTTTCATTGGATTAGGGAGGTGCATGGATATCCGAAAATTCAAAAATCCGATTCAAATCTGTTTGATGTCTACATTTGAATCTGAAATGGATTTTTGAAAATCCAACTATACACATTTGGATGAGTTTCGGAGTTTTGAAAATCTGATACTGATTTTTGAATAATTAGAATGAGTAGATCAGTATCTATCGTATACAAATATGCACAAAAATTATATGTATTTGCACATATAATGTGGGATGGAAATGGGATGCATACGGGATGCATACGGGATAAATACGTATTTGCGCAAATTTGTATATCGGATACAAATCTTATCGACATTCATATATCTGATTTTTGAAATTTGAATCAAAATAAATTTTTGAATATTTGTTTCGACTTGAATTTGAATGCAAAAAAATAAATTTGTGTACATCCTTACACTGGGTGGCCTTCTACTGTGGTGAATGCAACATTTCTCCATCCTCCATAACTGCAGCAAGGCGGTTGATATGACTCTATGGGTGGCTCTGCATTGGCCACCGAAATATGGATTAAGGAAAATCTGTTTCCTGGTGATCCGTCATCCAGAGGATCCATCCAAAATAGGGACGGATCCGAAGAGGCCTCGCGCGTCCACACACATGTGTGGAGGATGAATCCTGTAGGACAAATCTTTTGGGTGCTGTGAGGAGGCCACAGCACCCATTCTCAAAGGCAGCCGGCCACCTGTGTTGCCAAGGCCGCCCCTGGAGCCGCCGGCACTCAGCACGCTGGGGAGGGGCTCCGAAAGCAGACTGGCCTGCTTCTACCCCTCCCAAAATGGTGGCCGCCGGCACATCTGTCCCCTCACCTCTCTATGTGCAGAAGTGTCCTGCTTCCACAAGAATTGAAGCGAGGGGACAGACTGAAGACCTAATTTTTCAGGTCTTCACCGAGAACAGATTTTTCAGCAGTGATACCCCATTAAGAACAGATCTTGTGTCCCGCTGTGCAGAAACGGCTGCCTGGAATGGTCTCTCATCTGTCCTCCAGTGTGGAAGGTAAGTTCCTAAGTGTCTTATATGTGTGTCTAATGTGTTTAATGTGGTTTCTGCAGCCAGTGCAGAAACACCCTATGGTTCCTCATCACTTTTTTCTAATCAAAATTAAAAGCCTCAAATATTCTGGCACCCAACACTTGCTTATTCATTTGCTTATGTTCACTTCTACTTAAGAATCAATTTCATATCTTCTGATTTGGTGGTGCATCAGTCAACAACCCAATGAAAAGCATATAAGATAGACTAGATTATTAAAATCAGGGTTTTAGCATTCAGAGGAGCAGCGTGATGCTTCTTAACATCCAGCAGCACCCCCAAGGGCTTGAAATATATCATGGTAGACCAGGGATGTGTAAGAATATTCATACGAATTCGGACATTTGGACATGAATCAAATGCCACAACATTCATACATTAACATTCATACAAATAATGTGCTATACTGCATGAAATATTCTGTCCTGCACCAGCGCATACTAGGTAACCACTTACCTGTTCTTATATGGCATTTTCTTCATACTGGATGCTGATTTCAGAGGCTGGAAGCATTTGTGTATTTGAAAGCAATGTGTATTTGAAAGCAATGTGGGTGGTACTTAATGAGCAATGGGTAACAATTCCTTGGTGGCCCTTCCCATGATGCTCAAGTGGTTATAACAGTTGGCCATGCCTTTCCCTGCTTATTAGGTGTGTTCACGGAAATTAAAAAATTCGAATATCTGATTCAAATCCATCAAATGTTAACATCCAAACTCAAATCGGATTTTCAAAAGTCCGAATTTACACATTCGAACTCGAATTAGATTTTCGAAAATCCGATCCGGGTTTTTGGCTAATTCTAATGTGTAGATTCATATATGTCGTATACAAATCTGCGCAAAAATTATACCTATCTTGCGCTTAAAATATAGGATAAAGCGGGATGCATACAGGATGCATATCGATTTTTATGGGATGCGTACAGATACGTATAATAGATATGAATGATGTTGACATTCGTATCTTTAAATACGAATCTAACATTTGAATGTACGGATTCAAATGTTACAGATTTGAATAGGATTTTATGACATTCGTATCTTAAATATCCAAATTGAATCAGATTTTTTGACATTTGAATCTACTTGGATTCGAAGGTCAAAAATACATTCGTGTACATGCCTACTGCTTTAAGTAAATCTCCTCTTGCTTTAAGTAAATGTGGCCATTTCCTAAAAGGTATGTTTCTCCCTTCCTGGGTTTTTCTGCACTTGACCTGGTGGTCACCTTGCAGTGAGCTCTGAGAAATAGGGATGTACATGAATATTTGTAAGATTCGTTATTTGTACGAATTAGTACGAATTCGGATATTCATACACAAATTGCATGTCACAACATTTGTACATTAAGATTTGTGTGGAAACGAATGTTTCAGAACATTTGTACAAATAGTTCAGACATTTGTTAAATTGGGGGGGGGGCTGAAGGGGAAGCCCCATTGGGGGGGGGGGGAGAGAGAGAAGGGCTATATGTTTAAGGTGTTTCAGCACTTACCGCTTGAAGTCCGGATTAAGGAAATCTGGATTTCTGAAATCCATTCCTGGGAAAATCCATCTGAAATAGGGATGGATCCAAATGAGGCCTAATGCATCCTCGCATGCATTGGGAGAATAGTTACTGAGAAAAGCATTGCGTGGATGCTGTGTGGATGCCGCAGCACCGATATCCAGAAGGATCAGATGTAACTTGGCACATGTCCAATGTGAAGCAACTGCGGGATGGACTACATAGCTGGAATGTGGTGCTGCCACCTTGCTCAACATGGCAACTTCTGGTCCTGCCCACATGCATTCCCTATACTGTCCCTGTGAGGAAGCATCCTCCTTTGATCTGGAATTTGCAGTCAGAAATGTTGTGAAGACCTAATTATTCAGGTCTCCCCCGAAAACCAGATTCGGCGGACTCTAGACCCCATTAGAGACAGATCTCACTCGAGGCTCTGTGGAAGCGGCACCCTTGAAGGGGCTCTAATCTGTCCTGCTGTGCAGAAGATAACTTGAGGATGTGTGCCATATGGGTCCTTATTGGGTGTTTAATGGGGTCTTGAGGGCCTGTGCAGAAACACCCTAAGAGAAGGAGATCCCTATCTGTTCCGTTATGTATGCATTTTAGAATATGTAACCAGAATACATATCTAGGATACGTATGCACTCAGATATTCATATGAATTCATTTGTAACAAATAGAATCCTATCAGATTCGAAAGGGTTCTATTTGAATGAATATGAATTTTCTAACATGATTCCTTACAAATCAAATGCACCAAACCCATCATGTACATCCCTACTCTGATACAAAACACTTCCATGTAAAGGAGCTGTTTCTGAACCAGAATGAGTTCCTTCAATGCTGGAGCTTACCATAGATGACTACATGTGGTGCAGGATTAAGTGCTTCACACATGAACTTACCCCGCAACTTGGACGGAGTTGGAAAGGCTCTGTGGCAACCATTTGCAAGTCTTCCGGGTTTGGAAAACATGCAGAATAGTCATGTGTTGCATCTTGAAAGCATGATGGTGCATCATGGTTGACCTGGTGTAGGCGCATGCATGCTGGTGTCAACAGCAGGGAACAAAATGGTGGTGGACAGACACCACCTGCACTTGAGTAAGTGTCCGGACATGTGGGAAGAAAGATCATGGGTGTTTTTCCACTGTCAAAAAGTACCCATTTTTGCACCCATTAAGGACCCATTTGGGTGTGAGCCGGATGATCCCATTTCCACCATGGCACCCATCTGGGACCCGATTGTTTCCACTGCAATGGGGGAAATCTGGATCAAATGCGTACTTTCTGCCCTTTAATCTGGATTTTCTGTAGACACCATTAATGGGACTTGCAATGGGGTCTTCTGCCAGAAAATCCAGATTAAAGGGAGCCTGTTTCCACTGGAAGCAGGCAATGGGGTCTAGAGGTGGCTAAGGGTAGGGGATGGACCCATGGGGGGAAGAGCCCCGAAGTCCCAGCCTCGGAGTGATTTCTGAGTCATTTCAAAATCATTCCGAAATGACTCTGAAGTCCCTCCGAAGGGATCGCCACAGACTTCGGACAGGCTCCGGAGCTGTCAGCGCGGTGTGTTCGCTGTTAGGGCAGACCGTGTGGACTTCCCACCGAAGTCCCTCTGAAGCAATTGGTAGAGACTTTGGGGTCTCGCCGCCGGTCTCTCCAAAGAGATCAGCACAGACTTCAGAGGTGCTCCGAAGGGACTCCGGAGCGGCTTCAAAGTCTCTGCCGATCTCTTCAGAGGGACTTTGGAGGGAAGTCTGCGCGGTCTGCGCTAATAGCGCACGGACTGCGCTGACAGCTACGGAGCCTCTCCAAAGTCTGTGGCGATTGCTTCAGAGGGACTTTGAAGTCATTTTGGAATGATTTCGAAATGACTCCGAAGCTGGGACTTTGGAGATCGCACCCCCCTGTCCCCAGAGACACCTGGGGTGATGGACTGACCCCTTGGGGGTCGATCTGGATTCCCCACATGGGTGCAAAGGTGTTTCCACAGCAGGGGGGTTAGCACCCATGGGTGCTACACCTCCCGTGGAAACACATTGGGTGCTTCCTTTAATCTGGATCTACTAGATCTGGATTAAGGAATGTACCCATTCCTTAGATCCAGATCTTCTTAGATCCGGATCTAAGGGCTGCGGTGGAAAAACACCCCGTGTATACTAAGCATTCACCAGGCTTTGCATTTTCATGCTCGACACCTAATCAACAATTAGGCAACTTCTGGAAAGGCAGGTGGCATTTGGAGGCTGCAACAGCTAGGGATGTGCATGAATGCAATTTTCAGCATTCGATTCCTAGTGTACAAATGTGCAATTTTGAATGCCTGGACATTTAATTCGATACGAATGCATTCATAAGTATTTATTTGAATATTCAATATGTATGGATGCGTACCCAATGATACGCATCCACACGCTTCCTGTATGCATCCATATGTATCCCATACACATCCCATATTCATCCCCTATGTATAAATATGAATGCATACGGATATGTACAGGGTGTGTATAGATACGCACGGGATGCTTACATATCCATATCGTCATCTGAATGTCCGAACTGTTCATTCAGACATCTGAAACATTTGTTTATTCATACAAATACTAAAGTACAAATGTTTGGACATTCAATTTGTTTACGAATGTCCAAATTCGTGCAAATTCGTTCAAATAATGGATAGTAGAATATTTTTTTCACATCTCTAGTAACAGCCTCCTCTAAGTGCAGATGTTGTTCCCCAGAATTTGCCTAATTGTTGACTATGTGAATATGCCTCTGGATTAACAGAGATGGGCCTCTTCAAAGCACATTAACACGCAGAGAGGAGGCCCAGGATCTAGACCAAAGGCCCTTTAGTCTGAATCTACAGGTAAGTGCAAAACGAGCCAAAGATTGTGATCTAAGTCAGTGGGTCTTTCTCTGCAAGCCAGTCTGGTCTAGTGGTTAGGGAGGCGGACTCTTATCTGGGAGTACTGAGTTCGATTACGGCCTCCCCCATGAAGCCAGCTGTGTGACCTTGGGCTAGTCACAGCTCTCTTCTCAGCTCTCACAGCCCCACCTACTTCACAGGGTGTTCTGTTGTGGGGAGAAGAATACAAAGCTTTGTCAGCCGCTTTGAGTCCTCATAAATGGGTGAGAAAAGGAAGGTAGAAAAGCCAACTCTTCTTCTTCTACTGTAAGTGGTCTGCAATAGTACTTTCTGCATAAAGGCAGCTGTCTGCATAGGCCAGTCTCAAAGGCACCTTTGAGGCTTGCCTCCAAAGTGATTGTAACAAGGGTTCCTAGCTTCACAGCCAACAGGGGGCCCATTTTGGTGGCAGGCCTTGGTAGAAACACATTTCCCTTCTGGATCATAGACCTGTCCAACGAGGCACTGTCCATCATTGGCACACTCCTTCCACATAGGATGGAGTGTAATCCAGACCAAGGGACCTTTGACCCTAGGTTGCCGGTAGACCTGAATAAGCAGGATTATCAGTGGGCCAGAGGTGCCCAGTCTGGATCATGGAGGCATGCAGAAGACACATGTCTGTTATTGGTAATAAGATTGGCAGCATAACAATTAGATTTCCTATAGTTTTGGAACTAGTCCATGAGGAAGGTGAAGGAATTCTCATTTAATTAACAGCTTTGCTTCTAATTAGCAACTTTTTCATTCTTTGTGGCCTGTCCTATGAGGCTTTATTAAAATAAGCATATAACTGCAATAATGCTCTAGAGAGGAGAAGTAAATGAGTGCATAATTGCATACAGAGGACATTATTAGTATTAGTTTATAAAACCCTATTATTTTTAATTGTGGCATAGTACAGTCAACACCACACTTCATAATTATTCCCTGTACAGTTTGTGCACCTCGCGACAAAATAATCTCTAGAGAGCTTTCCCGCTATGAGATAATTTTTTGAAAGAGTCACATGGAGTTTGATTGAAAGCCAAACATGGGATCCACAAACGTAAATGAAAATATGTAGGTGAACATATCTGCACAAAAGTGAAGTAATGTTTTGGCTCAGTCACTACTTTTATTAGGCCTGTCTTTTGAAAAACTACACAAATGTAAAAAGAGTTCTCTGGTCAAAAGCAAAGAACTGCTGCTGACATGGATGTCCATTAGTTTAAATTGGCATAACCTATGGGACACACAGGAATAGACCACATAGAGCCTGGGATTCCTGAGTAAAGACAGAATCCATGGGGTTTTTTTCCACTAGCACCAAGTACCCATTAAGTACCCATTAGGGACCCATTAGGCTCAGAGCAGGAAGACCCCGTTTGCACTGCAGACCACATTAGAGCCACCTGTTCTAGGGAAATCCAGATTATTATTTTTTTAACAATCCATTTTTTTATTTCCATTAATACATTTCCATACATAATTGTATACCATTACAATGATTTTGATAAATTTCCATGTGGCTTCCTCCATTCTCCAGATTCTTCTTCTTCTAGTCCATTATATTGTGCTCCATACATCTACTTGTTGCTTTTTGTCCTAGAGGCCAATGCCTTCCATCGGAATACCCAACCCCTGAAGAAATTGTATAAAAAGTCCCCAATCCTCTATAAACTTGTTCACTGTTTTATCTTTTAATAAGTTCATTAGTTTGTCCATTTCTGCCATATCCATCAATTTAATTATCCATTCTTCTTCCATAAGTAGTTCCTCTTGCTTCCATTTTTGTGCATATAGCAATCTGGCAGCTGTTACCATATACAAAATCAAAGTCTTTACTTCGCTTAAACTGTCATCAACAATACCCAATAAAAATAATTCATGTTATCTTTCATTTGCCTGTTAGGTAAAAATCCTGCTTGGTCCTCATGTATGATGTCCTTTAGTACTTGCTTCAGCTTATTTGCCATTATACTTGCAAATATTTTATAATCATTATTCAACAGTGAAATAGGCCTATAATTTTTTGGATGCTGAAGAAATGGTTGCCTCTTCCCAGGATTTGGGTACTGAGCCCCTTTGTAATATATTATTCATTAGTTCCGTCAAGACATTAATAATCTTTTCTTTAATCATTTTATAAAAGATCATAGGGAGGCCATCTGGTCCTGGTGCCTTCCCTGTCTTTGCCCTTCTAATAGATTCTTCAACTTCTCTGGGTGTTATAGGTGCGTTTAGCAAGGTCCTGTGTTGCTGCGAGATCCTAGGTAAATTTTGATCATTTAAATATCCTTGCATGTCATTTAAATTTTCTTCATTCTTTGTATATAGTTCTTGATAAAACGCCTGCATGATTTCTTTTATCCTTTTACCATCAGTAATTTCTGCCTCTGCTTGTTTAATTTTCAATATTAGATTTCTTGTTTTTTCTTTCCATAATTTATACGCTAGCCATCTTCCCAATTTGTTTTCCGAAGTGAAGTTCCTTTGTTTTAAAAACCTTAATTTTGTTTCCATTTCTTGACTTTCCAACATCAACAGTTCTCTCCTTAAAATTTGTATATTCCTTTGTGCGACCTTTGAATCTGTTTTTTTTTTAAATTCATTCTCCCATTTCTCAATATCTATTGTAAGTTTATTAGATTTCTCTTGTTTTTTCTTCTTTAAATCAGCATTGAGCTTAATAAAGTATCCTCTCATAAATGTTTTACCTGCTTCCCATACAATATTTAAATCAGTGCCTCTGTTCAAGTTATTTTCAAAATATTCTCTCATCTTCCTCTTTGTGTTTGTAATAACTTCATCTCTCTTCAAAAGATATTCATTCAACCTCCATCTTCTTGTTCTGGTTCTCCATCCCATCACAACCTTGACTGGATTATGATCTGCAAATGTTTTCAGCAAGATCTCAGTTGTTACTACTTTATCCATAAAGCTTTTAGAGAGAAGAATCATATCAATTCTAGATAACGATGAATGTCTATGTGAAAAAAAAATGTAAATTCTTTTGCATTAGTGTTTTGTAGTCTCCATATATCCACCACTTGTAAAAGATCAATCAAGTCATAAAAGCTCTTTGGTAGCTTGCCTTGCTGTGCTGTAATGGGCCTAGTTGAAATGTTGTCTATTTGTGGATTTATTACTCCATTCCAGTCACTTAATAGGCACCAATTTTGATAGTCCAGTTCTTTAACTATATTCATAATTTTCTGGAAAAATAACTGTTTCCCTACATGAGGTGCATAAATGCCCATCACAAGTGTCTTTGTACCATATAAATCAACTTCAACTCCAATATATCTTCCTTCCATATCTTTGAAGATCACTTGTGTGTTCATGTGTTGTTTGATATACATAACAATTCCATTTTTCTTTTTCTCACTTGATGTGATAAATTCTTTCCCTAATTTTTTCTGTAGCAAATATTTTTGATCCCTAGAGGCAATGTGCGTTTCTTCTATACAAATAATGTCCAAGTTCTGTTTTCTTAATTTCTCAAAAATTCTCTTTCTTTTTCTTGGTTCATTTAGTCCATTAACGTTCATTGATAATATTTTAGTTTTTGGATCCATAGTTCGAGATGAATATTAACTGAGTATATCTTTACATTGATGCTCCAGCCCCTCCCTGATCTGGGGGAACCTGCTCTTGATGATCTCTAGTCTCTGATATTTCTTGCATCTCCTCCAACTCCCTTCTATTCTTAGACAAAAAGTCTTCCATCTTCTCCAGTGAATTAAGCCAATATCTCCGGTCTTTGAATGTAAAAATTAGCCCTTCTAGACCTATAATCTGGATTTCCTGTAGATCACATTAAAGGGGTCTACAATGAGGTATTCAGCATCAAATCTGGATTACATGGAGCATGTTTCCACTGCAATCAGGGAATGGGATCTAGGGATGGGCTCTGGAGGGGGGACCTATGGGGGGGGTGCCCCAAAACCTGTAGCTCTGAAGCCTGTGCATAATCTCTGAAGATGGCTCTAAAGATGGCCTTGAAGGAAACTCCAGAGAATGGCACAGGCTTCAAAGATGACCTGTCAGAGCAATGCCATTTCTATGAAGCTTTGTCCAAAGCTCTGGAGAATCTCTGGAGCGATTTGACACAATCTTCAAGGATTCTCTGAAGCCACTCTGGATGATCTCCGGGTGTCTATGGAGTTTGCACGCACACACACACCCATGGCACCCCCAAAGAACATGGGGTGATGGGCGGGCCTCATGTGGGTAGATCTGGATTCATCCTAGCACCCACTGCTATTGGATGCTACACTGTCCATGGAGATGCATTGGTTACCTCCTTACATCTGGATCTACTAATTTTGGATAAGTTGAAGGACCCATTCCTTAGATCCCAATCATCTTAGATCTGGATTAAGGGAGGTAAGTGGATAAAAAGCCCATATAGGACAGGCAGAAACTGTATCGGAACTTAAACTTCCATTTTAAAAGGTCACAGGTATTAAGAAATGTTTCTGCATAGCTTCTACTCTTTCTCTCAGCTGGAAGGAAATACTCGTGCATAAAACAATCCATGAATTGGTTACTGGATGAATACTCTGGCCCAGTCTAACACAACTACGGCTGGTGCATCAACTGAAGCTTTTTTTTTTTGATAGAGATGATTTGGCCACAGTTACCCATGCTCTGGTAACCTCTAGACTGGACTATTGTAATGCACTCTAGATGGGGTTGCCCTTGAAGAAAGTTCAGAAGTTGCAGCTAGTGCAAAATGCAGCCACTATAATGCTGACTGGAACAGCTAGCCAGATGCAGATTACACCAGTCTTAAAAGGGTTGCATTGGCTGCCAATTCACTACCGAGCCCAATTCAAGGTCAAGAAGAATTTAAAGGAAGATATAAAGAAGAAATTATTGAAACCGAGATTTGTTAAAAGAACAGGGCATCTCTACAAACAGAAGGAATGTCGATTTATGAAGCATGGACACAGGAAGATGGCAAAAGAAAACAATGACCAGCCAGAAATATTTCATCGCAGCCATTTTAGGGCAGGAAAAAAGAAGCTGATTAGCAAGAACTGCCAAAAGGAGTCTTCTCAAGCTTTCAGTTTCTCCTATTTCCAAATACTGCCATGATTATTTGTTGACTGCAGATAATAGTAGGTTGCAACCACTGATGCCAGGATATGTGCTGTGAGGATATTATCATGCCTTGGTTCACTTTAAAATGGAAAGCACATCGGTTAGGGCAAGATACTCAAACTTTGGCCATCCCAGTGTTGCACAGCTGCTATTATTCTTTGCAATTAATAGAGCTGGCTAGGGCTGCTGGAAGCTGTAATCCATAGCAGCCCTTCGTTGCCGGGCTGCGGGAGTGATCCCGCAGCGGCGGCGAGGCTGGAGATGGCAAGGGGTCCTACGATTCGAATCATGGGGCCCCTCGCTGTCAACCAGCCTCGCCGCCGCTGAGCGATCACTTCCACAGCCTGGCAACGAAGGAGATCAGCCCGACTGCCATCAGCTGCTGGGCCGATTTTCGGCCCATGCTGATGGGGGAGGCGTGCCCGCGGCTGTCAGGGAGAAAAGCGTGTGTGAACGCTTCTCTCCCCAAATGCGCCGGGACGCCTCGTACGCATCGGGATGGATGCAGAGCACTTAAAAGTGCTCTGCATCTGGAACACGCGGAAGACAGCTCCGGACATGCCGGGACGCAAAGCCGGCTCCGGCAATGCGAATGCCGCGCCCGGAGCTGTCTTCCGCGCATTCCAAACCGGCGTGTGCGAAAAGGCCTCTGGTCTTTGCAATAAATACTGCATTAGGAACCCATTAGGAACCTGGTAGGCACACAATAGGTATGGATATCTTCTGCACACCCAAACCCTTAAGGACACATTAGGACCCCATTCTAAATGTGCTGTACCTACAAGCACCAGCAAAATCCAGATGTAATGGGGTCTTCAGGCCCTTAGATTTGGATTAACGTTAGATCCCTTTAATGGTGTCTTCAATCCGGAGCCTTGGGATGGGTGCTACAGTGTCCGCATGGTGGCCCTATTTAGCACCCATTGCCATTGGGTACTAGATGGCCCATGAGGACGCATGGGGCCCTCATCAAGATGAAGAACTTCAAGGACCGGATTCCATGAGGACCAGATACCAAAGATCTGGATCTTCTAAATCCGGATTAAGGAAGGTATGTACTTTCCCAAACAGATCTTATGCCTCTTTTCTTTTGTACTGCGGGCTTTTAATAATACTACCTGAAGCTAATAATCAAGGTTCTAGTTATTAGAAAGTTTCATCACAGTAACCATCATTTTCTTCAAGGTACAAGAAGTTTTCTTTGTATATTTGCATCAAGTAGATTATCCTTTAGAGACATAAATCCCCAAGTCCTTTCTTTGCCTCCTCTTCATTTTTCCCTCCTTCTAGAATATCTCTTAACAGTATGCTGCATTATTTTCCTTCTGAGAACTATTGCAGAAACAACAGGTAAGATAATCAAATTATTGAAACTGAGCAAACCAAGAAGGATAAAGGGGGGTTAAGAAATTAAAAAGCAGGAAATAAGAACTCTTGATCTATGTATTGTCCATACAAAATAAACTGTTCAGACTGGTAGTTTTTTTTTATTTCAGAAGTCTTATAAGTGATCAAAT
The DNA here is from genome assembly GCA_023333525.1 of Aspidoscelis tigris stejnegeri. NCBI lineage: Eukaryota > Metazoa > Chordata > Lepidosauria > Squamata > Teiidae > Aspidoscelis > Aspidoscelis tigris. The sequence goes on from JALMGA010000003.1 coordinate 7,540,612, forward strand.
GAAATATGGAGTTGCTTGAGGGCTCAAACCTCTCCCTCCAAATTTATCTTATACAGTGGATATCATTTATCATATCATTTATCATATTTAAAATCATCCATTGGGTTAGAGGGAGAGAAATGAGGGTGGGAGGAATCCAGAGCTTCATCCAAACAGCACTTACTTCTTCATTATTTGGATAATCTGAAGCACATCCAGACACATTCTGTTCCAGATTATCCATGCTTTATCCTGGATTATCCAAATCATGCTGAATGAGTAAGTGCTGTGTGGATGAAGCTCAGATGTACTCCACAGTCAGTTGTTCCTCAGTAACTTTCTTGTCACTGCTACGGGAGGTGTATTATCACATAATAAGTATGTTCAGGTTAGGAACATGCATGAATATTCAAAATATTCATTACTCGTATGGATTCAGACAAATATGGACATTTGTATATGAATTGAATGTTCGGATATTCAAATTTCTGAATTCAAACAAATTCGACTATTTGGAGTTATCTGCACGAATAATTCGGATATTCGTATTTGTACGGGTACGTATGCATCCTGCATGTACCTGTACACATCCATACGCATCTGTATGGGTACATACGGGATGAAAATGGGAGGCACATGGGATGCGTACAGGATGCATATCATTGGATACGTATCGAATATTTGAATGAATGCATACTAATGTATTCATATCGAATCGAATGTCCTGACATTTGTTTTTCCTTATTTGGACAAATTTGGATATTTGAATGTTCGACTTGTTACTAATCAAACATCAAAAATTGCATTTGTGCACACCTCTAGTTCAGGTGCATCCACATCTATAGCAGCAAGTGTAACAAAGAAGCCCCAGAGGTGCCACCTCAAGTACCCAGAGTGCCCCCCCACCATAGATCACTTTGAGAAGGACCCTGGAGGGTCTTCAGGTACCCTCTGTTGACTTTTGTCAGAATGCTGAAACATCGGGGTGTGCATGAAGCGAATTTCCCACATTCAGCTTTGGCCGAATCTGCCCCCCACGAATATGGGGGCTTCATATGCATGCATGAATAGGCATATGGATATTCATGCATGAAATGAAGCAAAACCCACACTCATCCATTCCCACTTCCCCCATTCACCTGCCAGCGCCACTGCTGCTGCTGCTGCCACCATGCACTTTTCTCCTAGGCCTTCCAGTTCTGTGCACGCAACTCCCACCACGTTGCACGATGCCCAGATGGGGAGCTGCATGTGCAAACCTGGAAGTGCTTTCTCGACCTCCTTAAATGGCATCTCCAGAGCCACTTTGGTGCTCTTTGGAGAAAAATGCAGTGCTATGTGTTTACAGCATTTAGGTGTTTACAGCATTCCACTGTTCAGTATATGGTGATCCTTTAGGCTATAAACACATCTAAATGGAAAGGTTGGCATTACTGTCAGCCCGGCCCATGTAGATGCAGCCTTAGATATCCGGGGTGTGTGTGTGTTCCACTAGCACTAAAGTACCCATTAAGTACCCTTAATGGGTCCTTAATGGGTACTCTAGTGGCTAGTGGAAAAACACCCCAGAACTGGGAACCCAATGGCTCCCATCATCGCTGACATGGAGAGAGTTCTGCTGCCCCAGGCTGATGGGAGATGGAAAACATCAGCTTCTCAAGTCCCAGAAATTACTCTGCTTTTTTATATGAGGATATGAATGTTTCAATTGTTTTAAGCTCTTTTCTTGCTATTTTAAAACTCAGTGCATCATTGGCTAGTGAACTGGGGTGCAGCCAGAAGCTCAAGCTCCCCATGTGCTCCAGTTCTCTTCTCTAGCTTCATTTAAAGCCTTCCATGCAGCAGCAAATCTCCTTCTGATCCAGTTCCAAATGGGTGCGATCACAGGGAGGGTTTGAGTGCACATGAAGGATTTTAAGCGACGCCAGATGAATAGAAAACAAGAACATCAGTGCCAGTGCATCTGAAGGTGATACCCTGCAGTTGTTTGATGTGCCTGATCTGGAATGAAAGGCGGGATATAAATATTAACAAGCACTAATATTGTGTTAGAAACACATGGTGAAACAGCAGAATGTTTGTACGTGTGTGTGTAATAAACTATTGACCTGAGTTAATTACAACTTTTGCACAATTTCATTATTCGCACAAATTTGTACAAATTCCAACATTCATATAGAATTGAATGTTACAACATTCGTACATTGACATTCGTATGAATACAAATGTTTTGGAACATTCGTATGAAGCTTTGGAACATTCGTGAAACGGGGAGGTGGGAAAGCAGCTGCCCCTGTCACATCTGCAATGGATCCAGAGTGAATTTGACAAAGTCTGAGAGCAGATTCAAAGTAGATTTAGGGCAGATTTGATGCTTTGGAGAGCGGATATGTTACAGGATACATTTTGCCTATGTATTGGATATGTATGCGTTCGTATCAGATATGTATCTGATACGCATGTGTGTGTATCGGATATTCATATGAATTCATAAGAATATATTCATATTGTATAGAATCCTACCACATTCGGAGGGGATCTATTCAAACTAATACCATTTTTTTAACATTCGATTCATTATTAATTGAATGCAAAAAAACAAAAAAACATTTGTGCGCATCCCTACTTCTGTGCAAATATCCAGCTTGTTCAGGGTGGCAGACAAATGGTTCATATTAGTCAAAGATGGAAGGGCATAGTGATATTCTAATGCCAACAAGCAATGGAAAGCACAAACATCTCTCTTAATCTTCTGCTTTTTCATGTTCTCACAGATTAAACCATGTACGTCAAAACAGTTGCCAGCAACAAAACGTTTGTGACTGAGTTCATATTCCTAGGGCTCTCCAATCAACCAAGGGTCCAAGTGGTTCTCTTTGTGTTGTTTCTGGCTTGTTATCTCCTCACAGTTTTGGGGAACCTCCTCATCGTCGGAGCCATCATTGCTGAGCCTCGGCTTCACACACCCATGTACTTCTTCCTTCTTAATTTGTCCTTCTTGGATATCTACTATGTCTCCACCAATGTCCCCCAGATGCTGGTCAACCTTGTGACTAGGAGGAAAAGTATCTCCTTCTGGGGCTGTGTGATCCAGATGTATTTCTCCCTGGCATTTGGCATGATGGAATGCTTTCTGCTTGGGGTTATGGCTTACGATCGATATGTGGCAATATGTCAGCCTTTGTATTACACAATCATCATGAAATGGAAGCTCTGTTTCCAGCTTGCTGCCTTCTGCTGGTGGAGCAGCTTCATGAGCTCTATGGTAATCAACATTTTCACCTTTCAGTTGCCTTTCTGTGGCCCTAACATCTTGAATCACTACTTCTGTGAGGTCCCAGCTGTGCTGTCTTTGGCTTGCACCGACACTTCTCTTGCCGAAATGACAGTGTTTGTTTTCAGTATAATGATTGTTTTTGTTCCCTTTCTGTTTATCATTGCCTCCTACAGCTGTATTTTCTTAGCTGTGCTGCAGATACGAACTGCACAAGGAAGAGTGAAGGCTTTCTCAACCTGTGCATCTCACCTCATGGTAGTAGTAATATTTTATGGGGCAGCCATTTCCATGTACATGAAGCCAAGGTCAAAGTCCTCGCAATCCCAGGACAAGGTGATAGCAATGTTTTATACCATTATAATCCCCATGCTTAACCCCCTAATTTATAGTCTGAGAAACAAGGATGTGAAAGATGCTCTGAGGAGACTGCGCAATAAAATAAATTTCTAATTTTAAAACATCTTGATGACTTTTTCTTATTCAGCAGCATATAAATCTGGTATATAAATTAGAACAAATGGTTTTAATTATTTTAAAACCCATGCAGTTCATAGCTGCATGGTTGTGATGTGAACACTCTGTGCGAGTGTTTTGTTAGTTTACAAAACGCAAAGTGAATGACCAAAGAGAAATCTACGGTAAATCAAATCAATATTTGGTGTGATCACCTTTTGCCTTCAAAACAGCATCAGGTCTTCTAGGCACATTTGCACACAGTTTGCAAAGGAATACTGCAGAGAGGTTGTTTCAAACATCATGGAGAACTTGTTGAGACTTTGGACAATTGACAGAGCTTGCACTCAGCAAATGCACAGCAGTTAGCATATGATTCTAGGGTTCACATGCAAAAATAGACACTTGGGGCCTTTCCGCACAGGCTCTAAAAATGGAATTAGAGCCTGTTCCGGGAGGGATTAAGACATGGCTTCCGCATTGGAGGCCACATTGGAGCCCCTTTGAGGACACCGCATCCACATTTCAGTGAGCAAGACCGGTTTCTTAAACCAGTTTTGCCGCCAAAATCCTACCCAGATGTAAGACCTAAAAAATTAGGTCTTTTACATCTGGCTTTTCCCCAAAACCGTTTTGGAAGCAAACGTTTCCTAAATGGCAGGGGGAAAGCTCGATTGCTGGTGCATGCCCAGCTGTCAAAGAGGGAGAGTGCATGCTCTCCCTGTTTGAAAGCTGGGTCTGCCCACCATCGCGCCTTCTCAGGTGAAGGGGAACCCAGCAAAGCCGGCTGCCGACCTCGCCATGCCGGCTCCAAAGGAGCCAATGGCAGAGGCCGGTGGGCAGGACCGGCTGTCAAACAGGGAGAACATGTGCTCTCCCTCTTTGACAGGGCAGGGCCCTGCCGCTGCCCCCGCGCACGTGTGCGGACATGCAGGGCCTCCAAGAATCTGTCCCTCTTTGGAACAGATTATCGGAGAAAACGTTTCGCTTATGCAGAAAGACCCTTGGTTGCATTCCAAAAGGAAGGTTTTATTGCTTTATCATTGCAGAGTAAGTACTAGGTAAATCCTGAATAAATGCATGAGTATATGAAATAATACAGGTAAACAACTTAACCACTAAATATGAATATTGGTACAACTTCTACATTGCTACTAAGATGGAGGACAGGAACTCATCTTAGAATACAGAAGAAAGCAGTTATGCATGTGGAGAACATAAGAGAAGCCCCGCTGGATCAGGCCACTGCCCATCCAGTCCAGCATCCTGCCGCACACAGTGGCCCACCAAATGCTCATGGGCATCTCAAGCAGAGACAAGTACAACCATGATGTCACAGAACAGAGGCCCATGTGTGCACATTAGACCTATCCTAACTGAGACCGGTTTCTATGTTGCAATGAGCCTCATTTCTCATAATACCAACCTGTTTCTCACAGGAACAATTCTTGTTATGGATGCGTTATGGTGCAGCTGTTATTCTGCAGGGGGAAAGGCCTAATATTTTCTCAACTCAATTGCACCCTTTTGCGGCTCTGACAGAACTCACCACAGATCTTCTATGGATGTAGAGTTGCTCAGATCCTTCTGTCTCCTAATATAATCCCAGACAGATTTGAAGGTAAGTAAGGCCCTATGAAGTAAGGGATCACGCATGTTTGGGGGGGGGGGCATGGCGTGAACCCCTGGATATGATTGGGACTGCAGAAGTTGACAGGACACCAAGACAGCCTCAGTTCGGTCTCCCCCCGCCCCTTTTGAGACACCCTGGGCATCCCCCACCCACTCAAGGGCCCGTGCCACCTGCCTCTGGTCTGTGCCACATACCACTTCTCTGGTGCGCTGGCAGCTTGGGGTCGTTCTACTGTCATGCGCACCTCTGCATGGAGTGGCACATCACTCCAGCCACGGGACCACCACATTGGACCAGAGGGTCTGACAAGGTAAGTGGTTGTGCGGCTGGGGGGAAGGTGCAACCCCCCGGGTGCCAGTGGGGACCTAGGGGTTTTGTGGCAGCTGGTGCAGCCCAATCCAGGCTGCGCCAACTTTCAGTGCACCGGGGCAGGTTTTTGGCCTCCTCGGGATGCAGTTGCCTAGATCTAGGTGGCTGTGCCTGGTGGAGGCCCTCCCTGGTCCCACTCCCCACCCAGAGCCACATGCATCCCACGGATGTGCGTGCACACCACTTACCTGGTTCGTGCCAGGGACTGGACTGGCAAGCTGAGGGGCATGGCAGCATTCTGCACCTGCGCGCACCACAGCCTGTGATTGTTCAGCAGCACGCGCCTGTGCAGAATGTCTGGGATCAAGCCAGAAATTCTGCTCAGGCATGTGCCTCTGACCAATTGCAGGCCACAACGTGTGCAGGCGCAGTATACCACCAACCGGACCAGCAAGCTCTGCCCCCGGACTTGCCAGTTCAAACTCCAGTGCTGACCAGGCAAGTCGCACATGCAGGGGGGATGGAGGGGTGCTTGGAGGGGTCCTTGTGGGAACCCAGGATAGGCTTGGACCAGCCTGTCTGCCACTGGGCTGACATGGCCCTATGTCAGCAGGCCGAGGGGTGTCCCGGCCCCCATGCCAGCCTTTTTGGGCTAGGCCATGCAGGGGTGGATTTCCCATTTACACCTAGGCAGGTAAGGACGCGTTCCCACATGTCCTTTACCTGTCTATGTGTGAATGGGGAATCCATCCCTGCATGGCCTAGCCTTCCCACACTACAGCCATTCTCCACTGTTATTAAATTCCAGATATGGGCCAATAAAATGGTAATGGCGGTACAACTGAATGTGCCTTCCGTGTAAGTGTTCAATTATTAAGGACGATCAAATTTTCTTCTCGTGCATCAGGCAAAAGAGAACTTTGGGGAACAATTTTTCAGATTTCTTCTCTCTATAAGGAATATATTAAGGAAGCGAATCAATCCAGGAAAAGCACCAAATGCAAAATCTTAATTGCATTGGAACTCTGAAATGCGCTACTACTGGAAATACCCCTGGGATAAAGATCTTCAGAGAGAAAGCAATAGCCTTCTAGATAAATATCCCTTTATGCTTTCTACTTATAATTATTTGAAGAGATGGGATGAAGGTTGACTATAATCAGATTCTCCCTTAAAGAACAAAAACATTATCACAGTACTGTGCCTAGAATCCTGTAAATGGCATGCCGTGCATAAACTGAAATTCATTCAGTTCACAGAATTATGTTCTGATGCTCAGCATCTTTACAGAGACATTTGCCCTAATCTTTTCAAGAGAACCAGGGAGAAAACAATGCATGTACTGAAGGTTTGTTTGGTTTAAGGATATCCTGAAATAAGTTGCCAGCGACAGAAAAATATGGTGCATAACAGAGCACTTTCTCATCAACATATCTGTCCTCCCCTCCTCCTGGCTCTGAATGGATTGTAGTCTTTAAGAAAAAGATGTGTTACATCTCTTTGGATGGGATTGATCAGGTAAGAATGCAAAGGTCAGGAATAAGAAATGGAGGAGAGATGTGCACAAACTCAAAATTGAAGTTTCAGTTCCAGCTAGAACCAGGTGAAATACGTTGATCTGGCTGTAGGACCCTTTCTGCACTGAGGGTACAGACAATCTGGAGTAGATTTGTTATTGTCTATCAAATTGGTATTCTGCTGGAGCTATCCAAGAATGGAGAGTTGTCATATTTGCTTGTCATTCTGGATGGCTCCATGCAGTTCTCAGGTGTAGCAAAAGAGTCATTTTAGAACAGTTTGAACTGAACCAAACTGTGCAGCCTGCATGTCCGTCCCCCCCGCAAACCCTCTTCTCTCTCTCTCTCTCTCTCTCTCTCAATCTCTCTCTCTATCTCTGAGCCATGGCAAAACTAGGCATGAAACACTGCCAAGCAATGCTGCCTTATAATTCTTATGGCAAATGTGAATTGGTATTTTGGCATAGGCTAGACGTCCAGATTTGATACATATAGATATTTCAAAACTCTGTGCCAGGCCTCCATAATTACAGGAGAATTTGGAAAACAGACAAACAAAGGATTACTTCTTGAGTTTACAGAACTTCTTGGAAATACTGGTTCTTTGAGTTTGTTTATGTGCAGGGGTATCTGACACCTCAATGGGAAATCATTAGCACCTGGACAGTTTTTGTGTGCCAAACTGCAGCCTTTTGTTTAAGATATGCAGCTGGAAACAGCTGCTTATCTCAAGTGTTTGAACAAACTGGCTCATTAGCATCCAGGCAGGTCATCATTCTGGTTGCCCTTCTCTGCACTTTCTCTACAAGTCTCTACAACTCTGCTTGTGTTTCCAGTGTTCAACCCACATTATACTGTGCATTTTGCCTAGTGCAGTTCTGCTTATCTTATCAGTAAATCTCAACAACTATTCCCCTAACACGTGTCAGGACGTCTGCTAACAACTGCTTGATTCAAACTGTTCTAAAATGAACTGAATTTGCACATCTCAAAAACGGAGATGGGGTCATTTGCATTTCACCCAGACTATGAAAAGTAAAATGTGTTTTATGGTAAGTAGTCGAGTTTTAGCAGTAGACCCGTTAACCAATCCTAGCACAATTAACTCATTTTCTTTTCTCTTTAGTTGTCTTTGGTTGTAAATTCTGTGCACCATTTAAGAAAAATGTGCCCTAAAGTTTGAAGAGGCCTGAGCTCCATTCCAAGCAGCTAATACCAGGTGTGCTTTCAGATACTCCTGCAAATAACTGGCAACAGGTGCATGGAGAAGGGAAATCACACTTCAGTGACTGAATTCATCCTGCTGGGATTCACAACAAATCCAAAATTTCAGCTGGTTCTTTTTGTGGTATTTCTGATCATTTATATAGCGAGCTTATCTGGTAACATTTCGCTCATTGCTCTGATCTGCAGTAGCTCCCATCTCCACACACCCATGTATTTCTTCATTGGGAACCTGTCTTTCCTCGATCTCTGGTATTCTTCTGTCTACACCCCTAGAATCTTGATGAACTGCATCTCTGTGGACAAGAGTATTTCCTTTGCTGGATGCACCTCCCAGTTCTTCTTCTCAGCTGGACTTGCTTATAGTGAGTGCTACCTCCTGGCAGCCATGGCTTATGACCGCTATGTAGCCATTGCCACTCCACTATCATATGCTACTGCCATGTCCAAAAAGCTATGCATGGAACTGGTGGCTCTGTCATATTTAGGTGGATTCATCAATGCCACCATCCTTACCAGTGAAACCTTCACATTAAGTTTCTGTGATGGCAACGTCATTGATGACTTCTTCTGTGATGTACCCCCTTTGGTGAAGCTTTCCTGTGATGTGACTGAGAACTACCAGATCATGCTGTACTTCCTACTTACTTTTAACATTATTGCACCTTCAGCCTTCATCCTGGCTTCCTATGCCTTTATCCTGGCAGCCATCTTGAGAATACGCTCTGCTGAAGGCAGGCGCAAAGCTTTTTCCACCTGTGCTTCTCACCTTACAGCGGTAACCTTGTACTATGGCTCCATACTCTTCATCTATTCACGCCCCAGCTCCAGCTATGCCTTGGATAGGGACAAGTGGGCCTCCGTGTTTTACACAGTGGTGTTTCCCATGCTAAACCCTCTGATCTATAGCTTGAGAAACAAGGATGTGAAAAGGGCAGTGAAGAAGCTGATGTCAAGAAAAATAGACTTCTAAATGAGAGGGCTGGGAAGATGATATGGATATCTATCTGTCTGTCTATTAATTTATTTACATTTTCATCCCGCTCTATAACCAAAGGTCTCCAGGAGAGTAACAGCATCTAAAATCAAATATCATTAAAAAAAACAGCAGCACGTATTAAAACAGTAGCATCTGCAAATGGGAAGGGAAAGCGTATCCCCATTTAACCAAAGGCCAAGGCAAAAAGGTGTGTCTTCACTGCCTTCCTAAATGTGTACAGTGAAGGAGATAGATGCACCTGAAGGGGGAGACTATTCCATAGCCTAGGGGCCAACACTGAGAAGGCCCTCTCCCAAGTGCTCACTGTTTTTGCTGCTAAAGATGGTGGGACCACCAGGAGGGACTCTCCTCCAGATCTTAAGGCCAGGACAGGTCAATATGGGAGATATTCCACTCCAAACACTCCAGACCCACAGAAGGTGCCATCCACATTGTGAGGGCAGGGCACCATCTATTCTGGTCCAGCACCGGCAGCAATGCATTGTAAGTTACTGTTTCAGTCTACACAACTGACTCCCTGCCCAAGGTACCACCCAACCCTGCCAGTAGGTGGCTCAGGCCCCATCAGTCATACATCATATCTGGTGCACAAAGACAGGATGGAACAGAAGAATATTAGAAGGTGGCATGCTTACCTGTATGCTGGAGATTTGAAAATGGTGTTTGGAAGTTTGCATGAGATTCATAGATGGGGCTGCAGCATTTTGCTTGTTTTGGACCAGGCATGGAAACGCTGATGCCTGGGCCAGAACAAATGGCGTTAGTACCATTGCAGACCTCTTCAAACAAGTGTACAGCTGTTCTGGAATAGGGATTTCTTGGGATTTCTTCCTGGATCCCCCATGAAGCCAGCTGGGTGACCTTGGGTGTAGTCACAGCTCTCTTCTGAGCTCCCACAGCCCCACCTACCTCACAGGGTGTCTGGTGTGGGGAGAAGAATAGAATAGAAAGCTTTGTCAGCCACCTTGAGTCCCCTTAAATGGGTGAGAAAAGCAGGGTAGAAAAGCCAATGCTTCTTTGGCTAACGTGATGCATTCTCCCCTCAGGTATAGTTATTAGTAGTACACTATTGAGTGCATGGCTTATATCAGAGCTTTTAACTATGTACCTTGTTTTAATTTGTACCATGTTTTTAAATATGTTTTAATCTGTATTTTGTTTTTAATATATTTTTAATATGTTGTCTGATCCGTTGTTACCCACCCAGAGACCTTCGAGTATGGGTGGGATAGAAATGGAAATAAATAAATAAATAAATAAATAAATAAATAAATAAATAAATAAATAAATAAATAAATAAATAAATAAATAAATAAATAAATAAATAAACCTTATTACAATGGTGAAGCTATAAGTATAATTTTAAGGTTATTTAGAGAGAGAAAAACTAACCTTTAACTCTAGCAGAGTACTAAAGAAGTCCCCCCTCCGGGCACCACTCTCCAGAGACAACTTAAATAACTATTAACATTGTATAATCAGAATTTTAATGGGATATACATAAATCGCTGTTTACAGTCCTTAGAGAAATTAGGTCTGGAGTTCCATAAATTCAAATCCTATTTCTTCAGTCGGGTATATCCTCTTTCAACAACCTAGATTATGGTTCCAGTGTACCATCACATAACAGACAGTTTTGATGCTGTGGATGCCTAAGACACACACCTTTCCAAAGCTCCTTGCATGAGCACAGGCTTGTATGGCACAAAGGCCATAAACGTCAGCCAAAGGACCAAGCAGCGCACATACAAAAATCTTTTTTTTCCACCATCTTCTTTTCACTCGGCTGACCCTGAAGGGTATCTGAATAAGAGACTGAAGACAAGGATATTCGCCTGGGAATGCTGAGGTAAAGGAAAGGATTGAAGGGCATGACTTTTAAGAGACTCCATTGTCTAAATTAAAGTTTTATTTGTTAGTTAGTTAGTTAGTTAGTTAGTTAGTTAGTTAGTTAGTTAGTTAGTTAGTTAGTTAGTTAGTTAGTTAGTTAGTTAGTTAGTTCCATTTCTATCCCATCCCATACCTGAAGGTCTCTGGGCAGGTGACAACAAATCAATATTTTTAAAACATATTTAAAAAATGAGATACAATTAAAAGCATATATAAAATTAAGATACAGGTTAAAACAAGGTACATAGTTAAAAGCTCTAATTTAAGCCGTGCATTCAATGGTGTATTAATAATAACTGTAATTAAAATAATAAGTGTAGCCAAGGGAAGAATGAATCAATGAATGAATGAATGGTTTTAATTGTGAAGATTATAGGAAAGATACTAACAAGACTTGATCTAAAATTGACCCGGTCTTTTAAGAGGTTATCGTAATGTGTGTTTCTTCAATACAGGTTCATAAAAATAAGAGGAATTTGTATGGCTACAAGCAAAGAAAACTTAGAATAAAATAAAATTTCTAGTTTTCTTCTGCTACAGCCAATGTCACACTCCTTTTGGTTTTCAAAGCTTCTAAGGTATTAAGTAAAGGACAATGTAGTCAAATGCTAGCCATCTGACAAGAGGAGTTAATAAGGAATTCAACCTATATTTTTATATAACATGTAGGGTAAGTATGTATAAACACTTAAGCTATTTTATACTTTCCTTTTTCTGAAATTTGGGGAGAGTGAGGAGCAAGTATTTTGTATGAATGGTGACAGAGCCTTGTGTGTCAGAATCTTCCCCAAGAAGAACGATAAATTATCCTGAGGTAAACTTTGATGCAAGATGGAGAACGTACCTTTTCTTGCACTGAAAATACAGCACCATCTCAGAAAAAAAATCCTATACAGTATTAGAGTTCTCAGAATATTATCTATCTATCTATCTATCTATCTATCTATCTATCTATCTATCTGTCTGTCTGTCTGTCTGTCTGTCTGTCTGTCTGTCTGTCATCATCATCATCATCATCATCATCAATTTATTTATTTATTTTTAATTTAATTTAATTTAATTTACATCCCGTGCTATACCTGAAGGTCTCAGGGTGGGTAACATTTAAAATCAAGGAAAAGAGCCTAAGGATGGGTTCGTTGGTGAAAGGCCTCCATCGCCTCATCAAAGGGTGCCTCTGTGACTCCATTTTGGAACACAGCAGTATCTGATAATGCAGCAAATGTGTGATTCTTTTGTAGCAGGGAAAACTGCCCCAGCCTTTCCACCTTTTGCTGGGACCATGTACTCATTGGGGTACCTTGTATCCCTGTAATTCAAAATATGGCAGCTTATCATCTTCCAGAAGGAACCTGATAAGTCATGTGGAGACATTCTGAAGAATAAGAACTCAAATATATTGCTCCTTAGAGCTTTGGACTTAAGTTCCCATTCTTGTACAAGGATGACTGAAGATATTGGGGGTATAGCTTAAAGTTTCTGATACCTGAGAGGTAATAGAAACAATTTGCATTTTACTTTCCAATGATGCATTTGTTTTTGTCTATTAAACAACAAGCATCTGGGGACAAAAGTTAGGCAGGATCCACACAGAAATGCCCCCAACTTCCTACCAAAAATACTTGCCATAGCATTTTAATGGCAAAGCAGGAGAAAATGCTGATAATCCTGTTACTTTATCTTCTGCTCTGATGTAGTGAAGTGTAAACTCATGTTAAAGTGCAACCTTTCAGCCAAATAATGCTGGCCTACTCTGGAAAGCACAGAAAATGACCAGCTTCTGGTGTCATTTCCTGTGCTTTCTAAAATAGTCCCAGATAGAAACTTCGACATCTCCAACTTCTGACATCTCCACAGCTTCCTGCTCCAAAGGCCATTCACTTAAGAAATGTACTAGCAGGATCAGAGTCCACGTTGCTAGGCTTCAAGGCCATCGCAAGCTGAATGACAGCAGGTGTATTGTAATCTAGTATCCTGTTTTTCATGAGTATGTAGACATAATAGTATTGTAATGTTGTGAGAAATGAATTTTGTTATGAGAACCAGGTCAATGTGACACCAAGAACAATTCTTTTTTCCATGCACAGTCAAAGATCTGGATCTTCAAGATCCAGATCTTTGAGATGGAGTCCTCCCAGAGATCTGGATCTTGAAGATGCCTAAAGACCCCATTGTGGACACCTTTAATCAAGTCCACATGAAATCTAGATTTAAGGGCCTAAAGGACCCATTAAATCTGATTTTCCCCTGCCCTGGTGGGGACAGGGCCTTGCAGAAGGGGCCTTCAATGGGGTCCAGGTGGGGACAGGGCCCTCCTGATTGGTACCAGTCAGGTACTAATTGGGTTCCTAATGGGGTCTTAGAAGGGTTCTAAGCCCTAGTGGAAAAAGTTCCAAGGATCGGTTTAAAGTACTCATGTGGAAGAGAGTGTTCTCTATAATCATATCTCCATTCACCATATTGAATCTTTGTATCTTAGTTTTAATGTAGTGTTATAATATGTCTTTATATGCTAGTAGCCAACTTATGTAGCTGATTTGTTATTTTCATATGTAAGTGCATTTATCCACCATTCGTACTCTTCCAAGCCTATACTCTGTAACCATCAAGCAATAAAACCTTCCATTTGGAATGCATCAAGAGAACTCTGTTGTTGCTGGGAACTTCAAAAACGCTTCTCTTCTGTGTATGCTGAATGAAAACTCTGCTAAGCTGACATATTTCAACAAGCATCAGTATTCTGCCTTAGAAGCAGAGCTACCTGACAGCTCCAAGGCATTTTGGGAAATTTAAAATTGTGGCTACCGAGTTACAATCTTCTATACCTAGGAGCTTTTTCCAGTGACCTCCCTTAAGATGATCCAGATCTAAGGAATCAGTCTTCAACTAATCTGGATCTAGTAGAACTGGATTAAGGGAGGTATCTGAAGCATCCTCACGGGTTGTGCAGCAACCAATAGCAATGGGTGCTAGCCTGCCCTCACTGGAAATGCTGGAGCACCCATGTGGCAAATCCGGATTGACCCACGTTGGGCCCTCCCATCACTCCAGTTTTTGGGGGGACGGGGTACAATCTCTGGATTCTCCAGAGCAATCTGCCACAAATTTCAAAGATTCTCCAGAGCCTTTGACAAAGGTCCATAGGATTGGCATTGCTCTCACGTGGGGCCCTCTTCGAAGCCTGTGGTATTCTTCGGAGCCAGCTTTGGAGCTTTGGGCTCTGAGTTTTGGGTTTTGAGGCACCCCTCATGGATGCACTCCCCCCTGTAGCCCCCCCAAACCCCATTGCCCAATCGCGGTGGAAATACGCTCCATATAATCTGGATTTGATGCCTGAAGACCCCAATGTAGACCCCTTTAATGGGGTCTACAGGAAATCCAGATTATAGGTCCTGAAGGACCCATTCAATCTAGATTTCCCCAGAACTGGTGGAAAAAAATGTGACTTTAATGGAGTCTGACTTTAATGGGGTCTTCCTGCTCTGAGCCTAATGGGTCCTTAATGGGTCCCTAATGGGTACTTAATGGATACTCAGTGGTAGTGGAAACCCCCACCACCAGCTAGTTTAGGAATATTTGTCCTTTCTGCATGCTGCCAACTCTTGAAGTACAGCTGACTGAGACCAACAATGTTTGCCTTTATTTTTCTTCCTAGCAATCTTCAGTAGTTCAACGACACTTCAGGATGGAAGAGGAAGGGAATTACACTGCGGTTACTGAGTTCATTCTTCTGGGGTTTACAAGAAATCCCCAAATGCAACTTATCCTGTTTGTTTTGTTTCTAATAATTTATATAGCCAGTCTAGCCGGGAACATTGCACTAATTTCCCTGATCTGTTCCAGCAGTCATCTTGGGACACCCATGTATTTCTTCATTGGCAATCTGTCTTTCCTAGACCTCTGGTATTCCTCAGTCTACACTCCTAAAATCCTTGTGAACTGTATCTCTGAAGATCAGAGTATTTCCTTCAGTGGTTGTGCTTCTCAGTTCTTCTTCTCAGCTGGACTTGCATACAGTGAATGCTATCTTCTGGCCGCCATGGCTTATGACCGATATGTGGCCATTGCCACGCCACTCTTGTACGCCACTGTAATGTCCAGAAAACTGTGTGCTACGCTGGTGACCCTGTCATATTTAGGTGGGTTCATCAACGCCACCATTATAACTAGCAAAACCTTTACACTGAATTTCTGCAGTGCCAATGTCATTGATGATTTCTTCTGTGACCTACCCCCTTTGGTGAAACTAGCTTGCAATGTGCCCAAGAGCTACCAGTCTGTATTGTACTTAATCCTGGCATCTAATGTTATTACCCCCTCAGTACTCATCCTGGCCTCATATGCCTTCATCCTGGCAGCCATCTTGAGGATCCATTCGACAGAAGGGAAAATGAAAGCCTTTTCCACATGTGTGTCTCATCTGACAGCGGTCACTCTGTACTATGGCTCCATTCTATTCATCTACTCACGGCCCAGCTCTAGCTACTCCTTGGAGAGGGATAAAGTAGTGTCTGTTTTCTATACAGTAGTTATCCCTATGCTAAACCCTCTTATATACAGTCTCAGGAACAGAGATGTCAAAGATGCCCTTAAAAAGCTAGCAAAAAAGTGGAGGGCAGCTTAAATGCATGCAACAAGAGGTTTGCATTATTTTTAACTATCGTAACATGATTATTAATTAGAAGGACTTCTTGCCATAAGTTTTTACTATGTAAATTAGGGATGTTCGTGAATGTTTTTTGACATTCTCTTCAAATTGAACACCCCAAAATCCAATTCTATTCAAAAATTTTAAATTCGAATTTAGCAAGATTTGAATCATATTTACCAGATTTAAAACTATTTGTTTGAATTTTTTATTCAAATCTGCATATATGATGTCAACAACACTCATATGTGCATGTATGCATCTCCCCCCCATCTGTACACATCCATATGCATCCTGTAGTTATCCCATATGCGGACAGTTGCAGAAAAGATGCAGATCTTCAACTACGCATCATGTATGAACCTGTACACATACGAATGTCCGAATAATTTGAATGAATAGATCGGAAGTTCAAAATTCAATTCAAATGTTTGCATTCGAATCTTGGGGCATTCTATTTGAGTTTGAATGTTGAAATTGGGCACATTCAATTGGATTTCAAATGCCTATGAATATTTGTAAACATCCCTAGGTAAATACATCTTTCCTTTGGTGAGTTATACAAATGTTAAGTACATTACCCTTTATGTCATTCTATGTTTTTAAAAGCTGTTATTGTGCAATCATGAAAATATTTTTACCATGGAGGAAAAGTATTCAACTATTCGGCTCCAACACAGTGAATACGCTCTTAGTTCAGGTAGACACAAAAGGATTGTACCTCCATAGAGTGATGAACCTCAGGATACATAGAAACCTGTCTTGGATTACAATGTTTGCCTAGCTAATTATTTTAGACAAGGGGGGGCAGAATCTTAAGCAATTTAAATAAAGTAGCCAATGCTCAAGGATTATTGCTGTGGCAATGACTATGGTTCATAAGAGCCAAAATA
Source organism: Aspidoscelis tigris stejnegeri (assembly GCA_023333525.1). NCBI lineage: Eukaryota > Metazoa > Chordata > Lepidosauria > Squamata > Teiidae > Aspidoscelis > Aspidoscelis tigris. The sequence continues at coordinate 7,557,435 of JALMGA010000003.1, forward strand.
CATATTTACATAAGAATCTAAGAGGAGCCCTGCTGGATCAGGCCACAGCCCATCTAGCCCATAAGAACCTAAGAGGAGTCCGTCTGGATCAGGCCACAGCCCATTTAGTCCGGCATCCTGTCTCACACAATGGACCACCAATTGCCCATGGGCTTCTTAAGTAGAGACAAGGACAAACCTTCTTCTGCTCTCAAATCCCAGCAAATGGCCCTAGAAGCATCCTGCTTGTCCCCCCAGCCTGGAAGATGTACTTAGGCATCCATTCTAGTAGCTATTGATACATCTGTCATCCATACATTTGTCTAACCTGGTGATGGCCAACCTATGACACGCATGTCACAGATGACATGCCAAGCCCTTTTGGGTGACACACATGGTCACCCTGGCACTTGGACGTGTAGTGCTTGCTTGTTCTTGAAGTGTATGAAATACCAACTAATGTAAAGAATTATTTTTTTGCTTTTAATAAAATACATATATCAAAAATATAACTTTTTTACTAGAGCTACAAATATCACAAAATTATGGATATTTCTAGATGTGACACAGCACCCGAGTTAAGCTAGGTTTTCTTGTGAATTTTGACACACCGAGCTCAAAAGGTTCGCCATCACTGGTCTAACCCTTCCTTAAAGCCATCTAGGCTGGAAGCACCAAATTCCATAGACTGATGACCCTCTGGGTGAAGAAATACTTCCCCTGTCTGATCTGACTCCCCTGCCTATCAGCGTCACGGATGCCCCCTCATTCTAGAGTTGTGTGGTAGAAAAAATAAATGTTCTTTCTCCTCCTTTAGCATGTAATAACACAAATTTAAAGTAATAATGTTATAGTTTTAATTTTTTTCTTCAATTTTTTCCCTTAAAATACTAGATTTTTTTTATTTTACTTAAATGAATAAACAAGTATGAATAAAATTAAGTCTATAATAAAATTTGGAATCTCTTTTCATAATGGACTACTTGCTCTGTGTCACTTGCTATTCCTGCTATGCTAAACTTTCCTGCATTGATGAAGTCCAGATGCTGTGGACATCTAATAATTAGATTGTATCTTCTGCTTGTTCCAGACAGCATAACCAATAGAAATAAAATCTGATGGCAGGGAACAGTGGAAGCTGATGGGTTCCCCAAATTCAACCTCTAATTTTTTTTACTTTAAAAATCTGATCTATGTTAAATTTGCTCATTCGAGCAAGACTATTTGAAACATTCCAAATTTGATTGAATTTGTTCAGACTTGGACATTTGAATTTGAATCCAGTATCTATACATTCGTTTTTTAACATTTGAGTGAATTTCAAATCTTTTGAATCATTCATAGGAATTATTCAGACATTTGTATGTGTACGGACATGTATGAATTACATATGTATCCATACAAATTTTATTCCTATCTGTACACATTTGTACAGATATGTACAGGATGAAAAAGAGATGTGTACGGGTGCATACAGATGTATATGGATGTGTACAGAAACATACAAATGTTGTTGACATTCATATCTTCAAATATGAATTGAAAATTCATACGAATAGATACAAATGCATTCAAATCGAATTTGAATACATTCATTTTTCTCTATTCGTTTGAATTCAAACATCTGAATTTTCAATTCAAATTTAATTGAATCCAAAAATTGCATTCATGCACAACCCTAGTTTTAACACCTTTGTATGCACTTGTAAAGCCAAAATATACTCTTCCACGGAGAATTACAAGATCATTCTAAGAAGTTGTAGCCTTCAAACTATTGGAGTGGGGACCAAAAGTCAACATTTATGACCTTATGTTTCTCTGAATGACCGATCACTGAATGAGAGGAAAAAAGCAAGTAGAATTTGACAAAAAATTGCAAGGAAGCGTATGTGTCTGGCTGGCAAAGAATGACCACGAGACTCTTTCTTGAAAAAGATGAACAGTTATTTATTTCAGCTCAGCATTAGGACATTTCTTGTTGGGAGCAACTTGGAACAGAAAGCCCAGCATATTCATATGTTTCATAGGTGGGTGGGGTTTGGCCCTTAACCAATGAAAAATAACTACTTTTCAAAACCAATTAAACTTGGAGCCAAAACCTCAAAGACAAATGTATCACTTGTCCTCAGCAGGGAGGGGAATCAACTGTCATTTCCAAAACCACAGGCAGCCATTATATACATGAGGTGGCAGAGATCTTACACACAAATATTATGGCAGGCAACTAGCCCTTCCTGACAGTAAAAGCAAATCTGCAATTCTCCTGATGAGAAACTCAGAGATTAGAAATCCTCTGGGACTCAGTTCCCAGCTTCTGTATGATATTTCTGGTTATAGAAGAATTGCGTCATTTCTCTCATGTCAGAAACCCCCCTGTGCATAATATATCGTACCATTTTGTTCAACACACAAGCACAGGAAAAGAAGCAGAAGGGAACTGGAATAGCATTCAGCAACTCTGAATCTTCTGAAGTCTTCATGAAGACATTGGGTAAGAAAGCCTCTATCATCAGCACCAGCCATCTAGAAGAACTGAAGGCATATATGCACACATAACGCACAGACAAAGACAGATTTATAATTGATTTATAAGAACACTTCCAATTCATGATCAGCTCCTGGTTTCACCATGGAATAATCCATGCAGTTTTCTTGGCAGCCACCCATAAGTGGTTTGTCATTATCATCTGACCAGTATAGTTTTCAGCTTTTGTGCTGGTCTAGACATTCCCTAGACATTTCCTTTTCACATACAGGTAATGCAATGCTTACTTTTATGTTTCTGCTGCCTCTTACAACATTTGTAATTTTTTTTCTCAATCCAGATAAAATCCAGCGGTGATAAAATCCAGATCCAAGGAATAAATATTTATTTATTTATTATTTTTATTTCTATCCCGCTCTATACCTGAAGGTCTAAGGGTAACAGCATTTAAAATCCAATACATTAAAACAGTTAACAATCTATATTAGAGCAACAGTATCTGCAAATAACTTCCTGTATAACTATGCTAGGAAAACACAGAAATCTTGTTTGTTTTGTTTTAATTTCATGATATAGGTTATAAATCTATTTGGGGGGGAGAATAGCACTGCTGGTAGAGAGGGTGATAATGGGTGTTTTTCCACTGTCACTAGAAGTACCCATTAATGGGTACCCATTAATGGGTACTTCTAGTGACAGTGGGAAAACACCCAATAATATAAAATAAAATAAATTGTCTCTGAGATTTCCTTTTGTGTGGAAGAAATTATTCTGGAACTAGCCATGGCAAAGTAATTTACATGATGTTCAAATCATCTTTTTTTAACTCATCCCTTTTCTTGATGATTGAAGAAACCCCATTGCCTTCTGGTTCATTATGCCTTGTTAAGAGACTCATCACATAATGGTAACTTCTTAGATGATCAGAACTGGAAATACACTGCCTTCTCCTAATCTGGATTATCTTTCTGAACATGGAGGTTCCAGCTAGGGATGTCCACGGATCTTCATAACAATCAAAATTCATATGGATTCGGTTGGATTTGGACATTCTAATTCAAATTGAATGTTGGCACATTCAAAGACTGACATTCAATTTCAAATTGAATGTTTTGATACATTTGTGTGAAGCTTCATATGGGCTTTGTGTGGGACTGAACATATGTATCGAATGTGAATCCTACCACAATCAAAGGGGACCTATTTGAATATGAATTTTCTTGCATTCGATTTGATATGAATCAAATACAAAAAAAATTCATGCACGTCCCTAGTTCCAGCATCTCTCCCTGCTGCGATTAAAAAAAAAAACAAAATACCCAATGTCTGTGGCTCCAGACCAGCCATAGAACTTTACAAGAAGAATAAATCAGGTTGCATCCAGAAATCATTTATTTATCCCACTATATTTGGATACTCTGGAATAAAGCAAGGATATCCCATGATAACCATGCTTTATTCCAGAATACCAAACAAAAAAAGGCTTTGCCAAAAAGTATAAAATAAGTCATAAACAGGGTAAAATAAGTCCCATTTAACAAATATAATACAAAAGCAAATATATAAAGAAATAACTGAAATCAAACGCAGAGAAGCCAATATAATTACTAAAAGGGTACGATACCCCATGAAAAGTTAAAATTGCTAAATACAGCTTAATCAGGTAATATTCCAAATTGCCAAGCAAGGGGCCAGACCCGTTTCGACTAAAAGTCTTCCTCAGTGGCCTATGGATATTAAAATAAAATAATATATCCACAGCTCACAATATGACTCTGTACGATTCAGAAATAATAATGCTTCTCTGCTGCTCACAGAGCCTCTTATATAGCCAGCTGCATTGGTGAGAGGATTGATCCTGCAGAGACTCAGGAGTGAGAATGACAGGAAAAATCTGAGGGAACACTCCTGATTCAAAACATTTGAATTTGTTCACTGTAAAAAAAAAAAAACTGGAAGTGTAAACGCACCTGCCCAGATTTTGCCTACTTGAAGTCAGGAGCAAAGGTCAACATTTATCACCTTTTTTTTCTCTGAATAACCCACCACTGAATCAGAGAAAACATCATGTGAATTTGACAAGAAATTGCAAAGAAGCATCTAAGCAAATTTGCAATTCTCCTGATGAGGAACTCAAGAGATTAGAGACCCTCTGGGCCTCAGATCCCAGATTCTGTATAATAGTTCTGGTTATAGAAGAATTGCATCATTTCTCTCATGTCAGAAACCCCCCTGTGCTTAATATATGGTGTCATTTTATTCAACACACAAGCAGAGGAAAAGAAGCAGAAGGGAACAGGAACATCATGCAGCAGCTCTGCATCTTTTGAAGTTTGAAGGAACATCATGCAGCAGCCTTGAATCTTTTGAAGTTTAGAACTGAAGCTCCATCAGACGCTACTGGAAAGAAGACATACATGCACACAGACAAAGACGGAATTATCATTGCTTTATTGTTTATAAGAGCACTTCCAATTTATGATCAGCTCCTGGTTTCACATGAACTAATTCATGAAGTTTTATTGGCAGCCACTCATAAGTGGTTTGTCATTATCATCTGACCAGTACAGTTTCCAGCTTCTGTTCTGGTTTAGACATTCCATTGGACATCTCCTTTTCACATACAGGTAATATGATGCTTAGTTTTTGCTGTTTAAACACATTTATTTATAGTCTTAACTATATTAAGTGCTCACATCATTCATATAATCTATCAAGCATTCCCTATGCTACAGGTCTCCTAAATCTTTCAAGTTCATGCAGTCAAAATATTTGTCTTTGGGCACTTATGTGTGCCTCAGATTCAAACCAGAGTTCTAAAATAATATTATGCCTGTGAAATAAAAAGATAACACACCTTTTATTTCAGCAAATGGCCTGTGGACCAGTTGCTGAAGATTCCTTTTTCAAAATAATATTTGCTTAGAGCATCTATGTCAAGTACTTATTCCACTGTATTTGGATATTCTGGAATAATGCATGGATATTCTGTAGTAATCATAATTTATCCCAGAATATAAAAATATAGTGGAATAAGTAGACATCATTTGGATGCATCCTTAGGCTCTAACGTGTCCCATTCTTCCTCTCTAGAGAAGGCAATAGCACCAGCATTTCTAGGTTGTTACCATAATAAATGCAACAATGATTTCAAGGAATCATCAGGATTCAAGCTTGAGTTGGGTTGGTTTTATCCTTTGACTAAATCCCATCATTATTAGAGAGCAGAGAATTCAGCTTAACTTGACTTTTTACATGAAGACATCCTAACTTGAAAATTTTCTCTGGGCCTTCGCACCTTCAGTCTCCTTCATGATTTGAGTTTGCGGTTAGTGGGAATTAGAATTAGTGGGACTGTAGCGAAGAGCAAATTTAAGAGTCAACTTTCATCTCACCAAACCATAATTGACAAAGGTCCAACCAGTATCTCACTTCTCCTCTATCACCCTGCTAATTCCACAGTATAAATACCTCTTTTTTGTTAATGAATACTTTTAATTTCCACTTTTCTCCTTATGTTTGCTAAACAGATTCTTCAAAGAAAATAGCCCCAACACAAAGGGGAAAGAGTAACATCTCTTACTTTTCTGTGGAGGAACAACACTGTCAGAAATGTTCCAGGAATCATAGAGCTCTGAATTTCCTATAGTTCCACAGATCTATGTCTCTCCAAATAATGGAACAAAACAGTACAAAATTCATAACAGAATTCATACTCCAGGGCTTCTCAAATGATCCAAAAATGCAAATCATATTATTTGTAGTGTTCTTCTTCATCTATTTGATAGATATGGTGGGAAATCTAGGCATGATCCTCCTGATCTCAGTTGAGCCACAGCTTCATAACCCAATGTACTTCTTCCTCTGGCATCTCTCCTTCTGTGACATCTGCTATTCATCTGCTATTGCTCCCAAAATGCTCTCTGACTTACTGTCTGATAGCAGAACCATCTCCTTCCCTGCTTGCACTGCCCAGTTGTACATTTTTGTTGCCTTTGTGGGTGTTGAGTGTTACATTTTGGCCGTGATGGCTTATGATCGCTTTGTGGCCATCTGCAACCCCCTGATGTATTCATCTATTATGTCCAAGTCCATCTGTATTCAATTCGTATTTGTCTCCTACACTGCTGGGGCAATGAATGCCATAATACATACAACAGCCACTTTCAGCCTTCACTACTGCAATTCCAACATCATCAACCATTTCTTTTGTGATGGCCCTCCACTCCTGGAGATCTCTTGCTCTGATACACACATCAATGTGATCTTGCTGTTTGCTTTTGCTGGATTTGTTGAAATGAGCTCTCTTGGGATCATTCTCTTCTCTTATATCTTCATCTTAGCAGCTGTCCTGAGGAAGAAGTCAGGGAGATTTAAAGCCATATCCACTTGTGGGTCCCATTTCACTGGAGTCACTTTGCTTTATGGGACAGTGACTTTCATGTATCTACGACCGTCTTCTGCCTATGCTCTGGATCAAGACAAATGGGCGTCCGTGTTCTACACTGTAGTGATTCCTATGCTTAACCCTCTGATCTATAGCCTGAGGAACAAGACTGTGAAGGAGGCTGTTAAAAAACTCATCAAGAAGAAGCTGACGTCTCTCTCAAGCTGATATGCATTTTAGAATTAAATAATTTATGAGGAATCCCTAGATAAATTGCACTTGCTATAATATCATTTAATGTATAAGTTGGCTTTCAATAGCACAGTTTTTTAAAGTCAGTCAATAATAATGTAACTTCCTATGCTTAACCTTCTGATCTATAGTGTGAGGAACCAGAATGTGAAGGGGGCTGTTAAAAAACTGATCAAGAAGAAGCTGAGCTCTGTTTGAAGCTGATATGCAGCATTAGCATTTAATAATTTCCATGGAATCATTTGATATATGACATTTACTATACAATAATTTCTTATATAAAGTGACTTTCTATAGCACGGTGTTATATAGTCAGTAAAAATGTAACTTTCCTATAAATTTGATATTTGGTCCTTTGAAATAATACAATTCAGCCTCTATTGACTTAGACATAAAGCACTGTTTGCATTTAACGCAGTGGGATAGTACAATGAACCATTCCACTGAGGTTAAGATCTTGCTCAGAGGAAGTTATCCACACTTCAAGTGCTCGTGCAATTCCTAACTAGAACACCAACACTTAAAGTGTGGTTGACTAAGCCTGGCTCTGCCGGATCAACATGTCAATGGCTATGGGGACATCCAGCATGCTCTGGGACATTGCCATGGCAATCAGTCATGCGACCTCACCTACTCCCAGTGTCTGCTCCTGGAAGAGAGTGTGAATGCTGTGACTCCAGCTATAGCTGACGGCAAGTTCAGGGCAGCTGGAGGGGGTTCCCAAACTCTCCATAACTGTGGGAACACATAGGGTGTTTTTCCACTGTCACTAAAAGTACCCATTAAGTACCCATTAATGGGTACATAATGGCATTTTTGTACCCATTAATGGGTACATAACGGGTACTTCTAGTGACAGTGGAAAAACACCCATAGTGTGTCAGACTTCCCCTGGAGCATCTAGAGGTTTTCCCATAAGATAAGTGCAAACAGATATGATGAAGTGGTCCCTGGATCCAAAGGATCACAGTGAAATATATCCCTCCATACGTGTTGCTCTTAGAGACTAGCCCTACTGATGCCAAGATGTACAAAGAGAGCTTTTTGTAATTTGGAATCTCTTTTGTCCTTCCTTTTATTATGTGCTCTTTCTGCTATGCTGACCTTTCCTGGGGCCTATTCGCACTTGGCCTTTTTCTGGAGTATATCTCAGGATAGGGGTCTGTGGTCCTCATGCTAATGCAGACTCTGGCAGACCTCACTTGGGCCTGCTGAAGCCTGCACTAGCATATGGACAGCAAGTCCCTATTCCGGGATATATTCCAGAATAAAGCCAAGTGCGAATAGGCCCCTGAACTCACGAAGTCCAGAGGTTGTGGACATCTAATAACTGGATTGTGTCTTCTGCTTCTTCCAAAAACCAAACAGAAAGGGTTTTGTCTCAAATTAGTATAGCAACTTAAACATATAAAATGCTTAAAAATATATGTTTATAAAGGAATGCCACAAATATAAACCAAGGAAAGCAAATGTAATTACTCAAAGGGTACAAGTATAAGTAATAATAAAAAAAATAAAAATAATAAAAAAGGCAAATTTATAAAGGAATCTTATAAAATGCAAAAACAAAAAGGCCAGATGTGTTTCGTGTCTTCCAGACAGGATACCAATATAAATAAAATTTGGAAGCAACTGGAGGGTTCCCCAAATTCAATTTCCTATTCCACTCAAATGTAGGGGTGTGCACAAATGCAGTTTTCCACATTTGATTAGATTCGAATTGAATATTCATGTCCAAATTCGTACCAATAGAGAAAAATTAATGTATTTGAATATGATTTGAATACATTTGTATCTATTTGTACAAATTTTCAGTTCGTATTTGATGATACAAATGTCAACAACAAATGTGTCCATATGCATCCCGTTTTAATCCTGTGTGTATCCATACAAATACGTAAAGATACGGATAAGATACGTACAGATGCATACGTAATGCATACATATCCCTACACATACAAGCATCTGAATAATTTGTACAAATGATTCAAAACATTTGAATTTGTTCACTGTAAAAAAAAAACCCTGGAAGTGTAAATGCACCTGCCCAGATTTTGCCTAATTGAAGTCAGGAGCAAAGGTCAACATTTATCACCATTTTTTTTTCTCTGAATAACCCACCACTGAATCAGAGAAAACATCATGTGAATTTGACAAGAAATTGCAAAGAAGCATCTAAGCAAATTTGCAATTCTCCTGATGAGGAACTCAGAGATTAGAGATCCTCTGGGACTCAGATCCCAGATTCTGTATAATAGTTCTGGTTATAGAAGAATTGCATAATTTCTCTCAAGTCAGAACCCCCCCTGTGCTTAATATATGGTGTCATTTTATTCAACACACAAGCAGAGGAAAAGAAGCAGAAGGGAACAGGAACATCATGCAGCAGCTCTGCATCTTCTGAAGTTTGAAGGAACATCATGCAGCAGCTCTGAATCTTTTGAAGTTTAGAACTGAAGCTCCATCAGACGCTACTGGAAAGAAGACATACATGCACACAGACAAAGACGGAATTATCATTGCTTTATTGTTTATAAGAGCACTTCCAATTTATGATCAGCTCCTGGTTTCACATGAACTAATTCATGAAGTTTTATTGGCAGCCACTCACAAGTGGTTTGTCATTATCATCTGACCAGTACAGTTTCCAGCTTCTGTTCTGGTTTAGACATTCCATTGGACACCTTTTCACATACAGGTAATATGATGCTTCGTTTTTGATGTTTAAACGCATTTATTTATAGTCTTAACTACATTAAGTGCTGACACCATTCATATAATCTACCAAGCATTCCCTATTCTACAGGTCTCCTGTATCTTTCAAGATCATGCAATCAAAATAGCTTTCTTTGGGGCGCCTATGTCTGCCTCTGATTCAAACCAGAGCTCTAAAATAATATTATGGCAATGAAATAAAAAGATAACACATCTTTACTTTCAGCAAATGCCCTGTGGACCAGTTGCTGAAGATTCCTTTTTCAAAATAATATGTTCTCAGAGCAATTATTATTATTTTTTTGAGCTGCCTGAAGAGCTGTTAATGTGTATGTCGTGGGACATACAAGAATGTTTTAAGTAATGGTTGTATTACTTCTCTGAAAATTCCTGCAATCTTATGGGGAAACCATTTTATGTTTCTTTTGCCTTTCACCACAGTTGTAAATTTGATTTTATTCATAACAGGATCTCAGTAATGATAAATTCCAGATCCAAAGAACTGTGTAGAAAAACTCAGAAGCATCTTTTTGTTTTGCTCTGTTTTAATCTACTGTTACAAAGGCCAGGTGCACCCAGGGCCTCCTGTACCTCCCCCGGGACCTCCCATCCCCTTCAGTCTTCCCATCACCCCACTTAGCTTTCTGCACACTGCTGCCACCACCACACAGACCTTCCTCCTTGGCCTTCCAGTTCTGTGCACAGTGCTCCCACCATGCTGTGAGATCCCCCGATGGGGAGCTGCATGCAAAGAACTGGACGAGTGCACAATGGACCTGGAGACACCACCATGGCCTCCCATTCCATTCTGGTGTTCTAGCTTACCATTGCAGAGACCCCAGTGGTGTCTTTGGACCTATTTTGGTATAATTTGGAAGCCAAAGAAGCACTTCTGTTTCAGAATGCTCAGCTCCCCGTCCGGGGATTGGGCAACATGGTGGGAACTGTGCTTGCAGAACCGGAATGCCTAGGAGGAAAGAGCGCTGTGGTGGCAGTGGTGATGGTGAGACAGCAGGTGAGGAGAAGGATGGGAGGAATTGGGGTAGTGGCTTTGCTTCATGCATGAATATTTGTACAAATACGAAGCCACCCACATTCGTGGGAGGGATTCAGCCAAAGCTGAATATTCCCACATTCGATTTGTATCAAACTGAATATTCAGACATTCATATCAAATTGAATGTGGGAAATTGGTTTCATTCACACCCTTAATGGGAACTTCTTTGATAGCCAGCATTGTAAATGGACTGTCTTCTCCTATGTATCTTCCATACTACCAAAACTGGATTAAGAAGTTCTACTTATGGAGTTCCCAGCATCTGTCCTTGCTGAGAATATTTTTGGAAAAATATATCCATAACAGTCTCAGAACTTTATCTGGAGAATAGCTCAGGTTGGATTCAGATGTCACGTACTTATTTCACTGTATTTGGATATTCTGGAATAATGCATGGATATTCTGTAATAGCCATAATTTATCCCAGAATATAAAAATATGTTGGAACTAGCAGGCATCATTTGGATGCATCCTTACTTTCTAATGTGTCCCCATCTTCCTCTCTACAGAAGACAACAGCACGGGATTTCTAGATTACCAAAATAAATGCATCAATGATCTCAAGGAATCATCAAAAATCAAGCTTGAGTTGGGTCGGTTTTATCCTTTGCCTAAATCCCATCATTATTAGAGAGCAAATATTTCAGCTTAACTTAACTTTTTACATGAAGACGTCCTAACCTGAAAATCTTGACTCTGCCTTCGCACCTTCAGCCTCCTTCATGATTTGAGTTTGTGATACCTTGTACCTAAGAATTAGTGGGAATGGAGGGAAGAGCAAATTTAAGTCATCTTTCATCTCACCAATCCGATCAGGATTTCACTTCTCCAATGTCACTCTGCTAATTCCACAGTATAAATACCCTTTTTTGTTGTTACTGAATACATTTAATTCCTCTTTTCTCCTTATGTTTGCTAAACAGATTCTTCAAAGAAAACAGCCCCAACCAAAAAGGGGAAAGAGTAACATCTGCTACTTTTGTGTAGGAACAACACTACCTGCAGTGTTCCAGGAATCATAGAGCTCTGAATTTCCTGTAATTCCACAGATCTATGTCTCTCCAAATAATGGAACAAAACAATACAGTGATAACAGAATTCATACTCCAGGGCTTCTCAAATGATCCAAAAATGCAAATCATATTATTTGTAACCTTCTTCTTCATCTATGTGATTGATATGGTGGGAAATCTAGGCATGATCCTCCTGATCTCAGTTGAGTCACAGCTTCATAACCCAATGTACTTCTTCCTCTGGCATCTCTCCCTCTGTGACATCTGCTATTCATCTGCCATTGCCCCCAGAATGCTGTCCGACTTACTGTCTGAAAGCAGGACCATCTCCTTCCCTGGCTGTACTGCCCAGTTGTACTTCTTCATTGTCTTTGTGAGTGCTGAGTGTTACATTTTGGCTGTGATGGCCTACGATCGTTATGTGGCCATCTGCAACCCCCTGCTCTATTCACCTATCATGTGCAAGTCTCTCTGCATTCAGCTCATAGTTGGCTCCTACATTGGTGGCACAATCAATGCCATAGTACATACTACAGCCACTTTCAGCCTCCACTACTGCAATTCCAATCTCATCAACCATTTCTTTTGTGATGTCCCTCCTCTCCTGGAGATCTCTTGCTCTGATACTCACATCAATGTGATCTTGCTCTTTGCTTTTGCTGGATTTATTGATATGAGCTCTCTTGGGGTCATTCTCTTCTCTTATATCTTCATCTTAGCAGCTGTCCTGAGGAAGAAGTCAGGAAGACTCAAAGCCATCTCCACATGTGGATCCCATTTCACTGGGGTCACTTTGTTTTACACGACAATAATTTTCATGTATCTACGACCCACTTCTGCCTATGTCCTGGATCAAGACAAATGGGCATCCGTATTCTACACTGTAATGCTTCCTATGCTTAACCCTCTTATCTATAGCCTGAGGAACAAGACTGTGAAGGAGGCTGTTAAAAAACTCATCAAGAAGATGCTGAGCTCTGTTTGGACTTGATAAGTATTTAAGATTAGCATTAAATAATTTATGTGGAATCCCTAGATAAATGGCAGTTGTTTTAATACCATTTAATCAAAAGGTAGCTTTCAACAGTACAGTCTCATCAAGTCAGTAAAAATGTAATTTCCTTGTTAATCTGATCCTTGAATATTTGGAATAATAAAATTCAGACTCTGTTGACCAGACCACCAAAACTTGAAGTGTGGATGACCTCTCCTGGCTCAACTGAATTAACATCACAATTGCTACAGTAACATCCAGCACCTCTGATAACTACCATAGTGATCATCCCATGGGACATGTTTGTGCTAGGAATGCACACAAAATACAATTTTTGAGATTCAATTCAAATCGAACACCCAAAAATTTGATTCAATTCAACCCTTTAAAATTGTAATGTATTCACATTCTATTCCATTTGAGTAGATTCAAATCTATTTGTTTGAATTTTGATTTGTTTATTTATATTTCTAACCTGCCCTATACCCAAAGGTCTCAGGGTGGGTAACAACCTTTAAAATCCAGTATATCAAAAGAAACCTATATTAAAACAATAATGACCATAAACAGCATTTAAATCCAACATGTTAAAAACAGCACAATATCAGTTAAAACAGTAGTGTTTGCAGTGGTGGGTAAACATAACCAACATTTAGCCGAAGACCTTATTGAAGAGGTGCGTCTTCATAGCCTTCCTGAACCTAATCAAAGAAGGAGGCTGACACACCACAAGGGGGAGACAATCCATAGCCTGGGGCCATTGCTGAGAACACCTCTCCCGGATGCCCACACACCTCACTTCTAAAGGCAGTGGAACAACCAGGAGGGCCTCCCCTCCAGATCTTAATGCATGGGCAGGTCAGTATGGGAGAAGGAGTTCATTTAAATATTTGGGGCCCAAGTCATTTAGGGCCTTATAAGTCAAAGTTAACATCTTGAATTAGGCTCAGTAGTAAATTGGCAGCCAATGCAGCCCTTCTTAAACCGGAGTGATGTGCATTTGGCTAGCTGTCCTGGTCAGCACCCTAGCAGCTGCATTTTGCACTAGTTGCAACTTCCAAACCATCTTCATGGGCAGCCCCACGTAGACTGCATTACAATAGTCCAATCTAGAGGTTACCAGAGCATGGATAACTGTGGCCAAGTCATCTCTGTCCAAAAAAGGCTTCAGCTGACATACAGCCATAGTTGGGAGTAGGCACTCCTGCCCATGGCAGCTACTTGAGCTTCGAGTGTCAGTGTAGAGTCCAGGAGTACCCCAGATTATGCACCTGTCCTTTCCAGGGCATTGCAACACCATCAAGGGCAGGGTATCTCCCAACTACATGGACCCAAGACCCTGTGACATACAGCACCTCTGTCTTGTTTGGATTCAGTTTCAATTTATTGGCCCTCATCCAGCCCATTACCACCTCCAGACACCAGTCAAGCATTTCAACCACCTCTCCTGATTCAGATGTCACAGAGAGATAAAGCTGGGCATCATCTGCATATTGATGACACCTCACTCCAAATCTCCTGATCCGTAGGCATCCATACTCATCTGTAAGCATCCTGTATTTATCCCGTTTTCATCCTATACTGATCCGTACAAATGTGTATGGATGCGGGAAAGATGCGTACGTACACGGATTTCAAAATCATTTGAATGAAGCGATTCGAAAATCCAAAATCCGTTCAAATGTTTAAATTCAAATTTATAGACATGTGACTTGAATTTGAATGTCCAAATTTGAATCAATTGGATCAAATTTCAAATGTTTCAAATATTCATGCACATTCCTAGTTTGTATCCCAAAATGGATGGCTGCACACACAAACCCGGAAGTGCTGTTTCTGTTTCCGAACAGTGTCAAAATGATGGTAGACGATGCAACTGTGGCCTCTGAATGGGTAACTGAGTGCAATTGGGGGGGGGGCACCTTCACATCATCCACTGTCATTTGGGTGCTCTTCAGGAGCCAAAACATCACATGTGAGGCTGCGCATGCACCTACCTGTCCAAGGATTGCACAGTGGAGATAGGAACAGCACGCGCAGAACCGGAAGGCCTACTTGGACCTCCGAGGAGAGTGCTCAGTGGTGGTGGTACTACCAAAGGTAAGAAGGGGAATGGGCAGCTGTGCGGGTATCTGGCCTTGGCTGAAGCTTTGATGATGCTTCAATGAATGCTGGATAAATCCAATTCGTGAATAAGGCCTACAAATGTGGGGCCCATTAAACTCATCCACAAATGTCACAATTTGTACGAATCCCAAATAGCATGGATGTTTGTGCAAATTCCTAATTTGGACTGCGCAGATGAAGTGAAAAGTGGAAGAGTTGCTGGAACAAAATCTTTCTTCTTTCATAGAAATAGTTCCACAGGTATCACTATTTTAATAATAAAACAGCATCAAATGGAATAGGGAAGCTAATTATATGACATCTATGCTTTTGAGACTACACTTTGCAAAAGCATGGATCTTCTGATAATGAGAATCTGAAATCCTCTGGGAACCATGATGTAAGCATTTGGATATAGTCTCCTACAATAGTTGGGTCATTTTTGGCACGTACATGAACCTATGCATAATAAAAACTGCACCTCATAGGCATGGAATGGTGGTCATTGAGATAATGAGCAGCGTTAGGTGGTTTTCCTCTCGTCAGTAAGAAGAGTGCTCAAGGAGAAGAGGGGAAGAAGAATCATTTGGTGACTCTAAATCTTCTGAAAATGTCCCTGAGAAAGCTTGGTAAGAAAACCTTTCCTACTATTATCCTTCTAGATCATAGATCTATATCTGCACATACATAGATATAGATTCCATGGTAATGCGTATTTCTCCTGTCTGTAGAAAGCTATAGTTTATCTGCCTCTTACTTTTTATGTTTCTGCTGTCTTTTACCAGAGATGCAAATTGGATTTTATTAATAAGTTTCTCAGTTCTGATAAAATCCAGATCCAATAAATTATGTAAGAAAATGCTGAAGCTTTTTTGTTTTTATTTTATTTTAATTTGATGTTACAGGATATAATTTATTTTGGGAGCGCTAATAGAAATGGCTGTAACAATATGAAATAATTAAAATGTGTCTTTGAGATTTTGTTTTATATTGAAAAAAGTTGTTGTGGAACTAGTCATAACAAGGTAATGTCCAAATAATCTTTTATGTTCAGATGGCCCATACTGCCTCCTCTTTTGTTATTATATTTTGTAAAGACTCATCACAATATGGGATCTTCTTAGATACCCAACATTGTAAATACACTACCTTCTCCTACATATCTTCCATATCAAATTTGGAATATATTTCTGAATATGGAGTTCCCAGCATCTGTCCTTGATGAGAACTTTTTGTAAAAAAAATATATATATACCCAATGGATGCTGCTCCATAACAATCATAGAACTTTACATGAAGAATAGCTCAGGATGTATTCAGACGTCACATACTTATTTCACTGTATTTGGATATTCTGGAATAATACATGGATATTCTGTAATAGCCATAATTTATCCCAGAATATAAAACTATTGTGGAATCAGTAGGCATCATTTGGATGCATCCTTAGTTTCTAATATGTCCCCATCTTCCTCTATAGAGAAGACAACAGCATGGCATTTCTAGGTTACTACCAAAATAAATGCATCAGTGATCTCAAGGAATCATAAAAAATCAAGCTTGAGTTGGGCCGGTTTTATCCTTTGTCATGATAAACCTAAATCCCATCATTATTAGAGAGCAAAGATTTCAGCTTAACTTGACTTTTTACACAAAGACGTCCTAACTTGAAAATCTTTACTGGACCTTCACACATTTCATTCCCAGGATTTGAGTTCACTGGGGATCAGTGGTAGTTTGGACGTGAGAATCTTTGTGGCTGATGGGAAGAACTGATTTAAAAGTTATCTTTCATCTCACCAAACCAAAACTGGCAAGGGCTCAGTTTGTTTTCACTCCTCCTCTCTCTCCCTGCTAATTCCATGGTTATAAATTTCTCTCTTTTGTTACCCTGAATACTTTTAATTTCCCTTTTTGCTTGTTTTATTTGCTAAACAGATTTCCCAAGATGTTCAAGGAGTCATAGAGCTATGAATTTCCCATAATTCCACAGATCTACTTCTCTCCAAATAATGGAACAAAACATTACAATGATAACAGAATTCATACTTCAAGGTTTCTCAGATGATCCAGAAATGGAAATGATGCTATTCACAATGTTCTTGATAATCTATTTGGTAAATGTGGTGGGAAATCTAGGCATGATCCTCCTGATCTCAGTTGAGCCACAGCTTCATAACCCAATGTACTTCTTCCTCTGGCATCTCTCCTTCTGTGACATCTGCTATTCATCTGCTATTGCTCCCAAAATGCTCTCTGATTTATTGTCTGAAAGCAGAACCATCTCCTTCCCTGCTTGTACTGCCCAGTTGTATATTTTTGTTGCCTTTGTGGGTGCTGAGTGTTACATTTTGGCCGTGATGGCTTATGATCGCTATGTGGCCATCTGCAACCCCCTGATGTATTCATCTATTATGTCCAAGTCCATTTGTATTCAACTCATATTTGTCTCCTACACTGCTGGGGCAATGAATGCCATAATACATACAACCGCCACTTTCAGCATCCAGTACTGCAATTCCAATCTCATCAACCATTTCTTTTGTGATGTTCCTCCTCTTCTGGAGCTCTCTTGCTCTGATACACACATCAATGAGGTCTTGCTCTTTGCTTTTGCTGGATTTGTTGAAATGAGCTCTCTTTGGATCATCCTCTTCTCTTATATCTTCATCTTAGCAGCTGTCCTGAGGAAGAAGTCAGGGAGAATCAAAGCCATCTCCACTTGTGGGTCCCATTTCACAGGGGTCACTTTGTTTTATGGGACAGTGATTTTCATGTATCTACGACCCACTTCTGCCTATGCTCTGGATCAAGACAAATGGGCATCCGTGTTCTACACTGTAGTGATCCCTATGCTTAACCCTCTGATCTACAGCCTGAGGAACAAGACTGTGAAGGAGGCTGTTAAAAAACTCATCAAGAAGAAGCTGACATCTGTTTGAACTTGATATGCATTTTAGAATTAAATAATTTATGTGGAATCCCTGGAGAAATTGCACTTGCTATAATATCATTTAATGTACAAGTTGGCTTTCAATAGCACAGTCATAAAGTCAGTCAATATTAACGTAACTTCTTTTGTTAATCTAATCCTTGGATTTTTGGAATAATACGATCCAGCCTTTGTTGACTTAAGTTGAAATCACACATGTTTGCATTTAACTCAGTGGGATAGTTTAAAAAACTTCAAGCAATGGTGCAGTCCCTAAACAGACCACTAAAATTTGAAGTGCAGATGACTCAACCTGCCTCAGCTGAATCAACATGTCAATGACTCCAGCAACATCCAGCACACTCTGGATCTTTCCCATAATATACAGTCCATGGGACATTAGTGAACTTCTGGTAAAGAGCATATGCACATGGAGTAGGCTGTTACAGCCCCCAAGAGTGCCTCCCTTCCCCAGAAGTTCACTAATTGTTGATTAAGCACGGAGCACTAAATCATGCTCCACACCTTTACCAACAGTGACCAGAAGCTTACCTGAAGTGTCCAGTGGTGCAACCATTCACTCTTCTTCTGGTTGTCTGTGGCTGGTGGGCAGGGGAGGCAGCATCTGTGAAGGCACAGTGGTGTTAGCACCTGTGATTGACCACTGACATGACAGGACCACCAATCCCCAGGAGTGGCATCCAGTCATTGATTAGCAACCGAGTAGTGGATGCTATGTGTTTGATCACAGGCACTGATGTGATCGGCCACACTATGTCCCTTTGCTCAAACATGCCCTTCTACAATGGCATCCAAGCATGTCACGGAACAGCCAGTTGCACCAATGAGAAGGGAGAACTTCCAGCTTTGGACACAGCACTTCTGGACCATTTGCACACGTTGGGGAAGCTTTCCTCAAGACAAGTGTGGATGGTCCACCTTTACCAGAAGTTTACCAGCCCTAATTCGTGACATCCTAATCAGCTAAGTGCAGAAAGGCCCCAGGGACAGCAGGAGTGAAAAGCATGGCAGACCTCCTCCAGAGCATCCTAAACCATTTCCTTAAGGTAAGTGAAAACAGGATGTCTAGGATGTTCTGAAGTGGTCCCTGGTTCCAAGGGATCATACCCAAAAATAGCCTTTTGATCACCCCCCCAATACTATCTATCCAGTATTTGAATTATCCCAGCACTAAGACAATATCTTTTCGTTAGTCTGGCTATATATTCAGAGTCTGATCATGCAAGTGAACTATTGGAAGTGGTATCCAATTTTTAGTAGAGAGACAGTGGAAGAAGAAGTGTTGGCTTTTCTACCCCGCTTTTCTCACCCATTTAAGGGGATTCAAAGCAGCTGACAAAGCTTTCTATTCTTCTCCCCACAACAGAACACCCTGTGAGAGCTCAGAAGAGAGCTGTGGCTAACCCAAGGTCACCCAGCTGGCTTCATGAGGAATGGCGGAATCAAACCCGGTATTCCCAGATAGCAGTCCAGCTCCTTAACCACTAGACCAAACTGGCTCACCCAGGACTTGTGGGTATTAAGTGTGACAGTGCCATCTATCCTATCCTTCTCCCTGCTGAATATCTTCAGCTTCCTTGTTTGCTTTTATAAAGAAACCAAAGATCTTAGAAATGTGGGGATTTCAGAGCTCATTGTGCAAACTAAACAGATGTAGTGTGACCAGGACTTGATATTGTTGGACTGACCCTCTGTGAAACCAGGTTATCCATGAGCAAGAATTACTTCCATAACACAATTTTGCATTACATGGCAGAAACCATGTAGCAATAGAGTGACTGAGCTGTTCTTCTTAATTCCCCTGTTAGTCAAGGCTCACCAAAAAGATCAGCCCAGGTTTTTTTTAAAAAAAGTTTATTAAAATAAAAAGGAGCAAAATCAAGCAAAGGCCGAAAAGTAAAATCTTATAAGGCAAAACAGAGGCCGCGTCCCCATACAAACCATTTGGGCTTACCTGAGCTGGCTGCAGGAACGAGATCAAATCTTGGGCATCCCATGCTACTCTCCGCAGTGCGGGTTGGGTGTAGATGGAGGCATCCCCATGCAAACCGTGCCAAACCAATGCATGCTGGGCCCCCAAACCATGTCAAGACTTGTATTTTCAGGTATCAAATTGGCCCTGGTCTGGCATGGTTTGGGGGGGATTTGGTCTGCTTTCCATGGACCAAATCCAAAACTCATGGGGACGCCCCTTGCTGATCCCATGTTCAGAACTGGACCAAATGTGCATGGGGACCCGGCCAGACACTTCACATCTATTCTCTGTTTCATTGCACATATACCAAACATGGACCCATCTTGCCTTCTGGGTCTTGAAGGGTCTTCATTTGGACTGTGCAGGTAAACTGAGAAGTGGAAGAGTTGCTGGAACAAAATTTGAGTTCATGCCTTTATCTTCTTTCAAAGAAATATTTCTTCAGATATGAACATCTTAATAATAAAACAGAAAACAGAAAAGGGAAGCTAATTATCTGATGTCTACACTTTTGAAATCATACTTTGCTAAAGCGTGAATCTCCTGATAATGAGAATCAGAAATCTTCTGGGAAACATGATGTACGCCTTTGGATACAGTCTCCTACAACAGTGACATCATTTTTCTTGAGTGCATGAACCTATGCATAATAAATAGTGTCCATGGTACTCAAGAAATGGCAGTCATTCAGATAATGAACATCATTAAGTAGTTTTAGTCTCATCTGTAAGAAGAGAGAGGGAAGAGAATCATTTGATAAAGAATCATTCTAAAAAACTTGGTAAGAAAGGCTTTTCCATTATCATTCTTCTGTATCCGAGATCTATATGTGCATGTACATAGATACTGGCAAAGACAGAGTGTCATCTAAGTATATTTATTTAATCAACTCACTATTTCCTTCATCCTCATCTCATATAATCATTATTTTGTTGTGTTCCTTGAAGTCTGTGCCATCAAAATAGCAAACTGCAGTGTTCAAGGAGCACCATAATGTTGATAGATATCACACAACACCAGGGGGCATCTATGAAGCTGATGGGTAGGAGAGTCGGATCCAACAGGGAGAAGTATTTCTTCACCCAGAGGGTCATTGGAATTTGCTACCGGAAGAGGCGGCAACAGCTACCAGCCTAGATGGCTTTAAGGTAGGGTTAGACAAATGTATGGATGACAGATGTATCAATGGCTACTAGAATGAATGCCTAGGTGCATCTTTCAGGCTGGGGAGACAAGCAGGGTGCTTCTAAGGCCATTTGCTGGGATTTGAGAGCAGGAGAAGGTTTGTTCTTGTCTCTGCTTGAGATGCCCATGAGCATGATGGTGTGCGATGGGATGCTGGACTAGATGGGCTGTGGCCTGATCCAGCAAGGCTTCTCTTATGTTCTCTTATGTTCTTATGTGCATACTGAAGGGCAGAAAACAAACTTCCAAAATGCATTCTCTGGTCTTTAATGGGGATTAAATATCAGATGGGAACTGTACCACATGTAAGCAGCTTTGAGCTGCTTTTGTGGAATGTGCAGATAAGTTCAGCTAACCTGAATGCCACCTAAAGTAAAGAATACACTACATGCTTAAACAATTTGGTGATATAAAGTGGACATGCGACAATATTGAAGTTCTTACTGAATTGCGCCCCTGGTGGGAGCATTACATTGCTAAACAGATTCTGTAAGGAAACCCAAGGAAGCATGGAACCCATATCTATTATTACCCTAGTGAGGGGTAACACAATGGCAAAGTTGTGATACTTTTATAGCTAGCAAAGGAGTCTTCTAGCCTCACAAATACCAATAATCAAATTGGCTCAACATGACATCTCTTCCATTATTTATGTTTTGTTTGTACATGGGCTTTTATTGTAAGCCACCCAGAGACCTTAGGTTATGGGGCGGAATATAAAGATATATATACTGTTATTTATTTATTTATTATTTATTTATTTGTATTTCTATCCCGCCCTATACCCGAAGGTCTCAGGGCGGGTTACAATATTATATTAATCTTAGACAGGTCCCTGCCCTCAGGCTTACAATCTAAAGAGACAAGAAACAAAAGGAAAAGGGTGTGGGAGGGAACAGGGAACTGCAAAAAGCACATGAGGTCTTCGTTTCCAATTCTTCTGATCATTTCAAACTGCTGTTATTGTGTTAATATAGGTTTGATTTTAAATGTTTCCCACCCTGAGACCTTCTGGTATAGGGCGGGATAGAAATAAATAAACTAGAGAGAGAGACATACATACATACATACATACATACATACATACATACATACATACATACATACATACGTACATACATACATACATACATACATACATACATACATACATACATACATACATACATACATACATACATGAATGCAGGCAGGCAGGCAGGCAGGCAGGCGGGTGGGTGGGTGGGTGGGCAGACGGGCGGATTGATTGATTGATTGATTGATTGATTGATTGATTGATTGATTGATTGATTGATTGATTGATTGATTGATTGATTGATTGATTGATCACCCTGCTACTTCCACAATGTAAATCACCCTGCCACCCTGCTAATTCCACAATGTAAATCACAGCAGATGAGGTTGTTTCTATTTCTTGTTTACCTAATCAGTCTGATTTCCTATTTCTTCCTTCCATTTCCTAAATAGATCCACCACCACCACCACCCAAAAAATAGCCCGAGCCAAAGACATCTGCGACTTTTCTGTGGAGGGACAACATTGCCAGAAGTATTCCAGGATTGACAGAGCTCTGAATTTCCCACAATTCCACAATTATCTCCAAAATAATGGAACAAAACAGTACAGTGATAACAGAATTCATACTCCAGGGATTCTCAGATGATCCAGAAATGCAAATTATATTATTTGCAGTGTTCCTAATTGTCTATTTGATTAATGTTGTGGGAAATCTAGGCATGATCCTTCTCATCTCAGTTGAGTCACGGCTTCACAACCCAATGTACTTCTTCCTCTGGCATCTCTCCTTCTGTGACATCTGCTATTCATCTGCCATTGCCCCCAGAATGCTCTTTGACTTATTATCTAAAGACAGGACCATCTCCTTTGCTGGTTGCACTGCCCAGTTCTACGTCTTTGTGGCATTTGTGGGCGCTGAGTGCTACATTTTGGCCGTGATGGCCTATGATCGCTACGTGGCCATCTGCAACCCCCTGATGTATTCATCTATCATGTCCAAGCCTCTCTGCATGCGACTCATTCTTGGCTCCTACATTGGTGGCACAATCAATGCCATAGTACATACTACAGCCACTTTCAGCCTCCATTACTGCAATTCCAACCTCATCAACCATTTCTTTTGTGAACTTCCTCCACTCTTGGAAATCTCTTGCTCTGATACACACATCAATGAAGTCCTGGTCTTTGTTTGTGCTGTGGTTATTGAAATAAGCTCTCTTTGGGTCATCCTTTTCTCTTACATCTTCATCTTAGCAGCTGTCCTGAGGATGCAGTCAGGGAGGCTCAAAGCCTTCTCCACTTGTGGGTCCCATTTCACTGGCGTCACTTTGTTTTATGGGACAGTGATTTTCATGTATCTACGACCATCTTCAGCCTATGCTCTGGATCAAGACAAATGGGCATCCGTGTTCTACACTGTAGTGATTCCTATGCTTAACCCTCTGATCTATAGCCTGAGGAACAAGACTGTGAAGGAGGCTGTTAAAAAACTCATCAACAGGAAGCTGCTCTGTGTTTGAACCTGATATATATATAACATTTTCATGGAATCGCTAAATAAATGCCACTTTATACTGTATATAATCATTTTGTCTATAAAGTCACAACAATTAAACTGTATGAAAGTGAAAGATTCTGAGATTCTGTCTTAAGGTGCATTGACCACCTTCATTGTACACATTTAGGAAAGCAGTGAAGATCCACCTCTTTGCCCTGGCCTTCGGCTAAATCGAGACATATTTTTCTCTACACTGGCAGATGCTGTTATTGTTTTAAATGGTGTTTGATTTTAGATGTTGTTACCCACCTGGGGGACCTCGAGGTATAGGGCAGGATAAAAATGTAAATAGATAGATAGATAGATAGATAGATAGATAGATAGATAGATAGATAGATAGATAGATAGATAGATAGATAGATAGATAGATAGATAGATAGATAGATAGATAGATAGATAGATAGATAGATAGATAGATAGATAAATAAATAAATATGGGGAAGTCAACTTTTATAAATTTGGTTATTTGACTGAAAGAACAGGTTAAGCAGTGGCCAATCAGCAGGTGCACTGTACGCAGGTACAAGGTGAAGTGGGACCCCACATCCAGAATCAACCTGGCTGCATTAAGGTAAGGAGGGGATCCCTCGCACTCTCCTCAGGGTGGGCTAGGGGTGGAGGGGGAGCCCCCCTGGCTCGAGAAGTGGTGATCGGTGGCTTCTGGGGCCAGGGGGAGACCCGAGATAGGAGACCCCCGGCTTGTCATGCAGCTTGTGCTGGAGAGGGATTAGGAAGAGGGTTTGCAGCCCTCTCAGGACTTCTAGGCCGGCTTCTCTCGGGAAAGAGGGACAGGGTAGAAGGGAGATCTTGCCTCTAGGACAGGGGGAGATCATAGAGCGTACCTACTGTTGGGTGAGCACGCAGGAGGACTGTTTACTCAGAACCAGACTGAAACAGGGGGACTTCGAGGCGGATTGTTATTGCCACGAGGTGAGCTCTACTGTTAGTGGAGATTCATTACACTGAGTGGTAGTGGGAATCCACTGCTTAAGGCTTTAGAGCAGGCTGAGTTTAATTAGAGTTTACTTTAGGCTGTTTGCTTGTAGTGGAGCTACATATTGGGAACTGCAATCTTTTCTTATGTAACAGCTACTATCTTTTCAGGCAACTCAAGGACATTTGAGCTAACTTTTACTTTGCTTCTACATCCCACTTAACTGTATTAATAAACATTAAGTGTTTGGTTTACACTAGTGTTTATGTACTGCTTTAAAGGGGGTCTGTTTACAGATGGGTAATGCAGGATGCCAGTGGGTCATATAGGGTGTTTTTCCACTGTCACTAGAAGTACCCATTAAGTACCCATTAATGGGTACTTCTAGTGACAGTGGGGAAACACCCATAGTCCAGTTGATATACGGACATCCCATTGCTGGCAGTTAGGCCATGGTGCTTGGCAGCTGCTTCCTTTCTGCGCAGTTCTGTGGAGGGCGAGGTGGGAGGGGTTGGGCCGAGTCACCACATTTATTTATTTATATCCCACCCTATACCCAAAGGTCTCAGGGCGGGTAACAACCTTTAAAATCCTACATATAAAAAATTATATATATTAAAACAGTAAAAACCACCACAACATTTAAAATCCAAGATGTTAAAAGCAGAACCATGTCAATTAAAACAATGACATTCACAGTGGGGGAAACATGACTTGGTCCTATATTTGGGGGGGGGGGTCCTAATTCTTCTTTCCACAGTATATTCCAGGATAATCCCAATTGAGACGCAGTGCAGAAAGGGCCAGTCCAGAAATGATAAGTTCTCAAAATGGAGGGTAGTGATTTCCTCAAGTTTCAGTACTGGGACCTGTGTTTTTTTAAAATTATTATTATTATTTATAAAGTATTTAGAACTGGGGGGGGTACGAAATAAAATAGCAGAGTTTGCTGATAACACCAAATTATTTAGGGCAATAAAAACTGAAAGAGATTGTGAAGACATCCAGAGGGACCACTTTATTATGAGAATCAGAAATCCTCTGGGAACTGTGAAGCAAGCTTTTGGATATACTCTCTTATAATAGTTGCATCATTTTCTCAAGTACATTAATCTATGCATAATAAATAATGCCCATTGTACCAAAGCAATGGCGGTCATTCTGATAATGAGCAGCATTAGGTGGACTTCCTCTCATCAGTAAGAAGAATGCTCAAAGAGAGGAGAGGAAACAGAATCATTTGGGAACACTGAATCTTCTAAAGATCTTCATGAGAAAGTTTGGTAAGAAAAGCTTTCCCATTATTATCCATCAACATCCAAGGTCTATATTTGCACATACAGAGATACAGGCAAAGACTGACTGGCATCTAAATGTTTTCATTTGTACTCGTCCGTGTTTACTTTCTCATCATTTCATATAATCAATATCAGAGAAATAGCCGTGTTAGTCTAATTCAAAAAGTCCAGCAAGGTAGTTAGTAGCACTTGGAGACTAACAGGAGAAGGGTTGGTGGCATGAGCTTTCGTAGGCACGTCTACTTCTTCAGATGCTATGGGACCCAATAACACTTCAACCTCCCAGGACACTCAATATCAGACCTCAGAACTGCTGTCCTTGAACAAAGAAATTACAAAAGGAGATTTGAAAGGGAAGCAACAGAGCTGGAATTCATCCACAAATTCCAGACCATTGAGAAAGGGCTCAACAAGGATAATGGTTTTCTCTCACATTATGCATATTTCAACACTAGCTAACTACACGACTCATTCACTCAGCTACAACTCCTTCCTCCAGGCTATCCCCACACCCAAGGGTTTACTTCTGCATTTTCCCACCTAGTTAATCCTCTCCACCACATTTACATGTCCTTTGTCATCTCCTACATTCAGTTTTCTATAAGTCTGTTCCTGACATTGGGTCCCCTAGCATCTGAAGAAACAGATGTGCCCATTGGGGCCCCTAGCATCTGGAGAAGTAGACATGCCCATTGGGCCTCCTTGCATCTGAAGAAGGGTTGCATGCCACCAAGCCTTCTCCTGTTAGTCTCCTAGTGCTACTAACTACCTTGCTGCACATCTCATATAATCATTATTTTGACATGTTCCTCATAGGCTGTGCTACCAAAATAGCAAACTACAGGGTTCAAGCAACACAATGTTGTTGATTCCATGACCTCACTTGACACCATGATTCATCTGAAGAGCAAAGCTAAGCCAGGGCTGTGAGTCCATCCAGAAGTTGCTCAACAGTGGTGACATCCTCCATCCTAATGCTTTATCCGCATAAAAGGACAGAAAATGAACTTCCAAAATGCATTTCCTGGTCTCTAGTGAGGATTAAAGATGAATGGGAATTGTACCACATCTGAGCTGCTTTTGTAATGTGTGTCTATGCACCTTATATTCAAGAAGCCTTGCATGAATGCCACCTAAAGTGGCAAATTGGGAAAGATAATATAAAATGGTCATGTCACAATCCTCACTAGAGTTGGAATTTCAGTAGCCTATTTCCAATGTTCTGTTACTATATTATTTGTTTCTCTGGGTTCTTTTTCTCTCTCTCCATGTTTTATAATCCTTTTACTAAACTGATTCTTTAAAGAAACCTGAAAAAGGGTGGAAACCATATCTGTTATTACCCTACTGTAGGCAACAGTATGACAATGTTGCGATGCTTTTACAGCAAGCTAGGGTGTCTTCTAGCCTCACAAATATCAATAGTCAAGTTGACTCAACATGGCTTCTCTTCGATTATGTTCCTCTCCTCTTACGTTAAGCAATACGTTTTAAGGACACAGTTCTCATGCTTGCAAATGATTGAACATTTCCATTGCTATAGGAACCTCACAAAAACCTGTGTTCTGTGCTAATGTGAATTTGTATTGTCTGTACGGTTATAGTTTGTTTCTTTTTATTTAATCTTTCTGTGGTCTTTGACCACTTTTGTAAATTTGACCTTGTTCATAACAAAAAGAA
The DNA here is from genome assembly GCA_023333525.1 of Aspidoscelis tigris stejnegeri. Taxonomy (NCBI): domain Eukaryota; kingdom Metazoa; phylum Chordata; class Lepidosauria; order Squamata; family Teiidae; genus Aspidoscelis; species Aspidoscelis tigris. Next base: position 7,585,023 of record JALMGA010000003.1, read on the forward strand.
AGTACTGATAAAATCTAGATCCAAGACACTAGGCAGGAAAAATTCAGAAGGCATTTTTGTTTTATTTTGCTTTAATTGGATGTTAGAGAATATAAATCTATTTTGTGGGAAAATAGAACTGCTCATAGCAATGGAGGTAACATAAATGCAATATGAAATAATAATTTGCCTTTGAGATTTGTCCCCCTCTTGAAGAAATGTCTGTGGAACTAGTTGTGAGAAGGTAACTGGAAGGCTGTCCAAATAACTTTTTGTTTACACGTCCCTTTCCTTTCTGAATATGGAGGTTCCCACATCTGTCCTGAGAATTTTTTTGTAAATGAAATATCCAATATCCGTTGCTCCACAAGCTGTCAAGTCAGCTACTACAATCCACTGAACCCTCCATGAAGAAGTATTTTAGCTCTGATCACACTACAGTCTCTGCAACCAAAGACAAGGACATACAAGGTGCGGGAAGAGAACTTTCCATTGAAGAACAAGAAGAAGACTTCGTTTTTCTACCCCATTTTTCTCACCCATTTAAGGGGACTCAATGCAGCTGACAAAGCTGCTCCCCACAACAGAACATCCTGTGAGGTAGGTGGGTCTGTAAGAAGAGAGCTGTGACTAGCCCAAGGTCACCCAGCTGGCTTCATGGGGGAGGGTGGAATCAAACCCGATATTCCCAGATAAGAGTCCAGCTCCCTAACCACTAGACCAAACTGGCTGAACTTGTCAGTGAAATGCAATATGAACTTTAGGAGACAAAATGTTATTCAAAACAGCAGGATCACATTTCAAGTTCTTCCAGCCTGTGTTCAGCTGTTTAGTTTTGACAGGTCATTGCTGTAGAACAGTGAAAGGACTTTACATGAAGAATATCTTAGAGTGCATCTAAGATGTTACTTACTGTATTTTCTGGCATATAAGACTACTTTTTAACCCAGGAAAATCTTCTCAAAAGTCAGGGGTCGTCTTATACCCTGGGTGTTGTCTTCTTATACGGCAAGTATATCCCAAATTCTATATTTTTTAACTGGAAAGTTGGGGGTCGACTTATACACCCAGTCGTCTTATACGCCGGAAAATACGGTACTTATATTTGGATATGCTGGAATAGGGATGTGAACAAATGGTTTTTTTAAATTTGAATTCGAGTCAAATCAAAGACGTTTTCGCATTACTCCCGTTCCATTACTCCGAACGGGAGTAGGACGGGAAGATTAAGACAGCTCCCGGCGCTTTCACCTTTCACACACAGACGCACCGGAACGCGTGTAAACGCGTTCCGGCGCGTCTGTGTGCGAATGCTCAAAGCATCGTGAGCTGTCTTAGCCGGCAAACAGCTGATTGTCGAAGCCGCGCCGGCGTCGGAGGCAAGCCCGCAGCTGTTAGGGAGGGAGAAGCAGGCGCGAATGCTTCTCCTCCCGAACGCCTGCGGGCGGCTCGTCCGCGTTCGAATGCATGTAGAGCACTTTAAAGTGCTCTACATTTCGAATGCGAGAAAGACAGCTGCGGACACGTCGGAGCGCAAGCCCCGCTCGGGCAATGCGTATGCCGTGTCCGCAGCTGTCTCCCACGCGTACCGTTCAGCCCCGTGCGAAAACGTCTCTGATCTCCAAACGTTCAATTTGAATGTTTAGTATCCAAATGCAACTAAATCCAATTTGAATTGAATACATTCGGAACTATTCATTTTAATGTTAGATTCTAATCTGAAGATACAAAGGTCGAAACCATTCGTATTTGAGGATACAAATGTCGACCACATTCCTAGGTGTTATATGTATCTGTACGCATTTCGTACGCATCCCACTTTTCTGCACAAATCCATAGAGATACATATCTGTACTTTCATATCATTCAAACGAATGTTTTGGAACATTCAAAATTCATCCAAATGTTTAAATTCAAATGTGAAGACATTCTATTCGAATTTGAATTTCCACATTCAATCAAATTTGATCAAATTTTGAATAGTTTAGAACATTCGTGCACATCCCTATGCTGGAATAAGGCATAGATATTTTGAAATATATGCTCTATTCTAGAATATACAACATAGTAGAATTAGTAAGCACCATTTGGATGCAGCATCAGTTTCCAACCTGTTCCTGTCTTCCTCTCTGAAAGGAAAGAATTCAGCTTAATTTGACAAATCAACAATTTTATATGAAGACATCCTAATCGGAAAATCTTGAGTGGGCATCCACACATTCTGGCTCCTTCAAGATCTAAGTTCACTGGGGATCAGTGCCAATTTGTACAGATGTATAAATAAGGCTAGAGGGAAGAACCTTATTTGATGAGGGCTCTATCTGTATTTGATTTCTGCTCCTGCCAATTCCACAGTGTGAATCACAGCAGATGAGGTTGTTTCTTTTTCTTACTTACCAAACAATTTTAATTAGCTCTTTCCTCCTTTGGAAAACAGGTTCTTCAAAGAAATTAGCCACAACCAAGGAAAGAAAGCATAGCATTGCTACTTTTCCGTGGAAGAACAACATTGCCTGAAATACTCCAAGATTCTCAGAGCTCTGAATGTCCCACAATTCCACAGATCTACTTCTCTCAAAATAATGGAAGCAAACAGTACAGTGATAACAGAATTCATACTCCAGGGTATTTCAGACGATCCAAAAATGCAGATCATATTATTTACAGTGTTCTTGCTTATCTATTTGGTTAATGTGGTGGGAAATCTAGGCATGATCCTCCTGATCTCAGTTGAGTCACAGCTTCATAACCCAATGTACTTCTTTCTCTGGCATCTCTCCTTCTGTGACATCTGCTATTCATCTGCCATTGCCCCCAGAATGCTCTCTGACTTATTATCTGAAAGCAGGACCATCTCCTTTGCTGGTTGTACTGCCCAGTTCTATGTCTTTATTGCCTTTGTGGGTGTTGAGTGCTACATTTTGGGTGTGATGGCCTATGATCGCTACGTGGCCATCTGCAAACCCCTGATGTATTCATCTATTATGTCCAAATCTCTCTGTATTAGACTCATACTTGGCTCCTACATTGGTGGCACAATCAATGCTATAATACATACAATATCCACTTTCAGCCTCCACTACTGCAATTCCAACATCATCAACCATTTCTTCTGTGAAATCCCTCCACTCTTGGAAATCTCTTGCTCTGATACCCAAATCAATGAAGTCCTGGTCTTCGTTTGTGCTGTGTTGATTGAAATAAGCACTCTTGGGGTCATCCTTTTCTCTTATATCTTCATCTTAGCAGCTGTCCTGAGGATGCAGTCAGGGAGGCTCAAAGCCTTCTCCACTTGTGGGTCCCATTTCACAGGGGTCACTTTGTTTTATGGGACAGTGATTTTCATGTACCTACGACCATCTTCTGCCTATGCTCTGGATCAAGACAAATGGGCGTCCGTGTTCTACACTGTAGTGATTCCTATGCTTAACCCTCTGATCTATAGCCTGAGGAACAAGACTGTGATGGAGGCTGCTAAAAAACTCATCAACAGGAAGCTGAACTGTGTTTGAATCTGATATGCATCAAACAGCATTGAGTAATTTGTGTGGAATCCCTAGATAAATAGTATTTTCTGTCTAATCTTTAATTGTATAGGGTAGCCTTCTACACCATGTTTTTTCTCTTATATACTCAGTAGTAGGGGCATGCACAAATGCAATTTTCCATATTCAATTTGATTCAAATAGAATATCGGAAGATTTGAATCTATTCAAATACTTAAAATTTGAATTTATTCACATTTGATTTGGTTAGAATACATTCAAATCTGTTTGTACGAATTTTCTATTCGTATTTGAAGATACAAATATTGACAACATTCAATTGTGTCCGTACATGCTCGTATGCATCTATATACATTTGTATGCATCCATATGCATTCATGTGCATCCCATTTTTATCACGTATGCATCCCGTTTTTGTCCCATAAGTATCCGTACAAATGCATATGGAGGACATATATAATGCATACATATCCGTATACATATGAATGTCCGAATAATTTGAACGAATGATTCGAAAGATTCAAAATTCATTTGCATGTCTAAATTTGAATATACAGACATTTGATTCAAATTCGAATGTCTGAATTCAAATGAATTTGAATTTCAAATGTTTCAAATATTCATGCACATCCCTCATCAGTAGAAATGTAACCTTCCTTGTTAATGTGATCCTTGTATTTTTGAGAGAATAGAATTCAGCCTCTGTGACAATATTGACTAAGGCTGATGTCACACAAGAAGGGCCTGTTGGCAATTAACTTCCTTAGATGGTATAGCAAATTCATCCCATAGAGGTTAAGATCAGGCTCTTTAGTCTGGGTATAGAAGACACATGTCTTTGCTTTGGTTAAATGTGGCATAGCTTCTCCCCACCGCAGACATAATTGTTTTAAACTGTTATACATACATGCCTCTATTTTAACATGTCAGTTTTTAAATGCTGTAACCCGCCCTGAGACCTTAAGGTATAGGGCGGGATAGAAATGTAAATATAAATAAATAAATAAATAGGGTGTGATTGTGGAAGGTGACCATTGGAAGTTACGCCCAATATTTTGTGGACAGACAGAGGAAGAAATTTTTGTGGATGGTAAATGGGACAATACTCTCCACCTTTCCCTTCGTCCTGCTCAACATCATCAACTGCTTTGTTTGGTTGTTCTTGATTAAACCAGAGATCTTTGCAATGTATAAATTTCAGAGCTCATTTCACTCCAACCCCTCTATTTATTTTCATTTATTTTAATCAGCTTGTATTTTTATTATGTCTTCCTTGTCTCCGTCGGTTATGGCATGGTCCCTAAATTAATCCCTAAATTCTGATTGAAGTATATAAAATTATGCATGGCATAGAAAAGTGGATAGAGAAAAATTCTCTATCGCACAACACTAGAACCAGGGGGCATCTATGAAGCTGACGGGTAGGAGAGTCAGATCAGTCAAGGAGAAGTATTTCTTCACCCAGAGGGTTATTGGTTTATGGAATTTGCTGCCGGAAAAGGTGGTAACAGCTACCAGCCTAGATATGTTTAAGGAAGGGTCAGACAAATTTGTGGATGACAGATGTATCAATGGCTACTAGAATGAATGCCTAGGTACATCTTTCAGGCTGCGGCGGGGGGGGGGGGGAGGCAGAAAGCAGGATGCCTCTAAGGCCATTTGCTGGGATTCGAGAGCTTGAGATGCCCATGGGCAATTGGTGGGCCACTGTGTGCGACGGGATGCTGGACTAGATGGACTCTGGCCTGATCCAGCAGGGCTTCTCTTATGTTCTTTTGACATTGACAAAATTTAGATTGCATAAAAATTAAATAACTTCATAAAAGTTTTTGCATGAGTGATGGTTAAGCAGTAATAGTAGTGAGTCTGAGTAAGTATTATAGAGTAGAATTAGTTTAAAAGGCAAGTCTGTGAGGGGCGGAGCTTATAGGCCCAATGAAAGAATGGGGGCATTCAAGCTCTAGTGGCCTGACCAATGAGAGGAAGTAAAGAGCGGGGGAGAAGGCTTAAATAGTGGGAGCAGAGTGACAGTTATTGTTCGTTATCTTAACTACTGAGGGGGGTAGGAGAGGATAAGAACCGGGTCCCTGGATAAAGCTTAAGGAGAGATTGAAGGTGTGGGATCCTGAAAGGAAGAAGTCAGACTGATTATAAAGTCACTGTTTACATGAAGAAAGTTCATGAGTTGAAATTGGATATTGTGTTACAAATAAAGGTTTTTTTAAAAAAGATCTTTTTGTTTTTTTAAATATATAACAACAAAACACATAACATAAACCAAATATACACCTCTGAGGATCGCATAGTCCATACAGTTCAAGCAAGATTTATCCAGTACAAACTAGAATGGAAAATCTGGAAAGAGCATCAATATTTTTTGTTTCAAAAATGTTACAGAGAAAGAGGAAGATGGTCGAAGTCTGGGATCGATTTGTGCCTGAATGATAAAAGGTGCCCATTTCCTGATAAAGTGAGCTTCTTGTTCTAGGAGATGCATCTTATACTGTTGCACTGTAATTAGTTCATTAATCAATAACGACCATGTATGACTGATCCAGTTATCTATTTTTAATTGATCTGCAGATTTCCAATGGAGAGCGATCTCTGCTTTCGCAGTGGTGATCAGCGAGCGAATCAAATCCCTATTATGATTTGGCACCCCTTTTTTCTTCAACCTTAAAACAGACTGGTTGTCAGGGTAATGGGCCTTGATACATTGTGTGACAGGAGGCAGCTTATATTTTCTGTGGAATGGAGAGAAATCAATCAAATCCTCAAAGTATTTTTGAAGAGGGCTTTAGCAAAATAAAACCCCATTGAAGGCTAGTGTGGCCAAGAGGGGTGGCTAGTGATAAACGCCTCAGGTCGGAAGGAGGCGTAACAGCATGTCACATCAATAAACAGCTCGGTTCACAGTTTCTGATTTATTTGCAACAAATGAGGGCAATTTAATCCAGATTTAAACTGGGTGGTTTTTTTTTAAAAAAAATCAGCAGCGAGGTCTGGTGTTTTGCAGACCTCTTATAAGACTGTTAGCTTATACTGCTGGCTCACAGGAGAGAAACACTTCCCCTCTCTCCACCATCATACCCTGTTGCTGAATCAGATCATGGTAGCAGATTTTGTTCACCACTTCTCCCCTGAAGCATAGGGAGAGGGCCAGACCCAGAAGGCATACTTGGGCCTATGAGGATCACAGAATGGGGAAGTGGCCAAAGTTAGAGGGACGGGAGGTGATGGGGGATCTGACCTTAATAGAAGTTCAATGAAAGAAGAAGAAGAAGAAGAAGAAGAAGAAGAAGAAGAAGAAGAAGAAGAAGAAGAAGAAGAAGAAGAAGAAGAAGAAGAAGAGTTGGCTTTTCTACCCCTCTTTTCTAACCCATTTAAGGGGACTCAAAGTGGCTGACAAAGCTTCCTATTCCTCTCCCCACAACAGAGCACCCTGTGAGGTAGATGGGGCTGTGAGAGCTCAGAAGAAAGTTGTCACCCAAGGTCACCCAGCAGGCTTCATGGGGAGTGCAGAATCGAACCCGATATTCACAGATAAAAGTCCGGCTCCCTAACCACTAGACCAAACTGGCTTTAATGAATGCTGGATCCATTAAATTTGCAAACGGATAGTACGTACATTAGGCCCCTTTCGATTCATGCACATATGTCAGAATTGTATGAATCTGTACGAATTTCAAATATGCTGAATCAAATCACTTCATTCAATGTATTGGGCCAAATATCTAGGGCAGGGTTTCCCAAACTGTGGGTCGGGACCCACCTCTAGGAAATTTAACCGTATTTGAAATAACTTTTTTGATGTAATTATTTAATTAAGTAATAAAAAAATTGTATTAAAACTTTGTTATTTGAAAAGTCCTTTATTCATATTGGTAACGGTTAAATTTCCTAGAGGTGGGTCCCGAGTTGGTAAACTTATATTAGATGGGTCGTAGCCCAGACAACTTTGGGAACCACTGATCTAGGGAGATTCCATATAAGCTGTGTTCAGTAGCCGTTACCAGGTGGAAGATGGAAAGTGTGTTACACATATACCACACAATGGACCAATCCCCTCCCTTCTGGGGCCCGAAGCCTCTTCATTTGGACTGTGCAGATATGATGAGGTTGGGAGTGAAGATAAAAACAGGAGTCCTGTTTTTAGAGAACTGGCAAGGTCTGAGACCATCCTGCTATGTCAAATTGTCTTCTGATCCTCAAGTGTGAGTGGAAGGAGTGGCTAAAGGAGGCTGAAATGTGCTGTGGTGGGTGGGTTCCAGTCTTTCCTTCAGCCAAACAGCATATGTAGAGTTCATGAGGCACCTCCCCTTCTCTCCTCCGTTTATGTGTATGATTCCTCTATCTAGGGTTTTTATGCAAATTTGTTGTTGTTGTTGTTGTTGTTGTTATTTTAACAATTAATTGCACAGAGAAGAAAAGCACATAAAAAGAGAAGGGGTGTTTGGAGGTGGGGGGGGGCAGGCTTAAAAACAACCGCAAACACACACCCCTGCCTCCATTGAGTGACAGAACAGGTCTCAATCAGAAAGGAGATAGATTTGTTGTAGGGAAAAGGGGGTGGAGAGCCAAGGGGAGATTCAGGTCAAACTCAGAGAAAGATGTGAGCAATACAGCCCAAGGCAGGGACAGACTGAGGATGACCTATAACAATCCAAGTGTTACCAGCACAGGTACAACCTCAGATCAAATTAATGAATAGGCCATCTTGTCTTAGACTGGTGTGACCAAGGCCTTAGTAATGAAAGTAAACAGCACCAAGCACAAAAGGGAAGCTAATTATCTGATGCTTACACTTTTGAAACCACACTGTGCAAAAACATGAATCTCCTGATATGAGAATCAGAAGTCCTCTGGGAACCATGATGTGAGCCAATTGTTGCATCATTTTTCCTGAGTACAGAAATCTATTCATAATAAAAAGTGCCCATCATATTCAAGAAATGTCAGTTATTCGAATAATAAGCAGTTTGGGTGATTTCCCTGTCATCAGTAAGAAGAGTGCTCAAAGAGAAGAGAGGAAAGAGAACCATCTGGTAATTCCAAATCTTCTAAAAATCCTCATGAAAAAGCTTGGTAAGAAAACAGTTTTGCTTATGATGCTTCTAGTCCATAAATGTACAACTGCACATATATAGATACAAGCAAAGCCAGATTGCCATCTAAATATATTTGTTAATTCCCCTCCCTATTTACTTCATCATTTCATATAACCATCATTTAGACATATTCTGTGTAGTCTGTGCTACCAAAATAGCAAACTATACAGTTTGAGCAGGAGAATCATGTCAATGCCCACGTTCCATGGCCTTATTTACCACCATGTGTCATTTTTTATTGTGTCACCTGAAGGGCAAAGCATACCATGGTCTGAGGCCATTTTGAAGTGAAATTCCATCTAAATCAGATCGCTTTCAGTAGTAACTGAGGTTGTATCTGCACACAAAGTATCTAAAAAATAGTTTAAAGGTGGTAACATCCTCAATCCAATGCCTTCATCCACGTTAAGGGACAAAAAAATGATCTTCCAAAATGCTTTGCTTAGCTTTCAATCAGGTTTAAAGGTAGGTTGGAATTGTACCATATCTAAGCTGCTTTTGAATGTCTGAGGATGAAGCTTAAGTTCAACTCACCTACTCTGAATGTCACCTAAAGAAGATACATGTCCAGGGATAGTGGCAATATATTAAATTGGAAAACATAAAGCTTTTAAAAACGGTGATAGAAAATGGGCATCTCACAATCCTCAATAAAGTTTGACTTCATTGGAGGACTATTTCCAAACTTCCATTAAAACATTATTTATTTCTTTGGTTTCTCTCTTTTCTTTCCATTTTTCTTCTTCTTCTTGCTGAACAGGTTCTTTAAAGAAAATTGAGGAAGAGCAGAACCCATATCTGTTATCACCCTACTGAGGGCCAGGGTGTGACAGACTCATGGTGGAAGCTGCAAACCACGGGGACATTTCCTGGGGTTTTTGCAGACTGGATGAACAGGAGGGTGGAGCTGTCTTGAAAAACCACAAAATCGTGCCAATCAGAGCGACCAGAGGCATTTTCGCACTACATCCATTCCATTTGGAACGGGTGTAGGACGGGAAGCCTAAGACACTTCAGGACGCTTTGACCATTCACACATAGGAGCGCAGGAACGCATGTAAATGCATTCCGGCGCGCCTGTGTGCGAATGCTCAACGCATTCTGAAGTGCCTTAGCCGGCAAACGCCAGCAAGGGGCGGGGAGATGGCTGCCGAGGCTCCCGCAGCCGGCAAGGCAGGCAATCAGCTGATTGTCAGCCAGCGCCGGCGGGGGAGGGGAGCCCGCGGCTGTCAGGGAGAGAGAAACATGAGCGAATGCTTCTCTCCCTGAACGGCTGCGGGCGCTTCGTCCGCGCCGGAACGGATGTAGAGCACTTTAAAGTGCTCTAGATTTTGAACGCACGCAAGACAGCTCCGGACACGTCGGAGCGCAAGCCCCGCTGCGGCAATGCGTATGCCGCGTTCGAGGCTGTCTTGCACGCGTTCGAAAACCCCGTGTGCGAAAACGCCTCAGTTCTTGCCATATTTAAGCCAATGGTCTGGGGCTCTGAACATCTTTCAACTGGAAGATCGTTGGGGAGTTAGCTGAACTCTCCAGGCTTCTACTCCTTGTGCTCTCAGTTTGGAGACAGGGGATAGAAGAGAAGTCTCACCTGTTTAGAGGAAGATCTCAGGGCATACCTGAAAAGATACAGGAATGCTGCCGGGGCTGCTTGGCTCTGGTTAGAGCAAGTGAGACTCCTGGACAGCAGTCAGATTTTACTGCAGGGGTGTTGACTATTTTAGGAAGAGCATTCACACCGAACATCCAAAGAATTCGTTCAGGTTAAGGGGAGCTGGAGGCTCTAGTTATTTAGTTTACTTTTACTGATTTAGCTTGGTAGAGAGCTAAGCTTTATTCCTTTTGCAGTAACTTGTTTCTTTTGATTTCGCAAGGACCATTGAGCAAGCCTTATCTTTGCTTCTGTTTATTTACTTACTTACTTACTTACTTACTTACTTACTTACTTACTTACTTACTTACTTACTTACTTACTTACTTACTTACTTACTTACTTGTATATAATAAACAGTTAGTGTTGGATTACACTGGCGTTTATGGTGCTGCTTCAAGGTGGAGGCTTGGCAGTTAGACTTTAAAGTGGGACAACTGGGCAAGGGGGGGGTATAATCCAGTTCATAAACTGACACCAGCCCATTGGCAGGCAGTTGGATCTGTGGATACCAGACGGCCGCTTCCTCAACTGCCTTACTCTGCTTAGAAGGAGTCCAAAGAGGGGGTGGGTGGGGGCGGGTCACCACCCAGGGCTTTGACAAAGTTCTGATGCTTTTACATCTAGCAAAACAGGTTGCCTCAACATGTCCCCTCTTCAGTTATATGTCTCCTTAAGCAATATGCTTTAAGGACACTGTTGTCTTCTTTGCAAAAGAAAAAGTTGCATTACATATCAATATCTATTTGTGTTATCTTCAGAAAGTTATAGTATATTTGTCTCCTGTTTTTTATGTTTCTGTTCTCTTCCACCACAGTTGTAAATTTGTTTTTATTCATAACTGTTTTTTAGTACTGATAAAATCCAGATCCAAACCTATGCAGGAAAATGCAGAAGGTTAAAAACATATTTTAGCAGTACTAAAATAGCAGTACTAATAGAGATGGGAGGGGGGCATAGCTGCAACATAAAATAATAAAATATTTGCCCTTGAAATTTCCTTTTATCTTAAAGAAATGATTGTGGAACTAGTTCTGACAAGGTAATTTGCATAATTTCCAAATCAGTATAAATTGAAAAATCAAAATCTTTACAAAATCTAATTCATGAAAGCTCATCTCATTCATTCTTTCATTTGCATTTTTATCCTGCCATATAATGGCAGGTAACAAGATTTAAAATCATATATATGTATTTATGATTTAATGTATCAAATTATATTTAAAAAATAACACTTCTCCTCTAATTGCTTGCCAATTCCACAGTGTAAATCACAGGAGTTAAGACTGTTTCCGATTTTCATTTACCAAATAATTTTAATCTCCATTTTTTTTCCTTCTGTTTGCTAAACAGTTTCTCCAAAGAAAATAATTGTAACCCAGAAAGGAAAGGGTAACATCTGCTACTTTTTTCTGGAAGAGCAACACTGTCAGAAATGTTCTAATAATAGTAGTGTTCTGACATTCTCATGATTCCACATATTTCATTCTCCAAATAATGGAAGCAAACAGTACAGTGATAACAGAATTCATACTCCAGGGCTTCTCAGATGATCCGGAAATGCAAATCATATTATTTACAATATTCTTGGTCATCTACTTGGTTGATGTGGTTGGAAATCTAGGCATGATCCTTCTCATCTCAGTTGAGTCACAGCTTCATAACCCAATGTACTTCTTCCTCTGGCATCTCTCCTTCTGTGATATCTGCAATTCATCTGCCGTTGCTCCAAGAATGCTCTATGATTTATTATCTGAAAAGAGGACCATCTCTTTCACTGGTTGCACTATCCAGTTGTATTTCTTTGTTGCCTTTGTGGGTACAGAGTTCTACATTTTGGCCGTGATGGCCTATGATCGCTACGTGGCCATCTGCAGCCCCTTGATGTATTCATCTATCATGTCCAAGTCTCTGTGCATGCGACTCATACTTGCCTGCTACATTGCTGGTGCAATGAATGCCATAGTACATACAACAGCCGCTTTCAGCCTCACCTACTGCAATTCCAACATCATCAACCATTTCTTCTGTGACATCCCACCACTCTTGGAAATCTCTTGCTCTGATACCCAAATCAATGAGATCTTGCTCTTTGTTTTTGCTGTATTAGTTGAAATGAGCTCTCTTGGGGTCATCCTTTTCTCTTACATCTTCATCTTAGCAGCTGTCCTGAGGATGCAGTCAGGTAGGTTCAAAGCCTTCTCCACTTGTGGGTCCCATTTCACTGGGGTCACTTTGCTTTATGGGACAGTGATTTACATGTATCTATGACCGTCTTCTGCCTATGCTCTGGATGAAGACAAATGGGCATCCATGTTCTACACTGTGGTGATCCCTATGCTTAACCCTCTGATCTATAGCCTGAGGAACAAGACTGTGAAGGAGGCTGTTAAAAAACTCATCAACAAGAAGCTGAACTGTTTTTGAACCTGTCATGTATTTAATGTTAGCATTTGATAATTGGTTCTGGAATCTCTAAATAAATGGCATTTGCTATATAATCTTTTCTCTAATGAGGTGGCTTTTTACTTCACAGGTTTCTCTAACGTAGTCAGTAAAAATGAATATATGAGAGTTTCTGGAACAGATCATCTACCAGAACAACCAAGGAGAAAGAATAGTATAGTCTGATAGTTTTAATATGTTTGTTTTTAAATGTTATGAGCCGCCCAGAGACCCTTGGGTATGGGCGGGATATAAATATAAATAAATAAAAATAAAATAAATTAAGGCAGTCTCCAACAAAACCAGGCCTGAAAACTGACTGAAATGGGCCCAGTTGTAAAGCCACTATACTTTCAGTGTCATAGGGGTGTACATGAATGGAATTTTTGGATGCTATTCGATTCGAATATTCAAATGTTCAAATTCAAACAAATAGGGAAAAAATTAATGTATTCAAATGTGAATCCGATTTGAATAAATTCATATCTATTAGTATGTGTCTGTACACATCGGTACAAACCTATGCACACCCGTATGCATCCCATTTTTATCCCGTATACATCCAGTTTTCATCCTGTACGTATTCATACAAATATGTAAGGATACTAATAAGATGCGTACAGATACAAATAAGGCGTGTACGGATTGCCATGTAATGCGTACTTATCCATACACATAAAAATGTCCAAATAATTCATATGAATGATTCAAGAAATTCAAATTTGTTTAAAAAAATGAATGTATAAATATTTTATTCAAATTTGAATGTCTGAATTAAATCAAATTTTGAATGTTTCAAATATTCTTGCACATCCCTACATGGCCATAGGCTTTGTGCTTCCATCTTATTTTTTCACACAATCTCAAGCCATGCCTGCTGCCCTTTGATACAGTTGCTGCTTTCCGTTTTTGCAGTGAATTCTGGAATGCAGGGAAACATCTGGGAACCTAAGGCTTCTTTTGAGAACTACATCTGGTATGTTGGGATACCTGGTGGTGATTCTGACACTCTTGCCCTGAAATGAAATGCCCTGACAACCTTGCCCTGAAATGGAATGTTGGAGACTGGCTATTACTTGTTGAGGTCAGCCACTTACCAGCAGAGCCTCTTCAGAAATGATCTTAACACTACCTCCTTGAGATATGATGGGATCCAGCCCTCTCTGAGGGCAAATCCCCACGGCAGCCTTATATTGGTTTCCCGAAACCGAAATAATTGAACCGGATTGAAACTGTCTCCACAGCTTTCAACTCGATCCGGTTCAGTCACATCCCGACGGCATCCCGATGGCAACGTTATCTCGGATTCAATCCTCGGAGTCCACATGGCAGTCCTGTCCTCCCCGCCCATGGTGCCCACCCCCTGTCTCTGATTGGTGTTCCTCCTGCCATGAAATTTCTGACGTTTGCATGGAAGCAGGATCTCTTGCAGAAAGAAAGCAGGGGTGGAGGAATGAGAAAGGAAGTGCTCTTTCTTGGGAACCCAAGCGGCACATTTCTCCCTGCTGAGGGGTGTTAACAGGCACGACTGTCATTGCTAATGTGAGCAGGCAATGCAGGGATGGGGAGGGAGATGATGGGAAGGGATGTTCAGCGAGCAGATGTTCAGCCCACGAAGGGCACGTGCCCTCAGAGCAAGGGTGGGAAAAATGTCTCCGGCATCTGGGGGCTAGAGGTCGGGGAAGGGAACATGGTCTCGCTCGCTGAGACTCTTTTGCCGTCTCTTTTCCAGGGGTTTGGGATGCAGGAGAAGCCCTTCCTTTGGACGTGATAGGTTGGCTTTCCTGGAACTCTCCCTCCTCCAGCAGGAGTGTCTCCCCCTCCGCCTCTCCTTTCACCACAGCAGCCCCAGCAGGGTTTAAAACGTCCAGGTCTGTCCTGCTGCCTGCAGGTCTCTCTGCACTACAGCTTCCCTCGCGCTGAGAGGCTGGGCTGGAGGGGACCAAGGGGCTTTTCCTTTGCCTCATGCCACCACAAGACGAGCATGGCCAGGCTGGAAGGCTACCGGAGCCTGTGGCGCTGCTGCCGCCACTGCTGCTGCTGTGGGCATCGGCACTGCCCAGACATTACTTAGCGCTCGGGCAGGGTCCCCTCTTCCCCTTCAGGAAGCATGTGTCATGCTCCCCGTCGGAAGGGAAGCCTCGAGGGGAGGGTCGTCTAAGAGCAAGGGCAAGCGGCTGCTTTTGTCTGGCTCTCGCCGCCGGCCCATCACTCATCCCTTTTCCTCCTTCCTGGCTCTTTGGAAGCCGCCCTGAGACAATGGAGAGGGGAGCCCCGAGGTGGAGCTGCCCACCCAGAGGCCAGCAGCAGCCCTCATCGATCACCTGCTCCTTTCACAAGGGGAAATGCTGCCCTGTCCTGCTGCAGTGGGGAGTGAGCTATAATTATCCTGGTCCAATCTGGGGAGAGCTCGGCGCCCGCAAAATGAATCCTCCCGGGGGACTCTGCTGTCAGCCAGGCTGCCGCAGGAAGAGGTTGATTTCCTAAAGCTTTCCTCGTTTGCTGCCGTGAGCGCCTGTTCTCCTTCCTCACGTTCTCCAGAGTTCAGAACTTTGCAATTGTGCAGAATCACAACATTGTTAATCAGGGGTGAAGTGGTTCCCTCACTACAGTGTAGCGCTGCTATGAAGGCTGGATTTTTACACTGAAATCACTGTCTTTGGAAGCAAGCTTTAGGGGGAGGGAAACCCTAAACACACCCATTTAATGACGTGCCCAGAATACGGACAGCCATTGGGTACAGTGCGATTGGGGGAGGGAAACCCTGAACACGGAATCTCATTCCTAAAAATGGTACTGTCCACACAGTAAAAAATTAAACACGTATCAAGCACACGAGTGAGACCTGTTGAAATCAGGATTGAGTTTCACAATGGTTTGGGGTAGCTTAACACGGGGAAAGTGTGTTAAGCCAAACTGCCATGTGGACTCTGAGGAATGAAAATGTTTTGAATCCGAAATAAGGTTGCCGTGAATACACTGCCTGAGAGATGCACTGACCAGTGACCACCCACATCAGCCATGCCCTTGTTGTGTCCTTGGCAGATTTTACCAACGATATTAGGCAGGGGGTCAAAGCACAAGCAGTAGCCCTCGCTCCGGTGTGGACCTTGTTTACTTCCTGGGCCACAAGTTGAATTACTCCAGATCATTAACTGCCAATGATTTGAACTACTTTTGCATAAATAGTTTTAACAATTTTATGTAAGAAAAAGTAAACTATTTGTTTGTTTAATGACCATTCATGCATTTATTAATTTGTGTTCTTCGAGAACAGACTTCATGTTTTCTGATCCCAACACTGGCAGGGGTTGTACAGCAGCAAGAAGAGGACCACCTGGTGAGACAGTTTGGTGTAGTGGTTAGGGAGCTGGACTCTTATCTGCAAATATTGGGTTCAATATCACCCTTCCCCTTCCCCTTGGGCTAGTCACAGCTCTCTTCTGAGCTCTCACAGCCCCACATACCTCACAGGGTGTCTGTTGTGGGGAGAAGAATAGAAGCTTTGTCATCCGCTTTTAGTCCTCTTAAATGAGTGAGAAAAGCAGGGTAGAAAAGCCAACTCTTCTTCTTCCTCCTGCACACTAAAAAGAGGGCTACACTAGAGCTCTCTCAGCAGCATCATTTTTGCAAATCATCCATAATGTGAAGGCATTAACAGGTGGAGAGGCCTTCTCCTGGTGTTTCATTTCATTTCAAAGAGATAAATCAGCAAGGAAGAACACCCTGAAAAGACTTATGTCAGGGTGCATGTTCACTACCCTACCATCACAAACATAGCTCAGATTGATTAATGGCAATGATATAACACAGAACATAAACTCCAGAGGCCTTTCTGCACTTACCTTATTAGGCTGCCATGCACTAGGGCTGGTCAACAGGAAGACGATTCATACTTGCCTTGAGGGATGCTACCCCAAAGCATCCCTTACAGTCCAGAAATGCAAATGGTCCTGCCGTTGTCCAGCCCACGATGCCACCTCAAAAGCCAGAAGTCCCACCTACTCATTGCCTCGATTGGCCACCACCAGACATGTCACATGTTCTGTGACATGCCTGCAGGCCAATGCAGAGAAGCAGGATCAATCCTGGCAACATGTTGGGTCAGCATGCCCCAACGGCACATGGATCGCCCCGGCCAGCCTGCTGTGGGAATAGTTTTGACATTCATTAAGCTGGGGAAACATATCAAATACGTATCTATTCGTATCAGATGCATATCTGTTCATATCAGATACGTACGTATTCATATCAGACATGTATTTGTTTGTATCAGATACGTATCGAATGTTTGTATGAATATGTATGAATAGATTCATATTGAATAGAATTTTACCACATTCAAATGTGATCTATTTGTACGAAAATTGATTTTTGAACATTTGATTGATTTTTAATTGAATGCCCCCCAAAATTGTGCACATCCCTACTTGTATATAGTATAAGCATGGGGGTGTCTTACTTATTCTTTTTATTTTATTTTTGTTAATTGTTCTTACTGTTGTTAGAGTTGATATCTTAATGGTTCATGTTGAATGTTTTGTATTGTTACTCTTTTATTAAAGAAAAAAAGAAAAGAAAAAAGCTTATTTTGCAGCTTTGAAGACTCCAGGAGTATTTTATGTTGTTATTTACACGTAGCCAGTGCCTCCTGAGCCAGTGGTAGGACTGAAAAATCCCTGCCCCAAAGATGATCGTTCTCCCAGACATCAGAATCCGAGTCACTGTAAAACAGGGATGTACACAAATGTATTTTTGACATTCGAATCTACTTGGATTCAAATGTCAAAAAATCCTATTTGATTCGGATATTTAAGATTCAAATGTCACAAAATCCTACTTGAATCCATAACATTTGAATCCGTATGTTTGAATGTTAGATTCCTAAAGATATGAATGTCAACAACATTCATATCTGTTATATGTATCTGTGAGTATTCCGTAAAAATCCATAAAATTCCTTTTTATGTGCTTCTCTGCTCCATGCAATTAATTTTAAAAAACAATAATAACAAT
This sequence comes from Aspidoscelis tigris stejnegeri, assembly GCA_023333525.1. Lineage (NCBI taxonomy): Eukaryota > Metazoa > Chordata > Lepidosauria > Squamata > Teiidae > Aspidoscelis > Aspidoscelis tigris. The sequence goes on from JALMGA010000003.1 coordinate 7,602,728, forward strand.
AAATTTGCATAAAAATGTTAGATTGAGGAACCATACACATAAACTGAGGAGAGAACAGGAGGTGCCTCATGAACTCCATGCTTGCTGATTGGCTAGAGGAAAGACTGGACCCTACCCACCACAGCACAATTCAGCCTCCTTTAGTCCATCCTCCAGAGCAAAGACATCCTGAGATGCTAGGACAATAGGACAGGCTGAGTCCTCCTCAATCCTGTAAAAATGAGGACTACTGTTAAGACAATCTAATGGGGGTAGGCCGGCTTGGAAAATGGATTAAATTAATATAATGTGCATAACACGACCTGAAGAAGACGGGAGGTTGTCCTAAGCTACTTGTGTGACCAGGGTCAAAGCAAGCAAACGCATCAGCAAAATGCCCACTCATTTTCGTTCCACATTATCTTTCCCAAAGATGCATTTTCTTAGTTAGGGAATACCAAAGGAAAACAGAATCTCACTTTGCTGAAGTGTTCTCTCACTCCAAAAGTGAATCAATACGTATCTGATAGGAACAAATACATATCTGATATGAATAGATAGGTATCTGATACGTTCCCCCAGCTTAACGAATGTCTGAACTATTTGTACAAATGTCTGGAAACATTTGTATTCATTCAAATGTTAGCATACATATATTGTAACATTCTATTCGAGTTCAAATGTCCAAATTTTGGGCAAATTTTGAATTTTATGAATATTTATGCACATCCTTAGTACACACTAGTAGTTACAAGTCGGAATAATGCACAAAGTGTGCATCACACATACACCACAAACTGGAGCCATCCCCCCACCCCTTCTGGGTCCTAAAGGCTCTTCATTTGGACTGTGTGAAGATATGCTCAGGATGAAAGAGTGGCTGGAATGGAGATACAAACTAAATTGATGTCACATCCATCTTCTTTCACAGGAATGATTCCTCAAATATCAGTATCTTAATTTAAAAAAAAGAGAATACCACCAAGCACCACAGGGAAGCTAATTATCTGATGCCTCCACTTTTAAAACCACGCTCTGCAAAAACATGAATCTCCTGATATGAGAATCAGAAATCCTCTGGGAACCATGATATGAGCCTTTGGATATAGTCTCCTACAATAGTTGCATCATTTTTCTAAAGCGTAGGAACCTAGGCACATTAAATAGTATCCGTCATATTTAAGAAATGGAAGCCATTTGAATAATGAACAGTGTTACCTGGTTCTTCTCTCACCAGTAAGGAAGAGTGCTCAAAGGGAAGGGAGGAATGAAAATTATTTTGGAGCACTGAATCTTCTAAATACCTTCACAAGAAAGCTTGGTAAGAAGAACTTTTCCATTAGATACAGGCAAAGCAAACTGTCATGAGCCAGTTTGGTCTATCTGGGAATAGTGGGTTCAATCCCGCCCTCCCCCATGAAGCCAGCTGGGTGACCTTGGGCTAGTCACAGCTCTCTTCTGAGTTTTCACAGCCCCACCTACCTCACAGGGTGTCTGTTGTGGGGAGAAGAATAGAAGCTTTGTCAGCCGCTTTGAGTCCCCTTAAATGGGTGAGAAAAGCAGGGTAGAAAAGCCAACTCTTCTTCTTCTTCTTCTTCTTCTTCTTCTTCTTCTTCTTCTTTGCCACAGTGTAAGGGTGCTTCCATACTAGGGATGTGCATGAATATTCATAACATTCATTATTCATGCAATTTCGTACATTTGTTCACAAATCAAATGTTACAACATTTGTATGTTAGCATTTGTATGAATACAAGAGTTTTAGAACATTTGTACAAATAGTTCGTACAGTTGTTAAACTGGGGATCTGTATTGGATAACTGCCTTGGTATAGGATACGTATCAAATATGTATGTGTTCTTATAGGATACATATCCAGGATATGTATCCAGGATCTGTACACATTCGTATTGGAGCTTCATACAAATTTGTATGAATATATTCATATTGAATAGAATCCTACCACATCCAAAGGGGATCTATTCGAATGAATCCAAATTTTCTGGCATTCTATTTGTTATGAAAAATGCCAAAAAACAAAAAACTATTTGTGCACTTCCTTACTCCAGAAGAGCTGCTTTGATTGTCTGCAGTGAAGTAAAAATCTCCTCCGAGTGCTGCCCTGTTACTGCAGGCAATAGACAGGCTGCAGATGCTGGAGTACGGGTGTGCACAAATGATGATTTTGCATTCAATTTAGAGTCAAATTGAATGTCAAAACATTCAATTCGATTTGAATATTTAAAGACTGAATGTCAAAATATCCGATTTGAATCCGTAACATTTGAATCTATTTGTTAGAATGTTAGATTCGTATTTAAAGATATGAATGTCTACAACATTCATATCTGTTATACATATCTGTGTGCATTCCATATGCATCCTGTTTTATCCCATATGCATCCCGTTTTCATCCCCTATTATAAGTGCAAATATGTAGAATATTTGTGTAATATGTGTAATACATACGTATCTGTACTTTTGAATCATTCGAATATTTGAATGAATGTTTTGGAAAATCCAAAATTCGCTGGAATGTCTAAATTTGAATGTTATTAAATCCGTCATTAATGTCAACATTCGTCAAATTCAAATTGGATTTTTGAATTTTTGAATATTCATGCATATTCCTAGTCTGGAGAAACCCTAACTCATAGCAGCTGAAGTTCCTTCATCTTTCCCTTAACAAATTGTTTTATTTCCTTTTTCCTCCTTCTGTGTGCTTAACAGATTCTCCAAGAAAAATAGCCACAACCCAGCAGGAAAAGAGTAACATCTGCTACTTTTCTGTGCAAGAACTACCAGAAATGTTCACAGAGCTCTGAATTTTGTATCATTTCACTGTTGTTGTTTTTCAAACAATGGAACAAAACAATACAGTGATAACAGAATTCATACTCCAGGGTTTTTCAGATGATACAGAAATGCAAATCATATTATTTCCAATGTTCTTGATTGTTTACTTGGTTAATGTGGTGGGAAATCTAGCCATGATCCTCCTAATTTCACTTGAGTCACAGCTTCACAACCCAATGTACTTCTTCCTCTGGCATCTCTCCTTCTGTGACATCTGTTATTCATCTGCAATTGTCCCCAAAATGCTGTCTGACTTACTGTCTGAAAACAGAAACATCTCTTTCCCTGGTTGCGCTACACAACTGTACTTCTTTGTTGCCTTTGTGAGTGCGGAGTGTTATATTTTGTCAGTGATGGCCTATGACCGCTATGTGGCCATCTGCAACCCCTTGATGTATTCATCTATCATGTCCAAGTCTCTGTGCATTTGGCTCCTACTTGGCTCCTACATTGCTGGCACAACCAACGCCATAATACATACAACAGCTGCTTTTCACCTCCGCTACTGCAATTCGAACCACATCAACCATTTCTTTTGTGATGTCCCTCCACTCCTGGAAATCTCTTGCTCTGATACCCAAATGAATGAGCTCTTGCTTTTTGCTTTTGGTGGATTTATTGAAATGAGCTCTCTTGGGATCATCTTTTCCTCTTATATCTTCATCTTAGCAGCTGTCCTGAGGATGAAGTCAGGGAGGCTCAAAGCCTTCTCCACATGTGGGTCCCATTTCACTGGAGTTACTTTGTATCATGGGACAGTGATTTTCATGTATCTACGACCCACTTCTGCCTATGCCATGAATCAAGACAAATGGGCCTCTGTGTTCTACACTGTAGTGATTCCTATGCTTAACCCTCTGATCTACAGCCTGAGGAACAAGACTGTGAAAGAGGCTGTGCAAAAACTCATCAAGAAGAAACTGAGCTGGGTTGGAGTCTGATATGCAACATTAGCATTTAATAATTTGTGTGGAATTATTAGATAAAATGGCATTTGCTCTATAATCTTTTCTTGTACCAGGTGGCCTTCTACAACACAGTTTTCCTCATATATATAGTCAGTAAAAATTAACTTTTCTTCGTAATAGGTTCATCCCCATTCAAATTTTGAAGAGCTTTGAATTTGTTTTCAAAGCTGGAAATTCCTACAGGATCAGACGAATCTGCAGTGTCTGGGGATTAAATGTCCCCAAATGTAGATTATCTGTATGTGTATCAAAAGGCATGATTATTAGCTAAAGGAATCCTCTGTTGGCTGAAAGGGGAGGGAATGGAGGGGAAGAATCAACAGAAGTTGTAACAACTTGAAGTTGTGATTTCACAAAGCGTCTTATTTTACAGCTATCATGAAAGCCTGCTTGCTCCCTCCCTCCCTTCTTTTCTTCCTTCCTTCCTTCCTGATGCCTCATCCATGCCTTTTTGCCTCTTCACTCTGATATGCTATAGCAGTCCTGTACTAAACTCTGTAGAAGCCTGATCTTCCTTGTGAGAGGGAAATCCAGTCAAACTGTTACTTCTTCTTTAAATTGCCACTGTACCACTTCTTCAGAAGATCGCAGCCAGCAACAGATGAAAGAGAAAGATCTTTTGCTGTCCCTCCTCTCCTATGTGAGAGAAAGGGGGGGGAATCTCTTTTACACATTTTCCCTTTAATTCAGTTTTTACAATGATGGGGGGTGGGGGTGGGTGGGATGGATTCTGTCTAGGGAAGCAAATGGGAGATAGCAGGAAGCAACTGCTAGCAGGAGGGGAGTGGGGAAAGGTTTATACAAGACGGAGGGTGTGATGATGTCCAATTGCTGACTCCAATGGGGAGAGGTTTCTGCTGAGGGAAGGGGTAGGGGGTTTCTCTCCTGCTGGAGACTGAAGAATGGAGAGTGAGTCCACATTATAAGTTGACAATGGAAACACAAAAAATCCAACTTCACTGCTGATTTTTTTTTTTTTAAAACACCCTGATTTAAATCTGGATTAAATTGTCCAGCTGGGATGCAGCCAATGTGAGCCTCTGTGACATTATTGACTTAGGGTAAAGTTGCACACGGAGGGCCTGTTTGAACTTAACATGCATATACTGTATGCATACCACTTTTGCCTGTTTGTTGTTGTGATTAGAAGAGTGTCTTGTGCTACAGTTCACATTTATCAACCATAGATTTTGCTCTGTCTTAAAGCTCAATGGGTGACTTTTCTTCAGGGTGAAAAAAATGATCTAATCACGAGTATGTTATAAATAATCTGTATCATTCCATCCCGTCTTCTAGATGGAAGCTTCTTAAATTTATATTGGCAGCCTTGAACATCAATTTAACCATGAAGGTACTTGGAATATTATCATTTTCTCTGCTTGACCATGGACTCTGTGCCCTTTCACATAAATAAAGTCCAGTGCAGCTTCCACATAGTCCATCTGCACTGTACGGAACCATTTATTAATTAGATTAATTAATAAACATGCCCAACAGGCTCTGTGATTTGCACTGTTGGTAAGTTTGGATGCCTTAGCCCTCCACAGGTGAAGATGGCTGGAGAATTTTACCACTTTCCCTCCTAATGAATGAAGGCAAAGTCCACAAAGACTATAGTATCTCTCAGGATGTTTGCTTTTTCTGACTTTCAGCAGTACCCCCAAATTTCCTCTAAAAAGCTGTAGATCATAACAGACAGATTTTTATCTTGAATGGGTATAATAGTATAGAGATGTGCACTAATGGGTTTTTTGATACTGGATTTGTCACAAATTGAATGTTAGAAAATCCATATTCATTAAAATAGGATTCTATTTGATATGAATGTATCCATAAGAATTCATATGAAAATCCGATACTAATGAAAAACGTATCCAACAAATATGTATCTGATATGTATCCTGTAACAAACTTGTGCCCTGAAAGCATCAAATCCGACCTGAATCCACTTTTAATCCGCTCTCAATCCATGTCAAAGGTAGTCTGGGTCCTTTGCAGATGTATGGCACAGCCACTTTCCCACCTCCCCGATTTAACAGATTTCAAAACTATTCCTACAAATGTCCAAAAATTATTACGAATGTCCAAAACAAAGGTTGTAATATTTGATTTTTGTACGAATGTCCAAATTCATACAGATAACAAATGTTATAAATATTCATGCACATTCCTATAATAGTACCAAAATGTCCTGTTCAGTCACCACATGTATCTGAAAAACACAGTGACATATATATCTATAAGAATTCTATTATTTCTTCTTAGAAATTGTCTGATTTGACCACACAGATTTCTTTGTTGATGGCAACCTTAAGAGGAAAACAAGAACTTTGACTTTTTATGTTAATAAGCTCTGTCCATTAAGGGTGTGCAAGAATGTTTTTTTTGCATTCAAATTCAAGTCAAATCAAAGGTCAAAACATTCAATTTGATTTGAATGTTTAAAATCTGAATGCAACAAAAACCAGTTCGGATCTGTTACTTTAGAATCAATTCGTTTGAATGCTGAATACAAATTTGAAGATACAAATGTCAACAACATTCGCATTTAAACATACGAATGCGAAGAACATTCATATGTGTTATACGTATCTGTACACATTTTGTATGCATCCCATTTTATCCCATATGTATCCTGTTTTCATCCCGTATTATAAGTGCAAATGCATATAGATACATATAATATTCGTACAGATATGTATGTAATACATACGTATCTGTACATTCAAATGAATGTTTCAGAAAATTTGAAATCTGTTCGAATGTCTAAATTCAAATGTGAAGACATTTTATTCAAATTTGAATGTCCACGTTTGAATGAATTCTATCAGATTTCAAATATTTAGGATATTTGTGCACATCCCTAGTTTCCATACTTCGTATATTGACCTGAAACAGTGGCTGTCAATAACCACGTGGATAAAGATTAACCAGCTGACACTGTGGTTGTGGTCACGCCTCATTTTTTATGATGACTGAAGTCATCTTAGGGCCTCATAGACACGATGCCAGAGTGAGTATCTGGTTTTCCCATAGACTTCCCTGGCCAGAAAGGGGCTATCCTGTAACTGGATAATCCCAACACTGAATGCATTTCACCCAGAAATGGACCCAGGATGAGGGAAGGGCCTGCTGCTGCTCCCACCATCACACTGTTCCCCTCACCAGCTTGATGGTGACAGTAGGGGTGGTTCCCCCTCACATCCCATTTGCCTTCATACTGTCCCCTCCAATTGCATCATTTCATTACCACCACTGCTACCACCACTCCCACCTCCTTGCCCTCAGTGTGGCATCCTCCATCATGTCCCTCCCGTCACTGCTGTGACTGCTTCTGTCTTCTCACCCCCCTGCATCATTCCACCGTTTTGCCCCTCTACACCATTGAAACTGCTCTCCTCCACTTCTTTGTTCTCCCATTGCCACTCCACTGCTGTCACATCGCCATCACCACCTCTTGCCCATTTGAAGAACCCCATCCCGTTCCCCCACAGTTTAGCAACTTTATTTATTTATTTATTTATTTATTTATTTATTTATTTATTTATTTATTTATTTATTTATTTATTTAATTTTTATCCAGCCCTATACCTGAAGGTCTCAGGGCAGGTAACAACCTTTAAAATTCAGCATATCAAACAAAACGATATATATTGAAACAATAAAAACCACTACAACATTTAAAATCCAGCATATTAAAAACAAAGCAATGTGAAGTAAAACAGTAGTGTTTGTAGTAGGGGAGACATAATTGACATTTTAGCTGAAGGCCTGAGCAAAGAAGTGCCTCTTCACTGCCTCCCTGATCATAAACAGAGAAGGAGAATGACGCATCCCAGAGGGGAGACTATTTCACAGCCTGGGGGCCATTACTAAGAAGGCCCTCTCCTGGGTGCCCACCCACCTCAGTGCTGAAGGTGGTGGGACAACCAGGAGGGCCTCCCCTCCAGATCTAAAGGCACAGGCAGGAAGAAGGCATTCCTTTACATATTTGGGGCCAAATATGGATTTATAAAAAGTATGTTGATCAAAAGACAGGAATCTGATCATAGAAATGGCTGTCTATGTATGGCCTGAATTTGGTAAGTTGCAAACACAGAAAATGGCTGTGTCTGAGTGTCCATCCTCATTGAATTCAATTGAATGCAGACATTTGAATTTGAATTCAAATAGAATGTCTTCACATTTGACTTTAAACATTTGAACAAATTTTAAATTTCCAAAACATTAGTTTGAATAATACAAATGATTCGAACGTACAGATACATATGTATTACAAATATCATACATATCTGTACACATTTGCACTTATAATATGGAATGTAAATGGGATACATGCGGTATAAAATGGGATGCATACGAAATGCGTACAAATGCATATACCCCATACAAATGTCAACATTCATATCCTTAAATACAAATGTTGTTGATATTCATACCTTCAAATTCATATCTAACATTCAAACAAATAGATTCAAATGTATCGGATTCAAATTGGTTTTTTTGCATTTGGATTTTAAACATTCAAATGGAATTGAATGTTTTGATATTTGACTCGACTCGAATTTGAATGAAAAAAAGCATTTGTGCATTGTGGAAACAGGAAACGGATTGGGTTTAATTTGGGATGACTGAGCACTGCCATTATTAATATAGCTATTAATATAGTTTTAGTCAAGTAATACTAAAGATGGTTTGGTAGGAAAATTTGCAATGCTGAGTCATTTCTTCTGTTTGTCCGAAAAAAGAGGAACCTTGTTTAAAATAACCCTTTGATGTGGTCAAGATTTGTTACGTTCTAATCACATTTAGCCTTTGTAATCTTTTATAAAGAGCTGACCACAATTCAGCTGTCACAGCAAATTTATGATTAGTTCATGCAATTTGGGCGCGTGGACTGGACAAACAGGAAACGTGCAAGCTGGGAAAAAGTGGAACCATCAGTACTTTGTGATTGAACCTTGTCTAAAAGTAGATGCTTTGTAATTTTGTGGCTTAGCAGGTGTCAAACTGTTGTGAAATCATGGTCTATAAAAACGCACTGCATTCTGTACCAGATTAAGAGAACCTTTGGTTTCTCTTCAGTATCGATACTTTATTGAAAGCGCTATGGAAAGAAGGAACTTCCCTTCTAGTATCTTTTACTGTATACAATAAACAGAAGATCTAAATTGAAGCTGAACTGGTCTGAAATTTCTTTCACATGCGTATCCCTACATTCAGTACACATAGACTGCACACTGGACCCCCTTTTGGGTCCTGAAGAGCCTTCATATGGACTGTGCAGATATGCTGAGGACTGGAAGAGTTGCTGGAAAAGAGATAAAAACTGAATTAATGTCATCTATCTTCTTTCACAGCAATGATTCTTCAAATATCAATATCTTAATAATAAAAGAAAACAGGACCAGGTAGAATAGGGAAGCTAATTTCCTGATGTGAAAATTGGAAATCCTGTGAGAACCATGATGTGAGCCTTTGGATTTAGCCTCCTACAATAGTTGCATCATTTTTCTCGGGCAGAGGGATCTGTGCATAATAAATAGTGCCCATTTTATTCAAAAAATGGCAGTCACTTGGATAATGATCAGCCTTAGGTGGTTTTCCTTTCATCAGTGAGGTGAATGCTCAAAGAGAAGGGAGGAAAGAGAATCATTTGGGAACTAAATCTTCTACAGATCTTCATGAAAAAGCTTGGTAAGAATTTTTTCCCCCATTATGAATTTATTTTTTGAATTTATTTCTACAGTCACAGACCAGAACCAACAAGTATAGAAAGTTCATAAAATTTACATTAAAATTATTTAAAATCACAATTACTGGGACTTTTAAATAAAAAAAATGAAATATGGGTAATGTATATTTCCAAGACCTGTATATTTTTTCAAATCTCTAGTTTGCATGTACGTATAATTTAAGCATCTGTTTGAGCAATTGAGGCTTTATTTTGTTTTAATACATACTGTTATTGTTTTAATAATGTTTGATTTTGGATGTTGTTACCCACCCAGAGACCTTCGAGTATAGGATGGGATAAAAATGTAAATGAATGAATGAATGAATGAATGAATGAATGTACAGATAAAATCAAATGCAAAATGAAAACCAGCAATACAGATAAAACTGTTTACAATGAGAAGCAATAAAAACAGATTTAAAATATATATGATCAAGAATATTTTTTTTCAGAGTATCTCTAGTGAAGGTTGCTCAATTTCAGAGTTTTCTTTTATAACTTCTCCCTTATTTTTATTACTACGGCCAGGAGTTCTGCAGCTGCTAGGGTCACATCAGGACTGGTATCACTTAACAACAACTTGACGTATTCTGAATTGGGTCTCCCTTCTATTATCCTTTGAAATCGTAGATTTATATCTGCACATACATAGATACAGGCAAAGACAGGCTGAACATATTTATTTCCCTCCCTATTTACTTCCTTTTCATCTCATTTAATGATTACTTTGCCATGTTTCTTGTGCTATCAAAATAGCAAACTGTAGCACAATCATGTCAATGGCCATGTGCCATGGCCACGCCTGCCCACCATGCATGATTTGGGCCCTGTGAGCCAGTTTGGTCGAGTTGGTAGCAAGCCGGTCTCTTATCTGGGAATACTGAGTTTGACTCCTCACTCCTCCTTGAAGTCAGTTGGGTGACCTTGGGCTAGTCACAGCTCTCTTATGAGCTCTCACAGCCACACCTACATCACAAGGTGTCTGTTGTGAGGAGAAGAACAGAAGGTTTGTCAGCTGCTTTGAGTCCCCTTAAATGGGTGAGAAAAGCAGGGTATTAAAGCCAACTCTTCTTCTTCATCTGAAGGACATGACTCAGTCAGGGTTCTGAGGCTATCTCTAAGTGATCTTAATCTAAATCAGATTGTCTTCAGTAATATCCGAGGTTGCATCTGCTCACAGAAACAAAAGGATCTTAAAGGTGGTAACATTCCTCATCCTAATGCCTTAAGGCATATTAAAGGGCAGAAAATGAACTCCCAAAATGCATTTCCTGGCCTTTAATTGGGGATAAAGGTGTGGTGGGAATTGTCCCACATCTAAGCTGCTTTTGAATGTGTGTGAATGCAGCTTAAGTTGAACTAACTTAATCTGAGTGCCACATGAAGTAAACAAATATGCACACAGAGCAGCAATTAGTAATGTGCACAAATGTTTTTTTGCATTTGAATTCAAGTCAAATCAAATGTCCAAATATTCCATTCAATTTGAGTGATTAAAATCCAAATGCAACAAAATCCAATTCAAATAGAATACATTCGAATCTATTCATTTGAATGTTAGATTTGAATCTGAAGATACAAATGTTGACAATATCCATATGTTATAGGTATCTGTACACATTTCGTATGCATCCCGCTGTGTCCTGTATGCATCCCGTTTTCATCCCGTACTATAAGCACAAATGTGTACTAATACGTATCTGTACTTTTGAATGTTTTGAATCATTCGAACAAATGTTTTGGAACATTCAAAATTAATTCAAATGTTTAAATTCAAATGTGAAGACATTCTATTTGAATTTGAATGTCCACATTTGATCACATTTGATCAAATTTCAAATGTTTAGAATATCCATGCACATCCCTAGTGGCAGTTTACTAAACTGGAAATCATAAAAGCTTAAACAATTTGGTGATATAAAGTGGACATGTCCCAATCTTCACCGAAGTTTGAATTCTCTGGGGACCGTTTACAATCTTCTGGTTTCTCTATTTTCCTTTTTTTCCCCCCTTGCTGAACAGATTCTTCAAAGAAAATCAAGGAAGAGTGGAACCCATATCTGTTATCACCCTTCTAGGCGGCTGTCCTATGACAAAGTTGGGTCAGTTAAGGAGAATTCTATCCTCACAGATAGCAAAGGCTCAGCATGTCCTCTCTTCAATTATATATCTTCTTATGTTAAGCAATATGCTTTAAGGATGCAGTCTCATTCTTTGCAAATCCAACACTTGCATCACATGGTAATGTGTATCTGTGTTCTCCATAAAAAGTCCTGTTTGGGGGGGGGGAATTTCCACTATCATTAAGTACTGGTTAAGTACCCATTAGGGACCCATCAAGAACCTATTAGGCTCAAAGCAGGAAGACCCTATTTCCACTGCATACCCCGTTAGAACCCGATTTGTTCACACCTTTACTATCTGTTCGTTTGAATATTTGAAGATACAAATGTCAACAAGATCCATATTTGTCTGTACATATCCATACACATTCATACGTACCCTATTTTATCACATATGCATCCCACTTTCATCCCATATGTATCTGTACTAATGCGTACGGATACGAAAAAGATGCGTATGGATACATATGTAATGCGTATGTAATCCATGCTCAAACAAAGGTCCGAGTAATTCGTATGGATGATTTGAAATATTCAAAATTTGTTCAAATGTTTAAAAACAAATATATAGACATTCAATTTGAATTTGAATGCCCAAATTTGAACAAATTAGATCGAATTTTGAATGTTTCAAATATTCTTGCACATTCCTAACCTTCACATATTCATCCTCTTTCAATATTTGAGTTCACTTGGGATCGATGGCAACGTGTACCTTAGAATTGGTGGGGCAGGAGGGAAGATCTAATTTAAGCCCTATCCATCCCACCAAAGCATATTTGATGAAGATTCAATCTGTACTTCATTTCTCTTCTGACACAGTGTAAGTCACAGCAGCAAGAGTGTTTCTGTTTTTTCTCTTACCAAATTGTTTATATTTCCTCCTTTTGTTTGCTGAACAGATTCTCCAAAGAAAAGAGCCCCAACCAAAAAGGGAATGAGTAACATTTCCTACTTTTCTGTGGAAGAACAACATGGCAGAAATGTTCCAGGAATCACAGAGCTCTGATTTTCCCACAACTCCAGAGATCTGGTCCTCTCCAAATAATGGAACAAAACAGTACAAAATTCATAACAGAATTCATATTCCAGGGTTTCTCAGATGATCCAGAAATGCAAATCATATTATTTGCAATGTTCTTGATAATCTATTTGGTTGATGTGGTGGAAAACTTAAGCATGATCCTCCTGATCTCACTTGAGTCAGAGCTTCATAACCCAATGTACTTCTTCCTCTGGCATCTCTCCTTCTGTGACATCTGCTATTCATCTGCAGTTACCCCCAAAATGCTCTCTGACTGACTGTCTGAAAGCAGAACCATCTCCTTCCCTGGTTGCACTGCCCAGTTCTTCTTTGTTGTCTTTGTGTGCTCTGAGTGCTACATTTTGGCTGTGATGGCCTATGATCGCTACGTGGCCATCTGCAACCCCCTGCTCTGTTCATCAATCATGTCCAAGTCTCTCTGCACTCAGCTCATAGTTGGTTGTTACATTATTGGCATGGCCTATTCCATAATACATACAACGGCCATTTTCAGTCTCCACTACTGCAATTCCAACCTCATCAACCATTTCTTTTGTGATGTTCCCCCCCCCTCCTGAAAATCTCTTGCTCAGATACCCACATCAATGAGGTTTTGCTCTTTGCTTTTGCTGGATTTGTTGAAGCAAGCTCTCTTGGAGTCATCCTTGTCTCTTATTTCTTCATCTTAGCAGCCATCCTGAGGAAGAAGTCAGGTAGGCTCAAAGCCTTTTCCACATGTGGATCCCACTTCACTGGGGTCACTTTGTTTTATGGGACAGTGATTTTCACCTATCTACGACCCACTTCTGCCTATGCTCTGGATCAAGACAAGTGGGCATCCATATTCTACACTGTAGTGATTCCTTTGCTTAACCCCCTGATCTATAGCCTGAGGAACAAGACTGTGAAGGAAGCTGTTAAAAAACTCATCAACAAGAAGCTGAGCTCTGTTTGAGCCTGATATGCATTTAAGATTAGCATCACATAATTCATATAGAATCACTAAATAAATTGTCACAAACAGCTGTTTAGATTAAATGATTTGCTTCAATCTAAAATCTCTCCCCCCCTTTATTTTTTAACATGTTTTCAAATAATTCTTTGAACAAAGTGTTTTGATTGCTGTTGGATTCTGCCCACTCTGAGCTTTGTTTTTGGGAATGATGTTATGATGTTATCATTATTAAGATTAATTCTCCTCAGAGAAATTCACTCTAGAGGTGTAAAGAGACAATGGTGTTACGGGGCAACTGAACTGTAGCCGTTTTCCTCAGAAATTTCCTCACAAAGTGCCAGATAGAAGATGCCTGTGTTCTGGGACCATTCCATGTCTGGGGCTAAACCATGTGGACCAGAATCACAGAAGTTGTGAAACATTTATTCTGCAGCTTTGAAGACTCAGAGATTCTTGTTAACTTTCAATAAAAGAATGACACTCAAAATTTAGCCAGATGTTTGCTTTCTGTAATTATTTTGAGAAGAAACCAAAGCCTTGCAGATTTGATCACCTACGTTACCAGTCAATTCCTGTCACTATTTACTTTTACCTTTGTTTACACATTGTAATCACACCTGTGCCACTGGTCATGTGCTCTTCTTTGGTTTTTTAAAAATATATTTTATTTAATAAAAAAAATTTCCAAACAACCCATAAGAAAAAAGAACTTTTTACAATCTTTTTCATATCAAATTGTGACGTTGCTTGAAAAATTTCTTCTTGACTCCCTCCATTCTTCAGACTTCTCTTCTACACATCATTTGTTTCTTTGCTCCGCTTAAATATCTCTTTATCATTTTCAGCTTGCCCTTTAGTATTGATCAAAACCATCAGTCATTACTTCTAATTTTCATAGATAGTTAATCAGTGGTGATCATTCCTCCATAAACTTATCTGTTGTCTTGTCATTTACTAAGTTCGTTAGTTTGTCATCTCCGCCAAGTCCATCAACTTAATTAACCATTCCTCCGCTGTAGGTATCTCCTGTTCCTTCCATTTCTGTGCATATAATAATCTAGCTGCTGTCACCATATACAAAAACAAAGAGTTTATACTCACCAAGCTGTCATCCACCATGCCTAATAAAAACAATTCTGGTTTGAACATGATATTTCTCTTTTTTAAGATGTGTTTCATCAAATTATACATTAGTACCCAATACCTTTTTGCCTTTTCAAAAGTCCACCACATATGATAAAAAGTCCCCTCAATTCTTTTACATTTCCAACATTTGGTAGACATATTTTGGTATACTTCCCCTAATTTATTGGGTGTTGAATACCATCTATACATCATCTTATACACATTCTCTTTCAATAACATACAAAACGTAAATGTCATATCTTCTCCCATTTGATCCATTTGAATACTATACCCAAAATTTCTTGCCCATATGATCATGCAATCTTTTACCTGATCATGTTCCATTTCTATTTGAAGTAACAGTTTATAGATCATACCAATCATTCCCCTTTCAGCTCTATTTAATTCTACCTCCCACTCCTGTTTTTCCCATTCAGAATTTATCTTTATGTTTTCTGTATAAGTCCACTAATTGCACATATGAAAACCACTGTATGGAAGTGCAGAAGGACCATGCCAGAGTGTGAAGCTCTGTCCCAGCTCTGCCACCAGTATAACCACCCTCCACCTGCACTATAAAGGTAAGTGTGAAAACCCCCATAAACGGACTTTTGTCTCTCTCTTTAATTAAGCATAAAGCATCCTAATACATAAACATACTCTAAAAAAATACCAAATAGTATAATTTAGACTTTGGCTAATATAATTAATGACTTCCAATCTTCTTCTGAACAATCTTCAGCTTTTTGTTTTCTTTTTATTCTTTTACCGCCCCAGTATCTTTGGGCGTTTTTACATTTATTTGCATTTATTTGCATTTATTTATTTATTTATTTATTTATTTATTTATTTATTTATTTATTTATTTATTTATTAAATGGGATGTGTACGAGATGTGTTACAGGATACATACGGGATGCCTACGGGATGCATATCATCGTATGCGCATCCATATGTATTGAATATTCAAACGAATGCATTCATATTGAATCGAATATCCGGACATTTGAAATTGCCCATTTGTACGAATATGAGTGTTTGAACATTCAATTTGTTACAAATTGAATGCCGACAATTGCATTTGTGGACACCCCTAGTCTCTATGCTCATCAACATATTGTTTTCCTTGTGTTCCACAAGAAAAATCCCTTTGAGAACAGTAATGTCTGGGGGAAGAGACTACATGCACTTCAGTATTTCCCACTGTGCTTTTCAAAATACACAGAGGCAGAACAGTTATGGGTTTTAGATCATTCAGTAGATCATTCAGTGGATGCAGCAGAACTCTGTCATATAGTACTGGGAGAGCTAAGAGTGATTGAAAGGATCGGAAGGCTTTCACTGAAAATGAGGATGAAGAAAGAGGAAAGAAGTGAAAATGATGCTATAATGAGGTTGCTCTGAAGAGGTATCTGAGAAGAAAAGGGGTTTGAAGCCTTTGCTAGATAAGACAGAGGTATTCAGTGATTTCGGGAGATTCCATGCTAGTTTATTGACAGGATGCCACTTCTTAAGCCAATTTCAATAGGTGATTTCAGTGAGAACTTCAAGCGTTTGTACCATTTGAAATTTATATGCATTTAGCTGAATTCAGACATTTGAATCCAACTTGAATGTTGGCACATTCAAAGATTGACATTCGAATTTGAATGGAATGTTTTGATTTTTTATTTTTTTTTTATTTATTTGTATTTCTATCCCGCCCTATACCCGAAGGTCTCAGGGCGGGTTACAATATTATATTAATCTTAGACAGGTCCCTGCCCTCAGGCTTACAATCTAAAGAGACAAGAAACAAAAGGAAAAAGGTGTGGGAGGGTACCGGGAACAGCCAAAAGCAAGCACTCGAGGTCTTCAGTTGCAATTCTTCTCTTTGTTTCTTTTTGGAATTTTCCTATTCTCTTTACTTGGAATTATCTCTTCACTGATGGCACACTGGATGATGGTAGAGATGGTCAGCCGGCATCTACTCAGCCCCACCCTGCTCGGCCTCAGGACCAGATGATTTCTCAACTGCTGGATCGGCTGCCATAGTCTCTTTGCCACCTTGTGATGGGAGCAGTTGGAGGAGGGAGGGGCACTGCTGGGGGCAAGATGGCAGAGCCCAGCCTGCTGCCTCTTCTCCACTCCTCTCAGGCAAGATGGTTCTCAGCCTTGTGGCAATGGCAGTTGGAGGAGGGAGGGGCACTGCTGGGGGCAAGATGGCAGAGCCCAGCCTGCTGCCTCTTCTCCACTCCTATCAGGCAAGATGGTTCTCAGCCTTGTGGCAATGGCAGTTGGAGGAGGGAGGGGCACTGCTGGGGGCAAGATGGCAGAGCCCAGCCTGCTGCCTCTTCTCCACTCCTCTCAGGCAAGA
Organism: Aspidoscelis tigris stejnegeri; assembly: GCA_023333525.1. Lineage (NCBI taxonomy): Eukaryota > Metazoa > Chordata > Lepidosauria > Squamata > Teiidae > Aspidoscelis > Aspidoscelis tigris. The sequence goes on from JALMGA010000003.1 coordinate 7,619,851, forward strand.
TGGTTCTCAGCCTTGTGGTGATGGCAGTTGGAGGAGGGAGGGGCACTGCTGGGGGCAAGATGGCAGAGCCCAGCCTGCTGCTTCTTCTCCACTCCTCTCCGGCAAGATGGTTCTCAGCCTTGTGGCGATGGCAGTTGGAGGAGGGAGGGGCACTGCTGGGGGCAAGATGGCAGAGCCCAGCCTGCTGCCTCTTCTCCACTCCTCTCAGGCAAGATACATTCATATGAAGCTTTGTATGGGATTCGTACACTATTCTTATGGGATTCATATGAGATTCATATAGGATTGAACATTCATAACAAATACGGATAAAACCACATTTGAAGGGGATCTATTCGAACAAATGTTAATTTTCCTCCATTCAATTTGATACGAATCGGATACAAAACAACATTCGTGCACATCCTTAATGCTTAATCTTAGTTTGTTAGACTCTTGCAAACTCATCTTCCCAGACATCATGAAGCATTCAAAGCCAAACATTCTATGTTTGTTATAATTTCATACAATGACCATTTTGTGTTCAACCAGTTGTGGGGTTTGCTCTCTTGAAACATGCTCGGCTTAGATAAAGCCCATTAGTATTATATGGTAAGTGCATCTCATACAGAATTTTCCCTTGTCCAATTGACCATGGGCGCATCCCCATGCATGGTCCCAAATTATTTGGGGAGAAGATTGGTCCTCGCGTCAGTGGGAGGTTGGGTTTCATGTCATGTCCCTACTGTTCCTGCCCTGTGCATTTGAGATTGAAACCACTGAGATTTTTTTAGAATAAATGGTGTTAAAACCAAAATGATCAGGGGGTCGAATGGCCTTCGCTGCCCCACTAGACTCTTTTATAAAGTATTCCACCCCCATTTCCCGATTACAGGATAATGGCTTGATTTTTCTCCCTTTTACATGGAAAATATTCCACCACCATTTCCTGATCGGCAAGGCAGGCATGATAATGGCTTTATTTTATGCTTGCTGGGTGTTCTCGTGGTTCCTGGGTGGAGCAGAGGTGTGCAAAACTGCTCAACCGCTCTTCACCAAACCTCATAGCAGCTTTGGTTTTTTTTTAATTATTATTTTTTCTGTTCAGTCGCACTAAAGGGGGGGCAATGCGGCATTTGCAGCAGGCGGTACAGGGGTGGAGTGACATCAATCCGGCTTCTAATGAAGCATGAGGGGGCGGAGAGGAGGTGGCACTGCTCCCCCATCCCAGGGTTTGTTGCAGTTTGCATGGAGATGGATAAATCTGCACCTAGCCCACATTGCTGGGAATGGCATGGGGACAAGTGACATCTGTTCTCAGATCCACTCCCGGTCACATGCGTGCCCAATCAGAGCCAAACGGCTTACATGGAGACGCAGCCCATTTGATCTGCTCTGTAATGTTTTTAAAAGTCAGGAGACTGAATAATAATGTGAAAGCTATAAGGTGTAATAGAAAATGTAAAGAGCATCTGCAAGAAACGTATTTTTCTGGACTCCATGACTGACTTCTGCATTCAGTTCCGAAGGAGCTGTTCACACCAACCTCTTGTTCCAAGGTCATGAATATGCAGAGGGCTCATGTGAAAAGCTAAAAACAGCAAACTGGACATGATTGCTTTACTAACTACTTATAATTGGTGTAATGTTTCCTCACATGTGTTTTCATAATACTTCTCCTTGTGTCCAAAAGCCATGTGGCTTTCTGAATAACTTATTACTTTTGAAGGGAGGTAGAAATGACCCCTAAGATGCAGGGAAAATATACAGAGATGTTAAAAATATCATGATGTTGAAATTACTTTGTTTCAGCAAATGTCTCTTTAATCTGACTCCCATTGACTTTGTGGTTACTGAGGTACCTTGAGAAATACAAAATTACTAATCTTTGCCCAACCTCCATGAAAGCACACTACGTTAAAAATTTCAATATATTAGATCCCTGGAATGTAGGTGCAATGTATTTCGTTTACCTTGTAGTTTATATATAGTTATAATTAGGGATGTGCACAAATGCAATTTTCAGGATTTGATTCAAATATCCAAAGATTCAAATGGATCCAAATCTATTCATATGAATTTTCAATTTGTATTTGAAGATTCAAATGTTGACAACATTCAAATGTGTCTATACACATCCATACACACCCATACGCATTCTATTTTTATCTCCTATGCATCCCATTTTTGTTCTGTATGTATCCATACAAATCCATATGGATACGAATAAGATGCATATGGATACATATGTAATGTGTACATATCTGTACATGTATGAATGTCTGAATAATGTCTGTACAAATGATTCGAAAGATTCAAAAATTTGTCCAAATGTTAAATTAGAATTTAGAGACATTCAATTTGAATTTGAATGTTCAAATTTGATCAAACTCGATTGGATTTCAAATATTTTGAATATTCATGCACATCCTTAGTTCTAATGTTCCCTTGAGTCTTTCTGCCATATTAGTTTCTCTAATATCTCCGATAAGCCTATGATGAGGCAAGCCTTTGGACTTTCCAAGGTATACCCTTTCCGATTCGTCTCCAAAAACAGTCCTACTGTGCACAATCTTTTGCTTTGTTTTAGTTCAGTGTATTCAGACACCCACTGTCCATCAATATTTGTATGAAATATTTAGGAAGCAAGTTCCTTAGATATAATAATTATTCTGCTTATCTACACTTACCTGCAATTTGGAACATGATCTTTTCTGGTCCCCTTCAGGGCTTCATATGTGTTTATTAGAAAGGCCTCTCCCTCGACTTGAATACTCCATTCTCAGAGACCCCTGATTTGGATCAGTGGTAGACCCTAATATCAAATTCTACAGCATAGTACCAGAAAGTGCCTCCATGTTTCCCGTTACAGGGGGACACATTCCTAGCTCAAATGTTAGCCCTAAACTTTGGGAACAGTGCTGACTGGGTCAGATCATGGCTAGTTAAACCAAGAAAGGCCAACAGAAGCAGACGTACAGTTTTTCACTATTGTTCAGCATATTTTAGTTATGCTAGAGGAAGAGTCACTCTTACTTCATCGCTAATACATATGTGAAAAGAAGATGGACTATGTTGTATGTATTCTGAGCTGTTCAATGAAGAGGTGATATTGACTGCTGTATTCTTCCGATTTTCACAGTGTCATAGCGATGCACATTGAAAACACTACGCGGGTGGATTTTTTCACTTTCTCAGGGCTGACAGAACTTCCAAAACTACAGATTGTCCTGTTTGGGATCTTCTTTCTGGTTTACATCATCACACTGATGGGAAATTTGGGTATGATTCTCTTAATCAGGTCCAGACCGCAACTGCATTCTCCAATGTACTTTCTCCTTGCCAATTTGGCTTTCCTGGACATCTGCTATTCATCCTCTGTTACACCAAAGTTCCTCATTGACCTCTTAAGAGAGAAAAAGGCAATCTCTTTTGCTGGCTGTTTTATTCAGTTTTACTTTTATGCTCTATTTGCCACTACAGAATGCTATCTCCTCGCTGTGATGGCATACGATCGCTACGTGGCTATTTGTAATCCACTGCTCTACACAATAATTATGTCTCTAAGGAAGTGTATTCGGTTGGTAGCCATTTCCTACATGGCTGGTTTGTTAAATGCCTCTGTACACACAGCTGCCGCATCTACGTTATCTTTTTGTGGCCCAAATATTATTAATAGTTTTTACTGTGAGGGTCCACCGCTATTTGTTCTTTCCTGCTCAGATACCTATCTCAATGATACCTTGATGTTTGTATTTGTTGGGTTCAATATAACAGTGACTACTACAACTGTTCTTATTTCCTACTCATATGTCCTGATCACTGTTTTAAGAATCCGTGGAGCCAAGAATCGGCAGAAAGCTTTCTCCACCTGTTCCTCTCATCTTATGGTTGTCTCCATTTTCTTTGGGTGTCTCAGCTTTATGTATGCCCAACCTAGTTCTCGTCAGACTTTCGAACTTGACAAAATGGCCTCTGTGTTCTACGTGGTGGTGACTCCTATGCTGAATCCCTTGATCTATAGTTTGAGGAACCAGGAGGTTAGGAGTGCCTTCAGAAAAATCTTCTGTAGAAATGTTTTTTCCAGGCTTATGTGAATACCATTCTCACACGCACACCTTGCCTCACAATCATGAGAATCACTCTAGCAATAATCCATAAAATATACATTGGTATGATCTACATGATCAAACCACTTCATTGAAAGTATGCGGGAGTGTGATGACTAGAGATGTGCAAAACTGGTTTTGTTGGTTCATGGGGTGTTTCATGTTTTGCATGTAAACTGAACCACCCTGACACTCAAAAAACCTGTTCGAATTAAACCCAAACCAAGGGTAGTTGGTTCAATTGAAACCAAACCAAATCACTACATTTCAGTTCTGCAGTTCACTACACCTATCCTGTACCTGGCTGGTTCTGAGGGCAGAATCTAGGCTTAGGAGTGCCCTTTTTGAAGGCTGCACAACAAAAGTGAGCATGGGTCTGGTCCACTCTTCTGAATCAGACTATCTGTAGTTTCACTGCTTGGTACCACGACAATGGGTTTTTTTCCACTAGCACTAAACACCCATTATTAGGGCCCCATTAAGGACCCATTAGGCTCAAAGCAGGAAAACCCCATTTCCACTGCAGAACCCATTAGAAGCCGATTTGAGGTGTTTTTCCACTGTGCTCCTTAAATCCAGATCTAAGAAGATCCGGATCTAAGGAATGGATACATTCCTTAATCCGGACCTAGTAGATCTGGATTAAGGGAAGTACCCAATGTGTTTCCATAGGTGGTCTAGCACCCAATAGCAATGGGTACTAGCCTCCCTGCTGTGGAAACCCCGGACCACCCATTTGGAAATCCAGATCTACCCATGAGGCGTCTGCTTGTCACCCCAGGTGTTTGGGGGGACAGGGGGTGCAATCTCCGAAGCGGCTTCGAAGTCATTTCAAAATCATTTCGAAGTCACTTTGAAGTCACTTCGAAGTCTGTGCAAAACAGCTCCATTGAAGTCTGTGGAAATCCGGATCTACCCATGAGGAGTCTGCTTGTCACCCCAGGTGTTTAGGGGGACAGGGGGTGCAATCTCCGAAGCGGCTTTGAAGTCATTTCAAAATCATTTCGAAGTCACTTCGAAGTTCACTCCGAAGATCAGCATAGACTTCAAAGATGCTCCGAAGCTATTTTGCACAGACTTTGAATTGACTTCAAAATGACTTCGAAGCTTAGGTTTTTTGGGGGGACCCCATGGGTGCCCCTCCCTCTAGCCTCCTCTAGACCCCATTGCCACACAAGCGTGGAAACAGGCTCCCTTTAATCCGGATTTTCTGCCTGAAGACCCCATTGTAAACCCCATTAATGGGGTCTACAGAAAATCTGGATTAAAGGCCAGAAAGTACCCATTTGATCCGGATTTCCCCAGCAGCAGTCGAAACAATCGGGTCCCAAATGGGTGCTGTGGTGGAAATGGGATCATCCAGCTCACACCCAAATGGGTCCTTAATGGGTGCAAAAATGGGTACTTTCTGACAGTGGAAAAACACCCTTGCTCACACCTCTACTAGGCAAATCTGGATTAAATGGGTCCTTCAAGACCTATAATTCAGATTTCTTGTGGTCCCCATTAAAGGGGTCTACAATCTAGTCTTCAGGCATCAAATCCAAATCAGACACATCGCCCCCCCCAAAAAAATGTGGCATGATGGACGTCTCCAGACAGATGCTCCACATGGGTGCTCCCGCATTCCCACTGTGAGCTTGCCTAGCACCCATTGATACTGGGTGCTACACTGCCTATGGAAATGCATCAGGTACTTCCTTAGATACGGATCGTCTACATCTTCGAAATGGGTGGAATATTTTGGAAAAGGAACAAAAATCAAGCTATTTTCCTACCTGCCTTGGCAATCAGGGAAACGGGGGTTGGAATATTTGCCATGGAAAGTATACAAAAATTATGCCATTATCCTGCCTGCCTTGGCGATCGGGATTTTTCCACTCCCAGAAAATGTCAGCAGCTGCCATCTCCAATGCACAAGGCAGGAACAGCAAGCACACCCCACCTCTCAATGACGTGAGTGCCAATCTCCTCCCAAAATAGTCCAGGTATCATCCCCATGCGCAGTCTTAGCTTACTAAGCAATGCGTGCCAGGACCCAAAATCATGCCCAGACTTGTTTTCTCAGATACCAAATTTGGTCCTGGTCTGGTATGGTTGGGGCAATTTGGTCCATGGATACTGAACTAAATCTAAAATGTATGGGGACACTCTTTGCTGAGCCCAGTTTCGGTACCGGAACAAACATACATGGCGATGCACCCTAAGGGAGGTAAGCAGGGGGGAAAACCATGAAGTGGTGAAGATAGCCAACATATGGGGTCATGAGTGGGTTTTTGGATAATGCTCCTAGTTTCTAACAATGGCCCTGGGGAAATCTTTCTTCTCCAGCCTCAAAATTTGCAAAGACTAGGGTATAGGGCCCCTATAACAGACATGCTTCCCTACTTTTTGGCAAAAGTAAGCACTTTGACCTAAACATAGAACCTTTCTGCACCAGTGTGGATGTTACCATTATCTCAGTGATAGAATCATTTCACAGGACTTGAGGTAAGATACTGGCTGCATCTCCATTAGGCGGGAAAGGCATCCTAAGCAAGGCTAGTTCCCATGACTTCTCCAAAGGCCATAATGGGGACAGAGACTCCGTAAATGTGCAAAAGTATCTCTTGTATACAGTTACAAGAATATAGCTACTGAATCTCTTAATGTTTTGTACCAAGGTTTATTTTGTACATTTATATCATACAATTCATAGTTATTTATTGTCACTTAAGAATTCTACCAGCCAAAATATTTTTTTTGCAGCAAAAGAGTATGTAGACATTTTTTGGAGGTTCAGTCCTCTGTCCTTGTATTCTAGGGCTGTGCACGAATATTCAAAAATTCAAAAATTCAATTTGAATCCGTCAAACGTTGAGAAATGGAATCAGATTTTCAAAATCCAAATTTGCATATCCAAACTTGAATTGGGTTTTCGAAAATCTGATATGGATTTTCAGATAATTTGAATGCATAGATTTGTATCAGTTGTATATGAATCTGTGCGAAAATTATATGTATCTTGTGCTTAAAATGCAGGATTAAAACGGGATGAATATGGGATAATATGTGATTAATACAGATTTTTATGGAATGTTTACAGATACATATAACAGACAGGATGTTGTCGACATTCGTATCTTTAAATACAAATCTAACATTTGAACAAATAGATTTGAACATATTCTATTGAAATCGGATTTTATGACAATTGGATCTTAAATATCCAAATCAAATTGGATCTTCTGACATTATAATCTACTTGGATTCGAATGTCAAAAATACATTTGTGCACATCCCTACTGTATTCTTATGGAAAACAACTGCTTAAATGCAAATATATTGTTGTAATATTGACCTATGGTCCTTTTTTTTTCTGGAATGTCTTTTTTTTTAATTTAATTTTTTATCAATTTTGACACCTCATATTTAAACCATTTAATCTCCTCAACAATACAGAAACTTTAAATAACATTTTATAGTAAACAATTATAATCAAAGCTTTACAACACTAGGAATAGAATTTCTTTCAGTGGGACATTCTTCTGTCATTGTTGCACCAGACATAAACTCTCTCCTTTTTTCATTTATTAATTCAAGCTGAACAAGTCTTATTGCACTAACTTTTTAATCTTATGATTCTCACCCTGAAAGATTACTAAGAATCCCAATTAAGGTGATAACTTTATTGGGATCTCCAATATATCACTCATTTTTTTAAAAAAGAAAAAAACACCTTTCCAAAATCAGTTTATTTTTGCACATGTCTACCAAATGTGAAAATACACAGGTTTATCCTTACATTCACACCACTGTTTAGTAGCCAACTCTTTGTTAAGCTTTGCCAACTTAGACAGAGTGATGTACCACTCATACAGTATTTTTGCATTTATTTCCTTAATTCTTATTTTAGACATCCATTTCATTAGTTATGATATTCCTCCAAATCTGCTAAACGAAATCTAATTTTAAATCCAATTCCCATGTGCCCTTTTATTTCCAGTCCATTGGGGTATTGTAACTTCAGTAAGATCTTATAAATTAACAATGTCAAACTTTCTCAAATCTTGTACAAATTATTTTCCAGTTTGGATAATTGTCTATTATCTCATTGCCCACAGCTGAATCCCTCAGAAATTTAATTATAGCATTTAGTTGAAGCCAGAATCATTGTTCTCTTGCCTTTATCCTTTTAATTTCTTTGTGTCAGTCTAATAAAAGTATTTTCCAAATATTGAACTTTCTTGGGCTAAAATTCCCCATAATTAATTTGGACTTCTATGAATTATTTTGGCATGTTGGCTTACACTTAGAGGGGAAACCAGGGTGTTTGTGTGTGTTATTATCTCATTCTGTTTACAACAATGGCATATAAAATGAAGGAGGAGGAGGAGGAAAGTTGGCTTTTCTACTCCACTTTTCTGACCCTTTTTAAAGGGACTCAAAGTGGCTGACAAAGCTTTTATTCTTTTTCCCACAACAGATACCCTGTGAGGTGGTGGGGGGGGGCTGTGAGAGCTCAGAAGAGAGCTGTGACAAGCCCAAGGTCACCCAGCTGGCTTTGTGGAGGAAGAGTTGGCTTTTGTAACCTGCTTTTCTCACCTATTTAAGGGAAGTCAAAGCAGCTGACAAAGCTTTCTGTTCTTCTCCCCACAACAGACACCCTGTGAGGTAGGTGGAGCAGTGAGAGCTCAGAAGAGAGCTGTGACTAGCCCAAGGTCACCCAGCTGGCTTCATGAAGGAGTGACGAATCAAACCCCGTGACTTCGATATATGAGTCCAGCACTCTAACTACAAGACCAAATGCAACTTAATACACCTGCAAATAAGAGAAGCCCTATCCACCATTCCTCATTTATCTTCTATAAATCTCTTTTTTTTAATTCTTGGCTTATTAGTTTGAAATCAATATTTTCTTAGATTTTTTCAAACTGCTCTATTAATTCTTTAGCTGTCAACATTGATATATGATGAAAATAGTATATCATCTTAGAAACTATTTTCATTTTTATACATTCAAACATTGTCAGTATTTCAAGTACATCAGTGATCATTCTCTAACCAAACGTCAATTTATACGTTTTTGCCAAATCTAAGCATTTCTATAACCAATATTCTACTAAGCCTTTATGTACAAAGGCATTTTCTCTTTCTAAGATATTTTGCCACCATATCTTTTCTTCTTCTCTGACACTCCTGTAAGAAAATGGTCTGGAATTATATTGCCTGCTGACCTTCTGTGAAAACATAACTGTAAAAAAATTAAATCCAGTATTATAATGTATATTCAGAGTGAAGCAAGGATGAACTGCTCTGAGGTAAGAGGCACAGTGAGCAAAGATGGTACACTCTGGCTTCAGCCCTATGCACTCCATTTAGTCCCAATTGAGTTCAGATTAGTCTGAATACGGAGCCAAATTTGAATTGACCCATCCCCATGTGATTGCTGAAAGTGCAGGCTCAATTCAATTATGCCAGTCCCCAAGCAAGCCATGCTAAACCCCTGCATGGGGAAACAGCATCTTTTTCTCTCCACCCCTTCCCTCCTGGTACCCAATGCCCCTTCCCCGATCGCAACTGCTGGGCGTTAAACAGTGATCAAACAGAAACGAGCCTCTTCTCTCTGCGATCTGATCTCCAGGCAAACATAAAAGAACTGATCACCTAAGTAAGATTCAGCGATGAGGGGAGTCATCTGGCCCTTGCTGTCCCATGAGCCTCTTCCTGTAACCCTGATTCCATCCCTGCTCCCTGATTGCTGGCAAGCAGCTTCTGTATTAGAAGCAGTTTAGCAGAGAAACACTTCTCTGCTAAACTTCCTCTAAACACTGTAGCGGCTTTGGTTAGTTTCTTCCACCCCTCCTCCCTGACAAGCAGCTTCTGAAGTTTGCCAGCCAAAAAGCTAACAAAAGCCGCTACAATGCTTAGAGGCAGTTTAGCGGAGAAGTGCTTTTCTGCTTTTCTGCTTCTCCACTAAACTGCCTCTAACTTCAGAAGCTGCTTGCTGGCAATCGGGGAGTGGGGATAGAATAAGGATTGCAGGAAGAGGCTTGTGGGACAACATGGGGCAGATGTCCCCCCTCATTGCTGCATCTTTACCTGTCAAACTGGGGCAATCAGTTCTTTTATGCTGTTTGATCTTTAAAACTGACCAGCAGTTGCTATCCCCAATGCACAGGACAGGGACAGCGAGCACAGGATGTGAAACCCTTCTGCTAATGATGTGCATGTTGATCTCCTTCCCTAATAAACCAGGAGCATCCAAAATAATGCAAGCTTGCCTCCCAAACTGTAGCAAGAAGAGTTTCCTTCAGGAGTAAATTTACTGTGGATTCGGGCTATTTGTTCCACATGTAGCCCGGTATGGGGGCTTTTCATGGGGACGCTTCGTGCTGAATTCAGATTTGATTTGGACAATAGAGTGCATGGGGACACGACCTCTGTTGCCTCAAAGCTTCACAGCTGTGGAGCGCTAGCTGTTCTGAAAGAATACAGAAATTAGTGTTTCATTCTTATTGAAGCTACCAAGCCAGCTATTTCAGCCTTCCTTTTGTCTATGTCACTTTCTTTCAGGCAGGATACTTTTGCATTATTTTTGTATATAGATTATAAACTTGTTTGTTCATGTTAAATTCCCTTTTTAGAGCAAATGTAATTAACTTGGCAGAGATTTTGTATATATGTAAGTAAAGATATTATCACACACACTTTTCAGTTGTTCTATCCATCAGGAGACTATTTTTCAGGTGTGTTTTTTTTTATATAGTTATCTTTCGATATCGGCATTTTTGTCATATAAATCCTGAGCCAACACCTTTGTCTACATTGGAGTCATGATAAACATCTTCAGATGGTTGTTCTTTGTTGCTTGTTTATCTCTTTGGGACTATTTGCTGTGTTGTTCTTATTAAAAACACCCGTTAATTGGACACATCAGGCACACAAAAGCATCAGGAGTCATTTTCTCCCCAAACCAGTGAAGTATATTTATTAGAAATACAGTAGAAAAACTTTTAAATGGTGTATAGCCATCTCATTGAAACAGCTCATCTGATTATTCAAAAGCAGACAGGGACCAGCATGCTCTTTTAAAGTAAAATAAAAACAAAAATACAGTTCAAAATGAGAACAGTTTAAACGAAAAATCAGAATACATAAAAAATAAAGTAGAAAAGAAAACCCTAAATCTAACAAAGGAACCCTGAACTTAACATAAAAGCACGAGGGACAAGGAAATAGTTCTCATCCATCCATGTATGTAGGAAAAAACTCTGCTTCAGGATGTCTTCAATTTCAGAAAAACTGTTTCATACATACAAAAGTAACAACTGCAAATTTTTAGCAAATTTTTTTTCCATTTTAGGAAAACATTAACTCTTAAAAAGAGTCCCAAATTCTTCAAGCAAAGCAAAATGAATTAAAGATAAGCAGCTTCTCTCTCTCTGCATTTACAGGGGTGGAAAAACTACACCCTTTAATCTCCCTATATAGGAAAGAGAGACACAGGGAAACAGGGATCTTACCAATCCATGGCAGGAGCAAAATCAAAGAGAGAGAAACTCAAAAGTTTCACACTTTTTATAGTCTTTTGGGGCTGGACTAAGAACAAAAAACATTCTGGATTGGTTGCTGATCAGGTGAAAAGGATTTCGGGAATGGGCAGGGTCTAGGTGTAATGGAGTCCAAGCACATGTTTTTTGCTCTTTACCAAAAATGGGCATGGGGAAGAAATTTAAATTCTGTAGGTTGAGTAACGCATTAGCATAGCTAGGTTTAACAAGCAAACAGGTTTTTCTGCTTGAGTGTACTAAAAACAACTCAACTTCCAAACAAGCTAGCAACTTTACCTACTATTTTCTGTTTGACCACTGCAGTTTGCCCATTTTTGCATATTTACTTTGTCCGCATCTCAATTATGGAGTCACTGAACACAGTTGATCTTCAAGGAGTAATAGAAACTGGCCTCAATTTGGATGAATTTGGACATGCCTACACTGAATTGAATGTTATGACATTCGTACATTAACATCTGTACAAATACGAATGTTTTGGAACATGCATATGAATAGTTGATATATTTGTTAAACTGGGGATACGTACTGGATATGTATTGATACGTATGCACTCGTATAGGACACGTACCCAATATGCATGTGTTGGTATAGGATACATATCCATTTGTATAGGATCCCTGTGCAGAATCCATACCCAGGATCTGTATCCAGGATCCATATCTAGGATCCGTCTGCATTTCTATTGGATATTCATATGAATTCGTACAAATACATTTGTATCAAATAGACTCCTAAAACATTTGAAGGGGATCTATTCAAATGAATACAAATTTTCTATCATTTGATTTGTTACAAACTGAATGCCAAAAAAAACCATTTGTGCACATCCCTACCCATTCCCTGCCCAATGGAGAAACATCCTTATATTTTATTTCAGTCCTGTGAAATGTTCCGATTACTGAGATAATAGTACCTTCAACAGAGGTTAAAAATGAGTCTGCAACAGGGCCAGAGAATTTGCATTGGCCCAGGTGTGCCTGACGTGTGGCCCATGGCTTAGAATTTGCACATTTCAAAGCTGGGAGAAAAAAGTTCATTGCTGTCCAAGTTTCCAACCAGACCCGTTATTCAAAGGCCAACTAATGGCCCCAAAGGTGGCCATTTTCAGGAATTCATGTCATGGAAAAAGGTGGTGAGACCACAGCTAGGCTGGGTCAGGAGCTGCCACGAATCGCAGGATTGTGAGGGAACATGTGGACCTGAAAAAGGTGTTCTTATAAGCCTAGAAACAGCTTTTCTTCACAGGAGTTTTCTGAGGGAACTCCTAACCTCTTGGTTTCTCAAACTATATATCAATGGATTTAGCATAGGAGTCACCACCACATAGAAGACAGAGGCCATTTTGTCAAGCTGGTGAGTCTTACGTGTACTGGGCCGGGCATACATAAAGCTGAGACATCCAAAGAAAATGGAGACGACCATAAGATGAGAGGAACAGGTGGAAAAAGCTTTCTGCCGATTGTTGCCTCCTTGGATTCTTAAAAGAGTGAACAGGATATATGTGTAGGAAGTGAGAACAGTGGTGCTAGTCACTGTTATATTGAACCCAACAAATACAAACATCAAAATATCATTGAGCCGGATGTCTGAGCAGGAAAGAACAAAGAGTGAAGGCCCATCACAGTAAAAGTTATTAATGGTATTTGGGCCACAAAAAGAGAGCCTAGATGCAGCAGCTGTGTGCACCAAGGCATTTAAAATCCCAGCCATGTAGGAAATGGCTACCAGCCCAATAAGCTTCCTTTGGGACATGATGATTGAGTAGAGCAGTGGATTACAAATAGCCACATAGCGGTCATAGGCCATCATAGCGAGGAGGTAGGCTTCTGTTGTGCCAAACAGGGCATAAAAGTAAAGCTGAATAAAACAGCCAGCAAAAGAAATCACCTTCTTCTCTCTTAAGAGGTCAACAAGGAACCTTGGGGTAACAGAAGATGAATAGCAGATGTCCAGGAAAGCCAAATTGGCAAGGAGAAAGTACATTGGAGTATGGAGTTGAGGTCTGGACCTGATTAAGAAGATCATGCTCACATTCCCCACCAGTGTGATGATGTAAACAGGAAGGAAGATCCCAAACAGGACAGTCTGTAGTGTTGGAAGTTCTGTCAACCCTGAGAATGTGAAAAAATCCACCCATGTATTGTTTCTCATGTGCATCACTGTGACATTGTAGAAATTGGAAGAATATTGTTACAAAATTGGTACAACTTAGCCAAAACCATTTTAATCCCAATATTTCAATGTTTGATTGCTGAGAGTTGGCATAATAATGTCCTTAGCTGTTGCCATTGTTTAACAAAGAGAAGGAGAAGGAGAAAGCGGCTGACAAAGCTCTTCTACTCTTCTCCCCACAACAGACACTCTGTTGGCTTCATTTGGGCAGAATGTCCAAATTCATATGCATTCAGTATGAATAATGAATAATATGAACATCCCTATCAAAGGAGACTTGAAGATCTCACAGAAATCATCTACTGAACTTGGCCAAAAACAGAAGGATCCTTTCTATGAACTAATATGTGATCTCCTGAAATCACTGCACATTCCTCTCTTATCTAGCAAAACCTTCAGTACCCACACGAATCCCCTCTTCTTCCCAGAATCCTCTTTGGAGCAACTTCAACATAACACCATTTCTCACCTCTTCTCTCTTCCTCCAGCCTCTGTGACGACCTTGATTTGTTATTCCAAATGAATGAATCTCTGCATCTGGAAAAGTTCTGATCTTCTCATGGTCATCTCTCCCAGTACTACAAGAAAGCATTCAGCTGCTTATACAGAATGATCACTTCTAAACCCGTTCCTGTTCTGCCTGTGAGTCTTTTGAAAAGCACTGGAACTTCTCAGCAAGTCCTCCAGATAGTCAGTAGGGAGAAGAAGATCGCTGGGACCACAGAGGGAAACACTGAATTGTGTAGTCTCCTCCCCCAGGCATTGCTGTTCTCCAAGGGATCTTTCGTGTTGAACAGAAGGAAAAGAATATGCCAGTGGGCACAGAGATACATGTTCACAGCAAGTACGGTGAGGACTACATCAGACCCACAAAAGGCTGGTCAATCACAGAATTGGGTTTAGTTCATATCCACTCCAGATTATACAATATGCAAGCCCAATGAATGTTCCCTGGCTCAGTGTTCCCCTTGTCCAAATCAGTGCCAGAAATCCAAACAACATGCCATAACCACTGCAAATTATATCTTGGCTAATTATTCATTTGTAGTGCAGATTCGAATTTAAAATTTCATTCAAATTGAACATTTGGACAAATTTTCAAATCTTTCTATTCATTCGTACCAATTATTCGGGCATTCGTACGCGTATGGATACGTACGCATTACATGCTTATCCGTACGCATCTTATTCATATGCATACGTATTTGGATTTGAAGATTCGTATCTTCAAATATGAGTCAAAAATTTGTACAAATAGATTCGGATGTATTCTATTTGAATCAAATGTGAATACTCAAATTTTAAACATCCAAATTGATTCAAATCTTCAGATATTCAATTCAAATCATTTCCCAAAAATTGCATTCGTGCACACACCTACTCCATAATACTGTTTAAAAGCTAGTCATCTGCCAGTAGACAGTTATGAAAAGAGGGTTTTTCACATGAGGGGGTGTGGAACATGTCTGTGACACACAGGGACACTTCATTCACTCTTGTGGGGTGGCCAGATCCATTCCAGGCCACCCCAAGCATCCCGACATGTCGTAGACGCATTCCAAAAGCAAAGCATTAAAAAGTGCTCTACACACATTCCAAGTGTTCTGGAATGCCCCCAGCTGCCATGGAGGGAAAGCATTTGCACACTCTCCCTCTGTAAAAGCTAGGCCTCTCCCCCGACCTCCCCCAATTGGCTGCCTTGCATGGAATCACTACATTCAGGTGGCCAAAAAGCTTTTACTTTTGGGCTTGTCCACTACACATGGTAAAATGTTCCTTCCTTTTCACCATAAATTCTTTAACTTGTTCTGTTTCTGTTTTAGATTTCAACAATATTTTATACCATGTAGAAATTAGAGATGTTCACGAATGGTTTTTGTTTTTTGTTTTTTTGCATTTAATTCGCAACAAATTGAATGCTCAAAAATCCATGTTTGTGTGAACAGAAGGCATTCAAATGTGGTAAAAATGTATTTGATATTAATCTATTTGTACATATTCATACGAACATTCGATATGTATCTGATATGAACAAATGCGAATCTGAAATGAATAGATAGGTATCGGATATGAATAAATACATATCCGATATGAATAAATACGTATCTGATACAAATAAATACATATCTAACACATTTCTCCCATTTAACAAATGGCCAAATTATTTGTATGAATGTCTGGAAACATTCACATTCATTTGAATGTTAGTATACAAATATTGTAACATTCAATTTGTGTTTGAATGTGATCAAATTCAGCTGAATTTCGATGTTACAAATATTCATGCAGATCCCTAGTAGAAATCGATCCCCTTTCTCCTTTTTTTTTCACATTTTACATCCCGTTTTTATTTTTCTTCTTTAAAATTTACATTCCTTTTATCTAATTTAAACATACATACATTTGGGGATACTTCCTAATGGATCTCTTGTTTTTACAAAACAGTCTCCTTTATCCTGGTCCCACTTCAATAACTATTGATATACTAACTATTTCCCTTCCAGATTCCCTGAAAAGGGCTTTTTACAGGGACACTTACAAAAGCATTTTCATATACAAACTATTGTTGCATCTATTTCATACTCTTAGCAATGCTTTTCTTACAAAATGATTTTTGAATGACACATTTACTTCATTAATTTTAAAAATTTAGAAAGAATACCAAGATATTCTTTGCAGGAACCGATTTGTGCATCCACAGAAAACTAATGATGGAAGCCATGAAATCACTAAATTCTTATCAGTCAATTTTGTTTGCTAATCAGGACTATAGGTTGTTTACTGATATTAGGGCAAATAGATAAATTCATTTTATTAATGAAATTATATACAGAGATCAATATGGATGTATTCACAATCCGATTATATATGAGCCAATAATATCGGTTTTGAATGTGATCGATAACAGTTCTCATTGACGATTGTGGGGCTTTACATCTTCCGAGCATCATTCGGTTTTGAAAAAAATTACAGAAGAAAGCACAAACTTTAAAAACTGTACTCTATGTAGCATTGCTGATAAATGCTACATAGAATCAAAGCACTGAACAATATTGAAAGTGTTCCTTGTTATGAGTCAGTACAGTATTTGTTTTGCAGTGTATTATAATATTATACATTAATTATGGGTTTTAACATGGGTAATTTTGTGTAATAGCTTGATTTACTTATAAAATATGCATGCATAGTACAATATATGCACCTGTTAAGTGTATTCAATCTTTACTTTAGAAAGAATACTAAACTATTCTGTCTAGGAACTGAGTTGTGCATTCTAGAAAATTAATGACAGAAGCAAAGCAAAAAAAACCAAAACACCTTACTACAAACAGTTATGGAATGACATTAATAAAATCCAAAAATGTCAAAATGTAAATTAACAATATATAATGAAAACTGAGTTGAATAATCAAACATCATAGATTACACATCAATATCTCGGTGAATACAGTATTTCACACACCACAAAATGGATCCTTAAGGGAATAAAACAAGGTTGCCAGAATTTGCAAAAATAAGCCAGCCAATAAGATACACCTGGCTTTTTTAGGTAAGGTTGTATGTAGGGATAATTAGACTGGCAAATTACCTGGCTAGCCTGGAATAAAACAGTGAGCTACTTGCACTTTAGAAATTATTTTCCTTATGGACACATGCAAATGGGACTGAACTGCAAGCAAAAGTCCACAAAACATTATGTTGCAAACATATTTTGCCTGGTAAAAACAAACAAACGTTCAATAAGATGACATAAACATACAAAATAAACTCTTGTTTTTGCATATTTAATATGTTTCCATCTCCATTACAGAGTCAAGGCACCTTCAGGGCAGATGGTCATTAGGAGAAATGGAAATTGGTGTCAATCAAGAGGCCTTTCTGCACTTAGCCTTATTCTGGAATATATCCTGAAACATGCTTCTGCTGTCCACATGCTAGTGCAGACTAGGGCATGCCCCAGGCAAGAGCTGCCATAGTCTGCATTAGCTTGTGGACAGCAGACTCCTATCCTGAGATATATTCCAGAAAAAGACCAAGTGCAGAAAGGGCCAAGGTGTCTTTCCTGCCTAATGAAGATGCAGCCTGTATTTTACTTCAACCCTGTGAAATGTTCCTATTATTAGAGAATGACAACTTTCACACAGGCAGAGAAATGGTCTGCTTGTGCACCAGACCACAAAGGTCCTGGTCGCATAAGTCTAAGATAGGACGCCTTATTCATTAATTCGAACTGAGGCCGGACCAGCGCTGGTCACATCTAGATCATTATAGGTCATCCTCAGATCATTCCTTGCTTTGGGCTGCATCACTCACACTTTTCTCTGGCGTAAATCTGGCTGTGAATCTGACCGAACACGGGTTAGAGCACACTGTCGTGCCTACCACGTGGCGGTGATGGCGGCGAAAATTAGTTTTTTCTCCACTGCCATTGCGTCCTCAAGTAGCCGTCCAGCAGAGCTCTTTAGAGCAGTAAATGGCCTTATTAAACCTGGCCCAATGAGGCGTGAGCCTCAGCCATCTAATATCTGCTGTGACAGTTTTGCAAAGCACTTTGAGGACAAAGTTGCTCAGATTCGCAGAGGGTTAGATGTCACAATTGGACGTACTCCTGGGGAGACATCCGGAGCACTGTCTGGTCCAATTATTTTGGATCAGTTTCAATTATTGCGGCCTGAGGACGTGGACAAGCTGCCTGCAGGGGTGTGGCCGACAACATGCTCTCTGGATCCCTGCCCTTCCTGGCTGATTAAAGCTAGCTGGCAAGGTATGACCAGGTGGATCCAGGAAATGGTAAATGCCTCTCTGAAGGAGGGGGTGGTTCCATTGGCCCTTAAACAGGCTGTGGTACATCCCCTCCTGAAGAAGGCCTCCCTGGATCCAGAAGACTTAAACAACTATCGCCCGGTGGCTAACATACCTTTCCTAGGCAAGGTTCTAGAGAGGGTTGTCGCTGTTCAGCTGCAGGCATGCTTGGAAGAAGCTGATTATCTAGACCTATTTCAATCTGGCTTCAGGCCCGGTCATGGCACAGAAACCACCTTGATCGCCCTGGTTGATGATCTCCTCTGGGAGAAAGACAGGGGGAATGCTACCCTGTTGGTTCTCCTGGACCTCTCAGCGGCCTTTCATACCATTGACCACGGTATCCTTCTGGAGAGGCTACAGAGCTTAGGATTTGGGGGCAATGCCTGGCATTGGTTCCGCTCCTATCTCCAGAGCTGATCTCAGATAGTGGTGATGGAACAGACTGAGTCGACACCCTGGGAACTCACTTGTGGGGTTCCCCAGGGGTCAATCTTATCTCCCATGTTATTTAATATCTACATGAAGCCGCTGGGAGATATCATCAGGAGATTTGGAGTAAGCTGTCATCAATATGCAGGTGATACCCAACTCTATCTCTCTGTGCCATCTGAATCAGGAGAGGTGGTTGTAGTGCTTGACAGGTGCTTAGAGGCAGTAATGGGCTGGATGAGGGCCAATAAATTGAAACTGAATCCAGACAAGACAGAGGTGCTGTGTGTTACAGGCTCTCGGGTCCAGGTAGTTGGGAGATACCCTGTCCTTGATGGGGTTACAATATCTGGGAAAGGACAGGTGCGTAACTTGGGGGTACTCCTGGACTCTGTGCTAACACTTGAAGCTCAGGTGGAGGCCGTGGCCAGGAGTGCCTACTCCCAACTACGTTTGGTATGTCAACTGAAACCTTTCTTGGGCAGAGATGACCTGGCCACAGTTATCCACGCTCTGGTAACCTCCAGGTTGGTCTACTGTAACGCGCTCTACATGGGGCTTCCCTTGAAGATGGTTTGGAAGTTGCAGCTGGTGCAAAATGCAGCTGCTAGAGTGCTGACAGGAACACCTAGCTGGACACATATTACGCCGATTTTAAAAGAACTGCACTGGCTGCCAATTCACTACCAAGCCCAAGTCAAGGTGCTAACTCTGACTTATAAGGCCCTAAATGACTTGAGCCCCAGATATCTAAAGGAGCGCCTTCTCCCATATCGACCTGCCCGTGTTTTAAGATCTGGAGGGGAGGCCCTTCTGGTGATCCCTCCGCCTTCAGCAGCTAGGCGAGTGGGCACCCGAGAGAGGGCCTTCTCGGTAGTGGTCCCTAGGCTATGGAATGGTCTCCCCCCCGGGGTGCGTCAGGCCCCTTCCTTGTTCCTATTGAGGAAGGCGGTGAAAACATTCCTCTTTACGCAGGCCTTTGGTTAAATGTCCCCCACACTTCCCCCATTGAAAATCACTGTTGCTTTTAACTATTTTTGTATTTTTCTAAAGTTGTATTTTTAAACTTGTTTCTGATTTTATGATTAATATAATCTTTAAATGTCTGTTTTTAAATGTTGTGAGCCACCCAGAGATCCTCGGGTATGGGCCGGCATATAAATAAATAAATAAATAAATAAATAAATAAATAAATAAATAAATAAATAAATAAATAAATAAATAAATAAATAAATAAATAAATAAATAAATAAATAAATAAATAAACCTGAGCCTCCTCCATGGAACACTTGGCTCTCCACCCCTTTTGCTGCATCAACTCTATCTCCTTCCTTATTGGATGCCATTCATGTCACTCAAAGGAGACCAGGGTGTGTGTTTGCGGTTCTTTTTTAAGCCTGCTCCCCCACCTCCATCCCCCTTCCTTTTTTATGTGGGTTTTCTTCTCTGTGTGATTAATTCTCTTAAAAATA
Organism: Aspidoscelis tigris stejnegeri; assembly: GCA_023333525.1. NCBI lineage: Eukaryota > Metazoa > Chordata > Lepidosauria > Squamata > Teiidae > Aspidoscelis > Aspidoscelis tigris. Next base: position 7,640,374 of record JALMGA010000003.1, read on the forward strand.
ATAAATTTGTAAAAATACTAGAAAGAGGAATCATACATATAAACTGAGGAGAGAAGGGAAGGTGTCTCACAAATTCTATTTGTGCTGATATCCCACACAGGAAAGACTGGACCCCACCCACCACAGCACAGTTCAGCCTCCTTTAGCCAGTCCCCCACCCCCACCCTCACACAGAGGAAGCGAAGATGGCCTGGCATGCCAGGATGGACTGCATCCTGTAACAATGAGGACTCAGGTTAAAATGATTTAATGGGGGTAGGCCAGCTTGGAAAATGAATTAAATAAAAATAATGTGAGTAACATGACCTGAAGATGATCTGAGGTTGACCTAAGTTACTTATGTGATCAGGGCCAAAATATTGCAGTGGAGCATAATTATCACGTACCTGACACCCTTTCAGTGGAACATGATTTAGTCAGGCAGATCTTACAGGTATGTACTTTATGGATTATTAGTAGTGATTCTCAGGATCATGAGAAAAGATGTGCATGTGAGAAAGATATCCTCACAAGCCTAGAAATATTTTTACAGGATTTTCCTGAAGGCACCCCTAACCTCCTGGTTCCTCAAACTATAGATCAAGGGGTTCAGCATAGGAGTCACCACCACATAGAACACAGAAGCCATTTTGTCAAGCTGGTGAGTCTGACGAGAACTTGGTCGGGCATACATAAAACTGAGACATCCAAAGAAAATTGAGATAACTGTAAGATGAGAGGAACAGGTGTAGAAAGCTTTCTGTTGGGCCTTATCTCCACGGAGTCTTAAAACAGTCATCAATACACAGGTATAGGAGGTGAAAATAGTTGTAAGAGTCACTAATACATTGAACCCAACCAATACAAACATCAAAATATCATTGAGCCAGATGTCTGAGCAGGAAAGAACAAAGAGTGAAGGGCCATCACAGTAAAAGCTATTAATGATATTTGGGCCACAAAAGGAGAGCCTAGATGCAGCAGCTGTGTGCGCCAAGGCACTTAGAACCCCAGCCATGTAGGAAATGGCTACCAGCCCTATAAGCTTCCTTTGGGACATGACGACTGTATAGAGCAGCGGATTACAAATGGCCACATAGCGGTCATAGGCCATCATAGCGAGGAGGTAGGCTTCTGTGGTTGCGAATAAGGCATAAAAGTAAAGCTGAACATAACAGCCTGCAAAAGAAATTACCTTCTTCTCTCTTAAGAGGTCAACAAGGAACCTTGGAGTTACAGAAGATGAATAGCAGATGTCTACGAAGGCCAAATTAGCAAGGAAAAAGTACATTGGGGTATGCAGTTGAGGGCTAGACCTGATTAAAATAATCATACCCGCATTTCCTACCAGAGTAACTATGTAAACGGGAAAGAAGATCCCAAACAGGACAGTCTGAAGTTTTGGAAGTTCTGTCAACGCTGAGAACATGAAAAAATTCACCCATGTATTGTTTCCCACATCCATCTCTGTGTCACTGCGGAAAATGCAAGAATACAGAAGTCAGTATCACCTTCTCAAAGGACAGACGGCATAGCCCACCTCAGATATGTGACAGAGTATTAGTGATGGAGTAAAGAGAGATTACTCATCTAGTGCAATTTACATTCTAGGTGGTTGAACAATAATGAAAGATTGTAAATCTGCTTCTATGATTATTATGTCTAAGTACATAATTTCCTAAATATTTCGTACAAATATTTGTTGAGAGGAAGATACTAAATGCATTGAATTAGAATACAGCACGGGACAGGAAGGTTTTTGGAGGAGAATCAAAATGATATGGCAAGTCCAAGGGCACGCCCCATCTCAGTGTGTTCTCCCACTAGCACTGTGAAGACCCCATTTAGAGCCTATTAGGAGCCTGATCAGTACCCGATTGGTTCAGAAGACCCCATTGCACTGAAAACCCCAGTGGGACCACATCCGTTTATATTAGCAGAAGTGAAACCCAGATTTAATGGGGTCTTCGGGCCCTTAAATTCAGATTTACTGTAGACCCCTTTAAAGGTCCCTTTAATCCGATCTTCAGTCATGAAGACTGGATCAGAGGGCATGAGTTTACACTGCAATCTGGGCAATGGGGTCCAAGGGTGAACTCAGTGGCCGCCATTTGTGTCTGCCACTCACATCTACGGAGCCCTGCACATCCTGCATAGTTGCAATGAAGAGGGCTACAGAGTTTTCCTGCAATCCTCCGTTCTTCTCCCACACCTTGCTGATTTGAAAGGGAGAGTGATCACTTTGCCCTGTCTGTTCTTTTGTTCAGCTGATACAGCACAAAGCTGCTGCCTTCCTGGTAACATAGTGAACAGAGGGAGCATCTGATTTGAAAGGGAGAGTGATCGCTTTGCCCTGTCTGTTCTTTTGCTCATCTGGTTCTGAGTGGGGCAGGCTGGCTTACAGGTTTTGCGCAAGGGGCTGAGATGAAAATATCCTGTTTCTCTGTGCTGGGGATATGGGTGGTTTGAATTGAGTCTGCATTATCGTCAAGCAAATGGGAACAGTCAGAACTTGCACTCGGTTCTGAATCTGGATTAAAATAGTCCAACCTGGATTAAAATAGTCAAGTGGGAATGCGACCCTTGACCACAGAAACCACTGGAGACCTCCTTTGTGACCCTTTGTGGCAGCTGCTTCCGCATTTTGGTGCATTAGATCCATTTCTAAAATGGGTCTCACTACCGAAAACCAGATTAAAATGACCTAAACAATTAGGTCTTCAATCTGTCCCATTGCCTGGATCTGTGTGGAAGCAGGACGCTTCCGCACCTGGCCAGGCAAAGGGATGGATTTCCTGGCAGCCACTTTGTTGGGAGGGGCGGAAGCAGGACGGGCTGCTTCGGGAGCCTCTCCCTCATGTGCCGCATGCTGCAGAAACACACAGTGACGGGCAGCTGCCCACTCCAGTCCTGCGGCCCCGGGGGCAGCTTCAGCAGTGCGGGAATCCGCCAGACCATCCGTCCTGCTGGATCCAGCCTCCGTGTGTGTGTGTGGATGCGTGAGAGCCCTTCGGGTCCGTCCGAAATAGGTACGGATCCTCAGGAGGTCAGATCACCAAGAAACGGCTCTTCTTTGTGCCGTTTCTCAGCGGCAAATGCGGAAACACCCCTTATTTGTATTTCATTTCATTTCCGTTTTATTTGTAATCCTGCCTTTCCAAAAGAAGATTTGCCCAAGGCAATTTACAACAAACAAAACATACAATGGAAAGTAATAATCAAAACATTGTAATAAAGATACATTATAAAAATAGCACATCATACAAAATACTGGAAAATAAGCCAAAGCATACACACAGAGAGAAATTGGGGCAGCTGAGGCCACATGGCATTCAGTGCACCTGATAGAAGTTCCCAGTCCCACAAAGAATCATCTCCAAGATGTCCATGCCCAGACAGGCTGGCAGAATGGTCTAGGCTGCCACCAGTTGTCCACCCCTCACCCCCGGATGGATGGCAAGGTTTTCCTCCTCCTCAGGCAGGAGGAGGTTGGTTCATTTGACAGTCCTGTGCTCCTTAACAGTCTAATCCAGTTTGTCAAGAACCACTACTGAAAATCCAAAAAGGAAATTTAAAAGAAAAATGATGAAACAGCTCTTCAAGAAATCATGTTGAATTCTCTTAGCTTTGAGAACCCTTTTCTCTCTCTCTAAGCTGAGGAAATCAATCGTTTTTGAGACCAATATCAAACTCTTTGTGGTGATATGAAGAACAAAATTTCCATACCACATCCATAGTTTTTTTTTACAGAGACAGCAAAGATTGTAATTATTTTGTTTCATCTCTGTGTGTGTGTTTTATGACTGTAGAATACATAGATGAGCAAACTAAATACCTGTGTTGTTTGCTTTCCATTTTGATTTTGAAAAATACATTTTTCCATTAAAAAATTCATTTTCAAGGGCAAAAGTTCTGCTAACACAAATAGTTTATCAAATAGTTCAAGACTGCAAGGGGGGGGGTGCTGGTTTCCTATGACTGTACTTTTGGAGATTTGAACGACCAAATGTTCAATTCAGTGCAAAAAATCACGAGGAAGCTTGTTCCCAACCAAATTAGGAATAACTTGGTTATTCCTGGCACCCATTAACTTCACTGGGAAGTTACTGGAAAGTACAAGAAAGGCAGTGTTTCCTCTAGAGCTGAGATGCGCCAGACTGTTTCATGGGATTATTTTTCTGTATATTTTCCCTGTTATTTTAGAGTTCATTTCCACTTACCTTAAAAATCGCAAAACTATGCAAAACTGTTCTCTGCAATTTGCACTCCATTTTCATGTCCCTTGCAGAACAGGAGGTTGATAAGAACAACTTCTTCAGAATGCAGATATAGGATCAATCATGGAATTCCAAAAACTATGTTCCCTTTTGGATTATCTTTATAAGTTTTACTACACTTTATATCTTGCACAGTATCACTCAGTTTTATATTTATAGCAAACAATAATTTCGATGAGAGAAAAATCTGATTCAGAAGCTATTCGGAAGCCAGTATGGTCTGTGAACCAGTTTGGGAGCTGGACTCTTATTTGGGAATACCTGGTTTGATTTTGCATTCCCCCATGAAGCCAGCTGGGTGGTCTTGGGCTAGTCACAGCTCTCTTCTGAGCTCTCACAGCCCCACTCACCTGACAGGGTGTTCTGTTGTGGGGAGAAGAATAGAAAAGCTTTGTCAGCCACTTTGAGTCCCCTTAAATGGGTGAGAAAAGCGGGGTAGAAAAGCCAACTCTTCTTCTTATCTGAACATTCTGGAAGATTAATATGGCTACAAATGACATCGGCCCAAATAATACTAATATCTATATTTTGTCTGCAAGATTGAAAGCCTAGCACAAAAGGATCCCTTCTATAATACCATAAAAACATACAAGCTCAGTTCAGAATGTTCCACATTAGCTGGGAAGATGAATTTTCAATGATTTAACAAACTAGAAAAAGCAGACTTAAAGTTCTCACTGAAGTCACCCACTGACAGAGATGCACAAATAATAACATCCTGTCTATAAATTAGCATGGGATCTTCTGAACCCAGTGAACACCTCTGTCTCTTATCTAGAAAGAACTTCATGCCCACAGCAATCCCCCCTTTTTCAAGGAAGCCCCTTCAAGGTGGCTTCATCATAGCAGCATTTCTCACCTCTCCTCTCTTCCTCCAGCCTGTATGACAGCCTTCATTTGTTATTCCAAGTGAATGGGTCTTTGCTTCTGAAAAAGTTCTGATCTCTTCACTCCCTGTTATCTCTCCAAGTACTGTATGAGAGCATTCTGCCGCCTCACCTGAATGGTATAAAACCATTCCTCTTCTGCCTCTGTTTATTTGGAAAAGTATGGGAACCTCATCAAGGTGCCCAAGACTGTCGGTAGGGAGAACAGGATGAAAAGATGAAGCGCAGTTCCCTCCCTCAAGCATCACAGTTCTCAAAGGGATTTTTGTTGTTGAACAGAAGGAGCATAGAGGCGCATGTCCACAGCAAACATAGTGAGTAGGGATATGCAGGAATATTCATATCATTCAAAATTTCAGCTGAATTGGGGCATTCAAATTCGAATAGAATGTTTTAACACATTCGTATGAAGCTCTGTGTGGGATCTGTATGAGATTTAAATATGGGATCTGTATGCTATTTGTATGCATTTGTATGGAATCCGTATGCCATTCATATGCATTCATATATAGGATCCGTGTGCTATTTGTATGCATTTGTATGGAATCCATTTGCTATTCATATGCAATCATATATAAGATCCTTATGGTATTTGTATGCATTTGTATATAGGATCCGTATGCTATTCGTGTGCATTCATGTGGGATTGAACATTTGTATCGAATACGAATCCTGTCACATTTGAAAAGTGTCTATTTGAACGAATGCAAATTTCCTTGCATTCTATTCGATAAGAATCATTTTTTTTAAAAAAAAAATTGTGAACATCCCTAATAGTGAGAACAATGTCAGATCCATAAAGTTTCTCTTCGTAGAAATGTGTCTAGTTCTTATCAATGCCATATTTTACATAAGTGAAACCAGCAGTCAAGAAATGGGCAATTCTCAAAAAAGAGGGGAGTAAAAATATGGGGCTCTCCAAGGTTCAGTGAGATAGCAAAGTTTGCTCATGAAATCACATTATTCAGAGTAATAGAAACTGAAAGAGGTTGTGAGGAGCTCCAGAAGAACCTCTTGGCCATTTCTGCGCAGCAAGAGAACTAGGCTGTATTTTCCACTGTCACTAAAAGTACCCATTAAGTACCCATTAATGGGTCCATAATGGCATTTTTGTACCCATTAATGGCTACTTAATGGGTACTCCTAGTGACAGTGGAAAAACACCCCAGAATCACTCTAGAAAGTGAGGATTAACAAGGGGAGTATTTTACTGGGTCATTGGTGAATGGAGTTTACCATCAGCAATAAGGATGTACATGAATGTTTTTTTGTGTTCAATTCATATCAAATTGAATGCAAGAATCCATGTGCTGCCCCTCCACATGGAAGCTAAAGAAGCAGACCGGACACGTGATTTCCAAAAAGAAAACTCCTGGAACTGGATTCTGCCCTCAAAAGCAGGTGAGGCATCAACACATTGTTGGCAACCTTTCAGCGCAGTCCAATTTGGTAATGTTGACTGTGTATTATATGGCTAATTAGTAGAGACATTCTCACTGTTGTGAGGTAGGAATGTGCAAAAACATAATATTCAAAATTTGGCCGAATTCGTATGCATTTATTGAATCGAATGTTACAATCGGTGTTTTTCCACTGCAACTAGAAGTACCCATTAAGTACCCATTAATGGGTACAAAAATGCCATTACGTACCCATTAATGGGTACTTAATGGGTACTTTTAGTGAGAGTGGAAAAACACCCAATGTTTGTATGCTAACATTCAAATGAATATGAATGTTTCCAGACATTCGTATGAATAGTTCAGACATTTGTTAATCTGGGAAAATATATGATACGTATCCATTTGTATCAGATATGTCTCTGTTCATATCAGATACATATCTACTCGTATCAAATACATATCAATTCATATCAGATATGTATCTACTCGTATCAGATACATACCAGTTCATATCAGATATGTAGCTATTCGTATCAGATACATATCTCTTCATATCAGATACATATCAGTTCACATCAGATGTGTATCTATTCATATCGGATATGTATCCGTTCATATCAAATACATATCAGATACATATCTCTTCATATCAAATACATGTTCATGCAAATACATATGAATAGATTTGTATCAAATAGAATTTTACCACATTCAAATGTGATCTATTCATACAAATATGGATTTTTGAACTTTTGATCTTGTTTCAAATCAAATGCCCCAAAAGCATTTGTGCACACCCCTATTGTGAGGCAAGATGTGCATGTGAGAAAGCTATCCTCTTAAGCCCAGAAACAGCTTTTCTACACAGGACTTTCCTCAAGGCACTCCTAACTTCTTCATTCCTCAAGCTATATATCAAGGGGTTCAGCATAGGCATCACCACCACATAGAACACAGAGGCCATTTTGTCAAGTTGGTGAGTCTGTCAAGAACTGGGCCTTGCGTACATAAAACTGAGACACCCAAAGAAAATGGAGACAACCATGAGATGAGAGGAACAGGTGGAGAAAGCTTTCTGCTGATTCTTGGCTCCATGGATTCTAAAAAGAGTTATTAGGACATATGTGTAGGAAGTGAGAATAGTTATTGTAGTCACTGTTATATTGAACCCAACGAATACAAACATTAAAATATCATTGAGGTGGGTGTCTGAGCAGGAAAGAGCAAAGAGCGGAGGGCCCTCACAGTAAAAACTGTTAATGAGGTTTGGGCCACAAAATGATAGCCTAGATGCAGCAATGGTGTGGACTGATGCATTTAAAATCCCAGCCGTGTAGGAAATGGCTACCAGCCCAATACGCTTCTTTGGCGACATGATGACTGAATAGAGCAGAGGGTTACAAATAGCCACATAGCGGTCATAGGCCATCATAGCGAGGAGGTAGCCTTCTGTTGTGCCAAACAGGGCATAAAAGTAAAGCTGAATAAAACAGCCAGCAAAAGAAATCACCTTCTTCTCTCTTAAGAGGTCAACAAGGAACCTTGGGGTAACAGAAGATGAATAGCAGATGTCCAAGAAAGCCAGATTGCTTAGGAAAAAGTACATTGTAGTATGGAGTTGAGGGCTGGATCTGATTAAGACAGTGATGGCGAACCTTTTGAGCTCGGTGTGTCAAAATTCGCAAGAAAACCTAGCTTAACTCGGGTGCTGTGTCACATCTAGAAATATCCATAATTTTGTGATATTTGTGGCTCTAGTAAAAAAGTTATATTTTTGATATATGTATTTTATTAAAAGCAAAAAAATAATTATTTACATTAGTGACTTTTGTTGCTAAATCTTCAATTGAAAGTTGGTATTTCATATACTTCAAGAACAAGCAAGCACTACACGGCCAGGTGCCAGGGTGGCCATGTGTGTCACCCAAAAGGGCTTGGTGTGTCACTTGTGACACGCGTGTCATAGGTTGGCCATCATCGGATTAAGACAATCATACCCAAATTTCCCACCAGAGTGATCATGTAAGCAGGAAAGAAGATCCCAAAGAGGACAGTCTGTAGTTCTGGAATTTCTGTCAACCCTGAAAACATGAAAGCATTCACCTGTGTATTGTTTCCCATATTTATTACTGTGACACTGTGGAAAGAAAAATAATAGAGCATTTAATATTGTTTCTGAACATATAAGAACATAAGAACATAAAGAAGCCCTGCTGGATCAGGCCACAGCCCATCTAGTCCAGCGTCCCATCGCACATGGTAGCCCACAAAATCCTCATGGGCATCTCAAGCAGAAACAAGGGCAAACGTTTTCCTGCTCTCGAATCCCAGCAAACGGCCTTAGAAGCATCCTGCTTTCCCCCCAGCCTGAAATATGCACCTAGGCATTCATTCTAGCAGCCATTGATACCTCTGTTGTCCATAACTTTGTCTAGCCCTTCCTTAAAGCCATCTAGGCTGGTTGCTGTCACCACCTCTTCTGGCAGCAAATTCCATAGACTTCTGACTCTCTGGGTGAGGAAATCCTTCCCCTTGTCTGATCTGATTCTCCTATCCATCAGCTTCATAGATGCCACCTGGTTCTAGTGTTGTGTGATAGAGAAAATAAATTTCTCTATATAAAACATAGCCCAACTCCCTCCCTGATGTTTAGCAGAGTATTAGAAATGAATTAAAGAGAGATTTCTCTTCTAGTGTAATTTATATATTAGGATAAGCTGAGCAATAGTGAAAGATTGCAAATTTGGTTCTATAACTATTATCCCCAGGAATGTCATTTCCTAAATATTTTATATGAATATTCATTGTCAGGAATGTTTTAAACACACTGAGTTGAAATATAGCACCAGAGGATTTTTTGGAAAAGAATAAAAATGTTTATCTTTTTTAAAAAAAAAAATAATCATGTAATTGAATGAATTTAAATGTCACAGAAGAAGGAAAAGTCCAAGAGCATGGCCCATCATAGACTTGTCAGGGATATTAGAAGAACTAACATGGCAGAAAGCGTATTGCACCTGCATTCCAACGTTTCAGCATTTTACCATCTTAACCATAATACAACTTCCCAAGAAGATGTGAGCAGTCCTCACACATGATATGGTGTACTGTTCACACCCATCTGAGCTTCTAGAAGTTTCTGGAGAGTAGCTCCTATTGGCCCCAGCCAGGTTCTCTGGTGGTTAGAAATGGGACAGGAAAATCCCTCGTCTAGATGTTGTCCATATAAAATCTAGGGGCAATTTTTCACTTCTCTTGGGAAAAGAGTACAGTCACCCAATGCTGACTAGTGTTCGTCAGCACTAGTCACTTACAATCCTTGGGGACTGTAATCCCTAGTAAGCCCTACACAACCAGTCACTCACCTGTGACCAATCCCAAGGCTGGTCCTCTTCAGGGCACCACCATTTTATTTGCAGCACCATCCTCAACTGCATGTGTGTCAGCACTGTTACTATGAAAACACTGGTGCTCTGCGCACATGCAATCATGTCTATGATCGTGTGAGGTGCCACTGTGCTTGCACAGCACATCAGAACATTCTGGAGCACCAGAAAAGGTGTAGATGTCTGCCACTGGGCCCGCCTAGTTAAGTAATTAGTTAGTTAGTAATGGTGTAGAGGACAAAATCACGCTCCATACATAGTGCATGATTAGGTGAGTTCTGGATAGGCAAGTGGCGACTGGAGGCTCTTCCCCAGAAGTTCTCTAATCATGCACTATGGGATGTAGTGCAAATAGGCCTTTGATTTCAGTTGCCTCAGTGTGCTATTCTGTATGCAAAGCTCGTCTATATTTAATGAATGGATGGTTCTAGGATACGTACCCTGCTCTTTAGCATCCAAACCTAGTTTGTGAGGATCCATTATAAGAAACTCCTCAATCAAAATCCAAGGGACAAACAATGAAACAGCTGCTAAAAAAACATCATGCTAATTTTAAAACATCATGCTAAAAAATGACCTGGTCCTTTTCCCTTTCTCAAGACACAAATGCCCTTTTCAATAGTCTGAATTCTGAAAGAGGAAGTCAATCTGTTCTTAATCTTTTCAAAATCTTTCTCGAGATATTAAGCAAAATATCATTATTCTAATTCCACTTAATCTAGGGCATTTTTAAGGGACAGGAAACATTAGTAATCATGAAAAACTCTTGAGGACACATTGGCATTTCCTTTGGTACTTCCCAAGTTTCTTCAGTATCTTCACAGTGAAATCAGTGGGGGCCAGATAACAGAGTCACTTGTTGAAACAAAGTAATTTCTATCTGTTCTAGCCAGTTTGGTCTAGTGGTTAAGGAGCTGGACTCTTATCTGGGAATACCAGGTTCGATCCTGCCCTCCCCCATGAAGCCAGCTGGGTGACCGTGGGCTAGAGCAAAAAGTGGAGGCCCGTCACAGAAAAAACTATTAATCATATTTGGGCCACAAAAAGATAGCCTCGATGCAGCAGCTGTGTGCACCAAAGCATTTAAAATTCCAGCCATATAGGAAACGCCTACCAGGCCAATACGCTTTTTTAGTGACATAACGACTGAGTAGAGAAGTGGATTACAAATAGCCACGTACCGGTCATAGGCCATCATAGCGAGAAGGTACCATTCTGTTGTGGCAAAAAGAGCATAAAAGTAAAGCTGAGTAAAGCAGCCAGCAAAAGAAATTATCTTCTTCTCTCTTAAGAGGTCAACAAGGAACCTTGGTGTAACAGAAGATGAATAGCAGATGTCAGTGGCGGCTGGTGGACTTCAGGGCTGGGTGTTCACAGCCTGTGGAGGTTTCAGGGGGGTGGAGCCACAGAGGTCACAGGGGGAGGAGCCACAGAGGTCACAGGGGGCGGAGCCATGGGGAAACAAGGAACTTTGGGGTCACAGAAGATGAATAGCAGATGTCCAGGAAAGCCAAATTGCCAAGGAAAAAGTACAATGGGGTGTGCAGTTGAGGACTCGACCTGATTAAGATAATCATGCCCACATTCCCCACCAGAGTGATGATGTAAACAAGAAAAAAGATCCCAAAGAGGAAACTCTGTAGTTCTGGAATTTCTGTTAACCCTGAGAATGTGAAAAAATTCACCCGTGTATTGTTTTCTACACGCATCCTTGTGACACTGTGGAAATTAAAAGAATGCATCAATTGACTGTAAATTTTTTTCTCATTGTTTTTAAGATTCTGGAGGAAACTTGAGGCCTTTTCGCATTACAGCTGAATGGCTGTAATGCACTTAGGCTAAGACAGTGTGGGACGGTTTCCCCATCTGCCCGCCATTGGATGAGAACACCCAGGGGTGGGCACACCAGTCAGGAGCCTTCCCCGGGTTCCTGTATGTTGTAGAGGATCCGATCAGCCAGCCCACATGAGCTATATCACCAATCAGAGGCTACATGACACAACCTGAGCTGGGTCATTCGAACCCAGCAAGGACAGCAGGTAGGTGCATGCACGCGTGCTCTTCCCCAGGCCCTGGGGTGGGTGCCTGGGGTGGGGGGTCCCAAGGGCCCTCTGTGGGGCTCAGCCACCTGGATCCAGGCAGCTGAGCCCTGCAGAGGCTGGTGATCTGCCTGGATGGCCCGGGGGATGTGAGGCCCTTGGTAGACAAGGACCACGTGGTCCCGGTCTACCGATGGATCCCACATCCCCCAACCCATAGACAGACGGCAGTCCCTGTGGGACTGAAGCAGCCAGGAGCGAGCCACCCTCACCCCCACGTGTGCGATCACTTACCTGACCAGCCTGGGGTTGCCATCTGCTGCGGTCTGCACTGGCACATGTGCGCCCGGTAGACGGGACCCACGCAGTCAGTCTGGGTCCTGTCTACCAGAGTCCACCCACCTGTGCAGACCATGGCAGATGGCAACCCCAGGTCAGCAATTTTTGGCCAATCGTGGCAGGGGGGCATGTCCCACAGCTGTCAGGAAGGGAGGCATGTGCAAATGCTTCCCTCCATGGATGGCCGGGGACAGCCAGTACGTGCCAAGACGCGTGTCATGAATGCATCTAGGCCATGCTGGGACACTTGGGGCAACCTGGAATGGATCCGGCCACCCCAAGTGTGCAAATGCAGATCCCAGCGTTGCCTAGATGCGTTCAAGACCCCCTCATGCAAAAAGGCCTCTGGTCATTCCCATTGGTATTTTCTAGGGATGTACCAGAATATTTGAAACATTCAAAATTTGGTCAAATTTGTTCAAATTCAGACATTTGAATTTGAATCGAATGTCTATACATTCATTTTTTAACATTCAAATGAATCTGAATGTTTCTAAACATTCACATGAATTATTTGGACATTCTTATAAGTATGGATATATACACATTACATACATATCTGTACACAATCTATTTGTATCTGTACGCATTTGTACCAATACGTAAAGGACAAAAATGGGATGCACGCAAGGGAAAAAAGGATGCGTATGAATGCATACTTACGTGTACGGATACATACAAACATTGGGTGTTTTTCCACTGTCACTAGAAGTACCCATTAAGTACCCATTAATGGGTACAAAAATGCAATTACGTACCCATTAATGGGTACTTAATGGGTACTTTTAGTGACAGTGGAAAAACACCCATTGTCAACATTCGTATCAACATACAAATAGATCTGAATGTATTCAAATCAGTTCGAATTTGAATACATTTGTTTTTTCTCTATTTGTATGAATTCAGACATTCGGATATTCTAATCTAATGTCAAAAATTGCATTCATGCATTCCTCCAGTATTTTCCAAGATACCTCAGTATCTGCACAGTGGAGACAATGGGAGCCAGAATATTTCTCTTTCCTGCATATTTTCCCTGCATCTAACGGCTCATTTCCACTTACCTTCAAAAGCGCAAAACTGTGCAGAATGCCTCCTGCTACTTTTGTGGCAGCAGGGGAAATCATCGTGAAAATGTCAGTGATCAACCACTGCACGAATTACAAGCAGTTAGTGAAGCAGTTGTGCCCTGTTTGCACTCTTGAACATTGTTACTCAGCAGCTGTGGTCACAGTGTATATTTAATCCATTTTAGACCCTTCTGTGTTCTCAGGGAATCCCGTTTCTTCCATGGACTGTCCACTCACCCCTCCATTCTGTATTGAGTCCATGTCAGAAAACAAGACATGCCAGTACCACTCTTCCTCCAAAGCTGGGTTTTCTCTTGGATGCTAAGTTGGGAAGAGCCAGGAGAACCCACAAAACACTCAGCCCATGCCCAGAGATCTGTGAGCTTGTGGTGAAAGTGGACACTGGACCCTACCCAGCAGTCCAGGTGAAAAACCACTGGTCTCTACCCCACTCTGGAGCTATGTGAGGATAGACGTTAGGCTCTGGCACCCAAAGCTGCAAGGGTGACCAGAGGTGGTCCACCCAGCGTTCCCTCATCCATCCACTGCAAGGGGATCTATTCAAAGTCAAATGTCTGGATTTGGCTGAATTCAATCGAATAAGGAATATTTCAAACATTCTAGTACATCCCTACTTCTTTGCAGAAACCTTTCCAAAGCAGATGCACCATAGCATCATTTCTCACCTCTTTGCTCTTCCTTCAGCCTCTATGACAGCCTTTCTTCATTATGCCCACTGAATGGAGGTCTGATCTCTCAGTTATTTCTCCTAGTACTGCAAGAGAGCTTAGTGCTGCCTCTGAATGATCTAAACCCTATCATCTTCTGCCTCTGTGTATTTTGAAAAGCACTGGGACTTCCCAGGAAGTTCTCCAGTCAGAAGGGAGAAAAATGCAGGGACCACAGAGGGAAATGTTGAAGCATATATGGTGTCTTCCCCCAGGCATTACCCTTCACAAGGGGATTATTGTTGAAGAGAAGCATAGAGGCACATGTCTATAGTAAGTCCAGTGAGGACTATGTCAGTTCCTTAAAAGGGCATCAAGACATGGGCCCTTTCTGCTCTTGGCCTTATTCCGGAATATATCTTAGGAAAGGGGCCTGGTGTCCACATGCTAATGCAAATAACGGCAGGTTTCATCTGGAGTCTGCCATAGTCTCCTCTAGCTTGTGGATAGCTGACCCCTGTTCTGAGATATATTCTGCCAAGCACAGAAAGCCCCCAAATTTGGTTTATTTTATATCATCTGCAGATCATACAATTTGGAATCCAATTAGCTTAGAAATGCTTCAAAATAGAGGGAACTAAGACGTGGGGTCTCCCAAGGTTCAGTGGAGGTAAGCAGTGAGAGAGCAAAGTTTGCTGATCACACAATGTGAGCACTGTGCCTTCTGCACTGCCATATTTGGCTCTTTGTCGCTCCCAGCCATGCTTGTTGGCATTTCTCACAGATGCTGGATTTTCCCCACTTTTGTTAGATCTGGTATGCTGAGAAGGTGGCTGCAACCACCTTTGGTGAGCCCAAGATTGGGTTCCATTGAGTTCATTGGAGGCAAAGTAAGGTAATGGGTCTAATAGGGATGTGCATGGATTTTTTTGTTGTTGTTGTTATATTCAATTCATATTGAATCAAATGCAAGAAAATTCGTATTGGTTCAATGAGATTCCCTTCAAATGTGGTAGTACTTGTATTTGATAAGAATGTTCAGTCCCATACAAATCCCATACAAAGCTTCATATGAATGTATCAAAACATTCAACTTGAATTTGAATGTCAATCTTCAAATGTGCCAACATTTAATTCAAATTCAAATGTATGAATTTGCCTGAATTTTGAATGTTATGAATATCTGTGCACAACACTTGTCTAGAGTGCTAATACCTTATGCTCACCTAGCATCTTTGTAATCTATTATGAATAAAACTTGTGAAACATATGCTTCTGCCTCATTTCTGGATGTCCCAGGCAAGGGTGGCGATTCTGAAAGAGATTTTGAAGACCTCCAGACATCTTAACATTGTGGAGTTGGGCAATCAAGTGGAAAATGGTCTTCAGTGTTAGTAAGAGTAAGGTGATGTAAATTGGGACATTAAAATCAAATACGGTATATCTAAAAATCAATTGGGTTCAGGAAGCCAATTCAAGATAAAGCACACTGAGGTAATCACACCTATACATTGATGAGTCTGTTCTGGAGAACAACTTAACAGAGGTGTCAACACAGTGTGGAGCAGCAGTGAAAAAATTCAATGCTAAGGATGATTCAGGAGGGAAAACAAAATAAATCTACACTGTGACTCTATAAATCTATGGTGAGGCTACAGGTCTTTTTCCACCGCTCTCCTATAATCCAGATCTAAGAAGATCTGGGTCTAGGAAATGGGTACTTCCCTTAATCCGGATGAAGGGAAGTACCCAATGTGTTTCCATGTGTGGTCTTGCACCCAACAGCAATGGGTGCCAGCCTCCCTGCCATGGAAACACCAGAGCACCCATTTGGAGATCCGGATCTACCCACAAGGGGTCCGCCTGTCACTCCAAGTGTTTGGGGGGACAGGGGGTGCAATCTCCGAAGTGACTCCAAAGTCACTTCGAAGTCATTTTGAGGTCACTTCGAAATCACTTTGAAGTCATTTCAAAGTGTGTGCAAAATAGTTCTGGAACATCTTTGAAGTCTGTGCTGATCTTCAGAGTAAACTTCAAAGTGACTTCAAAGTGACTTCGGAGTCACTTCGAAGTTCACTCCGAAGACCAGCACAGACTTCAAAGTCTATTTTGCACAGACTTTGAAGTGACTTTGAAATGATTTCAAAATGACTTCAAAGCTTAGGTTTTGGGGCTCCCACCCCAAGGGTGCCCCCTCCCCTTAGCATCCTCTAGAACCCATTTCCAAACTAATGTGGAAACAGGCTCCCTTTAATCTGGATTTTCTGGCTGAAGACCCCATTGTAGACCCCACTAATGGGGTCTACAGAAAATCCGGATTAAAGGCTGAGATGTACCCATATGATCTGCATTTCCAGAGGTACGGTGGAAACAAATGTGTCCCAAATGGGTGCCATGGTGGAAATGGGTTCATCTGGCTCACACCCAAATGGGTCCTTAATTGGTGCAAAAATTGGTACTTTCTGACAGTGGAAAAACACCCCAAATTGAATATTCATATCAAACACAAATCCTACCACATTTGAAAGGGATCTATTCAAACGTATATGCATTTTCTTGCATTCAATTCGATACAAATCAAATACAAAAAAACAAAAAAACATTTGAACACATCCTTAGGAGCTACAAATGTAGGGCCTTTTCAATTCAGATGCAAATGTTCCAATACGTATGAAAGCGAATGTGATGAATTATTTTTGCCCATCGCTAAGATGAAGGTTCCACCTTCAGCTTCAGTTTGAGAATCATAAGAAGCATATGTTGGCCCACTATGTGAGAACGGATGCTGGACTAGAAGGGCTTTGGTCTGATCCAGCAGGAATTATTTTATTTCTTACGCTTAGCAGAGGGGTCAACAATGGAGCAAAACATAGATCAGTAAGTTCAAGGTGAGACTTCTAGGTCTCACTTCATCTCCTTCTTGTCTCACTCCCAGACTTGCCAGCGATAGATGAAGAATTGAAAGAGAAGAAGCAAGTGGGGTTTTGTCCCTGCAAACATGGGAGAGGTAGTGGTCTGAGAAAAAGGACAGAGAAAGAAGACAACATTTGGTTCAATATTGCTGTTGAACCAAAGAAAAAGAAAATATGCAAACAGCGATAAATTATTGTTTAGACCATTGATAACAGTGTGAGAAATTGAAACAGTCATATCTTCTGCAATAAAAAGAAATTGATTAGGAACTTGGTTTTTTCTCTCCAAAATAATTTAAACAATTTAAAGAGTACTAGTAGTACCTTAGAAATGATGCGATATATCAGCTCCAAATCAGTGGGGACAATGATATTAGGAATGGAAACAACCGATATTTTGACCACATGTTAATAAACGTCACAATTCTTTATAATGATTGCTTATGTACCTTGATAACTGGGAATTCAGTTTCCATTTTTTGAGAGACGTTATCCTTTCTACAACTAATTTTGGCATAAAGCATTGACAAATATCAAAATTACTCCTTGCTATGAGTTAATGCAATATTTATTGGGCAGTAAATACATACAGTATGAGTAAATTATGGATCTGCAAGTAATTTTAAGTAATGGTTTTGTTTAATGGTAAGTATGGGTCTATATCTATATCAATTTGAATTCAAATGTCCAAATGCAGCCACATTCATATGCATTTTGAATGTTATGAATATTCATACACATCCCTAATATGCAGAGATGTTAAGTATATTGATTTTATATTTTACAAAGAATAACAAGATATTATGCCCTGGAACTGGACTGTGCATCCTAAAAAATATATTGTGGAAGCATAAAAATCTAAAACAAACAAGTACTACAAATCCGATTAAAACAATTTAGGCTAAACATAATAAAGGAGTATGAAAATTTAATGAAAATCTCATAATCTCAAAAATCATACTCCTTATAGGTCGAAATCTTCACAGGATCTTTTTGAAGGCACTCCTGACTTCTTGGTTCCTCACACAGTATATTAAGGGATTTAGCATAGGAGTCACCACAACATAGAAGACAGAGGCCATTTTGTCAAGCTGGTGAGTCTGACGAGAAATGGGTCGAATATACATAAAGATCATGCACCCAAAGAAAATGGAGACAACCATGAGATGAGAGGAACAGGTGGAGAAAGCTTTCCGCCGATTCTTCACTCTATGGATTCTTAAAAGAGTGATCAGGATAGATCCGTAGGAAGTCAGAACAGACAAAGTAGTCACTATTAAATCAAACGCTCCAAATGTAAACATCAAAATATCATTGAGATGGGCACCTGAACAGGAAAGAACAAAGAGTGAAGGGACGTCACAGTAAAAACTATTAATGATATCTGGACCGCAAAAGGAGAGCCAAGATAGAGCACCTGTGCACAGTGAGGCATTTAAAATCCCACACATGTAGGAAATGGCTACTAGCCCAATACACTTTCTTTGGGATATGAGGACTGAGTAGAGCAGTGGGTTACAAATAGCCACATAGCGGTCGTACGCCATCACAGCAAGGAGATAAATTTCTGCCGTGGCAAATAAAGCATAAAAGTAAAGTTGAATAAAACAGCCAGCAAAAGAAATCACCTTCTTCTCTCTTAAGAGGTCAATGAGGAACCTTGGAGTAACAGAAGATGAGTAGCAGATATCCAGGAATGCCAAATTACCAAGGAAAAAGTACATTGGGGTGTGCAGTTGAGGACTCGACCTGATTAAGAGAATCATGCTCGCATTCCCCATCAGTGTGATGATGTAAACAGGAAAGAAGATGGCAAACATGAGAGTCTGTTGTTTTGGAAGTTCTGTCAACCCTGTGAACGTGAAAAAATTCACCTGTGTGTTGTTTCCCAAGAGCATCGCTGTGACACTGTGGATATTGGAAGAATACAGCAGTCAATGCCAACTCTTTCTCTTTAATGAATCAAAACACATACAAAAATGGCGTTAGTAATGATTATTCTTCTAGTGTTATTGATATATTAGGATATATTAATCAGCAGTGAAAGACTGCAAATCTACTTCTATGGTCCTTTTCCACTTACCTGCCCCTGATCACATGAGCATAGAGGCCAGTCTCCGAAGGCTGCGAAGACTCCAAGTGCTGAAATGGGTCTCCATATAACTGGAACACAATATTATACATCTTTCTACCCCATTACTATGCCAATAAACATAGCAGATCTTGTTCTTGAAGATCCAGATCTCCAAGAAGACCCCATGCCTCTCAGAAGACCCATGATCACTCAATTGTAATGGGTGCTGAGCAGGGTGTCATGGGGACACTGAAGAACCCTTTCGAGCGCTCCATTTCCCTAGAGCCCAAAAGGGCAGAATTGGCATGGTGCAATTGGCCAGTGCCGATGCCATCTGGGCCTTCTTGATGGGCCCTTAGATGGGGTCCATGTGGTGCGAGGACCTTCCTGATTGGTACCAATCAGGTACCAATCGGTTTCCTAATAGGGTCTAGAATGCGTTCTTACCACTCCTGCAAACAGGCCCAAACAGGCGTCTTCTGTCCTAGATTACCTTCTAACCTGTGCGCATGTGAGCGTGGTGCCTCCAGGAGGCCATACAATACCCTGAACAGAATGATGAGGGTCCTTGTTCCAGATTAAAGTGAAGTGCACATAGGTACATCATTTCAAACTATTTCACTCACAGTAGGGCTCAAAATTCCCATCCAAAGAAAAATCCAAATCCAATCCGTGTTTGGTATCGTCCATCCCCATTTAAATGTTTATCCCCAGACTTTATGATGACCAAACCACTAAAATCCGCAGAAAAAATCCCTTGGAAAAACACCCCCTTTTTCTGGCTATCCCACTTTTTTTTCCTTTGCGAATGGTAGAGGACTATTCGGGGAGGAGATCTGCCTTTTGGGATGCCCCACAATATGCCTCTGTCCAATGTCTGCCGCCTGTCCACTGTCTTTGGCCTCCCTGCCCTGCTTCGTCTTTTCTGTATGGAGAACAAAAAAAAAGCTTTGGTTCTTTGAACATAGTTTTCCCCTTTTTGTGAATGCCACTGTAATTACAAGAGATACCCTACATTGTAACAGGCACTGCTCTACAGGGCTCTACAAATCAGCTCGGCTGGCTCTTTCCTCTCTCCCCAAGCTGCTAGCTTGCTGCAAGATTCAGGAAACGAACAAATTGCAGCAATTGGTTTTTCTGTGGCTAATTTCATGACTTTTTAAAAAGGAAATTGTGGAGGGAGTTGAAAGGAAGGGGTTGGTTGGTGTGCAGGAGAGCGAGCAAGCAAGCAAGCAGGAAAAAAAAAATCAACAGCCATGATGTTCTTGCTGTCCCTGTTGGTTAGAGGTGTCAGAGGATCAAAGGACAAGGGGCAGAGATGAAAAGATACCATTTTACCGTGCTGGGGATTTGGGCAGTTTGAATGGGAATTGTGATATTCAAATTGAGCTTGTGTTATCATCAAGCAAATGGGAACAGCGAGAATGTGCAGTCAATCCTGAATCTGGTTTAAAATAGTCAAGTGGGAATGTGGCCTGTTTTTCAAGAAGAACCAGAATGATATTCCTTAGAAAGCCAAAGGTCATGCCCTATCATAGTTTGTCCAACATTTTAGAAGAACTAAAGTGGCAGAAAGATTTGGGGACATTTTGAAAGCAACAGGCAGATAAGAAAGCGCATCAAAAAGCAAACCGATAGCACCTGAATTCCAGGAATTTAGCATATTACCATCTTAATCACAGTATGGCTTCAGAGGAGGTAGTGCTTCTCAGGAGCTACTATTCGAAAATATGCAAAGCAAAGATCAGGAAGAAACAGCCCTTCAAAAACAAATCATCCCAAGATTGCCAAATTCTCTTGTCTTTTATGGTGAAAAATTGCCTGGCTTTTCCTTCATTCTCTAGCCTAAAATATGTTTTCAGCAGCTTGAATTCTGACAGAAGAGATCAGTATTTTTTGAAACCAGTATCACAATTATCTTAAAGATATGGAAAAAAGATATATCTATTTTCCCCATACTTAGTTTAGGGCATCTTACAAGGACAGGAATTACAAAGACTTTTGAGGACTTCCTTTTGGTATTTCCCAAAGTCCCTCAGTATCTCTACAGTGAAGTCAATGGGAGACAGTATTAGAGAGGGACATGCTGAAATAGACAAGTAAATCCTACATTTTGGGTTGTTCTTGTTGTTTGTAAATTTTCCCTTTTCTTAGGGCTCCTTTCCTCTTACTTTCAAAACCCGAAACTATGCAAAAAAAAAAAAAGTCTCATGCTAAAACATTGGCAACATGGGAAATTATCATGAAATCGTCAGTGAGCAAATGTTGCACCCATTCCAAGACGTTAATGGAGGAATTGTGCCCAGTCCACATACGATCCTGCTGCCAACTGGACATCCTCAGCAGTTCGCACATGGTTCCCATGACCTTGGTGGAACAAGAGGTTGAAATGAGCAGTCCCTTGAGAACTGAATGCAGAATGCAGTCATGCAGTTCTGAAATGATTCCTTTCTTTTGTTGGAGATACATCTTATCCCTTGGACACCATAAGTATTCATAGGGATGTGCGCCAGTATTCATAACTTCAAAATTCTGCAGAATTCAGACATTCAAACTCGAATCAAATGTTACAATATTCGTATGCTAACATTTGAATGAATATGAATCTTTCCGGACATTCATATGAATAGTTTGGACATTCATTAAACTGGGGAAACATATCTGATATGTATCTGTTCATATCAAATACGTATTGAATGTTTGTACGAATACATACAAATAGATACATATCAAATAAAATTTTACCACATTCAAATGTGATATATTTACACGAATATGGATTTTCGAACATTCAATTTGTTTCAAATCGCATGCCAAAAAAACATTCATGCAAATCCCTAGTGAGTATAATAAAAGCATCACAGGAGGGAACAATCAACTTGGTGACGGGAAATCACTATAAGTGAAATAATACTATTGAAGCTTTCTTTAAACTCTGCCCATGAAGTCTAGCATGTTGTGAGATTGCAAACGTCCAGCACTTCTTAAACACAAGAGGGCCCCTTGTATAAAATCCTAACAAACTTAGAAATTTGGCTGAGAATAGTCCACATTAGCTGGGAAGATGAGTTTGCAAGGATCTAACAATGGAGGATAAAGCACAGGTGAAGTTCTTACTGAAATCACCTCCTGAAAAAGCACAATCCTGTCTATAGACTAGCATGGGATCTCCTGAAATCATTGATCTGGAAAGACCTTGAGGACCAACCACAATTCCTTCTTCTTCTTGGAAGTCTCTTCAAAGCAGTTTCACCACACCACCATTTCTTACCTCTTCTCTCCTCCATCCGCCTCAGTGATGGCCTTCATTTGTTATGCCCACTGAATTAATCTCTGCTTCTGATAAAGGTCTGATCTCTTCACAGTTATCTCTCCCAGTGCTGCAAGAAAGCTTAGATCAGCCTCTGAATGATCTGAACCCATTCCTCTTCTGCCTCTGTGTAGTTTGAAAAGCACTAGAAACTCTCAGCAAGTTCTCTGGAAAGTCAGTAGGGAGAACAGTGCCAGGACCACAGTGGGAAATGCTGGAGAGCAGTTTCATCTCCCAGGCATTAATGTTCTCATGGGGATTATTGTTGCTGAAGAGAAGGAAAGCAATATGCATCTGTCCACGTCATGTACAGGGAGGACTATACCAGTTCCTTAAATGGTATCAGCACAGTAATTCTTTAAAAATTTCCTGCAACTCCAGCTCACACAATAGGTAATCCCATTAATGTAGAAATGGTTAATTTTCAAAATGAAGGGAGGTAATAAGGTTCCTTCCCAATGGTTCAGTAGGGTAAGCAGTAAGATAGCAAAGCTTTGTGATCATACAATGTAAGCATACAATGAATCCAAATGTCAGTGTACGAATGTTGTAACATTCAGTTCATATAGGAATGTCTGAATTAATAAGAATATCAAAAGTTACTAATATTCACGAACATTCCTAAACTGGACATCATTTTTCTCTTTATTTCCTTCATTTTTTAGAGATGCACCATTTCTGCTTTAGATTTATTATCCTATTCTGATACTAATATGTCAGTATCTCCCCATATCTAGATGATATACTCCTTCCAATCCCCTCAAAGAAGTTTTCTGAACTTCCACTAAGAGTTCATATAGTGTTAGCCCCTTGGCTGGTATTGTTGCCTGTTTCATAATTTGTTCAAATACACACAGGGGTCTTCTCAATCCAGGCACCTCTGTTTTGATGACATGGTGGATGATCATAACTGACCATAACCATGCTCTCCTCTAGGGCTATATATATATATTTGCTAAACTGGACAATGGAATTTGCTGACATTCCCTTAGTTAATATGTAATGTGTGGATGTGCATTCTGCAAGGGTAGCATTACTTTGAGTAGCTTATCTCACTTCCAATTTCCTAACTCTAATCCTAGTTTACCCACCAGTCTGATTATTCCAAAGTTCAGGGTAGACACCATCCTTATTCATCTCCCAAAACTAAATATCATTTAATGCTGCTGCACCTGCAACCCAGCACCTGGTAAACTTTTGAACGCTTCCAAACTCCAGAATTTCCTCCCATATCTTGGTTACTCCAGTTGATGTTTACAAGAATATTGCCTTTGCAGAAAGGTTACCCGAGTGATAACACAATAAATCCAAAAATCATGTGTCTAGAATTCTCCAGCATCTCCAATCATAAACCTTTAAAAATAAACCCATTATTTTAATAATTTTCTCTGCAATTTCCTATTCTAAGAATCAGCCCAGCTTCAAGTCACTCTGTTAAAATTTTAAAATAAGTAGGAATGCTGGACTCAAATGTTTGCTTTGTAGGCAACAACCAAATCCTTTCAAATCACACCTTTGGTTAATGATTGTACATTAGAGTTTCCGATACCACTCTTGGTATCGGATGCTTGGAATTTTTCCTTTTGGTGGCCACTTTTTCGGCTTTCATTTTCCTATTTTAATTCTTTTATACACCAAGTTTAGAGATAGTCCTCAGGTCTTTTGGTCACTGCGTAAACTGTTCTTCCAGCCATGTTCTCATCCCCCATAGGCATTTCCATGCTTTACAATCTGAGGTCCTCTCATACAAAATCATATAACCTCCAGATTAGACTAGTGTAATGTGCTCTACGTGGGGATACACTTGAAAATGGTTCAGAAGTTGTAACTGGTGCAGAATTTAGCAGCTCATCTGCTGGTGGGAATCTCTGGCTGGACTCACATCATGCTGGTCTTAAGGATCTGAACTGGTTACCTATTTGCTACCGAGCCCAATTCAAGGTGTTGACACTAACATATAAAGCCCTAAATGGCTTGGGCCCTGGGTATCTGAAGGAGCGCCTTCTCCCAGATAGACCTGCCCGTACACTCAAGGAGTGGGCCTTCTTGGAGTTCCGTCTCTTGCAGAGGAATGAGGCATAGGGACATACAAGAGGGCCTTTTCTATGGTGGCCCCTAGACTTTGGGACAGCCGCCCTCTTGAGGTTCACCAGTCTCCTACATTGTATACTTTTGGGTGCCTGGTGAAAATATATCTTTTCAACCAGGCTTTTTCCACCTAAATATCTTCCTCAGGGTGCTGTCCTGTTAGGGAGGGGGGGTGGATATGGGAGGGAGGGGTGACTTTTTAATTATTTTTTTCTTTTGTTATGTTTTATTCTTATTGTAAGCTGCCCTGAGACCATTTGGTGAAGGGCAGGATTTACATTTATTAAATAGATAAATAAAAAATATACTTTTGGGATGTGTTGTCTTTTCTAAACCAATTGTGGCACAAAGCATTGACAAATATACATTCTTTTTTGTATTTGATTCATATTGAATTGAATGCAAGAAAATTCATATTGATTTGAATAGATCCCCTTTGAATGTGGTAGGAATTGCATTTGATATGAATGTTAAATCCTATACGAATCTTATGCAAATCCCATATGAATCCCAATGAATTCATATGAATCTCATATATATCCCATACGAATTCCATACAAAGCTTGATGCTAATATACCTAAACATTCTATTTGAATTCAAATCTCAATTTCCAAACGTGCCAACATTCAATTTGAATTCAAATGTCCGAATTCAGCCAGTTCGTATGAATTTTGAATGTTACGAATATTCATACACATCCCTAATATGCAGAGATGTTAAGTATATTGATTTTATATTTTTAAAAGCATAACAAGATATTATGCCCTGGAACTGGATTGTGGGTCCTAGAAAATATATGATGGAAGCCATAAAAATCTAAAAAAAACAGGTACTACAAATCAGATTAAAACAATGTAGGCTTAATGTAATAAACAAGTATGAAAATTTAATGAAAATCCCATAATCTCAACAATCATACTCCTTATAGGTCGATATCTTCACAGGATTTTCCTGAAGGCACTCTTGACCTCTTGGTTCCTCACACAGTATATAAAGGGGTTCAGCATAGGAGTCACCACCACATAGAAGACCGAGGCCATTTTGTCAAGCTGGTGAGTCTGACGAGAACTGGGTCGAGCATACATAAAGATCATGCACCCAAAGAAAACGGAGACAACCGTAAGATGAGAGGAACAAGTAGAGAAAGCTTTCCGCCAATTCTTCGCTCCATGGATTCTTAAAGGAGTGATAAGGATATATGTGTAGGAGGTGAGAATAGTCATACTAGTCACTGTTAAATTGAACCCAACAAATACAAACATCAAAATATCATTGAGTTGGGTGTCTGAACAAGAAAGAGTAAAAAGTGGAGGACCCTCACAGTAAAAGCTATGAATGACATTCAGGCCACAAAATGATAGTCTGGACGCAGCAGCTGTGTGCACCAAGGCATTTAAAATCCCAGCCATGTAGGAAATGGCTACTAGCCCAATACACTTTCTTTGGGATATGAGGACTGAGTAGAGCAGTGGGTTACAAATAGCCACATAGCGGTCGTACGCCATCACAGCAAGAAGATAAATTTCTGTCGTGGCAAATAAGGCATAAAAGTAAAGCTGAATAAAACAGCCAGCAAAAGAAATCACCTTCTTCTCTCTTAAGAGGTCAATGAGGAACCTTGGAGTAACAGAAGATGAATAGCAGATGTCCAGGAAAGCCAAATTACCAAGGAAAAAGTACATTGGGGTGTGCAGTTGAGGACTCGACCTGATTAAGAGAATCATGCTCGCATTCCCCACCAGTGTGATGATGTAAACAGGAAAGAAGATGGCAAACAGGAGAGTCTGTCGTTTTGGAAGTTCTGTCAACCCTGTGAACGTGAAAAAATTCACCTGTGTATAGTTTCCCAAGAGCATCGCTGTGACACTGTGGATATTGGAAGAATACAGCAGTCAGTGCCAACTCTCTTTAATGAATCAAAACACATACAGCTTAACAGAGATGGAGTTAGGAACGATTATTCCTGTAGTGTTATTTGTCTAGTCATTATTCCTGTTGTGTTTAACAGTCTTCTAGGATATATTAAACAACAGTGATAGACTGCAAATCTACTTCTATGGGCCTTTCTCCACTTACCTACTCCTGATTGGAACTAGTGGGTGTGGACCAGTGAGGTCTATTGTCTGGATTACAGCACCTGCACACAGTTCCAGAGTATTCCCCACACTAAAAATCACATGAGCACAAAGACCAGTCTCCGAAGGCTGCGAAGACTACAAGTGCCTAAATGTGTCTCCATATAACTGGAAAACAGTAGTACGCATCTTTCTATCCCATTACTATCCCAGTAAACATAGATATCAAACCCCATTTTTGCACAGAGCCTCAAAGATTGGGTCCTCCTGGAGATCCAGATCTTGAATATCCAGGTCTCCAGGAAGACCCTGTGCCTCCCCACATACCCATGAGCACCAATTGTAATGGGTGCTGAACAGGGTGTCATGGGGATGCTGAAGAACCCTTTCCAGTGCTCCATTTCCCTGAAGCCCAAAAGGGCAGCACTGGCATGGTGCAATTGGCCAGCGCTGATGCCATTTGGACCTTCTTGGTGGGCCCTTAGATGGGGTCCATGTGGTGCCAGGGCCTTCCCGATTGGTACCAATCAGGTGCCAATCAGTTTCCTAATAGCATCTAGAATTGGGTCTTACCCCTCCTAAACCCTATTAGTGCTTCTCCGGTAAACTGCCTGTAAACATTATAGCCACTTTGGTTAGCTTTTTAGCTGGCTTGCAAGCAGCTTCTGAAGTTTACCAAAGTCAAACTGCCTCTAAACATTGTAGCGGCTTTTGTTAGCTTTTTAGCTGGAAAACTTCAGAAGCTGCTTTTCGGGGAGCAGGGCTGGAATAAGTTAACCAAAGCTACTACAATGTTTAGAGACAATTTACCAGAAAAGTGCTTTTCTGCTTCTCTGATAAACTGCCTCTAACTTCAGAAGCTGCTTGCCGGCAATCAGAGAGTGGGGGGTGGAATAAGGGTTGCAGGAAGAGGCTTGTGGGACAGCAAGGGCCAGATGACCCCCATCATCACTGCATCTTACTGAGGCGATCAGTTATTTTGCTGTTTGCCTGGCAATCAGATCGCAGATTGAAGAGGCTCGTTTCTGTTTGGTCACTGTTTAACACCCAGCAGTTGTGATTGGGGAAGGGGCATTGGGTGGGATTTCTCTGCCCTCGGTCTATCAGGAGATAGGGGTGCAGAGAAAAAGATGGAGTTTCCTGATGCAGGGATTTAGTGTGGTTTGCATGGGGACAGGTATATTTGTCTTGAGCCTGTCTTTCATCAATCGCATGGGGACGGGCCAATTTGAACTAGAATCCGTACTCGGAATATCCCGGATCCAACCCAAAGTAAATGGAGTACATGGGGACAAACCTGAAGAAAATCCTACATCCTCAGCAGTTTGCACATGGTTTCCATGACCTTGGTGGAACAAGAGGGTGATATGAACAGTCCCTTGAGAACTGAATACAGAACTCAGTCATTGTGTTCTGAAATGATTCCTCTCGTTAGTTGGAGATATATCTTATCTCTTGGACACCAAACCTTGGTGAGTATTAGAGATGTACACCAGAATTCATAACTATTCAAAATTCTGCCGAATTCAGACAATCAAACTCGAATCGAATGTTACGATATTCATATGCTAACATTCAAATCAATGTGAATGTTTCCGGACATTTGTATGAATAGTTTGGACATTTGTTAAACTGGAGAAACATATCCGACATGTATCTATTCATATCAAATACGTATTGAATGTTTGTACTAATACATACAAATAGATTCATATCAAATAGAATTTTACCACATTCAAATGTGATATATTTACACAAATATGGATTTTCGAACATTCAATTTGTTTCAAATCGCGTGCCAAAAAAACATTCATGCACATCCCTAGTGAGTATAATAAAAGGATCACAGGAGGGAACAATCAACTTGATGGGGGGAAATCACTATAAGTGAAATACTATTGAAGTTTTTTCTAAGTTCTGGCCATGAATCCTAGCATGTTGTGAGATTGCAAACGTCCAGCACTTTTTAAACACAAGAGGGCCCCTTGTATGAAATCCTAACAAACATAGAAATTTGGCTGAGAATATTCCACATTATCTTGGAAGATGAGTTTGCAAGGATCTAACAATGGAGGATAAAGCACAGGTGAAGTTCTTACTGAAGTAAGAACTGAAATAGCAGCATCCTGTCTATAGACTAGCATGGGATCTCCTGAAATCATTGATCTGGAAAGACCTTCAGGACCAACCACAATTCCCTCTTCTTCCTGGAAGTCTCTTCAAAGCAGTTTCACCATAGCAGCATTTCTTACCTCTTCTCTCCATCCGCCTCTATGACGGCATTCATTTGTTATGTCCACTGAATTAATCTCTGCTTCTGAAAAAGGTCTGATCTCTTGACAGTTTTCTCTCCTAGTGCTGCAAGAGAGCTTAGAGTAGCCTCTGAAAGATCTAAACCTATTCCTCTTCTGCCTCTGTGTAGTTTGAAAAGCACTAGAAGCTCTCAGCAAGTTCTCCGGAAAGTCAGTAGGGAGAACAGTGCCAGGACCACAGTGGGAAACGCTGGAGAGCAGTTTCATCTCCCAGGCATTAATGTTCTCATGGGGATTACTGTTGCTGAAGAGAAGGAAAGCAATATGCATCTGTCCACGTCATGTACAGGGAGGACTATACCAGTTCCTTAAATGGTATCAGCACAGTATTTTTGTTTTAATTTCCTTCAAATCCAGCTCACACAATAAGTAATCCCATTAATGTATAAATGGTCAATTCTCAGAATGAAGGGAGGTAATAAGGTTGCTTCCCCAAGGTTCAGTAGGGTAAACAGTAACATAGCAAAGCTTTGTGATCATACAATGTAAGCACTATGTCCACTGCTCTGCCATCCTAAACTCTTTCTCACAGATCCTGCTATTCCTCCTCCTTGGTGAGGTCATTTATACTTTTAAAGTAGCTTTGCATGTATTTAGTGAAACTAGCAACAATTTCCACTTCCATTCCCATCTGCTGGATGGGAAAGGAGCGCAATTAACCAACATTGACTAGCACTCCCACTTGGAGCGCAAGCCAACTTTGGCCTTCTCCCCACCCTTGATTGAATACCTACCTGATGCAGTGCAAGGGCTGGTCCTTCTCTGGTGCCGCCATTTTGGCTGTGGTGCCCTCCACAACTGCTCACACATCAGCACCAGTGCCATTACAGTGTTGATGCTCTGTACACACTCAGTCGCATCGGAAGAGGTGTGGCTTGAACCAAATTCGTATGGGATCAAATGTAAGAAAATTCATATTTGTTCAAAGAGATCCCCTTCGAATGTGGTAGGATTCTATTTAATATGAATGTATTTGTGCAAATATCTGATATGAACGCATACATATCCCATACATATTGGATACATGCTTTAGATTTATTATCCTATACAATACTAATATGTCAGTATCTCGCCCATATCTAGATGATATACCCTTTCCAATCCCTTCAAAGGAATTTTCTGAACTTCCACTAAGAGTTCATATAGTGTTAGCCCCTTGCCTGTTTCATAATCTGTTCAAATACACACAGGGGTCTTCTCAATCCAGGCACCTCTGTTTTGATGACATGGTGGATGATCATAACTGACCATAACCATATTGCTAAACTGGACAATGGAAATTGCTGACATTCCCTTAGCTAATATGTAATGTGTGGATGTGTGTTCTGCAAGGGTAGCATTACTTTGTGTAGCTTACCTCACTTCGTTTCCTAACTCTAATCCTAGTTTAACCACCAGTCTGATTATTCCAGAGTTCAGGGTAAATACCATCCTTATTCATCTCCCAAAATTAAATATCATTTAATGCTGCTGCACCTGCAACCCAGCACATGGTAAACTTTTGAATGTGTCCAAACTTCAGAATTTCCTCCCATATTTTGGTTACTCCAGTTGATGTTTACAAGAATATTGACTTTGCAGAAAGGTTACCCGAGTGGTAACACAGTAAGTCCAAAAATCATGTGTCTAGAATTCTCCAGCATCTCCAGTCATAAACCTTTTTTAAAAATAAATCCATTATTTTTGAAATTTTCTCTGCAATCTCCTATTCTAAGAATCAGCCCAGCTTCAAGTCACTCTGTTAACATTTAACAATAAGTAGGAACACTGGACTCAAATGTTTGCTTTGTAGGCAATAACCAAATCCTTTCAAGTCATAGCCTTTCATTAATGGTTATATGTTAGAATTTCCGATCCCACTCTTGGGGTCGGATGCTTGGAATTTTTCCTTTTTGGGGCCAAAATATGCTGCTTAAACTATATGAGGGTTTCACTTTTCCTATTTTAATTCTTTTATACACCAATTTTAGAGGCATTCCTCAGGTATTTTGGTCACTTCATAAACTGTTTTTCCAGTCATGTTTGTTGCAATCTGCTGGGACAGTGTGTTTTGGGAATCAGGCCTGCATAACCCCAGAATACAACAACGATAACCAGCTGTCTTAACACATTTTGCTACACAGCCATAATTATTGCTATTTCTATGTGAGATAAAAGCATAGCCATGAGAAAGTATTGTGTTTACTTGTAGGTATTGGACTGACCAAATATGGGCGTAAACACTCTCCTATGTGTTGTCATGATCCTCACACGGATATATCTGCTTCTATGCATCCCTCATATTATAGAGTGATATGTAGTACTAGAGAGCAGGTATATGTAATATATGCAATAGATTGTTAGACCAAGATATACCAAGGCTTGTAGCCATGATGTTAAGTGATCCAGAAGCTATTTGTTTCTTGTACCTGCTTTTATACTAGCTAAGATATAAGAAGCTGTATCCTTGCATTCACATTAGAATATGTTGTAGACCTGTATTTTATTTCTCATATCCATGCAAGTTGTATTTTGTATTTATATAGTTCTTACTTGCACTCATTAAGAACGAAGTGCCTTCTACCTGAAATGCAGTGAAGCCTCTACAGCCTCTGCTTGTTGTTCCAGTGTCCTGATCATGTTACACTGTGCAACCTTCCAAGTGCAACTCTGCTATCTTATCAATGAATCTCCTCAACAGGTTATGGGCCCAGCAGATAATCATCTCATAAGGATCTGTCACTCTGGAGTCCCTGCCTGGAGCCTGTGAGTTACAGGATGTTTGCTGAGCTTTCAAAGCTGAGTTGAACAAAGCCTCTATGCCAATGTTACTGTGCCAGGATGGCTGAACGGGACAACTCTTTGGCTGTTTGGGGATCATTTCAGAAGCATTCAGTCCAGAATTATTATTCCTCGGCACCTAGAAAGGAAGTGACATTGGTCAAAGACGACCTGCAGGAATTTGTTGAAGATGACCTTCCTGCTGTCCCTAGTGACCAATGAGAGGAAAACCAGGGCAACGATCCTCTTGGGGCTGGAGACATCTGTCCTAACTACAATGAAGAGAAGTGCCACAGCAAAAGGCGTGTGGGACGCTCTCCACCAATCCTACAGATGCACAACAGCTGGCTAAAAGGTGGTTCTGATGAAGCAGATTTACAGCACACGACTGAAACCAGGAGGTGATTTAAATGAGCATATTGGTAAGCTCAGATATCTGCTCTGAGAAATCCAAGATTGCGGCCTCAAGCTCAATGAAGCACATCTGTTCTTTATTCTGCTTGCCAGCTTATCAAAGGCATATGAATGGCTTGCTGATAACCATGCCACAAGGTCGCAGACCTAAAAGAAATCAATCCTCCCCGATGCCTAGAACATCTCACAGATCAGCTGCCAAGCCAAAGGGTGAATCCTACACTTCAGCCTTCCTCATCCTCACAGTGGAAAATGAGGACTTAGCTTCAAGGTCTCACTTCATCTCCTTCCTGTCTCACTCCCGGACTTGACAGCGATAGATGAAGAATTGAAAGAGAAGATGCAAGTGGGGTTTTGTCCCTGCAAACATGGGAGAGGTAGTGATCTGAGAAAAAGGACAGAGAAAGAAGACAACATTTGGTTCAATATTGCTGTTGAACCAAAGAAAAAGAAAATAGGCAAACGGCGATAAATTATTGCTTAGACCATTGATAACGGGATGAGGAAATTTAAACAGTCAAATCTTCTGCAAAAAAAAGAAATTGGTTAGGGCTTTGTTTTTTTCTCTCCAAAATAATTTAAACAATTTAAAGAGTACTAGTAGAACCTAAGAAATGATGTAATATATCAACTCCAAATCAGTGGGGAAAATGATATTAGGAATGGAAACAACCAATATTTTGACTACATGTTGAAAAACTTCACAATTCTTTATAAATTATCATTTATGTACCTTTTTGGGAGACATTATCTTTTGTATAACTAATTTTGGCATAAAGCATTGACAAATATCGAAACTACTCCTTACTATGAGTTAATGCAATATTTATTTGGCAGTACATACATACAATATAAGTGAATTGTGGACATTCAAATAATTTTAAGTGATGGCTTTGTTTAATGGTAACATGTATGTAGAGAATAGATTATTTGAGATATCTGCATAGCTATTAAGTATGGGTCTATACCTTCACAGGATCTTCTTGAAGGCACTCCTGACCTCTTGGTTCCTCACACAGTATATCAAGGGATTTAGCATAGGAGTCACCACCACATAGAAGACAGAGGCCATTTTGTCAAGCTGGTGAGTCTGACGAGAACTGGGTCGGGCAAACATAAAGATCATGCACCCAAAGAAAATGGAGACAACCATGAGATGAGAGGAACAGGTGGAGAAAGCTTTCCACCGATTCTTTGCTCCGTGGATTCTTAAAAGAGTGATCAGGATATATGTGTAGGAAGTGAGAACAGACAAAGTAGTCACTGTTAAATCAAACCCCGCAAATATAAACATCAAAATATCATTGAAATGGGCATCTGAACAGGAAAGAACAAAGAGTGAAGGGCCATCACAGTAAAAACTATTAATGATATCTGGACCGCAAAAGGAGAGCCAAGATAGAGCACCTGTGTACAGTGAGGCATTAAAAATCCCACACATGTAGGGAATAGCTACCAACCAAAAACATTTTCTTTGGGATATGAGGACTGTGTAGAGCAGTGGGTTACAAATAGCCACATAGCGGTCGTACGCCATCACAGCAAGAAGATAAATTTCTGCCGTGGCAAATAAAGCATAAAAGTAAAGCTGAATAAAACAGCCAGCAAAAGAAATCACCTTCTTCTCTCTTAAGAGGTCAATGAGGAACCTTGGAGTAACAGAAGATGAGTAGCAGATATCCAGGAATGCCAAATTACCAAGGAAAAAGTACATTGGGGTGTGCAGTTGAGGACTCGACCTGATTAAGAGAATCATGCTTGCATTCCCCACCAGTGTGATGATGTAAACAGGAAAGAAGATGGCAAACAGGAGAGTCTGTCGTTTTGGAAGTTCTGTCAACCCTGTGAATGTGAAAAAATTCACCTGTGTGTCGTTTCCCAAGATCATCGCTGTGACACTGTGGATACTGGAAGAATACAGCAGTCAATATTAACTCTCTCTCTTTAATGAATCAAAAAGCATACAGCGTAACACATGTATTTGACCGAGATGGAGTTAGGAAAGGTTATTCCTCTAGTCTTTTTATATATATATTAGTATATATTAAACAACCATGATAGACTGCAAATCTACTTCTATGGGCCCTTCTCCATTTACCTACCCCTAATCTGGCCTAGTGACCCCATTTGGTCTAACGGTTAGGGTGCCAAACTATTATCTGTGAATACCGGGTTCAATTCTGCCCTCCCCCATGAAACCAGCTGGGTGACCTTGGGCTAGCCACAGGTCTCTTCTGACCTCTCACAGCCCCACCTACCTCATAGAGTGTTCTGTTGTGAGGAGAAGGATAGAAAAGCTTTGTCATCCATTTTGAGTCCCCTTAAATGGGTGAGAAAAGCGGGATAGAAAAGCCAACTCTTCTTCTTCTTCTACTACTACTACTACTACTACTACTACTACTACTACTACTACTACTACTACTACTACTACTACTACTACTACTACCAGAGACATCTATTGTCTGGATTACAGGACCTCCACACAGCTCTAGAGGCACCCATAGATCCACACCAAAGACTACATGAGCATAGAGACCAGTCTCCAAAGGCTGTGAAGACTACAGGTGTTGTAATTGCTCTCCATATAATTCGAACACAAAAGTACGCACCTTTCTACCCCACTACTATGCCAGTAAACATAGATACTAAAGTGAACTGGTGATCCAGAGCAGGGAGTTCTGTTCTGGATTACATTCTAACCTGTTTGAATGGGATCATGGTGTCTCCAGGAGTGCATAGGATGCCCTGAACAGGACGATGAGGGATCTTGTTCCAGATTAAAGGGAAGTGCAGATAGGCACATCATTTCTAAGTATGTCATATAATTATTCACTCACAGGAGAACTCAAAATGTACTGAGTTGAATTATAGCACAGGATTGTGCACATTAGGGCTGGTTTTCAAGAAGAACCAGAATGAAATACCTTGGAAGGCCCAACGGCATGCCCTATCAGACATTTTAGAAAAACTAAAATGGCAGAAAGACTCAGAGACACTTTGAAAGCAATAGGCAGATAAGCATGGTTATCAAAAAGAGACTTGTAGCACCTGCTTTCCAGGAATTTAGCATATTAGCATCTTAATCATAGTATGGTTTCTGGTAGTACTTGTGAAGAGATTCTGGTGGCACTTGTCAGTACTTGTCCCTACTAGTGGAAAATATGCAAACCAAAATCCTCCCAAGATTGCCTAATTCTCTTATCTTCTATGGCAATAATAATGATAATAAACATTTATCAATTAGTACATTAGACCATATCAAAATACAGAAGTACAAGACACAACAAGGGATCTTAAAATCTAATAAAAAATCTTCACGGGTCTTCATTGTCATCAGGTTAAAAAATGCAACTTTTAAAACTGACTGCCTATCTGAGCCATCTTCCATGGTGAAAAATTGTCGGCAAAATAAATTCAACATCTTTTGAACTGCTTGAATTCTGGCAGAAATGGTCTGTATTTTTTGAAACCAGTATCAAAATTATCCTAAAGTTATGAGAAAAGATATATTTATTCTGCCCATACATAGTCTACAGCTTCTTACAAAGGCAGGAATTACAAAGATTCTTGAAGAATTCCTCCTGCTGAAATAGACAAAGTAAATCCTACATTTTGGGATTTTTTTTTCTTTCTGCAAATTTCCCCTGCATCTTTGGGCTCCTATCCTATTTTTAAAAAGTCTCATGCTAAAGTATTGGCAACATGGGGAATTATCATGAAAACGTCAGTGAGCAAATGTTGCACCCATTCCAAGAACTTAATGGAGGAATTGTACATCTTATCTCTTGGACACCATACCTTGGTGAGTATAATAAAAACATTAAAGGAGGGAACAAACAACCAAGTTGATGGTGGGAAATCTCTATAAGGAGTGAAATAATACTATTGAAGCTTTCTTTAAACTCTGCCCATGAACTCTAGCACGTTGTGAGATTGCAAAGATCTAGCACTTTTTAAGCACAAGAGGGCCCCTTGTATAAAATCCTAACAAACTTAGAAATTTGGCTGAGAATAGTCCGCATTAGCTGGGAAGATGAGTTTGCAAGGATCTAACAATGGAGGATAAAGCACAGGTGAAGTTCTTACTGAAGTAAGAACTGAAATAGCAGCATCCTGTCTATAGACTAGCATGGGATCTCCTGAAATCATTGATCAAGGAAGACCATCAGGACCAACCACAATTCCCTCTTCTTACTGGAAGTCTTTTCAAAGCAGTTTCACCATAGCAGCGTTTCTTACCTCTTCTCTCCTCCTTCCACCTCTGTGACGGCCTTCATTTGTTATGCCCACTGAATTAATCTCTGCTTCTGAAAAAGGTCTGATCTCTTCACAGCCTTCTCTTGTAGTGCTACAAGAGAGCTCAGATCAGCCTCTGAATGATCTGAACCCATTCTTCTTCTGCCTCTGTGTTTTCAAAAGCACTAGAAACTCTCAGCAAGTTCTCCAGAAAGTCAGTAGGGGGAACAGTGCCAGGACCCCGGTGGGAAATGTTGGAGAACCGTTCTTTCTCCTGGGTATCAACGTTTTCATGGATGTCATTGTTGTTGAAGAGGACAGCAATATGCAAGTGTCCACAGCACATACAAGGAGGACTATGCCAGTTCCTTAAATGGTATCTGCACAGTATATATTTTTTCAATTCAATCAACTAGAACTCACACAATCTGTGGAAATGGTCAATTCACAAAATGAAGGGAGGTAATAAGGTGACTTCCCCAAGGTTCTGTAGGGTAAGCAGTAAGATAGCAAAGCTTGCTGATCACACAATGTGAGCACTATGTTGAATGTGCTGCCATCTTTGACTCATTCTCACTCCCAATCATTGCCTGCTGGAATTTCTCACAGATCCCACATTTCCTCCTATTTCACTCATTCTACTATGCTGACACGTTGGCCGCAAAGGTGTTTTCTGAACACATGATTGGCTTTTGTTGAGTTCATTGGAGGCATAGGAATTGTCATGCCCCCTGTCATCAGGGCTCCCTCCTCCAAGGATGAAGAGGTAGTCACAATGCCCAGCCAAGCTCAGGCAGGCTACCCAGCCAGCCAAAATGAAGAATGCTTGCCACAAGCAGCTAGTGAGAACGTTGAGCCTATACGTCCAAGGGACAGCAGCTCAGCCTCAGAGCACACCAGGTGACTCCTTTCGTCCAGTCTGAGATGTGAGCATGAACAGCTGCGTAAATCAACTAGAATCAGCACCCGTCACCTGCAGCAAAGGAGGCATGACTCTGACCCCCCTATTTAAGGCAGAATATTCTGATAAGCTTTGTTGCAGACAAACACTTGTAAAGCTGCAGCTTCGGCATTCCATGACCTTGCTTCTTGATTTACTACTGAACACTGAGCTTTGACCCTGGACCTCTCCTGACGATGTGTTTAACTCTAAAGCCACCAAATTACTTTGATTTTGACTTTTGCTGTTGCTGACTGTGGCTGCTGCTACTCTTCTGTGTGACTGTATGTATTTGCTCTCCACGCCTCGTCACCTGGAGACACGACAGGAATGAAGGAAGTCTTTGACATACAACATCTCCATCCCTTCCGGATCCCATTTCAGTTTATTGGCTCCCTTCCAGCCCATTACTGCCTCCAAGCACCTGCCAAGCATCTCAAGCCATTCAGATGGAACAGAGAAATAGAGCTGGGTATTCTTATGGGTTGTGGTGTCAACACGTGTCTACTTATGCATTTGTATGGGATAGGTATCCTTTCATATTGGTTATCTGTACAAATTTGTATGAATACATTTGTATTGAATGGAATTCTACCATATTCAGAGGGGATCTATTCGAATGAATTCAGATTTTCTAATGTTCAATTTGTTATGAATCAAATGCCAAAAAGCCCATTTATGCACATCTGTAATGTGTAGCAATTAGAAATTCACTAACAACTGGCTGCTTCGCTGACTGAGTGTTGAAAAACAAAAGGTTTTGTAGACACGTGCATACAGTATGATTTTTATGGCCTGGAATAACAAATCCCCCGACTCAGAGCAGAGGATATTTCCAGTTTACAGCTTGCTTTATAAAACTCTGTTGAGTTGCATAACATATTGCTGCTTTCTGCTACCCAGGAACTTGGCCTGCTGTTCTACTGACCAAAGCTTTAGAGGCAGAAGTACATTAGTCATTTTGCAGCCATCAGCAGACTGGGATATTGCTGTGCCATAGAAAGGGAGACATTTTGGGAAAACTACTGGAGGCTGCTTCTGCCACCTGCTGGAAAATCATACATCCAGCACTCTGAATTTGTTGCTTCTGTCCAATCCATTTTAAATAAGCCATTTTCTTAAAGGGCTCAAACTTCCACGACTACTTCTAGGCCCTGGTCACACCTTTAGTTTAAGACAACTTCAGGTCATCCTCAGGTCATGTTACTCACATTATTTTTATTCAATTCATTTTCCAAGCCGGCTTATCCCTGTCAGATCATTCTAACCAGACTCCTCTTTTCAAGAGGACTCGGCCCATCATGGCATCTCAGGCTGTCTTCTCTTCCTCAGTGTGATCAAGGGGGTGGGCTAAAGGAGGCTGAATCATGCTGTGGTGGCTGGGGTCCAGTCTATCCATTGTGGATATGACTGGCACTCCATTTTTCCACCCACCCACCCATTTTAACCACATCTGAACTATTCGTACAAATGTTTGGAACATTCATATTTGTATGAATGTTAACGTACAAATATTGTAACATTCTATTTGTGTACAAATGTCCAAATTCATACGAATAATGAATGTTATGTATGTTTGGGCACCTCCCT
Organism: Aspidoscelis tigris stejnegeri; assembly: GCA_023333525.1. Lineage (NCBI taxonomy): Eukaryota > Metazoa > Chordata > Lepidosauria > Squamata > Teiidae > Aspidoscelis > Aspidoscelis tigris. The sequence continues at coordinate 7,679,134 of JALMGA010000003.1, forward strand.
AGTCTGATGACATCCTTAATTTCTTTCTTATCCAGACTGCATCTGCTAGTTGGAAGAGCCAAGAAAAATGGCAGAGCAACATCACTGTTTAGAATTCTGCAGTCAGATTAGGATGGGGGAATTGGGATTCTGAAATAAGAACATGAGGAGTACTGACCCACATACTCATACATACATACATACAAAAAAAACTGGGTGCATGGAAAACTCAGCATGCCCCCATTTGTAGATGTCCTTGAAACAGACAGAGCCTTTTTGGATCCTGAACTTTGTGCGTAGGTGAGCCCAATGATTCTCTTGCCTTATATACTGTGGAGGAAATAGCTTCCCCTCGGCAATTAACAGAAATTTACAGTAGATTGTGCAAAAGATTGTATTATGGATGTGCACAAATAGGGTCTTGGGTGTTCAATTTGTAACAAATAGAATGTTAGCCAATCTCTATTTGTTTGAATAGATCCCCTTCAAATATGATAGGATTCTCTTCAATACAAATATTCATATGAATTTGTGCAAATATCTGATACTTATCTGATATGAATGAATATGTAACCAATATGTATCCAACATGAACACATATGTATCTGATATATATCCCATAACATATCTGCTCTTAAAGCATCAAATCTGCCCTGAATCCACTTTTAATCCACTCTCAATCGATGTCGAATGCAATCTGGATCCGTTGCAGTTGTGACTGGTGCAGCCCCTTTCCCACCTCCCCAGTTTAATGAATGTCTGAACTATTCGTATGAATGTTAATGTACGAATGTTGTAAAATTTGATTTGTGTACAAATGTCCGAATTAAGACAAATAATGAATGCTACAGATATTCGTGCATGTTCCCAGTTTGTATGTTTAGTGAATGAATTTTGTAAATCATAATAATAATGGTAATAATTTTAGAAATCCCTTTATCCCACAGCGTTCCTCGTGGTTTCAGTAGTGAGACATGGGGCAGGAAGAAATCAAAACTTTATATGCACCTGTTTGGGATTAATTCCATTCCATGGAGAGGTAATATTTGTTTTCCTTTTGCCTCCAGATAAACAGTCCCTCACTGTAGCTCTGATGCTTTGCACTTCTGTGCTTCTGAGGTCTAGGAGTCTTTGGGGAGCAGGCCCCTAAAGGCACAAATGCTCACCATAAAGATCTACCTCCATGTGATGCAGTTTCCTGAGCTAGAAGCATGTTCCAATGCCCTGCACAGAGAACCCAGAACTTGCTAGTCAAACAGAGCTAAAGCAAAAGAAGCTATGCGACACAGATGGGAAGTGGAATTTAAGTCTACCCAGAGGCTCAAGCTGCTAAATGAGATATCAGTCCATAAAGGATGGGACAAGTCGTCACATTTGCAAGAGGTGAAACAATTGGTAAGTAGCATCAGCTCAAAATTAGCATCCTAAAGAAGAAATGTACTGATGCTTGGATTTGTTCAGGAAAATGTGGTCCGATACACAAAAGTAGGAGGTGGTGATGAGGATAAAATATTAAGTCCCTGAGAGAATTATGGGCAAGGTTACTACTGGGCTTCAACATGGCTTGATATTATTTTTAGGAAACTAAAGAAGTTTGTTGATACCCTGGAGCACTACATTGGTTTCATTTGTCTAGGATGTTCTGTTGGAGAGCAAGAGATGAGATGGAGGTGTAGAGAACCTAAGCAAGAAGCATGTTCCAATTACCTGCTCCTTTTAGAAATTATCTGTCCTTCTTTCAGATCCATGCCTATTTCCATGTTTCGTTTTGCTTTTTGACATAAGGCATTAAACGGCCTCGTATGTTTTTGTTACCAAATTCAATAAAAACTAAATTAGAAGGGATAACACAGAATTAGATTGCAAAAACAAACGAGCAGCTATACGGACATCCAAAAATGTAAGGAAGCAGGAGAGAATATCTAAAGGAACACCAAGCAGCTTGGGGAAAACACTTTGCTATGTCAAAGCACTAGGGATGTGCACAAATATTCCAAAATTCACAAATCCAATTTGAATCTGACAAATGTTGATATTCGAATTCAAATCAAATTCCTTAGCATTCAAATTTAGACTTGTGAACCAATTTCAGATGTTCCAAAACATTTGTTTGAATGATTCAAAACATTCAAATGTACAGATACGTATGTATTAAATACATATCTGTACAAATATTACATGTATCTGTGTGCATTTGCGCTTATAATACAGGATGAAAATGGGATGCATACAAGATAAAACAGGATGCATATGAAATGCATACAGATACGTATAACACATACGGATGTTGTGGACATTCGTATCTTTAAATACGAATCTAACATTCAAACGAGTAGATTTGAATGTTACGGATGCGTATTGGTTTTTTTAACGTTCAGATTTTAAATATTTGAATCAAACTAAATGTTTTGACGTTCGATCCAACTTGAATTCGAATGCATAAAAAAATTTGTGCATACCCCTACAAAGCGCACGTCTGAGGCTCAGATTTGGTGTACAGATGCGCCTAATGACATAGCAACGAGGGCTTTTTGGTCCAAGTCCTTCCTGCAAATTGAAGCCCTTCCTGCAAAAGCCCCTGCAAAATTGATGTGTGTAAAATATTCAAAATATTTGTTATTTGTACAAATTTGTACAAATTTGGACATTCATATATAAATAGAACGTCTAGACATTCGTACTTTAGTATTCGTACAAATATGAATATTTTGAGTTGTTCGTACTAATAATCTGGACATTTGTATGTGTACAGTATATGTATGGATACCTACGGGATGAAAACAGAATGCATACGGATGCATATGGATGTATCACTGGACGTGTATTGAATACTCGAATGAATAGATACGAATATATTCAAATTGGTTCTAGTGTCCAGACATTCATTTCCCCTTATTTGTACAAAGTCAGATTTTTGAATATTTGATTCATTATGAATCAAATGTCTAAAAGTGTATTCATGCACACCCCTACCTACAGCAGTGACCATGCCTTCCCTTGTGCAGTGTTGGCACAACACTGTGTTCCCATTGTGCATGCAATGCAGAGGGAGAGCACAGCATCTGCGTAGATACCATGCTCCACCCATGCTATGCTGTTACAGTGCCACACTGGCAATGGCTCCATTGCCACAGCCACCATGACCCAAGGAGACATTGAGCAGCATCCTATGTCCACTAATTCTCTCGCCATCAGATTCCCTTGCTTTGAATCTGACAGCAGAGGGAGCCTCCTCCCACCTCACTGTTGAGATCAAAGCTGGGACCCAGGTTGGTCTAGTTGTTAGGGAGCCGGACTCTTATCTGGGGATACCGGGTTTGATTCCACACCCCTCCATGAAGGAAGCTGGGTGGCCTTGGGCTAGTCACAGCTGTCTTCTGAGCTCTCACAGCCCCACCTACCTCACAGGGTGTCTGTTGAGGGGAGAACAGAAAGCTTTGTCAGCTGCTTTGAGTCCCCTTAAATGGGTGAGAAAAGTGGGGTAGAAAAGCCAATTCTTCTTCTTTCCTCTCCCTCCCCAGTCAAATTTTATAATAAACTTACACAATTACAAACTGAAGAGAATAGCAATGAAGGGAAAAGAAGGGAAACGTAAACATAAATAATATTGACAGCAAATATATAAAATAGATTGAGTTTTTAAAATTCTAGTAAGAATATGCTAGACAACAACCTATATTTAGTAATACAAGGATAATAAATATAATAACAATATTTTCTCTGCAATCACAGAAAATCATGTTCCCATAAATTCATGGAAAGCCTGGATGGTAAAACAAATTATTCTAAATGTGGGGTATAATTAAATAAAGCCTTCCCTGTAGTGGTAAATATTTTCTGACTAAATCCAGATTGATTGATTGATTGATTGATTTAAATTGTTGCAGCCCAGAGACGTTAAGCTGGTATGAACCCCAGACCAAGCTGAAGGACTTTCAAGAACTTCCTCCTAAAGAATTCAGCCTCTCCTTTCGTCTTCCAGGCATCGTGTTCTCTTACAATGGCCCAATGGAATCAGACCACTGTGTCAGAGTTCATACTTGTAGGATTCACAGACAATCCACTGCTCACCACTTTCCTTTTTGTGGTATTTCTCTGCATCTATGTTGTCACCGTCTTGGGAAATCTTGGGATGATTGTGCTGATACGTCTGGATCCTCATCTCCAAACACCCATGTACTTCTTCCTCAGCAACTTGTCCCTCTCGGATCTCTGTTACTCCACTGTCATTGTTCCCAAAACATTGGTGAATTTTTTAGCTGAGAAGAAAACCATTTCATTCACTGACTGTGGTGCCCAGTTCTATTTCTATGCTGTGTTTGCCACAGTAGAATGTCTCTTGCTCGCTGCCATGGCCTATGACCGTTATGTAGCAATCTGCAACCCACTTCTGTATCATGCTATTATGTCCAGGAAGTTCTGCATTTTGTTAGTGCTGGCTTCATACCTGGTGGGGAGTATAAATGCCATGATCCACACAAATACCACCTTCCGCCTTCCCTTCTGCAACTCTGCTATCATCCACCACTTCTTTTGTGATGTACCCTTAATACTGAAACTCGCTTGTGCTGACACAACACTCAACCATATTCTGCTTTTTGTGATCTCTTCCATGATAGGTCTCTGTTCATTCCTCACCATCCTTATCTCTTACCTCTATATCCTTATCACCATTCAGAAGATCAACTCATCTGAAGGAAGAAAGAAAACTCTCTCTACTTGTGCCTCACACTTAATGGCTGTCACCATGTTCTATACCACAATCCTCTTCATCTACCTGAAACCCACCTCCAGCTTCTCAGACGTGCAAGACCAAGTTGCTGCTGTGTTTTACACAGTGGTCATCCCGATGGTGAACCCCCTGATCTACAGCCTGAGGAACAAGGAAGTGAAGCAGGCCTTGAAAAGGATAAGAAAGAGGAAAGAGATTTCAGTGGGGTAAATATGCCATTTAATGAAGAATCCATGATTATTTTTTATCATCTCTGGCACTGAGGCAAGAAATCCTTCCTTTGCTTGCCATGGGTTGCTTGGCCTGGTATGTGAGCCTTTGCTCATGCTAAAAAATAAATACCATCTGATTGCATGGTTCATTATGTTGGGCAGAAATGCTTAATGCTTAATGCGAAGAAGAAGAAGAAGAAGAAGAAGAAGAAGAAGAAGAAGAAGAAGAAGAAGAAGAAGAAGAAGAAGAAGAAGAAGAAGAAGAAGAAGAAGAAGAAGAAGAAGAAGAAGAAGAAGAAGAAGAAGAAGAAGAAGAAGAAGAAGAAGAAGGAGGAGGAGGAGGAGGAGGAGGAGGAGGAGGAGGAGGAGGAGGAGGAGGAGGAGGAGGAGGAGGAGGATTGGCTTTTCTACCCCACTTTTCTCACCCATTTAAGGGGACTCAAAGCGGCTGACAAAGCTTTCTATTCTTCTCCCTCCACCAGACATCCTGTGAGGTAGGTGGGTATGTGCTAGCTCAGAAAGAGAGCTGTGACTCACCCAAGGTCACCCTGTTGGCTTCGAGGAAGAAGAGAAAGAAGAAGAGTTGGTTTTTCTACCCCCACTTTTCTCACCCATTTAAGGGGACTCAAAGTGGCTGACAAAGTTTTCTGTCTTCTCCCCACAACAGAACATTTGTTAAGCTGGGGGGGGGGAATGAGGGGGAAGCCCAGACACGAGAGTGTTGAGTTTAAGATGGGAGGGAAGGCAAAAAAAGTTCAAGGAAAGAGAGGATGAGATAAGAAAAAAGAAAGAGGAGAATTGGAGACTCAGAGACAGAGAGACAACCGGACTTTGCGTTTAAGACAGGAGGGGGATACCTATCCATTCTCTGTTATGTATGCATCTGTATAGGGTACTTATCCAGGAAACTTATCTAGGATACGTATCTAGGGGCACATCCCCATTATAAGCTTAATCCAGTTTCCTTAAACTAAAATAATAGAATCAGATGCAAACGCGAATTTGCCTGTTCCCATTACTTTCAGCTTAATCATGTTTGATCCGGATCCTGAGGATCGTACGTGGCGTATGTGACTCAAGGGGGGATTCAAGTGGCTACTTTTTAAAAGCTGCTTTTCAGGGCTGCCCCGCCCTCTTTCTCCTGGCATGAACGCGCCACCCATAAGGGACCCCTTCACAGAGCTTAGCTGGGTGGCTGGGTGGCTGCCACTTGCCTGGATGGATGAAAAATGGCACGGGCAACCAGCGAATCTTTCCCCTCCTCTTCCCATTTCCCAGGGCACACAGCAGCAGCAGCAACTCAAGCCCCCTTCACAGCCACAGCCTTTAAAACAGAACCTCCAGGGCTTTCCTTTCCTTTTCTAAAGGTCAGAACTTTCAGAATTGCACAAATTTGCAACATTGTTATAAGGTGTGAAGTGGCCAGATCACTACAGTGTAGCTTTAAGGAATGGATTTTTATAGTGGCTGTTCTGAGGGGTGGATTTTTTCAGTGAAATCACTGTCTTTGGAAGCAAGCTATTGGGGGAGGGAAACCCTAAACATGGATTCTCATCCCTTAACACTGTACGGTCCCCACAGTAAAAAAATGTAAAACGTTTCAAGCGCACAAACCGAAGTGAGACCTGTTGAAATGAGGATTAACATTTACAATGCTTTGGGGCGATTTAACATGCAGAAAGCGTGTTAAGCCAAACTGACGTGGGGTCTGCCAGGATTGAAAACGGTTTGAAATCAAAATAAGGTTGTAATGGGGATGCGGCCTAGGACATGCACTTGGATATTCGTGTGAATTCATTCATCTCAAATAGAATCCTAGCAGATTTGAAAGGGTTCTATTTGAACAAATACTAATTTTCTAACCTTCGATTCCTTACAAATCTAATGCCCATCCCTAGCCTGGGTGCCGCTTTCACTTTTAAAAAACCTTTTGAGGACAGTGCAGCAGCAGCCTAATGGCTTTACCGAAGACTCAGTGTGATAAAGTGGCTGTGGGAGGATGCAGTGCATGATAGAATGCCCTATCACTTGGTTCGAAATCAGAGACCAAGGAAATCGATCTATTTTGAGTGGGACACAAATAGAAGGGATGGTACAATTTCCTGCCAGGTGCCAACAGTCCCATCCTTGTAATTAATCATGTTTACATGATCTGGTGTATTCCATTTTATCACTCCTTTATAAATGCTGCCATTCTCCAGGGAAATAAAGAGACACATTAATAAGCCTCTAGTGTGTGTTTTTTAATGTTAAGAATATTCTGGCTTAAAGCAACTTTGCTACTGTGTATTTTCTCTTTCTGTGTTAGAAGTATTTACCAGGGTTTCTTTGGGGGTTTTACCTTCCAGTAGTTGGAATGTCCAATTAGGGTTCAAAATCCTGCTCAACTGTGGAAGCTTATCAGTGATTTTGGTTTAGTCATTGCATTCTATCTAGGGATGTGCACAAATGTTTTTTTTTTTTAATTCATATTGAATCAAATGCAAGAAAATTAGTATTTGTTTGAACAAATCCCTTTCATATATGGTAGGATTCGGTTTTGGTATGAATGTTCAATCCCATACGAATGCATAGGGATAGCGTACGGATCCCATACAAATGCATACAAATAGCGTACAGATCCCATACAAATCCTATATGAAGCTTCATATGAATATGTCAAAACATTCCATTTGGATTCGGATGTCAATCTTCAAATGTGTCAACTTTTGATTTGAATTCAAATGTCCAAATTCAGCCAAATTCGAACATTACAAATATTCATGCATACCCCTCATTCTAGCCTAACTGATCTCACATTTTCATGAGCATGTGGGATAACATAATTCCCCAGTCTACCCACTAGTGAAGCCTATCTGCACCAAGGAGCCATGGCAACTCATCAAAAGCTGTTGCATGCTCCCTTGGAGGCATCCAGCAGTGGACTGCTAAAAAGCAGTCCACACACTAACCAGGAGTGACTAGCTGACTCCTGCAGGACACTGCTTCCACACTCTCTTCCATGTTACCTCAGAGGTTCCCCTGTGATCCATCTTGCTCTGCCCTGGCCATTCACACTTTGAGTGCTGCTGGCTCAGTACAGGGTTTTTCCAACACTCAAAGTGCTGCACCGTGCCTTAACCAGCCTAGTATAGTCCAATTGCATACAAGACAAGTTTATGGATGACAGATGTATCAATGGCTACTAGAATGGATGCCTAAGTACATCTTTCAGGGTGGGGGGGGGGACAAGCAGGATGCTTCTAAGGCCATTTGCTGGGATTCGAGAGCAGGAGAAGGTTTGCCCTTGTCTCTGTTTGAGATGGCCATGGGCAGTTGGTGGGACACTGTGTGAGACAGGATGCTGGACTAGATGGGCTGTGGCCTGATCCAGCAGGGCTCCTCTTAGGTTCTCATGGGCTAGATGGGCTGTGGTCTGATCCAGCATGGCTCCTCTTAGGTTCCTATGGACTAGCTGGGCTGTGGCCTGATCCAGCAGGGCTCCTCTTAGGTTCTTCTGTTCTTATTTTTATACCATACTAGGCTGGTGAATGTGATCCCACCCTAAAACTTTGCTACTGTAGTGTAGGCATTGAGCAAAACCACCTGGAAAGCAAAGGGTCTCAGAGTTGGTCCCCAGCCTCTTCTTGAAAGCAGGCAGTGGCGATCTACTTAGGTCTCTCTGCCAAAAAAACTGAAAAATTCAAAATTTGTTCAAATGTTTAAATTCAAATTTATAGACATTTGATTTGAATCCAAATGTCCAAATTCAAACAAATTTGATCGAATTTTGAATGGTTTGAATATTCATGCACATCCCTAGTCCTTTCTTCATAGGACAGCTTATCCCATGCCATGTTGGCATGAATCATCCAAACCGGCATACAGTAGGGTGGGCTGCCAGTGATTCACACAAAGGACTGGCCCCTTTAGAAGTGGCCCATTCTGGTCCAGCTTTGGATGCCACCAAAGTTGCCAGCTGGGGCTATTTTGACCAAACACTCTGAAGTGGCACACTTCCAGCACTGCTCCTCCCAGATGCCTGGCAAAGTGGTACCAAGCATCATGCCACTGGTGTATACCAAACCATCCCACTCGTCAGCAGCTGGTCTGGTATTCCATCTGAAATGCTGTATGGAGGACCCCTTGCAAGCAGTCTCTGAAGGATGCTAAGATTCTGCAGAGAAAGTCTTTGAGATAATTGTTACTGCCACATGGAAACTGAGTTATGTAGAGTCCATATTAATGAAGTCTCTTCAAAAGACTTAAGAGATGTTTGCATGTGGAATACAAAAAGTAGTTAAGAATCAGTAAGGTGACATTTAAGAATGTTTTTTTACCAATTCTAAGAGATGGTTGCATGGCCATTGGAAGCATAAGAAGCTCTAGAGCAGTGGTTCTCAACCTTCCTAATGCCGCGACCCCTTAATAGAGTTCCTCATGTTGTGGAGACCCTCAACCATGGGGGCAGAGCAACTGGGAGGTGGGAGGGAAGGGCGGCAGGAGACTCGTCGTCACCCCTCTGAAAGGGTAGTTCGACCCCCAAAGGGGTCCTGACCTCCAGGTTGAGAACCAGTGCTCTAGAGAATGGAACGATGCCAGCACTTACATTTTCAGATGCCTCTCTGGAACTTCTGGGGAAGGGCATCTCCATTTTCAGCAGCACTGAATAAAAATGAAAGAGTTCACTTTTATATACCACTTTTATCACTCATTTAAGGGGACTCAGAGCAGCTGACAAAGCTTTCTATTCTTCTTCCCACAACAGACACCCTGTGAGGTAGGTGGTGGTGTGAGAGCTCAGAAAAGAGCTGTGACTAGCCCAAGGTCACCCAGCCGGCTTCATGGAGGTAGAAGAAGACAAAGAAGAAGAGTTGGCTTCTCTACCCTGCTTTTCTCACCCATTTAAGGGGACCCAAAGCTGCTGACAAAGCTTCCTATTCTTCTCCCCATGACAGAATACCCTGTGAGGCAGGTGGGGCTGTGAGAACTCAGAAGAAAGGTGTGACTAGCCCAAGGTTACCCAAATGGCTTTGTGGAGGAGTGTGGAATCAAACCTGGTGTTCACAGATAAGAGTCCATCTCCCTAACCACTAGACCAAACTGGCTAACCCACCTATGAGGAAGGGCTAGGAGGTGAGCATCTTGGCCTGGCGGCTTTTGCGACGGATCCACAGCATTATGTAAGGAGTACTGTAGGGAGATGACTGAGATGAGAGCACTCTGGCAGAGCTGCCTGCCCCCAGGTATGTTCATCAAGACATGGCCTGGGACTCATCAGTGTAAGATCGGCTCCAGATAATTGTCTTCCAGGAACAGAAGGGCTGCTCGCTAAAGCAATAACCTGGGCTGGAAACAAATTAGTCCTTGAGAGCCATGAGGTTAGCTAGGATATTTAAACAACACGTGCTCTGTTATTAAATTGACGGCCATTTGTGTCTGTTGCAAATCTTGTTTATGTTGGGTACTATGATGCATTCATTTAATAAGGCAGCCTGCTGGCTGGTGTGCTATGGCAACACGTGAAGACCTTAAATTAACTCAGAACATCGATGTGATATATTAAGAATTGGAACAGAGAGAAGGCTGGTGCTATGGCTGAAGTGCATTTCTCATGAACTGTGTAGCCGCTTCAGAAGCTACCAGTCTGAAGGGAGCCCTTTGCTTACTTGGGCCCTGGTAAGATGAGTGCTTTAGGTTGACCTCAGTTGGTCCCCAGGTCATGTTACATTAATTTTATTTAAGTCATTTTCCAAGCTGGCCTACACTTGTGAGACCATCCTAAACTGTACTCCTGTTTTTACCGGAGTGACAGGGACTCAGGCCGGCCTGGAATTCCAGTCCATCTTCACTTCCTCACATGTGAGTGTGGAGACGGTCTAAAGGAGGCAGAACTGTGCTGTGGTGGGTGGTGCCCAGTATTTCCTTTCAGCCAATCAGCATGTGTGAAGTTTGTGAGGCATCTCCCCTTCAGCCAATCGGCGTGTGCGGAGTTTGTGAGGCACCTCCCCTTCTCTCCTCAGTTTATGTGTATCATTCCTTTTACACAAATTTATTTTTATTATTTTAAAAAAAATTGCAAGGAGAAAAAAAGCACATAAAAATTAAGGTGGGTGGAGGTGGGGGAACAGACTTAAAAGTGCAAACACACACACCCTTGTCTCCTTTGAGTGACACAACGGGATCCAATCAGAAAGGAGGTAGATATGATACAGCCAAGAGTTCTGTGGAGGAAGGTGTGAGCAATGCATCCCAGAGTGAGGACGGCCTGAGGACAACCTATAATGATCCAGATGTGAACAGAACTGGTACGACCTCAGTTTGAATTATGAATAGGACACGTCATGTCTCATATACGTGTGAACAGGGCCAAAAAGACATTTCATCAGAGGAAGGTGTGGCAACACCTTAGCACAGAGCTAACCTCTGAAAGCATCGGCACCCACATCCCAACCGTTTTCATTTCAAAACCAGTATCTCACCCAGACACCAACTAAAGAAGGAAGTTAACAGTGGTGCATACAATGCAGGCTGTTCTACAATAAAATACCATCATGATGTCCTTTTCATTGTAGATTGATCCTGACAAAGAGTGTATTGGATTATTGACTGTGGTGACCCACTGCCCGACTGCCTTCCTGCCACTTGGTATTTGTCCAAGAATCTTCCTGATTCTCGTACCTCAGCCCAGAATTGGCAGGGATCTCCCACATACGCCCCCTTCTTGTTCCTTGGATACAAATAAGAAGCCTCTCCACCAGCTGTCTGCTGGAACTTCGTGAATATGTTTCTTGCCCTCTTAAAGATGCAGTTCTCCACTACAAGATAATTCGTAAATACTTCAAGGCAAAGCAAGCTCTCAGACACTCTCTATGAAGAACAGGATACTAATTGCTTTATTGTTACAGCGTATTTGAATAGGCCTCAGTCTAGCACTGAAATATTGATAAACAGAATGTAATTATCATGCCTTTAAGAATCTCAGAACACAGAACGTTAATTATAGTTGTGTGGTAAGAATGTTTCCACAAACTAACAAAGTCTCACAATGCAACACCAACTCAGGACTCCTTAACTGAACTTCCCTCAGGTAAGTAGTTACATGAGGCCATTTCTCCCTGTCTTCAGTGAGATAACCCAAGAAAGAACCACAGAAGAAGAAGAATTTGGCTTTTCTACACCCCTTTTCTCACCCATTTAAGGGGACTCAAAGCGGCTGACAAAGCTTCTGTTCTTCTCCCCACAACAGACACCCTGTGAGGTAGGTGGGGCTGTGAGAGCTCAGAAGAGAGCTGTGACTAGCCCAAGGCCACCCAGATGGCTTCGTGGGGGAGGGCGGAATCGAACCCGGTATTCCCAGATAGGAGTCTGGCTTCCTAACCACTAGACCAAACTGGCTCACTTCACATGAGGTAAACATCCCAGCATAGAATGTCATACTGATCACAGTAGAGTGTGGAGTTGACTTCATTTATTCTATGAGAAAGAGCAGGGCTACCCATGGCACATTCTAGGCAAAGGTCCTTACTGTGCGGTGGTGCAAAAGAAGAACAGAACTTCAATTAACAGACCCTACTTTGGGAATTACTCTGCTTTGGGAATTAAATACCAACTGAAATGAAAGTAGGGATGTGCATGAGTGTTTGTAACATTTGTACAAATTCATACACATTCAGACATTTGTATACGAATCAAATGTTACGGCATTCGTATATTAACATTCATATGAATACAAATATTTTTGGATATTTGTACAAATAGTTTGGACTTTCATTAGATTGGGGGTGTGGAAAAATGGAGCGCCCGTCACATCCACAATGGAACCAGATTGCATTTGACATGGATTGAGAGTGGATTAAAAGTGGATTCATATCAGATTTCACATTTTCAGAGTGCGAATACGTTATGAATATGTATCAGATACTAACTCATTCATATTGGATACGTATCCAATACGTATTTATCTGTATCCAATGTGTATTGAATATTGGTACAAATACCTAAGAATAGATTTGTACTGAATAGAATTTTACCAAATTTGAATCTATTCGTACAAATACAGATTTTTGGACACTTGATTTATTATGAATCAAACGTCAAAAATGCATTTGCGCATTTCTCTGTGTTTGTATTCCCCATAAGACATGAGCATAGTTGCTGCTAGGGAAATTTCACGCATTTCCAATTCAGAACAGGTAAAATACTTGTGCAATTATGCCTCCTAATGCAAGCATAGAGAGAACTGTAATGGCCACTTGAGGCTTCCATACCTGCAGAGAGTATCTGACAATTCCCAGTATGCCTTCATTGCAAAACAGGAGATAGGGCGTTCCTCAATATAGGTCTGATGATAGAAGAGCAGGCAGCAAGATTCTGCATCAAATTATGTACTGTTCTCCATCTGAAAAGTACATGCATGCAGAAGTACCCGTATATTCCATTGTATAAGATGACTGGGCGTATAAGATGACCCACAACTTTTCCAGTTAAAATATAGAGCTCGTGATATACTCGCTGTATAAGAGGACGACACCCAGCGTATAAGATGAACCACGACTTTTGAGAAGATTTTCCTGGGTTAAAAAGTAGTCTCAGAATAAATAATGGGAATGGACATTACACTGCAAAAGCCACAGAACATTGGTAGGATATAAGTCTTTTGTTTTGTGCATTGTATTATATCAGGAGATGGGGTATTCTAGCTGTTTTGCAAACTGTATTGTGTGCAATTGCCATAATATGCTTAAATAATGTTAGTGCTGCCAGATGTTTTGTACTTTGATACAGGGATGTACACAATATTTTGGGGGGCATTCGGTTCATAATGGATCGAATGCTAGAGAATTCATATTCATTTGAAAGGATCCCCTTCGAATGTGGTAGGATTCTATTCGATATGAAAGTATTCGTACAGATTCATATGAAAATCCAATGCGAATGCATACGTATCTTGGATACGTATCCTATATGAACGCATTACATATTGGATGTGTATCCTATACCAGCACATACGTATTGATACTAATGTTACAAATATTCATGCACATCCCTACTTTGATAGTTGTCTTTGTGAAATATTCAGGGAACTACAGGACATATTAAGAACATAAGAAGATAAGAGGATCCTTGCTGGATCAGGCCACAGCCCATCTAGGCCAGCATCCAGTCTCACACAGTGGCCCACCAATTGCCCATGGGCATCTCAAGCAGAGACAAGGACAAACCTTCTCCTGCTCTTGAATCCCAGCAAATGACCTTAGAGGCATCCTACTTGTCCCCATGGCCTGAAAGATGTACTTAGGCATCCATTCTAGTAGCCATTGATACATTCGTCATCCATAAACTTGTCTAACCCTTCTTTAAAGCCATCTAGGCTGATGGCTGTTACCACCTCTTCTGGCAGCCAATTCCATAGACTGCTGACCCCCTTTGTCTGATCTGTCCTACCCAATCAGCTCCATAGAGCACCCCCTGGTTCTAGTGTTTTGTGATAGAGAAAAGAAATTTTCTCTATCCTCATTTTCTATACCGTGCATGGTTTAAACAAGATCCCATGACTGCCTCTCCCCCACCAGACACAAGGAAGAAACCCTCTGTTTACCTCAACACCTAACAGGAAGCTTTTGTGATGGTAACGATTGGGCCTACCAGAAACTAGTAAAAAACCTGCAGACTTCCTTTTCTTGTTCTTTGTGCACTTGACTGGCTTTTGATAGCCCCAATAGCCCCAAAGTGTGAAAGATACCAACAGATGTCAAGGTAACCATCACTATTAAGGAAAACCTGGTATCATTGCTGAATTTCCTGCAATAGTGATACACTGGGCTATCAGCTGCTATAAAGGGACTGTGTTGGGAATGAATATCTGGTGTTCCCAATATCATACAAGAGCATTGCGGGTTTTACTACACATCTGGGGCAGTCTAAGGCTGTGGTCACACTTAAGGTTTAATCCAGCTTCAGTCCACTTTCAGAGTGAGAGAATACATGAGCAAAGAAACAAGTGTTTTCTTTTAGAGTTAAATAACTCAGAAAATGCACTTTTGGGATAGATAGTGTGGAACAAAAATTACTGGTTCCCCTTAAAACAGAGTTTGCATTAAAGTAATTAAATAGACCTGAAAGGCAGACAATAAAAACTTATTTGTTTAATGATGATGATGATGATGATAATGAAGAAGAAGAAGAAGAAGAATTAGCCCTGATTGAACAACAGTGCAGCAAACCAAGAACCAGTACCGAAAAACTGTACTTCAGTACCAGAAAAATTTTAAAGAGCAAACTGAAAAACGGCATTTATCAAGGTCATAAATGCTTCGGTCATACCAAATATCAGATACACTGCTGGAATTGTGAACTGGATACAGGCAGAGCTTGACAACCTGGACAGAAAAACAAGGAAATTGATGGCCATACACCATGGATTACATCCCTGCAGCAATGTAGCCAGGCTGTACTTGCCTAGAAAAACAGGTGGCAGAGGACTTCTGCAAGTGAGGCAGACAGTAGAAGAAGAGACATATGCACTGGCAGACTATCTGAAAGAAAGCCAAGAATTAGCCCTGACTGAAGTAAATAACAGGAAGCCAAGAACCAGTACCAAAAAAACTGTACTTCAGTGCTGGACAGATAGTTGGTGCAACAAGGTAATGCATGGACAGTTCTTGGAGAAAATTGAAAAGACCTGGTTGTGGCTGACCAATGGAACACTCAAGAAGGAAACAGAGGGACTAATTTTTGCTGCACAAGAACAAGCCATTAGACTGAATGTCATCAAAGCTAGAATTGAGAAGTCAATGGATGACCCAAAGTGCAGACTCTGTAAAGAAGCTGATGAAATGGTCGACCACATTCTGAGCTGCTGCAAAAAGATCGCCCAGACAGACTATAGACAGAGGGCACAATGTAGTGGCACAAATGATGCATTGGAATTTATGCCAGAACTACCATCTGCCAGTGGCAAAGAACTGGTGGGACCATAAACCAGAAAAAGTGGTTGAAAACGAACAAACCAAACTACTGTGGGACTTCCAACTTCCGACTGATCGAACACTGGAACATAACACGCCAGACATCACAATCGTGGAGAAAGACAAAGTGTTCATCGTTGACATTGCTATTCCAAGCAACAGCACAATTGATGAAAAACAGAAAAACTTACCAGATATGAAGACCTGAAAATAGAACTGCAGCAACTCTGGCATAAACCAGCAAAGGTGATCCCAGTGGTTCTCGGCACACTGATCTTAGTGGGCACTTGAAAAGCATTGGCATCAGCAAAATATCCATCTGCCAGCTACAGAAAGCCACTTTGCTGGGATCTGCTCCTATCATTCACCGATACATCATTCAGCCCTAGGTGCTTGGGAAGGGTCCGACTAGTGATAACAATTACTCACACCAACATACATATCTTGTTTGCTGTGTGTGTTACTGTTGTTTTATGTCAATAATAATAATAATATCTATAGTCATGATGATACGGCATATAATTCCATACTAAAGCAATTCCTTCTGTTTTCTTTTCAGAACTCGAAAGCAAGTCACAAGGCAATCACACCTTAGTTTATGAATTCATATTTTTGGGTTTCACTGACTCCCCAAGCGTGCGGATTCTGCTTTTCATATTCTTCCTTGTGGTTTATCTGGTCACCCTTGTGGGGAATCTTGGGATGATCCTATTAATCAGGGTGGATCCTCGACTTCATACACCCATGTACTTCTTCCTTAGTAATCTGTCCTTCGTTGATATGTGCTATTCTTCTGTTGTCACTCCTAAGATGCTAATAGACTTCATGGCAAGAAGACAGTCTATTTCTTTGCCTGGGTGCGCAGCACAGATGTGCTTTTTTTGCTTTTTCGTTGGCACAGAGTGTTTCGTTTTAGCTGCAATGGCTTACGATCGGTATGTAGCCATTGCTAAACCCTTGCTTTACACGGTCATTATGTCCAAAAGAGTTTGTGCCCTGTTGATAGCTGGACCTTACCTGGCAGGGGTGATAAACGCTAGCACACATACAAGCTTAACTTTCCAATTAACTTTCTGCAGATCCATCATCAACCATTTCTTTTGTGATATCCCTGCAGTGATAAGGCTCTCTTGTTCAGACACAAGCATGAACGTCATTGTACTCTTTGGTCTGTCCTTCACATTTGGTACTGTGAGTGGCTTCATTGTCATAATCTCCTACGTCTATATCCTTTCAGCTACCCTGAGGATCAAGACCACTGAAGGAAGGCTAAAAGTTTTCTCCACCTGTTCTTCTCATCTCACTATTGTTTTCCTTTTCTTTGTGACTCTCTTCTGCATATATGTGCGATTCAGGTCCGCCTCATCAGCGTATGAAGACAAGACTGTTTCCATGTTCTACACCGTGATGATTCCCATGTTAAATCCCTTGGTCTACAGTCTTAGGAACAAAGAGGTGAAGGAGGCATTGAAGAGGGTGTGCAAGGGGAGGGTTTCCTTCAGGAATAATTAGCAAAGGTGTTCAAAAGTGCATGAATGTTCATAGGCATTCGAAATCCGACCGAATGTGCTGAATTTCGACATTCAAACTCGAATAGAATGTCCCGAAATTCAAATGTAAACATTCCAATCAGATTTCAAATTTCAGATCTCTTCGTTCAGATTATCCAGACATTCATATGTGTACAGGTTCGTACATGATGTGCACTTGAAGATCCACATCTTTCCTGCATCTGTATGCATGTGTACAGATCCGTACGGGATGAAAACAGGTTGCATACAGGATAACTAGGGGATGCATACGGACGTGTATGGATGAGTACAGATGTGTACAGATGTGGGGAAGATTGGCACATGCACATATGAATGTTGTCGACATTCATATGTGCAGATTCGAATCAAAAATTCAGATGAACAGATTTGAATTCGGTAAATACAAATAGAATCTTGTTAAATTCGAATTTAAAAGATTTGAATTGGGTCGGATTTTCATGTATTCAATTCAATTAGAATAGAATGCCAAAAAAACATTATGCAATGGATCCAGATTGCATTCGACATGAATTCACGGTATATTCCGGCATATAAAATGACTGGGTGTATAAGACAACCCCCAACTTTCCTGTTAAAATATAGAGTTTGGGATATACTCGCCGTATAAGAAGACAACACCCAGCGTATAGACCCCCAACTTTTGAGAAGATTTTCCTGGGTTAAAAAGTAGTCTTATATGCCAGAATATACAATATATATACACACACACACATTCATGCACAATCCTAGTCTATTGTGTACCTGACCCTGTTTCTCCCATGGTTAACAAAAGAGTTTGGAGATTGCAGCTGAAAGATTTAGAGGGTATCCAGGCGGGGTCAAATGAGTTGTTTGGAGTGGGTGAGAGGCATGCTATTTTTACTTACTATAAGTGTATGTGTGTGTAAGAAGAAATACAGATTAAATAAAGGAAGTGTATGAGCTGGCAACTCGATGAAGCCAAAATTATGGGGGTGCTGCCAAAAATAATAAGAGTGAGTAATTTGATGAGAATGATGTTATGCAAATAGTGTCAGGAATCTGTGAGCATGAGCAGTACCAATCCTCCTACATTATCTCAAGTGGGGAAAGAGCAGCAGTGCTCAACTTACAGACCTGCAGATGTTTCTCACAACGTTCCATTCCCAGCGTTCCACACCAGGCCAGTCCTAGAACCACCGCCTTGGAAGGTGGAAGTTAGGGAGGTGCGTAAATATTCATAACATTCATTACTTGTACGAATTCGAACATTCGTACTCCAATTGAAAGTTACAGTTAAAATATTGTGTACAATTCTGGTCACCACACCTCAAATAGGATATTGTGGAACTAGAGAAGGTGCAGAGAAGGGCAACAAGAATGATTAAGGGTCTGGAACACCTCCCTTACGAAACCAGGCTGCAACGTCTGGGCCTCTTCAGTCTGGAAGGGCAGTGTTTAAGAGGGGACCTGATTGAAGTATATAAAATTATGCATGGTATAGAAAAAGTGGATAGAGAAAATTCCTTTTCTCTATCACACAACATATGTGTTAATCTATGAAGCTGTTGGGTAGGAGAGTCAGGTCCAACAGGGGGAAGTCTTTCTTCACCCAGAGGGTCATCAGTCTATGGAATTTGCTGCCGGAAGAGGTGGTGACAGCTACCAGTCTAGATGGCTTTAAAGTAGGGTTGGACAAATTTATGGATGACAGATGTATCAATGGCTACTCAAATGAATACCTAGGTGCATCTTTCAGGCGGGGGGGGGGAACCGGGGTGCTTCTAAGGCCATCTGCTGGGATTCGAGAGCAGGAGAAGGTTTGTCCTTGTCTCTGCTGGAGATGCCCATGAGCATTTGGTGGGCCACTGTGTATGACGGGATGCTGGACTAGATGGGCTGTGGCCTGATCCAGCAGGGCTTCCCTTATGTTCTTATGTTCTTAATATTGGTATACTAACATTTGTACTAATACAAATGTTTCCAGACATTTGTATGAATAGTTTGGACATTTGCTAGACTCTAGGTGTGGAAAAACGGAGTGCCAGTCACATCCACAGTGGATCCAGATTGCATTCAACATGGGTCAACAATGGGTTAAAACTGGATTCAGGTTGGATTTGACATTTGCAGAGCATGGATATGCATTGGATACATATCGGATACGTATTCATTTGTAACAAATATGTATTCGTTCATATTGGATACCTGTACAATATATAGTAATTCATATCTGATACATATCAAATATCCACACAAATAGATTCATATCAAATAGAATTTTACCGCATTCGAATGTGATCTATTCATACAAATATGGATTTTCAACCATTTAATTTGTTACAAATTGAATGTCAATTATGCATTCATGCACTAGGGGTGTGTACAAATATTCAAATGCATTCAAAATTTGATCAAATCAACCAAATTTCAACATTCAAATTTGAACAGAATGTTCTTAAGTTCAGATTTAAAGTTTTGGTTTGAATTTCAAATTTTGGATCTATTCTTTGAATTATTCAGACATTTCTTTTCTCTATCACACAACATTAGAACCAGGGGGCACTCAATGAAGCTGATGGGTAGGAGAGTCGGATCCAAGAAGGGGAAGTATTTCTCCACCCAGAAGGTCATCAGTCTATAGAATTTGCTGCCGGAAGAGGTTGTGACAGCCACCAGTCTAGATGGCTTTAAGGACAGGTTAGACAAATTAATGGATGACAGATGTATCAATGGCTACTAGAATGAATGCCTAGGTACATCTTGTAATATACGTACGGGGACAAGTTCACGAACCTGGATTAAAATCCCTTTTCCGTGATCTTGTGGTCAGTTGGGTCACTGTTGTTACTATCTCACATACTGCCACCAGTTGTTAGGCTAATGTATATATAAAACAGCTGCCACCAATTGTAATAACTGTCACCAGTTGCGATAATAAAGCAGATTACCACCAATTGTAACATAGGGTGTCGTTATAATGTTTAGGTTTGTTTTGTTTCACTGTTTTGGGTAGCGTGTATATGAATCATCAACACGGATTCAATGTCAGAACTTCCCTTTAAGTATTTGTCTTCTCTCTGCCTCTAAGGCTGAGTATCAATGTATCCCAAAGCAGTCCCAAAGACTGTTCACCTCCCCCACTAGCTTTCTCTATTGCTAGCAGTGAGCCAAGGATACTGTATCCTCTGACTCAGAGTTCAGGCTTGGCTTGGATCACTATGACAACGGAGTAAAGCAGATGAAGTCCTTTTTAAAATAACAAGAAAGTAGGTTTATTGTGTACAGTTCACGTTGGCAATCAGTTCTTCTTTAAGTTACACTTCGTTTCTCCAATAATCAAGCTGTTAAGCCTTAAGATTTCACACAAAGCACAAGGATTCTCAAATTTCACGAAATAAGCATTCAACTAATATAACGTGAGTTAGCTTGCCTCTCTATAACTTCTTAAGCTCTAACAATCATATAATATAAGACTCAGGACCCTAATTCCAGCTTCCTCAGCCAAGGGCCCGTTTCCCCCCTTTGTTAACCACCCCTTAGTTAAACGATCAAAGGCAGAGAACCCAAACTGTTACCTCAGACTCCTTTAAATATCAGCCTAGCTGGCCAGCTTCAACCTGATTGGTTGTTGCTTCACCAGAATCCTATTTCAACCTCCCTCCTGGAGAGCTAGAATAGCCCCTCCCTTGTCTGACTTACCGTTTCTAAATAATACACTTTGGTGACACTTTTGGACATATAGACGTTCCGTTTTCAACACACTTTGCATTTTCACCAAAATAACTTAATTTTGGGGGTGAGGGGTCCTAGCGGGCACCTCACATCTTTCAGGCTGGGGGGGAAGCAGGACACTTCTAAGGCCATTTGCTGGGATTTGAGGGCAGAAGAAGGTTTGTCCTTGTCTCTACTTGAGATGCCCATGAGCAGTTGGTGGGCCACTGTGTGCGACAGGATGCTTGACTAGATGGGCTGTGGCCTGATCCAGCAGGGCTCCTCTTACGTTCTTATGTTCTTATATGGACAGAGAAAAATGAATGTATTCAAATTCAAACCAATTTGAATACATTCATATCTATTCGTATGAATATTCAATTCGTATTTGTTGACAACATTCATGTGTCTGTACACATCTGTATGCATTTATATGCATTTGTACACATCCCGTTTTTATCCCATATGCATCCTGTACTTATCTGTACAAATGCATATGGATACGAGTAAGATGTGTACAGATACATATGTAATGAATGTCCGAATAATTCGTAGGAATGATTCAAAACATTCAAACTCGTTTGAATGTTAAAAAACGAATGTATAGACATTCAGTTTGAATTGGAATGTCCAAATTCAAACGAATTCGATCGAATTTTGAATGTTTCAAATATTATTGCACATTCCTAGTCTTCAGTGCTGCTGATATGTACAGATTTGTGGATCCATCTACAAGGCATTTAACCCTTCAGACAATACTTTTTCTTGAATTAACCAAGATCTTTCCTTTCTATTCCCAAGAAAAGAAAAATAACGCAATTCCCATATGTAACTGGACCCAAATGACCCATTTCCCTCCATCTGCATTGATTGCTGCTTCCCATCCATTCTTCCTCAAAAGTAAATAGCTGTTCACACACTTATCTTAGACATCCTGACCTGATAAAAAGTCTTTCTGGATCAACTATCAAATGCAGAAGAGGAAGCAAAACAGCTTTACTGGTTTGCATTAATCAAGCATCCACATTATCTCTTCAAACACCTTGTTTTCTACTTCCAAACATGAATACTATTTTTGCAACAACAGAACAATTCACTTTACACCTCCAAAAAAAATCATATGTTGGCCCCTAGGCTTTCTGTTCATTATATAAAATAGCTATGGTCTAGCAGCACATCACCCTGGATTTGCAATGTTTTTCAGTATCCTGCAAAAGGAAAATCTGGGACAAGTTGCTTCTGGCATGGGATAAACCCATCCACATTGTGCCAGGCTCCGGTCTGGCTCCAAAGCTTGCATGAGCTTTTGAGCTGATGCAGTGGGCCTCCAAATCATCCAATGGGCAGGAACGAATTGGGTCTCCCATAGTATACCAGACTGAATGCCTCCACGGTCCAGTTTACCACCAGTGGTATGGGTGTGCACAAAGCCATTTGTTGAATATGAGAAAATTCGGCTTGGGCCGTATCCCATCCTATTCACGCATGAATATTCAAACAAATATTTGTGTATGGAATGAATGCCACTGAGGCCTCCCAAAAGGTAAAGGGGCAAGTGGGAGACAGGCAGGAGCATCCCTGGGTCTATTTTGGCAATTTCTGGAAGCTGAGAAAGGCCTTCCGGAGGCAGAAACAGGCCTTCCAGAGGCTGGAAAAGCACTTCTGGTTAGAGATTGCACAAATGTATTTTTGACATTCTATTCAAATTGAATTGTATACCCAAAAGTCCAATTTGATCTGAATCTTTTAAATTCGAATTTAACAAGATTTGATTCGTATTTACCCAATTTGAATCTGTTTGAATTTTTGATTCAAATATTCAATACATATCCAATGATACGGATCTCCTATGAATCCCTATGCATCTTCCCCACATCCATACGCATCCTTACATGTCCATAGGCATCCCATAGTTCATCTCGTGTGCAACCTGTTTTTGTCCCATACAGATCCATACAAATGCGTACGGATGTGGGAAAGATGGGGATCTTCAAGTACACATCACGTACGAACCAATACACGTACGAATGTCCTGATAATTCAAATTAATAGATCCAAAATTTGAAATTCAATTCGAATTTCGGGACAATCTATTCAAGTTCGAATGTCAAAATCCAGCACATTTGATCAGATTTCGAATGCGTACAAAAATTTGCGCATATCTCTATTTCTGGTTCTGCATGCACATACATGCAGAACCAAAGACCTAAAAAGAAGGCGCAGCAGCAATTTTAAGCAAGTGGGGCAATGGGGCCTGGGGGCCCAGGGGGATCGGGGGGATGGAGGCCTGAGGGGGATCTAGTATCCACCGAAGTTTCAACAGATACCTGAATACCTGATTTATGGATGAATAGAGCCAACAAATGTAGGCCCAATTCAATTTGTCTATGAATGTTGGAATTTGTACCTATTCATATGCCTTCCGACACCATCAGATATTTGTGCACATCCCTAATTCAGCAATATGATGATGTCATCACTCTGCAAGACCCATTTGGGACTTCCCCAGGCCCTTCAATGGGACCACAGAGGTCAAATGATGCTAAAACCAAAGATACTGGATTTTTGTGAGCCCACCATAGGCTGACATGGGCATTGCTGCATTATGACAGTATCCTGCAATCCAATATAACAATGCCTGACCCCAGTCCTCAGGTCATAAGAAGGGCCAGGATGCTACAGATAAGAAGATATGCCCAGGTAAGGGATCATGAAAAATGCACTAGCACACCTAAACCCGGACCCTCAGGATGCTCTTTTGAACACCACTGTAATCATTACACCCTATGGGGAATCTCATGAAGAAGGTCTAGTACAGGGATGTCAAACATACGGCCCGCGGCCTGCATTCGCACTCCCCCGCCGCCCACCATCGCCGCTGCTGTCCTCCTTGGGCCTGAAGGAGGAGCGAGGCGAGGCGAGGCGGGACCCTCCGCCGCCGCCCGCCGCCGCAGCCGCCGTCCTCCTTGGGCCTGAAGGAGGAGCGAGGTGAGGCGGGACCATCCGACGCGGACGCGGACGCGGACGCGGCCGTGGCCCTCCTTCAGCGCGGCGCGAGGCGAGGCGAGTGCCCGGGCGCCGCCATGGACAGCCAGCCCCGGCTACACCCCCAGCCCCTTCTCTGTGCCCCGGCCATGTCCCGGCCACACCCCCAGCCCCTCCTCTGTGCCCCGGTCACGCCCCCGGTCACACCCCCAGCCCCTCCTCTGTGCCCCAGTCACACCCCCGGCCGTGCCCCCGGCCACGCCCCCTGGCCCTCATAGTTTTTTTTTTTTTTTAATCCAGCCCTCGGCCGGATTGAGTTTGACACCTCTGGTCTAGTATCTATTTGTATGAATATTCAGTACGTATCCAATGATACAAATCTCATACACATCCATTTGCATCCCATTTTTATCCCGTATGTACCCTGTTTTCATCTCATACTTTTCCGTACAGATGCATATGGAATGCATACAGATATATACACATATGAATGTCTGAATTATTGATATGAATAACTTAGATAAGATAAGATAAAATTTTATTTGATCAGCCATATAGCCATTTCAACTAAAAATACAATTAAATACAGAAAAAAAAACAGGAACAGAGGGCAAAGGAAGTGACCGACTTTCTATTTCTTCTTTTCTTTCAGAAAATATGCTCTTTTGTTAATAGCTTTTAAGATAAAAAGACTGACTCCAAATAACTTGAAATATTTGTATTCGTACAAATGTCTGAATTCATTGAATAATGAATATTTTGAATATTCATGTACATCCCTAGTACATTTATGGTTTTATATTCTAATATCTTAAATGGTAGTTTTTATCTTTTCACTTATCTATAGGAGGATATTATTATTTACATTACATCATATGTCGGTTACTTTCGCTGGAACCTCTATGTGAAGGAACACTAGAAAATCTGCTAAATAAAAGAATTAGCATTTATCAAAAACTCATTCATCATCTCCCTCCTGGAAGCAAGTGAGATCTTTCTGCATCCCAAATTATGTGCTTTAACACTGAGCAACAGCAGAGCCTCTGATTTATATTAGCTAATGGTATGTATGTGCATGTTTCCAAAGTTTTAGAAGATTAAACAGCTCCCAGTTGAACTATTTGTTTTCAGTTCAGTCCCTTGTGAGGATGTCAAATGAATGAAGGTGAGGAAGAAGAGTGAGAAAACATGAATTTTTGAGGCATGTGCACACAGGAAAATATCCAGCCTATGATTCTTTAAATCACCTCACTTGACATCGAAACAAGCAAAATGAAATAAGCACAGTGTGTAAAATACATAGGGACTTGAACTTTTTGCCTCTTTGTAAATACTATGGTGAGGCCACATTTGGAATACTGTGTACAATTCTGATCACCACACCTCAAAAAGGATATTGTGGAACTAGAGAAGGTGCAGAAATAGGCAACCAGAATGATTAAGGGGCTGGAACACCTCCCTTACGAAACCAGGCTGCAACGTCTAGGCCTCTTCAACCCAGAAAGACAGGATTTAAGAGGGGACCTGACTGAAGTATATAAAATCATGCATGGTATAGAAAAGGTGGATGGAGAAAATTTCGTTTCTCTATTGCACAATACTAGAACCAGGGGGCATCTGATGGCTAGGAGAGCTGGATCAGACAAGCGGAAGTATTTCTTCAACCAGAGGGTCATAAGTCTATGGAATTTGCTGCCAGAAGAGGTGGTAACAGCAACCAGCCTAGATGGCTTTAAGGAAGGACTAGACACATTTGTGGATGACAGAATGAATGCAATCATTCTAGTAGCCATTGATACATCTGTCATCCATAAATTTGTCTGAGAAAAGTGGGGTAGAAAAGCCAACTGTTCTTCTTCTAATTACATGAACTTGTAGTTACTCTCTTGCACTGTCTGAAATATACAGCTGGGTCTATTCTTAATTAAACTGATACTACATTTGCATTCTGAAAAAAGTCCAGCAGATGGCAGTAGAATCCCATCATATTTACTGCTCAGGGACAAGCTGGGCATCCATTGATGTCTTAGTACTTTAAATATTCTCATGTGATCGCCTGACTGCTGTCAGCCTGTTAACTTATTGAATGTGAATTGCTCTAAGCCTAGAGGCTGCCAAGCCAAGCATGCTCTAAAGTGTGTGGGCATATGCGTCTCTCAGTAGCTTCAAAATTAAAATCAACCGTAGGAATGTGCACGAATATTTGTAGGTATTCGAAATCCGATCGAATGTGCTGAATTTTGACATTCGAAGTTGCACAGAATGTCCCAAAATTCAAATGTAAACATTCAAATCAAATTTCAGCTTTCGGATCTCTCCGGACATTCATATGTGTACAGGTTTGTACACAATGTGTACTTGAAGATCTGCATCTTTCCCACATCTGTACGCATTTGTACTGATCCATGCGGGACAAAACAGGTTGCGTATGGTATAACTACGAGATGCGCATGGACGTGTACGGATGTGTACGGATGTGAGAAAGATATACATATGAGCACGCAAATGTTGTCGACATTCGTATGTGCAGATTCAAATTAAAAATGTGAACAAATAGATTTGAATTTGGTACAAGCGAATCAAACCTTGTTAAATTCGAATTTAAGAGATTTGAATTGAATCGGATTTTCAGGTATTCGATTCAAATAGAACATCAAAAAAAAAACATTCATGCACATCCCCAAATCAACCACCTACTCCAAATTTATACCAATAGTTTCCTAGTGATTGCTTTGAAGAATCTGCCCTTTTCAAGCATCCAGGCTGTTGTTATTCTTCGGTTCCCCTCTGTTTTACCCACGTCCTGACATCTGCTCTTCATTACAGCCAGTTGGTGATGCCCACCAGATTCTGTGAGCATCGTCTATTAAGGCATAGGGTACAATGAGTAAATGCAGTCAAACAGCAAGAAGCAAAGTGACTGGGATTCCCCTTGACTGTGGTATAAACAGAGAGATTCTGCCAGCTACCACTCTGTCCCAAAATGCCAGCAAATTGGCTGAAAATGAGTGGGGGAGGCTTCATTTATTTCATACCAAAAGCATCAGGCAGTTTCTTCACTGGGAGGGGAGTCCTTAATAGCCAGTTTGGTCTAGTGGTTAGGGAGCTGGACTCTTATCTGGGAATACCGGGTTTGATTCCACCCCATGAAGCCAGCTGGATGACCTTGGGCTAGTCACAGCTCTCTTCTGAGCTCTCACAGCCCCACCCACCTCACAGGGTGTTCTGTTGTGGGGAAAAGAACAGAAGCTTTGTCAGCCACTTTGAGTCCCCTTAAATGGGTGAAAAAAGTGGGGTAGAAAAGCCAAGTCCTCTTCTTCCTCCACAAAGCCAGTTGGGTGACCTTGGGCTGGTCACTGCTCTCTTCTGAGCTCTCACAGCCCCACGTACCTCACAGGGTTGTTCTGCTGTGGGGAGAATAGAAAAGCTTTGTCAGCCGCATTGAGTGCCCTTAAATGGGTGAGGAAAGGGGGTAGAAAAACCAACTTCTTCCTCCACAAAGGCACCTGGGTGACTGTGGGCTAGTCACAGCTCTCTTCTGAGCTCTCACAGCCCCACCTACCTCACAGGGTGTCTGTTGTGGGGAGAAGAACAGAAGCTTTGTCAGCCGCTTTGAGTCCCCTTAAATTCGTGAGAAAAGCGGTGTAGAAAAGCCAAGTCTTCTTCTTCTTCTAACAGGGGTTTGTTATTCTCGTTCCCCAAAATCAGCAAAGAAGCAAGGCTTTGTGCTCGAAATATCACATTCCAAAGTGAGAAGGGAATGCAGGGGGCTGAGAAACCCACAGCTGTTTCACCCTTCCCTTCCCATTTACCAGATGGGAAAGGAGCACGATTAACCAACGTTGACTAGCACTTCCTAGTCAGCTTCGGTCATCCCCCTGCCCCATGCGATTGAGTAGTCACCTTATTTGATCCAGGGCCTGGGCTGTCCACTGGGGATTAAGGGTGTGCATAAATGCAATTTTCAGGATTCAGTTTGATTCTAATCAAATATCTGAAAATTTGAATCGATTTGAATCTTCAAAATTCTAATGTATTCACATTCGTTTCGATTCAAATAGATTCAGATCTATTCATTCAAATTTTTTATTTGACTTTATGCATACACATGTCGACCACATTCGTATGTGCCCATACGCATCAGTACACATCCCGTACGCATCCTGTATTTATCCCGTATGCATACCGGTTTTGACCCGTATGGATCCGTACAAATGTGTGTGAATGTGGAAAAAGATGTGTAAATCCAAGTATGTATCTAATTCTAATTCAAGTGTCCAAATTCAAATGAACTTGATCAAATATTAAATGTTTCGAATGTTCACGTACATCTCTACCAGGCATCTGTGAAGATGGACTGTCTGATTGGGAATTTCAGTGGATGTATTTGTGAGGACTGCTTGTGATTTAATGATATAAGTGTCCGTGGTCTCTCAGCAATATACAGATTGCTTTTTCTCCTGCTTATGACAAGTCATGCATTAAAAGAACTGCAAAAGGATGCTGGGGGATTTCTTTGAAGTGGTTTCATGCAAAAGCAGTTAAGTAATGTGATGAATCAACCATCATCACCTTTTGTTACATAAGGTAATGGAAACTGAGATCAAAACTGTCATATGCATGAAGGAGAGGGATGTTAGCCTTTCTTGCATCACCACTGTTCTGATGAAAAGCTCACCTTCTAGCTGCTACCTTACTTGGAATCAAAATTCCCTCTGTCCTGTAGCAATTCAGAAATCTTCCAAAATGCTAATAAATGAGTTTAGATTTAGAGTCCATTAAAGAAAAGCACTTTGAAGAGATTCCACCTGGTTAGTGGAATGCCTGTCTGGGTAGGGATTAGGAGAGGAAATTAATGATGCTCATTAGAGATTGGCACAAATGTGTTTTTCGACATTCTATTCAAATCTAACTGAATACCCCAAAATCCTGTTTAAGAAGATCCTATTCGAATTTACCAAATTCAAATCTATTTGTTTGAATTTTTGATTCGAATCTGCAGATACGAATGTCAACATCCGTATGTGTGTGTACAACCCCACATCCATGGGCATCCATACACGTCCATGTGCATCCTGTAGTTATCCCATATGCAACCTGTTTTCGTCCCATACGGATGCGTACAAATGCGTACAGATGCGGGAAAGATGTGGATCTTCCAGTACGGATCATGTATAGAGTTGTACACATATGTACTGTATGTCCGGATAATTTGAACAAATAGATCCAAAATTCAAGATTCAATTTGAATGTTTACATTTGAATTTTGGGGTATTCAATTTGAGTTTGAATGTGAAAATTCGGCACATTTCATCAGATTTCAAATGCCCATGAATATTTGTACAAATCCCTAGTGCTCATCAGCGGCGGGGCAAATGTAGAGGTCCTACAGTACCATCCTGTTCTTCTGTCCTCCTGATAAATCAGCAGCTCTAGAATCTTTATTACTGTCAGAGGAATGCCACCTGCCTCATCTCAGGCCTGCAGTGGCAGGGAAGAGAACGTGACCCTGTCTTAAAAGGCTGCGATTTAGACAATTACCTCAGCACGATGTTCCCCATAATCCATCTCATTTAAGTATGTGCACTAAGGGGTCTTTTTTAAAATGTGATTTGCATCGAATCAAATGTAAGAAAATGTGTATTCATTCCAATAGATCCCTTCAAATATGGTAGCATTATATTAGGAACTAATGTAATCATATGAATTTGTACGAATATCTGATACAAATGCCTATGTATCCAGTACGTAATCGATACATATCCCGTTCTGAAACTGTCAAATCCACCCTGAATCCATTTTGAATCTGCCCTCAATCCATACTGAATACACTCTGGGTCCATTGGAGGTGTGACTGGGGCAGCCGCTTTCCCACATCACCGATTCACAAATGTTCCAAAACATTCACGCCAATACGAATGACAATGTACACATGTTGTAACATTTGATTCATATACGAATGTCACAAATATTCATGCAAATCCCTAATCTTGATAATATTCTCAAAGAGCTATTAGCATTCCAACCAACAGTCCCATCAAAAAATCTAAAGGTGCTTCTGCACTGACCTCCGAAATCCGGATCTATTTAGATCCAGATTTTGGAGATCCATGGTAAGTAGATACGGATCTAGTAGATACGGATCTACTACCACCCCTTCCATCTACACACACGATGGAAGGGTGGATTTAGATCCGGATTTGAGGTGGGTGCAGTGCGGAAGCCCAGCACCCACCTCAAATCTGTGCTCCGAAGGCCCTCCCCTGGCCCACCATGATTGGCTCCTCATGGTGGGCTGGGGGAGGGCCCAGTTAGGGACCCTTTTGCAGTGCGGACGCATCCGAAATGGATGTGTCCTAACTGCAAAAACACCCATTAAGCACCCATTAAGACTACCTTGAATGTAGTCTTCCGGTAATCCAGATTAAGGGGCAATTAGCACACATTAGTGACACATCTCACGGGAGTCAATGCGGAAGCAGACTCCCTGATGTGTTTCTAATGTGTGCTGCAGTATGGATGTAGATTTTGGAAGTGGTTAAAATATGCGCTTAATGGGTGTTAAAGGTCCAATGCAGAAGCACCCTAAGCTACCCTAACATAGATATGCGCTCATCAATCTTCATATGTGCACACTTGCCCCATCACACACTAGGGATGCGCATGAATATTCAAAACGTCAAACACTCTATTTGAATCCTACAGATTCTGACATTTGAACTCGAATCCGATTTCCAACTATCTGAATTTTGACATTCGAACTTGAATATGGATTTTTGAAAATCCGATATGAATTTTCGAATGATTTGAATGTGTAAATTCATATCTGTCATATACGAATCTGCCCAAAAATTATCTCTATCTTGTGCTTAAAATACGGGATTAAAACAGGATGCGTATGGGATAATGCGGCATGCATACAGATTTTTCCAGTATGTGCACAGAAACTAATAACAGATACGAATGTTGTCGACATTCGTATCTTTAAATACGAATCTAACATTCAAACGTAGGGATTCAAATGTTATGGATTCAAATCAGATTTTAATTCAAATCTTAAATATCCAAATTGAATCAAAATTTTTGACATTCAAATCTACTTGGATTTGAATGTCAAAAATACATTCACGCACACCTGCCCTATCACACACCGGAGTCTTTTTCTCTCCTCTCAGAATCTGCAAGAGTATTCTGCTGTCTCAAGCTATATGTGTGCAATGGGCATCAGATTTTTTTTTCATATCCTTGCCTGTCTTCTGAAAGACATCATGTCATACTGGAAAATTATACTGTACTGTGACAAGTTGCTCACCCAGCAAAGTCAAACACAAGATAGGCAAAGAAATAGGTAACTGCAATATATTCTTGCAACTTTACCCAGACTAGGCACATAAGGACGCACATAACTTCAGACTTTGAATTATACAGTTTCCAAAGTAGTGCCCGCCTTAAACTAGGTCTCCTAGTTGGGGAGGCGTCATTATCAGTGGCTTTGTTTAGGGTAGAAATTCATGCCTTGCAAATATAGTACTTCCATTGATCATTACACCTGATGTGACCATCATGAGACACGTTCTGCTACCACAAGTAGAAACGTGGTGGCAGAAGACACTTTATTGATATCCATGTTTGAATGTTTGAATAACTGTTTAAATATGTTGGGTTTTTAAAGTATTTTCACGGATATTGTTTTAATCTGTTGTTTGAAAATCTGTAACCCGCCTTGAGACCTACAGGTATAGGGTGAGATATAAATATAAATCTACTGGATACAAATCTACTTACCAGGGATTTCCGAAATCTGGATCTAAATAGATCTGGGTTTCGGAGGACAGTGCAGAAGCACCCAAAGAGAGCCCAGTCTCATTGTGCAAACATAAAATAATTTTTGTTAAGTTGCTTTTTATCTCCCCCTCCCCCTTCAGAATCTGGATATAATAGTTTTACTGAAACACACTGTGTGTGCCTCCACAGCACTTTAGAATATACAGTATATGTGTGCTGGTAGGCACCCTGATCCTTTCTCTGTCATTTCCTACATTTGTTTTTGATGAAAAAGTTGACCTCCCTTCCCTAATGGTTCAACAACATTTGAGTGCTTTATATTTCTCCATCCATTCTTGAGTACAAAATGTCTGCTATGAAGCAGCCCTCTGGTACACATACAATCTGCCAACATGTATTTCCACCAAGAAACTACACAATGATGGAAATTCACCCAGGGGCGTAACATCAACATCCAATCTGAAAGGCTAAAAAAACTAACACAAATGCACATATATAAAAGACAGCCTTTCTGCCAAAAAAGGGGGAGAGATGGAGAGAGAGAGAGAGAGAGAGAGAGAAAAGAAATAACTCTACCAACACAGATCCAAGATTCATCTCTCAACTGAACTCTACTCAATTGACAGTCTACTCAATACAATTTCATTAGGGATGTGTATGAATATTCTAAACATT
The DNA here is from genome assembly GCA_023333525.1 of Aspidoscelis tigris stejnegeri. NCBI lineage: Eukaryota > Metazoa > Chordata > Lepidosauria > Squamata > Teiidae > Aspidoscelis > Aspidoscelis tigris. The sequence goes on from JALMGA010000003.1 coordinate 7,711,676, forward strand.
CAAAATCTGATGGAATTCGTTCAAATGTGGACATTCAAACTCGAATCAAATGTCTTCACATGCGAATTTAGACATTTGAATGGATTTCAAGTGTCCCGAAACATCCATTCAAATGATTCAAGTCATTCAAATTTATAGATCAAATCTGGATTATCTGGATCTATATTTTCGAAAATCCAATTTGAACTCAAATATATGAATGTCAGAAACATTTGTAACTGATTTTCTAATCTGTTTGCATCCCGTTTTTATGGCGTTTGCATTTCATTTGCATCCCATCTGCATCCCGTATTATAAGCACAAATAGACCCAATAGTCGCATGAGATATACGATGGCGAATTCAGTCAAATTATTCAAAAACTCGTACTAGATTTTCAAAAATCCAGATTCAAAAATTTAGCTTTTCAAAAATCCGATTCAAATTCAAATGTCAATATTCGTCAAATTTGAACTGGATTTTTGAATTTTCAAATATCTGTGCACATCCCTAGTGTGTTGACTAAAGGCTGGAAGCGCAGTCATCTCTTCTGGAGGATGAATGTTGCCACATTTCAGAAAATGATCTGGAATGTTGTTGCTCCAAAGGCAACCTCTCCATTTCTGCAAAAATAAAAATAGAATTCAATTATCTCTTCTATTGTTTGGGAATCAGTTCGTCTGAGGACAACTTTACATAATGGAGCTAGTCCTAGTAAAGATCCTGCAGGGTTCTAGAAGTGATACAAAGGCTTTGTGATAAGCACCTTTAAGACTTCCCACAGCCCCAGTCAGCACAGGAGACAGCTTAAAAGAATTTTGTGGCCATTTATTTTATGACAAAAATCCCATACATCATATTGACGCCTCAGGCGACAAAAGCTGAAACATTTCAGGGCCTGTGGAATTAAAGTGAATGGGTGGGAAACCCAGTTTCTGGCTTTGCATTCTATTTATCTTAACTGACATCAAATGCCATGAAAACTAATTTAACAGGACAGGACTGTGTATGCGTGTGACAGACATTTAAAGCTTTAAACAACCAATATTATTCAAGAAAGATTCACTCGCAGAACTAGTAAATAACAGAGATAAGGGGCATTTTTGCACTACCCTTCCTGTCCGCTCGACCGGAAAGGAGCACAATGACCCAATGTTGACTAGCACTTGCACTTGAACACTACCTGTTCCACAGGGATTGGATACGTACCATATTAGATCCGGGCCCTGGTCAGAAACAGGTTGGCCTATTCTTAAGTCAGAATTGAGATTGTACCAGTGGATGGTGGATCAATGTCGGCCGTCCTGAGGTTGTCCCCGCATCGGGCTGCCTTGGTTTCCTCCACAGAGCCCTTGGCTCTCTCCACCCCTTTTGCTAAATCATATTTATCTCATTTCCTATTGGATGCCATTCATGTCACTCAAGGAAGGTGCTTTCGATTGGATGCCATCCATGTCATTCAAGGGAGGCGAGGGTATGTGTTTGCAGTTCTTTTTAAAGCCTGCTCCCCTACCTCCACACACACCCTTCCTTTTTTACATGTTTTTCTTCTCCTTGCAATTATTTTTTTTAATAATAAAAATAAATTTGTGTAAATATGCTAGAGAGAGGAATCATACACATAAACTGAGGAGAGGGGGGTGCCTCACGCACTTTGTGTGTGCCGATTGGCTGAAGGGGAGGTGCCTCACAAATTCTGCACAAGCCAATTGGCTGAAGGGAAGGACTGGGCACCACCCACCACAGCACAGTTTTGCCTCCTCACTCACACAAGAAGAAGCCAAAGATGGCCTGGAATAGGACTACATTTTAGGACAGTCTAACGGATGTAGGCCAGCTGGAATTCAGATTAGCTCAAAATAATGTGAGTAACACAGCCTGTGGGATGACTCAGGTTGACCTAAAACTCACGTGTGACCATAGCCCTGGTGTCTACTAGTCAACTTGCTTAAATTTCCTTGGGGCCTTTTTTGTTTGCTTGTTTTCCTGTTACGCAAGGGCCCATGTTGCTTTACCTCATCCCACCTTCCTCTGTCTGGGCTCTCTTTTGTTCTCCCATTTCTTGATTATTATTATTTTCCCCCTCATTTCTCCCTTTGCCCTATAAGTTTCTGCTCCAACAGCCCCCGAGGCTGCCTTGGCTTTTAGCTTATGTTAGCAGGATTTTTTCTCCAGGCTATCATAAAATTGCTCATCCGTGAAGGATAGTGACAGGTACATCTAAGGGAAAGCAAAAGTAATGAAGTATAAAGAAGATTGGGAGGGTAAACTGGGTGTGTGTGAGAGAGAGAAGGACTACAGTAACATACTAACAAGTTTCCATGTGACTATATCATTGCAATTCTGGCAGAGCAGACCGCAGTTCCGCTTACCCTGTGAAAGAGTCTGGAGGGCAGGATCAAATTTTGATCAAATTTTGAATGTTTAGAATATACATGCACACCCCTACTCCAGAGTGAGCCCTATAATGGGGGAAATCATACATATTTGTCTGAATGTTAGCATATGAATATTCTAACATTCAATTCATGTACAAATGTCTGAATTTGTACCAATTTGTACGAATAACTAATGTTAGAAATATCTGTGGAAATCCCTATGCCATACTATATTTATTATGGTTTAGGAGTACCTTCCAAAGGGTTTTCTGCTACAGCTCCTACAGCAGGTTGCCCTTGTATACCTGAGAGAACACTACCATAACTATATTTGCTCCATTGCTAATGTTTTTCGCCCAGAAGGCCCTCAGGCTATCTCCTCTCCTCATGCAGCCCCAAATGCATAGCTGAAAGTCAGCTTCTTGCTCTTTCTGCCAACTTAAACCAAAGCTCTGGTTGCAGTTTTTAGGCCTCAGACAAACAAATGGCAAAAACCATAAAGTTTATTCTGTGGCATTTCATTGATTTAGTTTTTAAAGACACACCAGCTGGGCTTTCTACATTAATATGAACAAAAATCTTCATCTGGGGGAAGAAATAGGATGTTTTTTTCTGCCTACTGCTGATTTTTTTTTGTGTGCATGAGATTAGGTTGATGAATGGTATCTCTAATTTCTGAAGTCCACTTCATAGAGAAGATTCCTTTGCAACGTCGTGAGATCTTGAAATGGAAACTAATTAGTGTCTACCCCAGAAAGAGACCTCTATACAGAAAGCATAAAGAAAGAAAGAAAAAGCCAACCTCTCTCTCCCGGGGCTTTGCGCCATCTGTCTCCCCACCAGATGCCAGCGTGATGGAAATGAGAAAAACAGACATGAAACATTCGCTAATAGGTGCCAATCCCTCAAAGAGAAAGAAAGAAAAAATAACCCCCAAGTGGGGTGATAAATAACTAATGAAAGTCTCTGTGAGGCAGGAAGAACATCAATCCAGCTGCTGGGCCAGACAGCTACCATCTTAGGCCTTGAATGTGTCATCTGGCATAAGTCTTGTCCATGACTTCATTCCAAGGCTGATATATGGAATTTTGTCCTGACCGTTGGCTCATTCATCCCTTTAAGTTCCCCAGCGTTGAAGAAACCAGTTATTTACTCCCATTCCTTTTTCTCCTCCTCTGTATACATGTGGAGCATTAATGCTCAGCAGGTGTGACCCTGCTTGTCTCATCCTTTTCTGCTCATGTCTGTCTCCCAGGTCTCCAGCCACCTCTTGTCTCCTTTATTCTGCCTCTTCCCTCCCCTGGGAAGTGCGCCCTCTCGGTCTATCTCTGGGATCCCGAGGGGGTGATTTTATCCCATCAATTCCTTTCTCCTCCTTCCCTCTCACCCCCTCCAAACTCCTCGGCTCAGTGGGGTCTGCAGCCAGTTCTCCTGTTGCTCAGAGATGAGGAGGCAGTTGCTAAGAGACAGTGAAACGTCAGTACCTGGCCCTCAAGGAAGAAAACGGGGAGAGAAGGAAAAAAAGGAAGAGGAGGTGGAGGAAAAGACCTGGCTGAATTCAAGTGGAGAAAGGGAGCGCCAGAGGAGCTGAGATTCAGCAAGGGACTGAAAATCCTTCAGCGTCTGGCTTGTAGGGAGATTTTGGTGAGAGGAGGGATGAAAGGAGGCGAGAGAAAAGGCACAGCAGAATGGAGAACAAAACCATTGGACAAATCAGCCTCAGAGATCAGCTCAGCTGAGCTGGAAGAAAGATGCTCGCCTCAAAGTAAGTACCTCCCTTTAGGAGAAAGTCCATGTGATGAAGCGGAAAGAGAAATATAAAGAAGATGCTCCCTCTACTAGGTTTGGGTCTCACGGTCTTGCTTGAACAGGGTGTGTCTAGTGGGGGTGGATGGATGATGGTGTGTTTGAGGGAAGCGTGCACCCTGGTGACAGGAATAGGCAGAAAGACATGAGAAGGATGGATACAGAGAGGGCAAGATCACGTCAGCCCTAAGGGCCATCTGGGTAAGTGATTTTGCTTTTCTTCAGCAGAAAGCAGGAGATGGGAGGAATCAGAGAGGGGGAGGAGAGAAGGGGGAACTAGAATTGGGGTGGGAAGAGAAAAACATGGAAGGAGACAAACTGCAAATGAAAAGCAAAAAAAAAAAACCAAAGTATTTGCTCAAGTTAGAGAAGCGCATGAAAGAAGCAAGGACGCTAACATAATGGAGAGGGTTGCAGGCTGGTAAAATGCAAGGACAATTATGGGGAAAGAAGAAAACGTATCTTTTGCATTTTTGTACAGGCCCAAAGCCACTGTACAGAAGAAGAAGAAAGTGGTACAAGGTAGAATAAGATGCCCCAGGTGGGCAGTCCCCTGGTGTCCCCCTTCAGCCAGACTCAATATCATAAAAGATACAGAGGTATAGATGTGGCTTTGTTTTATTTTTATCCCAGGCCCAGATACATATGATTCAGCTGTTGCTCTGAAGTCTGAAAGGACTTTCCCTTGTCCTTTGCAAAGTTGAAACAAGTATTTTGTTCTCCAGCCTGTTATTATAAATTCATCCCTTAGGTCACTGAGCAATGCCACAGGGGTCTTTCTATTTCATGGTTCTTCTTATGTTTAGCAGATGCATATGGAGTCTATTGACTGGAGTCTCCAGTGAGATTTTTATTTTACCTTATTTATGGCGTTTATATCTCATCTTTGCTCTGAAGAGCTTATACTTTCACTTTGTCTTCACACAACTCTGGGAGGTAGGTTAGACTATTAAGGCAGTGGCTGACCCTAACGCCACCCCATAAGCTTTCATAATCATATGAAGATTTTAACTCAGAGACTTCCATTGGTCACAGGCTGCTTCCAGACAGAACATCCAGGATTATCCCAGTATTATGTTGAGATTGTCACATGTGTCCTTGACCATCCCATCATCAGCCTAGCTCTATTGGCCGTTATGCTACACTGGTTCTAATTAAAGGCTGTAGGCCAGAAATCCAGAACTTTAGTTTGTCTCGTGAATATTTTTTAGTGGGTGATATTGTAGTGGAAGCCAAAGAGGAAATAGACTGTAGAATAATAGCAGATTAAATATAAGGCATATACTTTGTCTTCTTCAAGGTCAGAGGGAAGCATGGAAGCTGAATGGTGGCACTGATGTTTTCAGCCTCCACTTTGCTCTCTGTTTCATGGCAAGTCCCACAATGGAAGATCTGCTAAATCCAGCGCCTCTTACTTACACTGCTATATTTGGATATTCTGGAATACCCATGCTTTGTTCCACATATCCAAACAGAACAGAATAAGTAAATGACGCCTAGAGGTAGCCTAAGCTTAAATCTCATCTCTTCCCCTTTCGTTTTTATTTTTATTTTTATTTTTTTTCTGTATCACTGCTTTCTTTCCCAAATGGCTTCCAGGTCAGGGTTTCAAAACAAGGAAGGCAGCAAGTTATGAGTCTCTTTGGATGTGCCAATGTACAGAATATTCTTCTGAGTTAAACAATGGCTACTAACTTTCTTTCCAGACCAGAAAAACTATGGACTCCAAAGTTTCTTCTACCGAGCCTTATTTCCTCTTGACATTTCCGAGATACGTCACTTGCTCCATTTCGACAGCACATCCTAACACGATTCCTTGGAACACTGCTCGAGGATCGGAATAATATCCTGGATATTTTTTTAAAAAAGAAATCTTAAGACTTGAAATGGAGATCCATTCTGTTCTGCTGAACACCAAATGGGTTTATTGGAACTGCACATTTGTTGACCTGATTGTATTTTTACTGATGTGACAATAACTTCTGTAAAAGGCAGCAGCAAGTCTCTACCAACAAACACAAGGTAAACAAATAAACCCCAAATAGGAAAGAGCACTTTTGTGTTCATTCAAGCTCAAGAGATTTAATGATCAACAAATCCTGGGTAAAAGCCACCAACTTTATTTAAATACGTTTCCCTCTGGCCATCTGTCTGTGACTTATCTATAGACCAAGGCAGTCATGTGTGCCATGTGTAGGTAGATTTGTTTTTTCTACTACACCATCCTACAGGAAAAAAGTTTATTCAGGCAGCTAAATAAACTACTAAAGATCACCACCTTCTGATCTGGTGGTAGTTCTTTAAGGGTACATGCTTCTTCTATAGGTGCCTCAAGATCAGAACAAATTGGGGTTCGATGCCCCACTTTCCTGTAGCCACTATGTAGCAAGATTTCTGCACGCATGACTTCCTTTCATTAAGATGTCTCTCCACCCAGTGCTTTCTCTGTTTTGATTCGCTCTCCCACACCTATGTAACTTTCAGCTTGACAAAATGTGCACAGACAGTGTCCAGCTGGAAGGAGAACAGTTCATGCCTCACTGCTACCCTGCCATGATCCTAAGCCCTTTCATTGTAGCAGTGGTGGTGGTCTTTGCCAGTGCCGTCACTGGCTGCCCAGTCCTGTGCACTTGCCACAGCCAGGTTGTGGATTGCAGTGGGCTCCGGCTCTTTTCAGTGCCACCAGATCTTCCATTGGACACCAGGAATCTGAGCCTTTCTCACAACCGCATCACTACCATCCCTCCTGGATACCTTACCTGCTATTCTGAGCTGAGGGTGTTGGACTTGAGGAACAACTCCCTTATCGAGTTACCCGTTGGACTCTTTTTGACATCCAAGCGCCTGTCCCACTTGGACTTAAGCTATAACAATTTGACTCACGTGGTGGCTGACATGTTCCAACAGGCTTACAATCTGGTGCACATTGACTTGAGCCACAACCCCTGGCTGAGGAAGGTGGACCCTCAAGCGTTCCGAGGCTTGGTCCAACTGCGTGACCTCGATCTCAGCCATGGGGGCCTGACGTTCCTCAGCCTTGAAGCCTTGGAGGGTCTCACAGGTCTGGTGACTCTTCAGATTGGAGGCAATCCCTGGGTGTGTGGGTGCACCATGGAGCCACTTCTGAAGTGGTTGAGGAGTAGGATCCAGCAATGCATGTCAGGTAGGTGATATCGGGGGTCCTTTCCTTCTGGTTCCCATCCCAATGTTTAACAAACCGTGAATTCCTGGGTGAAATGCCGAGCCTCTATCTTCAAAGTGAAAGTAGTCTCCCAGGGAGTTGACTGTGAGGCTAAGAGAATGAAACATTTTGTTATATCATAGAATAGTTGCTCCTCCAGGGAAAACATTCTGATTGAAGAATATAAAATTATGCACGGTATAGAAAAGGTGGATAGAGAAAATGTCTTTTCTCTATCACACAACACTAGAACCAGGGGGGCTCTATGAAGCCGATGGGTAGGAGAGTCAGATCAGACAAGGGGAAGAATTTCTTCACCCAGGGGGCCATCAGTCTATGGACTTTGCTGCCAGAAGAGGTGGTAACGGCTACCAATCTAGATGGCTTTAAAGAAGGGTTAGACGAATTTATGGACGATAGATGTATCAATGGCTACGAGAATGGATGCCTAGGTACATCTTTCAGGCTGGGGGGGGGGAGCAGGATACTTCTAAGGCCATTTTCTGGGATTCAAAAGCAGGAGAAGGTTTGTCCTTGTCTCTGCTTGAGATGCCCATGAGCATTTGGTGGGCCACTGTGTCCAAAGGGATGCTGGACTAGGTGGGCTGTGGCCTGATCCAGCAGGGCTCGTCTTACGTTCTTATGTTCTTATCCTGTTCTTCCTGAACTGATTGAGAGACCTTATAGGCCAGGAGTATTTTTAAAAAATTATAATTCTAATTTAATTATAATTAAATTATGTAATGCACTCTATGTTTGATTTTTTTAAAAAAAAATATTTAGTAATCTGACATGTTTTGCAGCTGTTTAAGGGCTTGGAATGTACTTTAATTGCATCTCAAAGATAGCTTTCCCCCTACAAAACAAGTTTTTCTTTCATAATCCAGGTCAAGAATTTGAAATCTGAGATTTGGTGCTAGAAAAGGGCAGCTCATACATCCTGTTTATATATGGATTTCTGGGTTTGTGGCCTGCTTTGAAAAATCTCCGACACCTTTCCATCCCATGGAGTTTATTAGGAACAGTAAAAAAAACAAAACAGAACCCTATATCCTTGCATGTCACAAACATCTATAAGATTAAATCTAACAGATTTCAAGACATTGTTCTGTCCTTGATTCCAATACGTAAAAACAATTTTGGTAAATTAAGTAAGTCTCTCTTCCCTGTTAATTGGCCTGCTTAAGTGGCCAATCAGATTTGTTGTTTCAAAGAGAGGGAGGACAAGGAGATAACTGAGGTCTTTTTGCACTGGGCCTTTTTGAACACGCGGAGAACACACAGAGACGCAGCATTTGCACTGCTGGGGTGGCAGAGCCGTTCCAGCCCGTCTCTGAGTGTTCCCCACGCGTTCAAGATGTAGAGCAGTTAAAACTGCTCTACATCCATCTTTGCGTGTTCTGGTCGTCCCCAGCTACCCAGGGAGGGAAGCATTCGCAGTCTGCCCAATCAGAAGCCATGCCGCATGCACGAGGTGCGCGTTCCTGGCTGTCCAGGTCATAGAGACCCAGGACAGCAAGGAGGTAAGACCTGCGTGTGCGTGGGTGCAACCCCGGGCCCCGGGGTGGGTGTGGGGGTTCTGGGGTGCCTCTGCAGGGCTTAGCCACCTCGACAGAGATGGCTAGACCCCACCGAGGCTTGTGATCTGCCGTGGTCAGCCAGGGGATGTGGGACACCAGTAAACTGGACCCATGTGGGTCCGGTCTACCAAGGGGTCCATAGACAGCCATCCCTGGGTCCCGGGGTGGGTGGGTGGGTGACCGGGTGGGTCCTGTACAGCTGGCAGGAACCGAGGGAAGCCGCCTGACAGGGCTGCATGCCCCTGGGTGCTCCTACCCAATGGGGGGCAGGCCTGGGGGAGGCGTCCCCGGCCCTGTCCAGCCTTTCCCAGCTAAGACAGTTTGGGACAGTTTCAACATTCACACATAGGTAGGTAGGAACATGTGTATACGCATTCTTGCCTGCCTATGTGTGAATGGGGAAACCATCCCAAACTGTCTTAGTCAAAGTGCATTACAGCCGTTCCGGCTGTAATGCAAAACGGCCTTAGGCCACTTACTCTTTGCTGAAGCATCTAAATGGGATAAAAAGGGCTATTATGTCTTGGCTATATCTATGGCAACCCCAACACAGCCCTGCGATATAAGGGTGAAAGCCCACTTTATCCTATTTTGGGACAATCCAACTCTACATGTGGGTTTTTCCTCCAAAACTAGTGCTATGTCCTACCTGTCTGGCCACTGATGCTGGAAGCTGCCATCTTGAACATGGTGATCATGCATGTTCAGGGCCCGGAAAAGGTGGCTGCCCAGGAACAGTAGTAGCAATCATGAATTTTGGATATTTCTTGCTGTTGAAATACCATAATGTTCACATGAGTACATGAACAGCACTTTATAAATAAACTATAATAATAATAATAATAATAATAATAATAATAATAATAATAATAATAATAATAATAATAATAATAATAATAATAATAATAATAATAATAATAATAATAATAATAATAATAATAATAACACATCATGATATTGCACAAGGAGTTGCCAGACCCATGCGGCTGTATGCAAGAATCAATTATTCCAGAGGGACTTTCCTTCTGAATATCACCTATGGTGGCACCTAGAAACAGCCTATGACTATGAATGTTTGCCTCTACGCCAAACTGATCACAGAATGCACAGCTTTCCATTTGTCTTGCACTGAAAGTGACATTTTCTGACATCAGAGATAAAATAGGCCAGGGCCAATGCAAGGGTGATTAGAGAAAAATAGATTGCAAATCTGGAAATTTGAAACTCTGGGTGAACTCCTTGGGACACCATGAAGGGTGTTTTTCCACTGTCACTAAAAGTACCCATTAAGTACCCATTAATGGGTATGTAATGGCATTTTTGTAAGCATTAATGGGTACTTAATAGGTACTTCTAGCGACAGTGGAAAAACACCCTAAGACAAAGGAAATTATCTAGAACAGCTGCTCAGAGCAGTTTTGATTCCTGAAGTGAGCCAGTTTGGTCTAGTGGTTAGGGAGCCAGACTTTCATCTGGGAATACCAGTTTCGATTCTACCCTCCCCCATGAAGCCAGCTGGGTGACCTTGGGCTAGCCACAGCTCTCTTCTGAGCTCTCACAGCCCCACTCACCTCGCATGGTGTTCAGTTGTGGGGAGGATAGAAGAAGCTTTGTCAGCCGCTTTGAGTCTCTTTAAATGAAAACTGGGGTAGAAAAGCCAACTCTTCATCTTTTTCTTCTTAAGCACCTAGAACAGTGACAAGATGGGGTGGGATGAGGAAGGAGGAACAATGTGGAAGCAGGGATGTGCACGAGTGCAACTTTCAGATTCGATTCAATTTGAATTGAGTATTTGAATGTTCAAATTTGAAAGAATAGAGAAAAAAAAGAAAGTATTCATCTTCGAATCCAATTTGCATACGTTCGTATCTATACGTACGAATTTTCAATTTGCATTTGAAGGTACGAATGTTGACAACGTTCATATGTGTCCGCACGCACCCATACACATCCATACGCATTTTGTACGCATCCTGTTTTTATCTCGTATGCATCCCGTCGTCGTCCCGTACATATCAGTACAAATGTGTACGGATACGAATAAGATGTGTATAGATATGTGATGAGTATGTATCCGTACACATAGGAATGTTTGAATAATTTGTATGAATGAATCAAAACATTTGAATTTGTTTGAATGTTAAAACACAAATGTATAGACATTCTATTTGAAATCAAATGTTTGAGATCAAACGAATTTGACTGAATTTCAGTTGTTAAGAATATTCTTGTACATTTCTATATGGAAGGCATAGTGGAAAGAGGCTCCAAAGCCGTTTCTTTCCTGAGCCAGGTTGTATGTTACTATGTCTCCTTCATTCTCCAGGTTGAGGGAAAATAGGTCAACGCCTGATGGCTAAGATGGGGGCGTGGCATGGAAGCTGTGGAAAGACCACTTGGCAGCATTAACCAAGTGGAAAACTGCTGATTCTCATTCTCCAAACATGCAATGAATCACATATCTCCCCTGCTAACCTCTTTCCTTCCACAGATTATGGCCTTTTCTGCACTTAACTGCTGTGGATCCAGATCAGTAGGTCCTTACAACCAGGCCCTGTGATTTGCACCGACGACACTAATCTGGCCCACATAAAGCTTCTCTGTGCATCACAGCCACTTCCTCATGCTTCCAAAGTCTCCAAAAAGCACCCTCCAGTATTCCAGAGCATGGAGGCATGTCATCTGCATACTTGCTATGTTCCAGAACAAGGGCCTATGATCTAGATTAAGAAGCTCCTTAATCTAGATCAGTGATGGTGAACCTTTTTAAGCTCGGTGTGTCAAAATTCGCAAGAAAACCTAGCTTAACTCGGGTGCTGTGTCACATCTAGAAATATCCATAATTCTGTGATATTTGTGGCTCTAGTAAAAAAGGTATCTTTTTGATATATGTATTTTATTAAAAGCAAAAACAAACAATTCTTTACATTAGTGACTTTTGTTGCTAAATCTTCAACTGAAAGTTGGTATTTCGTACACTTTAATAACAAGCAAGCACTACACGCCCAGGTGCCAGGGTGGCCATGTGTGTCAGCCAAAAGGGCTTGGTGTGTCACTTGTGACACACGTGTCATAGGTTGGCCATCACCGATCTAGATCAACAGTAAGGCTGCATTCCCACTTGACTTTTTAAATCCAGGCTGGGCTTTTTAAATCTGAATTCAGGACCGAGTGTGCAATCTGGCTGTCCCCATTGCCTTGAGGATAACATGGGCTGAATCCAAATACTGGCATTCCCACTCAAACTGCAAAAAAAAAACCAACATGGAGAAACAGGACCTTTTAATCTCCACCCCCTGTCCACCCCCTGTTAAGCCCGCCCTGAAGAATCAGCTGCAACAGAAGCAATCACCCCTTTCACACTCTCCCTTTCAAATCAGAAGCTCCCTCCTCTATTCACGTTGCCAAGAAGTCAGCAGTTTTGCGCTTAAATAGGAGAGCGAAAGAACTTACAGCACAAAGCAATCCGCTTTCAAAACAAAAGCTCATATGGAGGAGGGGAGAGAGAGGCTATTATTTTCATTTTCCCTTCCCTCCCCTCTGTAAAACAGAGGCTCACGACTTAGTTTTCCCCTGCTGTGCCAGGCTTGCTACAATGTATCTCTTGAGGTTTATGTTTTTAAAAAGTTTTCCTGTGACTATATGGGTGCTTCCGCACAGGCCTTTTAGCACCCATTAAGCACACATTGGGAAACCTGCGTCTGCACACGCGTACTTATTTAGCACACTTCCGGTGAGGCGCGTCCGCACAGTAACACCCATTAAGCACACTTTGGGAAACCCGCGTCCACACAGGCGGACCTGTTTAGCACACTTCCGGCGAGGTGCGTCCGCACATATCTGTCTCTAATGTGTGCTTAATGGGGTTTAACTGCACACCACATTGAAGGTGGTCTTAATGGGTGTTTTCCCTTTAGATCCACATTAACGCAGCACACGTCCACATACGGATGGGAGAGAGAACACATGGGGCGGGACAGGAAGCCGCCATGTTGAGTGTGGCGGCCGCCCAGAGCTCACAACCGGAAAGTAGCAGTGAGTGACGGCTGGCTGCACCAATCACGCAGCTCCCAGGGCAGCCATCTGCAAGTCCGTCCTACTGTGTCCGCACAGCGAGGGCCAAATCTGTTCCTCGCAAGCTGTCCTTCCCACGCCTGTGCGGATGGATGGGGTGTTGGCAGATCCGTATCTAATAGATGTGGATCTACCGGAAAACGGATGTAGTAAAACTGGATCTACAGAAACCAGATTTAGGAGATCCGCATCTATTCTAAACTGGATTTAGTAGATCCACATCTATTCTAAACCAGATTTAGGTGATCCGCATCTATTCTAAACCGGATTTAGTAGATCCACATCTATTCTAAACCAGATTTAGGAGATCCGCATCTATTCTAAACCGGTTTTAGTAAATCCGGATGTAATAGATCCGGATTTAAAACTGTAAGTGCGGAAGCAGCCTATATCTCCTAATTGCAGTGTGTTTAGAGCAGACATGACAAAGGGAGTGGGGAGACCTTCATAGCTGTGTAGTCCCACATCTGGCAGGCATTGGCCAGAAAGATAGATCTCCACCCCAAATAGTCTAGTAGCGTTCCCAAACCGTGAAAAAATAATGTGGGCTGGGCTCTAAAAAGGGGACCAATAACAGTTTTTGTGAGGACTTTTTTTTTCTGTGGATTTTTACAGGATAGTCCTCATAAAGACCAGGAATAAAAAAATAAATGGGATCTCCCAATCCCGGAAAAGGATTTGATTCAGATTTAAATTTGTATGGGAATGCAGCCTAAGTGCAGAAAGGGTCTTTATCTGGTCACCTCACTATAAACAATTAGCACTCTGTGTAATTAAAGCCACTGCAATGAGAGCTTTTAAGAGACAAAATGGTGCCTCCAGACACAGGCAAAAGCCCACAATTATCCCAGCTCTTTATCAAAAATGCCAGATGTGATCACAGGATTCCTAATATAGACCCATTTTAGTTGATGGATAACCAGTGGTTTATAATGCTGGGTTTCCCATAATCATTCCTCTTACCTGGACATCTGTTAGGAGCTTCCAAAATAAAGTTGAAGCCAGCCAAGTGTGAAAAAGATACCAAAAGAAGTGGGATGGCTTTCCAATTATACCATCTGACTTCATTTTATCCTAGCAGACATCCACGTAAATGGAGTGGAGCTTTTTAATGCTTTCCACAAGAAGCAATTGTGGGATCTTCTTTACAACCTGCAGCGCCACTTGCTGTCTGGAGATGGCCAGGAGGGGAAAATCTTTGGAGGTATCATGGAGAAATAGTACAGTTTTCCTTCAAGCTGTATTGTTTCATCTAACTCCAGATCTGTGTCTGAAATGCTCTAGATGGGTGTTTCCGCACATACAGTAAAACCACATTTAGACACACATTAAGGACACATACGAAACACATATAAACTAACCTTCCACACCAGAGGCCAGATCTGGGTCCATTTTTGGCAGTGCTTCCGCACAAGACCGGTTTTTAAAAGTGGTCTTGCCACCAAAAGCCATCTCAAATGTAAGACCTAAAAAATCAGGTCTTACATCCGTCCTTCCCCTGGATGTGTGCAGAAGCAGAAATCTGTATTCAAATTTCAGGACATTCTATTTGAGTTCGAATGTCAAAATTCAGCACATTCTATCGGATTTCAAATGGCTATGAATATTTGTGCACATTCCTATGCAAAACCAAACTTGACCAAATAAATTGGGAAGATGCCCAGCATGCAGGAAGTACCTGGAGCATGTCATTTAGCATGTAAGATAGACACACACACACACAGCAACTAAAACAGCTTTGGATGCTGCACAACAGAACTCTTCTGGATCATCAGCCATCCTTAGCTATTTCTCCAACATATGGATCCAACAAGGGGAAGTATTTCTTCACCCAGAAGGTCATCGGTCTGTGGAATTTGCTGCCAGAAGAGGTGGTAACAGCTACCAGCATAGATGGCTTTAAGGAAGGGTCAGATAAATTTGTGGATGACAGATGTATCAATGGCTACTAGAATGGATGCCTAAGTACATCTTTCAGGCTGGGGTGACAAGCAGGATGATTCTAAGGCTATTTGCTGGGATTTGAGAGCAGGAGGTTTGTCCTTGTCTCTGCTTGAGATGCCCACGAGCATTTGGTGGGCCACCATGTGTGATGGGACACTGGACTAGATGGGCTGTGGCCTGATCCAGCAGGACTTTGCTTATGTTCTTATGGCCATAGTACAAGGAGCCTTTATAAATCACATGGATAGCAATGTGCATGAATATTTTCTTTTAATTCGATTTGTATCAAATTGAATGTGAGAAGATTTTGTATTCATTTGAATAGATCCCCTTCAACTGTGATAGGGCTTGTATTTGATACAAATGTTTAACCCCATATGAATCCCATACGAACGCATACAAATCCCATAAAAATCCCATATGAATCCCTTACGAATCTATGAAAACATTGCCTTCAAATTCGAATGTCAGCCTTTGAATGTGCCAACACTCAATTCAAATTCAAATGTCCAAATTCGGCCAAATTGGTACAAATTTCAAATGTTACGAATATTCGTGCACATCCCAACACTTGGAAGCTACTTTTGAAATACGGAGTTGCCAGTAAAACTGAGTGGGAATGAGATGTGCTGAACATTTGTCCTTGCGCTGTGCCTAATGCTACTCGGTATTCTCTTTGTCCTTGTAGTGACAGATCCCCAGCTTGCATGGGGAGTCATAAATCAGCATCCGCTCCTACTCTCTATTGATTTCCCCACCCACCCCTTCTAACACTATTCCTTTCCTGACCTTCTTGCTTATCTTGCAAGCTGCAAATGAGGAGGCCTGAGGACAGGAAATCCTGCCCACAAGGAGTCAGTAGAAGGCAGCCTTCCTTTAACAATTGCCCTCACCTCCTTAGAGCATCCTCAGCGTGCTGATTCTGTGATCATCTTCCCAAATATCTCTGGTGGATGTGCAGCAGACAACAAAGGGGAAGGAGAACATCCATTACAGTTTTGGCAGCGTTTTCTCAACTGGAGCAAAGTCAGAGTAGACTGTAAAATAGTACACCCCCACCCCATGCAATACACCAGTAACAGAGTTGTATGTGGGTGAAACTTTCTCAGAAAATGCACCAAGATGTAAAAATAAGGTCCCTTGAAATAGCCACCATTAGGGATATGCATAAATGTTCTAAACATAGAAAATTTGATCGAATGTAGACACTTGAATTCAAATAGAATGTCTACAGATTCAAATTTAGACATTCAAATGAACTTTGAATGTTCCAAAACATTCACTTGAATTATTCGAAACATTCAAATGTGCAGATACATATGTATACATATCTGTACAAATCTCATACATATATGTACGCATTTGCACTGATAATACAGGATGAAAATGGGATACATATGAGATAAAACAGGATTTATTTATTTATTTATATTTCAATTTATATGCCACCCCATACCCGAGGGTCTCTGGGCGGCTCACAACATTTAAAACAGATGTATAAAAACAGTATCAAAAATAAAACAAATTTAAAAATACAGTTTTAAAAGTACAAAACAGTTAAAAACATCAGCGGTACAGATACATATAATGCGTACAGATACATATAACGCATACAAGTGTTGTTGATATTCATATCTTCAAATACGAATATTGTCAACATTTGTTTCTTCATATTCGAATCTAACATTCAAATGAATAGATTTGAATGTGTTCAATTTGAATCGGATTTTGCTGCATTTGGATTCTAAATGTTTGAATATTTGATTCAACTTGAATTCAAATGCAAAAAAAAAAAAATGTGCATATCCCTACACTGAAAAATGAATGTCTGGACATTCAAACCAATACGAATACATTTTTATCCATTTGTTTGAATATTCAATATGTATCCAATGATAGGAATTTTGTAGGCATTTGTACACATCTGTATACATCCTGTACGCATCCTGAGGTACGACGGGAAGCCTAAGACACTTCAGGACGCTTTGACCATTCACACATAGGAGCGCAGGAACACGTGTAAACGCATTCCGGCGCGCCTGTGTGCGAATGCTCAAAGTGCCTTAGCCGGCAAACGCCAGCAAGGGGCGGGGAGACGGCTGCCGAGGCTCCCACAGCCGGCAAGGCAGGTAATCAGCTGATTGTCAGCCAGCGCCAGCGGGGGAGGCGAGCCCGCGGCTGTCAGGGAGAAAGAAACATGAGCGAATGCTTCTCTCCCCAAACGGCTGCGGGCACTTCGTCCGCGCGGGAACGGATGTAGAGCACTTTAAAGTGCTCTACATCTCGAACGCGCGCAAGACAGCTCCAGACGCGTCGGAGCGCAAGCCCCGCTGCGGCAATGCGTATGCCGCCTTCGAGGGTGTCTTGCACGCGTTCGAAAACCCCGTGTGCGAAAACGCCTCTGTTTTCATCCCATATGTGTCCGTAGGGATGCATACAGATACACAGAAACTGTCCAAATTATTTGTACGAATAACTCAAAATATTTGCATTCATATGAATACAAAAGTATGAACGTCTGGACTTTCGATTCATGTATGTATGAATGTCCAAATTCGTATTAATTTGTACGAATAACAAATACTTTGAATATTCGTGAACATCCAAAATGGCACTGGTGAAACTACATGGTACAGCCTTTTAAGGATTGAGTAATCTCAGATTGCAAGTGGGTCGTGAGTTTTTTAGTGAGTCGTGAGTTTTTTAGGGATGTGGACACAATTTTTTAGTATTTATTCATACTGAATCGAATGCAAGAAAATTTGTATTCGTTCAAATAGATCCCCTTTGAATGTAGTAGGATTTGAATTCAATACAAATGTTCAATCCCATATGAATCCCATATACAAATGCATACGAACCCTATACAAAGCTTCATATGAATGTATCAAAACATTTTATTCGAATTCGAATGTCAGTCTTCCAGTGTGCCAACATTCTATTTGAATTTGAATGTCTGAATTTGGATGAATGTGTAAGAATTTTGAATTTAATGACTATTTGTGCCCATCCCTAGACCCTAGCTCTCCCTCCTAAACCCATATGCATACATTCTAATAGTGAATTACTGCTTTTACCAATAAACTGGTATTTGAAGGGGTCCAGTGGTCTCCCTTCTCCACCCCAAGAGAGGCTAGACCAACTGCTAGTATGTTCTGTTTACATTGGCCACCTAATCCAGTGCACCAGTAGACCTGTTTAAAAATGCCTACTGGTGTACTAGCACCTAGTAAACTGGACCACAGAGTGGTGTGGAAGGCACATGCACCTGTGGTCAGGCTTATCAGGAAGACCCACTTCAGAAGCACAGGTGGGCCCCTAGGAACATTTTACCTGGCCATCAGAGCTTTCAGAGACCATCTCCAAAGTTCATGAGAGCTTGAACAACTGCCAAAATGTGGACAACCTTGTTCCAGGAGACGTTGACCACTCCAGCTGATAGATTGCTCTGGCTTATCTGACCTCACTAGAGCAGTTTACAGCAGGTAATGTGAAAAGGCCCATAGAAATCTAGCCATCTTAGAAACTTTACCCTGGCCCAGGATTTACTTTGGGGAGGTCTTTTTTTTTTTTCATGAGGAAACTTCCAGAGATAATGCACACAAAACTGAAACACATCAGCAGTCTGAAATGTCATATATAACACATGAAACTGTCTAGCGTGATTCTACAGCATACCGGTCACTTTGGCCCTTTCTGCACTGGACCAGTATCCCAGGTTAGAGCAGCTCTTTCTGCACCCAAAACTAGGGATGTGCTCAAATATTCAAAAGCATTTGAAATTCAATCAAATCAACTGAATTTCAACATTCAAACTTGAATTGAATGTCCTTAAATTCAAATTTAAAGTTTTGATTTGAATTTTGGATCGATGCATTTAAATTATTCAGACACTTGTATGTGTACAGGTTAGTACATGATGTGTATTTGAAGATCTGCACCTTTCCTGCATCCGTATGCATTTGTACAGATCCATATGGGATGAAAACAGGTTGCATATGGGTTAACTATATGTGTATGGAGCCAGGAAAGACGTGTACGGGCATCTACGAATATTGTCAACATTCGTAAGTGCAAATTCAAATGAAAAATTCAAACAAATAGATTCAAATTTGCTTAATTCGAATCAAATTTGGTTAAATCTGAATTTAACAGATTCAAATCAAATTGATTGCACACTCCTACTCAGAACCAGGACACTGGAGGCCACGCCCCCTCAGTATACTAGCCTATTTGCATCAGACCTGCCCGCAGAGGAAGATACGGCTCACAGAAGTGATGGAAGGACTAAGTAACTGTGCATGCATCCATAGATATCTCACAGGAAATCAAAATTCAATTGTCTACCATCCCTGGGTAAGGAGCATCCCTTGTGTGCTACATTGTCCAGGTGTAGTCTGACACCAACTACAAAACCCACCAGCCTCAACCAGAAAACATATTGAATAAATACAGTGGGAAGCAAGAGTCCACCCCTAACCTGCTACTGGACTGGGAATTTATCTGTAATAGGGCACAATTACAGTTTGATCTAGTGGTTAAGGAGCTGGACTCTTATCTGGTAATACAAGGTTTGATTTCACCCTCCTAGACAAAGGCAGCTGGATGACTTTGGGCTAGACACAGCTCTCTTCTGAGCTGTCACAGCCCCCCCCCCCCACACACACACACACCTCACAACATTCACAAACATGGACATTCCTAAAAGTCCTTTCTCCCCTCCTCAGAAAAACCTGAGGATTATAGCTGAATTCAAAGAGAAAACTATTTGAACTAGCTATCAAAACTGGATAGCTTGCATCCCCAAAGAATTACGTCTAGTGATCTCAGTGTTGGGAGAAGTAGCCCTGTCTTGAATATGTTGGTGGGTGGGGAGGGGACTCTCTTCAATCTACATGTTATTCAGCTTACTTTAGAAGTTTCTGCTGAAGCTGAGATGTCAGAAAGGCCCTGGTCACACAACTCTAAGGCTGGAGGTCCTATTCATTAATTCAAACTGAGGACTTACCAGTCCTGTTACAGGTCGTCCCCAGGCCATTCTCGCTTTGGGCCACATTGGTCACACCATGATCTACCTGAGCCTCTTCCATGGGACTCTTGGCTCTCCACCCCTTTTCCTGCTTCAAATCTA
Organism: Aspidoscelis tigris stejnegeri; assembly: GCA_023333525.1. Taxonomy (NCBI): domain Eukaryota; kingdom Metazoa; phylum Chordata; class Lepidosauria; order Squamata; family Teiidae; genus Aspidoscelis; species Aspidoscelis tigris. The sequence goes on from JALMGA010000003.1 coordinate 7,731,748, forward strand.
TCTCTTTTCTGATTGGATGCTGTTGTGTCACTCAAGGGAGGTGAGGGTGTTTGTTTGTGTTTCTTTTATAAGCCTGCTCCCCGACCTCCATGCCTCCTTCCTTTTTTATGTGCTTTTCTTCTCTGTGCAATTATTTTTAAAATAATAATAAATTTGCATTAAAATGCTAGATAGAGAAATCATACACATAAAGTGAAGAGAGAGAATGAGGTGCCTCATGAACTCTGTGCATTCCACTTGGCTGAAGGAAAGACTAGACCCCACCCACCACACCACACTTCAGCCTCCTTTAGCCCATACCCCTGCTCACACTTGAGGAAGCAAGGTCATTCTGAGATGCCAGGACAGGCTGAATCCTCCTCAGTCCTCTAAAACTGAAGATCCCGGTTAAGACAATCTAACAGGAATAGGCCAACCTGAAAAACAGATTAAATTAGAAGAATGTGAGTAACACCACCTGAAGATGACCTGAGTTGACCTAAACTACTTGTGTGACCAGGGCCAAGGGAAGGGAAGGGAAGGGAAGGGGAGACATGTATGCCTGCATTATTCTAGTTATTTCCTGTTACAGATACTCAACTGGCAGAGTGTCGGGAGCCACCTGAAGTAGAGGGAGTCCCGTTGTTTTCACTGACTGAGGAGAGCTTCAAGGCCTGCCATTTGACCTTGACACTGGACGATTACCTCTTCATTGCCTTTGTGGGTTTTGTGGTCTCCATTGCTTCAGTCGCCACTAACTTCCTGTTGGGTATCACTGCCAACTGTTGCCACCGTTGGAGCAAGGCAAGTGAGGACGAGGAGATATAGTCATACAGCCTGCTCCTTCCTGCTCCTCCATTGCCTACCGCCAGGGAAGAGCCAAGGGCTATCAGGTTTCGGAAAACCAAAGTGGCTTTCCCCCCAAGCCTCTCTGCTCTGCCATCTCCTTGCGCCTTCCTTCTCGCCATCTCCTGAACAGCAGCACCAGATGGTCATTCTCCAGTCTGTCTTAACAAGGGACAGAGCCAGCAAGGGTAGGGAGGTTGAATTGTGCCTTGTACAATCATCTTTCGCACTGGAAACAGCCGGAGAGCCATGCCTGGGAACACGACTGAAAGAAAGACTTGAGAGATGCTCAAACCATTCTTCACTCTTTGCTTTTCTCATCTCTCCCACTCATGAACACCACGCATACACAGGCACACCCCTTCTTTATGTGCATTTCACTGAACTTCTTCCAGCCAGTGCTGAATTCACGTGCATATAACCGCAGCATACCATAGACATGTTCAAGCCCACATATATTGCACACTTTATATCACACAGCTGTCCGTCGTGCAAAATCAAAGACTTTAGTAGGTCTGAAATGTTCAGTCTTTCTAAACACCTTATATCATTATTGCATATATATTTGACGTCCGAGGCAGTTCGGATGACCTTCATTCTTAAAAAAATAAGTGAAAGAGAACTATATTCTCAACCTGTATAACAAGTGCCAGTAGCGACCCATTATTTCATTTGCCAATGCAGTGCTTTCAGTGTTAACAAATCCTGTCTGCCCCCCCCCCAAAAAAGCAGTTTAAATGCAAACCACTGAGCTACAGCCCATCCCACCATCTCTCATACTGAACCAAATGCTGAAGCAAATAACTGAAGAGAAGACCTTCTGGCAATCCTGTTACAACTTCTTACATCCGCAAGACATGAAACCATCTCCAAGGCTTCTTTTAAGAGCATTCTATTTATCATTTCTGAGTAAATATAGAGTTTATAAGTAGGGATGTGCATGAATGGGTTTTTTGTGTGTTTGATACGTAACGAACTGAATGTTTAAAAATTCACATTAGTTCGAATAGATCCCCTTCAAAAGTGGTAGGATTCTATTTGATATGAATGTATTGGTGCAAATTCGTACAAATATCTGATACAATTGCATACGTATTGGGTATGTATCCTGGAAGCATATCCTGGATACGTATCCTATACAAGCGCATACATATAATACAATGCATACATTTTAAAAAGGACATTGACAAACTAGAGCAAAGGAGGGCTACCAAAATGGTTAGTGGTCTGGAAAGCATGTCCTACGAGGAAAGGTTGAAGGGTCTAGGAATGTTTAACCTACAGAAGAGAAGACTGGGAAGAGACATGATTAGAGTCTCCAAGTCTCTGAAGGGCTGTCACAGTGCAGAGGGATTGTCCCTATTCTCACTTGCACAAGATGGGAGGACTAGAAACAATGGGATGAAACAATGGGAGTCAGTGCAGATTAGGTATTAGGAAAAAGCTCCTGGAAGTGAGAGCAATCAGTCAATGGAATAGGTTGCAATGGGAGGTAATTAGCCCTCCTTCACTGGAGGTCTTCAAGCAGAGGTTGGACCTACATCTGTTTGGGATGGTTTAGGAAATGCTGGATTGACCAGTGGGTTGGACTCAATGACCCTAGAGGTCCCTTCCAACTCTATGATTCTATAATTCTATGCCTCTATGATATCAGATACGTATCCAATACCAATGCACATGTATCAGATACATGTATACAAATATCAGATGCTTATACAAACACATACATATCAATATGTATCTAATAAGTATCCCCAGTTTCACGGATGTCTGAACTATTCGTGCAAATGTTCTGAAACATTCGTATTCATACGAATGTTAATGTACGAATGTTGTAACATTCAATTTGTGTACGAATATCCAGATTTGTCCAAGTAACAGATGTTACTAATATTCGTGCACATCCCTATTTATAGAAGTTTTTTAGGGGGAGAAAGGGATATGCAAAGTCAGTATCCTAGGTATGAATATGAAAGGTCTGCCTCTCCTGCTTCAACCATTAATCACGTCCAGTATTCGGTATGCAAATCCAGTTCCTAGAAGTAGGTCTGAAAAGTAGAAAGGCAACTACTTAGACTCAACATAATAAAGTTCATACTAAGGCTCAAAATGAAGATTTAAATGCCTACTTGACATGTTGAACTTTGATTGTCCGTAATCAAGGTTCTCAGAGGGACAATCACCTTTTAAAGCCTGTATCAATCCCCCATGTGTGCTAACTGTACTGAATATATTTTGAAATTTGTAATTTTTTTGAAAAATAAAAATAAAATCGGCATAGAACTAGTACCAGAAAGATAACAGTTCTTTCTCCTCTAGCACAGTTTCATGCATCACACCTCCACACATATATAGTTAATAAAATGTGGTCTCTTTTGCACAGAGCAAAACCACATTATATAAAACTATGCTATACAGATGATTGCCAGAAATATAAAGTCAACAGTTAATGGAAGCAATGGTGCAATAGCTTTCTTTAGCACAGTCAGTATAGCACAGCCGTTTCCTGAATCAAATGACTGTATTATATAAGAGATAGCTGGGTCAAAGGTTGCTGGAAATCAGGATAAGGAACAAGGGGGACAGTTTCATCATAATAACTATGCTGGCTGGTCATATTGTTCTTAAAGAGGAGAATTCCTTCAAAGTCTGCTTGCACAGCCATTCCATGAGTGAGTGAGGGAGGGAGGGAGTTTGTTTACATATTTATCCCACCCTATATCCAAAGGTCTGGGTAACAACATCTAAAATCAAACACTATTAAAATAATAACACTATGTATTAACACAACAGAGCATAAAGGTGTGTCTTCACTGCCTTCCTAAATATGTACAGTGAAGGGGGAGACTATTCCACAGCCTAGGGGCCATCACTGAGAAGGCCATCTCCTGGGTACCCACCCCTTTTGCTGCTGAGGGTGGTGGGACAACCAGGAAGGCTTCCCCTCCAGATCTTAGTGTATGTATTTCTCTCTCTCTCTCTATTTCTCTGTGTGTCTTACGTTCCTGGAATTTCCGTCTCAATTGATTAAGTTGCCCATATTTATATATACTTCTTGTGGAAGCACTTCCACAGAGGAGCTAAGTCAGAAATGCCTCAAGCTTCCTGGATGCTGGCCAAATTAGTTTGGTCTAGATCAGCATAGGTGGTGGTAGTGATGGTGATTTATGGCCACTTGGCAGCCTTTTGCTCCCATTGACTGTGCTCCCACAATGCCATTCATTTGACACAGCCTAGAACTGCAACAAGCAGGTAGCATGGTGGGTTTCAGAGGTTCAGAGCAGAAAGTGGGAGAGGGACATTCGAATGGCCTACTCCAAGGCAACCATCAAGTATGTGTAGATGGAGCCTTGTGAAATCTACATAGCACTGAGCATTCTTACGCCATTTGGAATTACCCATGGCATTAGTCAAGGTAAGGCAACCTGAATCAGGCAGCACATTCCAGAAGCCCCAACAGGCAATAATTTATTTATTTATTTGTATTTCTATCCTGCCCTATACCCGAAAGTCTCTGGGCGGGTTACAATATTATATTAATCTCAGACAGGTCCCTGCCCTCAGGCTTACAATCTAAAGAGACAAGAAACAAAAGGAAAATGGTGTGGGAGGGAACAGGGAACAGCGAAAAGCAAGCACTTGAGCTCTTCAGTTCCAATTTTTCTCTCCGTTTCTTATTGCTGGAATTTTCCTATTAACTTTACTTTGAAGTTTCTCTTCATTATGACAAACTGGATGATGGTAGAGATGGTCAGCTGGTATCTACTCAGCCCCACCCTGCTCAGCCTCAGGACCAGGTGTTTTCTCAACTGGTGGATCAGTGCTGTAGTCTCTTTGCCATCTTGTGATGGAAGCAGTTGGAGGAGGGAGGGGCACTGCTGGGAACAAGATGGCAGAGCTCAGCTTTCTGCCTCTTCTCCACTCCTCTCAGGCAAGATGGTTCACAGCCTTGTGATGGCAGTTGGAGGAGGGAGGGGCACTGCTGAGAGCAAGATGGCAGAGTTCAGCCTGCTGCCTCTTCTCCACTCCTTTCAGGCAAGATGGTTCACAGCCTGTGATAATGTGCCTGTGATAATTATTCCCCAATGCAGGGAACTGTTTCAGGCTTCAGCTTCAACTATTACAACATCTAGGGAAAATTTGATATGACTACCCATTCAGCATGCCTAAAAATAATTGCTTTTCACACTGCATTTCATGCTGATCTCACTTATGGAATGACAGGTGAGATAAATAATACTGTGAAAAGGGAAAGGAGAAAGCAGCTGCAAAGGCAGGTTTTACATTTAGAAATGTCTGGACACTAGTTGTTACCTGGGTAAAAATCTGAGAGGCCTTAGTTTGCATTACGTAATGATAATCATTGCCAGGTCTTGTGTCAATTGCCAATTTCAACCATCATGAACTGCTATAGGATATATCAAAGAAGGACTGTCCAGGCACATTTCTTATGGATATTAATTAGTAGAGCTGTGCACGAATATTCGTAGCCATTCAAAATCCGATTGAACGTGCCGAATTTTGACAATTGAATTTGAATCGAATGTCCCGAAATTCTAATGTAAACATTCAAATTGAATTTTGAATTTCAGATCTACTCGTTCAAATTATCTGGACATTCGTATGTGTATCGGTTCATACATGATGTGCACTTGAAGATCCGCATCTTTCCCGCATCCGTACACGTTTGTAAGGATCCGTACGAGACGAAAACGGGTTGCATACGGCATAACTATGGAATGCATACAGACGTGTACAGATGTGTACGGATGTGGGGAAGATGCGTACGGGCACATATAACTGTTGTCAACATTCATATGTGCAGATTCGAATAAAAAATTCAGATGAATAGATTTGAATTTGGTAAATTTGAAACAAATCTTGTTAAATTTGAATTTAAAAGATTTGAATCGAATTTGATTCAAATTGAATGTCACAAAAAAGCCAGCTGTCAGGAGGCTTTCTGTGCAGGCGCACTGCCCTGACCAGTTGGCGCACCTGCGCAGAGACCCTCCTGATGACCAGCTCTGCCAGAAGCAGCCCTGGCCAATCAGGAGGTGCACAGGATGCAGGCATGCAGCTTCCTGGGACCCCGCAGCCAGAATCGGGGTGATGCCGAAGAGGTAAGGAGGGGATCACTTGGGCTCTCCCCTGGGGGGGCTAGGGAGGACTTCGGAGAAGCTTCCCCTGGCTCCAGAAGCGGCAATCACATTCAAACGTGGTGAAATTCTATTCAATACGAATCTATTAGTACATATCAAACATTCAATATGTATCTGATATGAACAGATACATTTCTGATACAAATAGATACGAATCTATGAACAGAAAAGTACCTACAGATACGTATCTGATGTGTTTCCAAACTATTCTGAATGTCCGAACTATTGGTACATGGCTGAACATAGGAAGCTAAATTCAAATTGTAGCTAACTTTAAAAAAAACATTAAAATTTTAAAACAAGAAAAAATACCAATTAGTGTCACCCAGTTAAAAAAAGAAAGAAAAAGATTATTACAACCAGCTGGAGCAGAAAAGCAAAAGGCTTCGCCCAGAAAATTAGCATAACCCATGGTGGAATAACAGAAATAATCAGAACATCTTTTTCCTGTTTGTTCTCCAGACAACAAATGCTTTTAGAGAAGGGTTTGTTTTTTAAAAAATTGTTCATATTTTATCTACAAAGGAGCTTCCCTACATGCTTTTTATACAACTCAAGTATGCAGATTAAATAAAATCTAGTGCCTTGACCTGATATTAGCTACAGAGTAGAAGAGTGAGTATCTGGGATTCAAGAGCAGTGAAGGTTTTGACTTTGTTATATGCTTGAGATGCCCATAAGCAATTGGTGGGCTACTGCTTGGGACAGGATGTTGGACTGGATGGGCTGTGGCCTGATCCAGCAGGGCTTCTCTTATTATGTGGACTTATATTGAGTCCACTGTCATAGACAGATCATTTTCTGGTGACATTTGGGCTTATGGTGTCTGTCCTTCAGTACAGAGTTGAAGGACTCTTTGGTGGTCTGTCTTCAGAGACTTATGGAATCCAAATAAAATGCATACGGATATGTACTGTACGTAATCACACATACAATTGTTAAATTCCAATTTAGAGACATTCAATCCAAATTCAAATGTTCAAATTCGACCAAATTCAAATGAATGTCTCTAAATTCGAATTTAACAATCGTATGTATACAGATACCTATGGATTGCATACAGTACATATCCGTATGCATTTTATTTGTATCCGTACAGATACGTACGGGACGAAAATGGGATGCATGCGGGATAAAAACAGGATGCATACGGATGTGTACAGATGCATATGGACACATTTGAATGTTGTTGAAATTCATATCTTCAAATTCGAATTGAAAATATCTTCAGATATTCTATTCAACTTAAATCAAATCCTAAAACTTGCATTCTTGCACATCCCTAGTCAACAGTATGTCCTACAACTTGTGTTGGACTCATAACATGCTGAGACAGCCCCATGGTTATCATAGGGTGTTTTTCCACTGGCAGAAAGTACCTATTTTTGCACCCATTAAGGACCCATTTGGGTGTGAGCCGGATGATCCCATTTCCACCATGGCACCCATTTGGGACCTGATTGTTTCGACTGCCGCTGGGGAAATCCAGATCAAATGGGTACTTTCTGCCCTTTAATCTGGATTTTCTGTAGACCCCATTAATGGGGTCTATAATGGGGTCTTCAGCCAGAAAATCCAGATTAAAGGGAGCCTGTTTCCACACTTGTGTGGCAATGGGGTCTAGAGGAGGCTAGGGGGAGGGGCACCCATGGGAGGGAGCCCCAAAACCTAAGTTTCAAAGTCATTTCAAAGTCATTTCGAAGTCACTTTGAAGTCTGTGCAAAATAGCCTCAGAGCGTCTTTGAAGTCTGTGCTGATATTCAGAGTGAACTTCGAAGTCCACTCCGAAGATCAGCACAGACTTCAATGGAGCTGTCTTGCACAGACTTCGAAGTGACTTTGAAATGACTTTGAAATGACTTCGAAGCCACTTCGGAGATTGCACCCCCTGTCCCCCCAAACACCTGGGGTGACAAGCAGACCCCTCATGGGTAGATCTGGATTTCCAAATGGGTGCTCCAGTGTTTCCATGGCAACACTGGAGGCCACCCATGGAAACACATTGGGTACTTCCCTTAATCCAGATCTACTAGATCCGGATTAAGAAATGTACCCATTCCTTAGATCTGGATCTTCTTAGATCCGGATTAAAGGAGCGTGGTGGAAAAACACCCATAGAGACCATGAAGTCCTGAACTGGCCTAACCCAAACCCACAGCATGAAAACTAAAATCGCCTAGCACCACCATGTAATGGAACTCCACACGCAGCATCTGAGACAGCCACCTCCTGCCCAGACAGAGAAGCTGTCGGGTAGCAGCGTGAATGGTACACCCACAACAGCCCTGTTCTGTCTCTCTGGCTCAACACCAGGAACAGTTCCTCCTGTCTGTAGAACTTGTTCTTTTTTTTCCTTACAACTTGTTGCTAAGAGATGATAAGCTTTTCTAGAGATGCTTACTTTTGTGTTTTTATGCACCATCCACATTATACCAGATTTTGTTTACTATGGAGGTAAATCAAAAGATAAGATGCTGTTTTCTGTTCAACAAACTGCTCATAAGTATTTGCCAAAGGGTTTAGGCTTATGGTAATGAAGCATGGATTCAAAGGCCTTTTCTGTACCTCTCCTAAGGTGGTCTAACTACCCCAGTCAACCATTTCCTAGAATAAGAGGCAAGACACTATCTGTAGTACCAGGGTGAAGATGCCACCTGTCTTGTTAAGTAGCAACACAAGCATTCCATGGCTGTTCCAGTCCACACAACTGTCTCCTACACGAGGCATCAGCTACCCCTGCCAGCAATTGGCCCAGGTCTTGGCACTCATACCTCATATCTGGTGCACAAGGATGGAACTGAACAGAACAGCCTTCAAAAGCAGCATGCCCATCTCTGTGTTGGGTTTTGAAAATGACCTTCAGAAGCTTGCAGGAGCTTCAGATATGGGGCTGTGGTGCTTTCCTTGTTCTAGGCCAGGTGCAGAAACACCAAAGGATGGACTGGAACAAGAAGCCTTGGAATAGGGATGTGCACAATGTTATTTTTTGCATTTGAATTCGAATCAAATATCCGAACATTTGATTCAAATGCTTAGAATCCGAATGAAACAAAATCCGATTCAAATACATTCAAATCTATTTGTTTGAATGTTAGATTCAAATCTGAAGATACGAACGTCAACAGTGTAATAGATCATGACATGAGTCTAGAGAACAATGTTTTGTTTGTGCAACTACCTTTTCTATTTATTTATTTATTTATTTATTTATTTATTTATTTATTTATTTATTTATTTATTTATTTATTTACCGTATATTCCAGTGTATAAGACGACTGGGCGTACAAGACGACCCCCAACTTTCCAGTTAAAACATAGTGTTTGGGATATACTCGCTGTATAAGAAGACGACACCTGGCGTATAAGACGACTCCTGACTTTTGAGAAGATTTTCCTGGGTTAAAAAGTAGTCTTATATGCCAGAAAATACAGTATTTACATTTATATCCACCCTGTACCCTAAGGTCTCAGGGCAGGTAACAGCATATTTTAAAAAAACAAGACATATTTAAGATAAAACCATATACATAAAACAGTATAAAACAATAATGTCTGCAGTGCGGGGTTGGGGGAACTGTGCCACATTTAGCCAACAACCAGAGCAAAGAGGCACGTCTTCACCCCCTTCCTGAATGTATACAGTGAATGGGCCTGATGCACCTCAAGGGGGAGGCTATTCCACAACCTGGGGGCCATTACTGAGAAGGCCCTCTCCCGAGTGCCCCCCGTCTTACTTTTGAGGGTGGTGGGACAACGAGGACAGCCTCCCCCCCATATCTTAGGGCACGGGCAGGTTGGTATGGGAGAAGGCATTCCATCGGATATATATGGGGCCCAAGTCATTTAGGGCCTTATATGTTAAAGTTAACACCTCGAATTGGGCTTGGTGTCAATCAATAGATATCTATAACTTCGGTTCTCAAATCTATATATTTACACAGAATTATTGCATATACACATACATAGCTTTACGTCTACCATGAACGAGAGAGCATGTTCTTTGCAAATGCCTACTGGAATAGGGCAGATTTTTCCTTCCTGAGTGTGTGCCTTCCTGCTCACACAAGGTCTCAACTGTAAACGGAAAGAAAAATCATTTTGTAACTATAAAGGGAAAAAACAAAAGCCATGTGCAGTCTGGAGAAGAAATTAGGAGTGTTTTCTCTGGTCCTTTCTCCTAATCATACTTCCTGTTATTCTGCGGAGTGGCTTATGATCACGGCCAACTTCAAAATAAATAAGAATGACTGATTAGGCAGTATAGCCATGCCACACAGAAAATCCACAGAACTTGGTCTGAAAACCTCATCAGTTTTAATTGACTGGGGTAATTTGGGGACTATTTTTTAACTTCAATGATAGGGTAAGGCAGGAAAAGGATGTATAAAACTTTCTTCATATTTCAAGATGAGGAGGACTTAATCTGTTTTCATAGTGTTTATTGTATTTATTTTCTGATGCTTGCCTTCCCTCATAATTTTATCCTCCACATTTTGCTTCATTAAGAAGAGACTTTGAATATGAAATGCAAATGTATGTGGCTGGCATACCCTGAGGATGGTTTGCTTTTGGTAGAAATGATGGTTAAATGTCACTATGGGGTGAGCTTCTCAAGAAGAATTTGTTCAAAGTGTGTATTTGCACTGTCAGAAAGTACCCATTTTTGCACCCATTAAGGACCCATTTGGGTGTGAGCCAGATGACCCCATTTCCACCATGGCACCTATTTGGGACACATTTGTTTCCACCGCCTCTGGGGAAATACGGATCATATGGGTACATCTCAGCCTTTAATCTGGATTTTCTGTAGACCCCATTAATGGGGTCTACAATGGGGTCTTCTGCCAGAAAATCCGGATTAATGGGGTCTAGAGTAGGCTAGGGAGAGGGGATGCATCCATTGCCCCCCCCCAACCCTAGTCTTCCAAGTTACTTCAAAGTCATTTTGAACTCTGTACAAAATAGCTCCAGAGTGTCTTTGAAGTCTGTGCTGATCTTTGGAGTGAACTTCGAAGTGACTCTGAAGTGATTCCAGAGTTTACTCTGAAGTCACTTCGAAGTCACTTCGAAGTTCACTCCGAAGACCAGCACAGTCTTCAAAGACACTCCGGAGCTATTTTGCACAGAGTTCGAAATGACTTCAAAAAGACTTCAGAGCTGCTTCAGAGATTGCACGCCCTGGCCCCCCAAACACCTGGGGTGGCAGGCAGACCCCCTCATATGACGATCCGGATTCCCCACATGGGTGCAAAGGTGTTTTCACAGCAGGGGGGTCAGCACCCATTGCTAATGGGTGCTACACCTCCCGTGGAAACACATTGGGTGCTTCCCTTAATCCGGACCTACTAGATCCAGATTAAGGAATGTACCCATTCCTTAGATCCGGATCTTCTTAAATCCGGATCTAAGGGCTGTGGTGGAAAAACACCCAAAGACTCCTCTGTACATTTCTCCATTTGGAGATAAAGACTTTTTCTGTACTGGGGCTTATTCTGGATTTTATTTTGGAATAGGAGCTTGAAGTCAACATGCTGGTGCAAACTGTGGATGGGGCCCAGCATAGGCTGCACCTGCGTGAGGACAGCAGGCCTCTATTCTGAGATACAGGGCCTGGTCACACAGCTCTAAGATAGGAAGGCCTATTCATTAATTTGACCTGAGGCTGTACCAGTGCTGCTCACACCTAGATCATTATAGGTCGTCCTCAGCCCACCTCTGCCTTGGAGCACATCATTCACACCTTTCTCTGAGATCAACCTGATCCTCCTCTTGGCTCTCCACCTTTTCACCTGTGTCCTTTCTGACTGGATCCTGTCTGTCATTCAAGGGAGGCAAGGGTATGTGTTTGCATTTTGCGGTTCTTTTTTAAGCTTGCTCCACCACCTCCACATCCCCCTTTATTTTTTATGTGCATTTCTTCTCTGTGCAATTAATTTTAAAAATGATAATAAATTTCCATAAAAATGCTAGAGAGAGGAATCATACATATAAATTGAGGAGACAAGGGGAGGTACCTCATGAACTCCACGTGTGTCAATTGGCCAAAGGAAAGACTGGAGCCTAGCCACTACAGCATGGTTGAGCCTCCTTTAGCCCGTCCCCCACTCACACTTGAGGAAGCGAAGACATCCTGAGATGCCAGGACATGCTGAGTCCTCAGTTCTGTAAAAATGAGGACTACGGTAAGACGATCTAACAGGGGTAGTCCAGCTTGGAAAATGAACTCAATTAAAATAATGTGAGTAACAATTGTTTTAATTGTATTGTACTTTGAAATGGTCACACGACTAGTCAAATAAATTTTCTACTCTACTCTACGACCTGAAAATGACATGAGGTTGTCCTAAACTACCTATGTGACCATGACCATAATCTGGAAGAAGGCCCAGTGCAGAAAGGTTCTTTGTGCCATATTGAAAGCTACCCAACTGGTTCAAATACTCTGTCCCATTAACATCCCCTTGTTCATAAAATCTGCAATATAACCTAAGAAGAACCATAACTACAAACAAGAAAACTAGAACTAAGTAGGGATGAGTAAGAATTTTTGAAACATTTGAAATTTGATCCAATTCATTCGAATTCAAACATTCGAATTCAAATAGAATGTCTATACATTCATTTTTTTACATTCAAACAAATTTGAAAGTTTTGAATCATTTGTATAAATGATTCAGACATTCGTATGTGTACAGATATATATGCATTACACACGTATCCATACAGATCTTATCCGTATCCGTACGCATTTCTACGGATATGTATGGGACAAAAACAGGATGCATACATAAAGATGCGTACAGACACATACAAATGTTGACATTTGTATCTTCAAATACGGATCAAATATTCGTATAAATAGATATGAATGCATTCGAATCAGATTCAAATTTGAACACATTCGTTTTTTCTCTATTCTTTCAAATTTGAACATTTGAATATTTCATTTGATTCGAATCAAATCCAGAAAATTGCATTTGTGCACACCCCTAGAAATAGGCAACTAGTACTGAAAATCTAACCACTACTATACTGGAACAGCAAAAGAAATGAGGAGACAATTGGGCCTGCGGATCTTATAAATAAAAAAAAGTTGGTTCATTTAACAAAATGAGGTAATAGGTTTTGTAAAAATGGTATAGTTAAAGGATGGATAAAAGTGGATTAGTGAAGAGGGAGGAAACATTTCCAATACCCCACCCTGGCCCTCCTTAAATCTTACCATATTAGACCAAAAATTAATTTTCCTATATAATCAAACTGGACCTGACCCCGTCTCATAGACCAAACCACACCGATTTGGGTCCTAAGATAAGTGAACTTAAGAAAATTCATGGAAGGAAATTTTCCTGTTCCTTCCTCCTCCCTGTAGTCATCTGCATTTGATGAAAAGCCACTCTAAAGGTGGGGGGGGGGCTTTGAATAATTTGTGATGGGCAGTAAGTGGCGTTGCTTAAGAAGGGGAGAAATCACTCAACATTGGGTGGGAAACTGTAGGTCTTGAAATCCATAGGGGAAAAAATCCCTAATGGTCTATATATCTTTTTTTTTTCTTTTTTGCTGATCGGTCCATTTTTCTTAATCATTACAGTAGTTATTTGCAGCGCATTCACATGATCAGCTCTGGGAAATGGAGGAAGGTGGAGAGCAACTGATTGCTATTTTAATGTTTCCTTCTACTGTGGACTCAAAACAGCATTTGAACATTAGCAGAAGTCAGAGGTCACTGCAAACATTGAGCATTTGGAGGCCAAAAGTCTGGGAGGTCAAACAGCAGCTGGCATGCATGTCCCATTGCAGATTACTTTACTCAGGCTTTCCTTGCTCTACTTTCTCCCCCAGGAAGCAGCAATATATGTTATTGTTCACAGAAGCCATCTACTGACAGCAGATCCATTGAGATCAGGAGTAGCCCAAGAAATATGGTTGCTTGGCACAGAGCAGAAAATGGAGCATGTCACCACCATCACCACCAAAAAATGACACCAAAGACCAGCAAACCTGTTCTGCACTGGCCAGTATATCCACTCTGAAAGCATCAAATCCACCCTGAATCCACTTTGAATCCACTCCCACCCATGTTGAATGCCCTCTGGATCCATTGCAGATGTGACTGGCATAGCTGCTTTCCCACCTCCCTGTTTCACAGATGTTCCACAGCATTCATACGAATGTTCCAAAACATTTATATTCTTACAAGTGCCAGTGTATGAATGTTGTAACACTTGATATACAAATTCTGTGATTCGCCCAACGGCATGTTTCCCATAAAATAGTGGTCGCTTGCCTCCATCTGCTGACTCCTTTCACAACTGTTCCTTTTTCAAATACCTGGATGTCAGGAAAGTGAAGTGGGTGAGCCCTTGGTTGACATCCAGGTATTCACAAGAGGAACAATCACGAAAGGAGCCAGCGGATGTACAAACCCATGGTTGCCTCTCACATCTGTCAGGGACAGATATTCTTTAGATTCCATAATTGCCTCCTGCCACCTGGAGACATCCTGGGTCACTAATTATATCACCCAGTGATTTACTACTAGAAGTTATGGAACAACAAATACAATACCGGGTTAAACAAGCTAAGCATTAAAAGTTGAAATGCTTTACAGCAAATATGATTCCAATCCACACCTATGCTCTCTCAGTTTTTGATAACATTTTCTGGACTAGAAGAACGTTGTACAGCTGTCACTTCCCACCTATATTCTCCAAAGTCATCTTGGCAGGAGAGCAAAATTAGCTCAACCCACCTGTCAGGTGGCATGAATCACCTAGTGAGGGGTATGCTAGCGATTGGCACACAGCCTTCTTGACAGTCAACCAGACTGTGTCAACTGTATCAGATTTGTGCTTTAATATCTTTAATTCTGAAAGTCCTATAAACTTCATTCCCCTCCCAATGTGAACCACCATTCACCTCCTCTTATCTCCTCGGGGGCCCTGGTCATACCTATATGAGACAGACGTCTTGTTCATAATTCGAACTGAGGTCGTACCAGTTCTGTTCACACCTAGTTCATCCTCAGGCCATCCTCGCTTTGGACTGCTTCGCTCACACCTGTCTCCATGATTGACCTGAGCCTCCTCCATGGAACTCTTGGCTCTCCACCCTTTCGCAGCATCCAATCTTTCTCCTTTCTTATTGGATGCCATTGTGTCACTCAAGGGAAGCAAGGGTGTGTGTTTGCAGTTCTTTTTAAAGACTACTCCACCACCTCCATGCCCCCCCTTTTTCTCCACGCAATTAATTTTAAAAATAATAACAATAATAATAAATTTGCATAAAAACGCTGGATAAAGGAATCATACCCATAAACTGAGGAGAGAAGGGGAGGTGCCTCTCAAACTCCGTGTGTGCCACCCTCTCCTAGACACTGGACAAAAGGGAAGACTGGACCCCACCCACCACAGCATGGTTCAGCCTCCTTTAGCCTGTCCCTCCACTCACACTTAGGAAGAGAAGATGGCCTGGCATGCCTGGACAGGCTGAGTCCTCTGGAAAAGAGCGCTCCAGTTAGAATGATCTAACAGGGCTTATGACTGGAGTTTGGGCTTGTTGATCTTTTAAACCCTTCTCAAGGATTTAGAAATCAATGAGACAATAGCAGCTACTAGAGATTTTTTTTGCATTTGAATTTGAGTCGAATCGAACACCCAAACATTCAATTCAATTTGAATGTTTAGAATCCAAATGCAACAAAATCGGGTACGAACTGAATACATTCAAATCTATTCACTCAAATGTTGGATTCGAATCTGAAGATACAAACATCGACAACATTCGTATTTGAAGATATAAATGTCAACAACATTCATATGTGTTATACGTATCTTTACACATTTCATACACATCCCGTTTTATCCCTGTATGCATCCCGTTTTCATCCCATACTATCAGTGCAAATGTGTACAGATATATATGAGATTCATATAGATACGTATGTATCTGTACACTTGAATGTTTCAAATCATTCAAATGAATGTTTTGGAACATTCAAAATTCATTTGAATGTTTAAATTCAAATGTGCAGACATTCTATTTGAATTCAGATTTCCACATTTGATTGAATTCAATCGAATTTTGAATGTTTCGAACATTCATGCACATCTTAGCAGCTACATAGGCCAAAGAAGGTAGAAGTTCCTCTTCCCATTGAGTGCCAGTTCACTACTGCAATGAGATACCTTTAAAGAATGTGATGGATTCAAAAGCATTCTTATTTGCTCATGGAAGTGCTATTTTATATGTTCTGGAGCCTGCTAAACATTTCTTGAGTTTCTGAAATTTCTTGCCCTTCACGTTACCTTAATTATTAGAATTACTGGTGTGTTTTTCACCTAGGTATGTTAGATTTAAATTTGTAGATCTTCTTGACAATTTGTGAGGCTCAATGATGATGATGATGGGCTTTATTGTAATATTATTTGTTCAATATGTAAGCTCCCATGAGCATCCTGAGAAATGAGGAAAGGGTGAAAATTTAATTAAAAATAAGTAATACACAGCACAAAGCCTAGCAGCAATCAAGACCCTAGCAACATATGATATGAAAATAATATATCATATCATATCAAGGGTCTCCAACAGAAATAAAGTTAGAACATCTGCAATCACTGCCTCCCTACCAAAGTTGGAAGCCCCTTTTGAAATGCTCTTGCTTCTGCTTTTTTTGACCTGAACCTCCACATATGGCTCAGAGAGGAACTTGAGGATTACATTTGCATCCTTTGGGCTGACACTTTATCCTGCTCACAGACCTTTCCTGTTTGTCCTTATGACAGGCCTGATTTCGTGCCACCATCTAAAAGGAGATGTAGCAAAAGTTTACAGATCCTGAATGAGACAGAGGTCTTCCCTCTGGGGAAATATCAGTAACTGAAGACACAGGCAGCAGCAAATTACTTTTGTGAGCGTGCCAGAGACTTTATCAGCTGCTGTTCTTCCTTAAAATGGAACACCATTGTTTCCTAGGCTACTGTAACAGAACCAGAATCATTGGGGCCAAAACCTCAAAGTATGTCTATGAACTGATGGGGTCTGAGCTTTCAACAACACACCAGGAAAGGGATCTTGGGATTCTAGTGGGCAGCAGCAGCGCAAAACGCTAATTCAGTGCTGGGAATAATTAGGAAGGAAATAGAAAACAAGTCAGCAATTGTCATTTTGCCTCTTCATAAATCTATGGTGAGGCCGCATTTGGAATACTGTGTACAATTCTGGTCACCACGCCTCAAAAAGGATGTTATGGAACTGGAAAAGGTGCAGAAAAGGACAACCAGAATGATTAAGGGGCTGGAATGCCTCCCTTATGAAATCAGACTGCAATGTCTAGGCCTCTTCAGCCTGGAAAGAAGGCACTTAATAGGGAACCAGATTGAAGTATATAAAATCATGCACAGTATAGAAAAGGTGGAGAGAGAAAATTTCTTTTCTCTATCGCACAATACTAGAACCAGGGGGCATCTATGAAGCTGATAGGTAGGAGAGCTGGATCAGAGAAGGGGAAGGATGACCGAGAGGGTCATCGGTCTATGGAATTTGCTGCCAGAAGAGATTGTTTTGTCCCCAGAGCAATGCTATGAACTTTGCATGTAGTGAAACCTCAGGCTCTAGGAACACAGCCTGAACAAAAGACTTGTCCACAAACTTCTTAGATTTTTAATGGCTTTACTGGTTACAAACTCAAACAACATGAAAATAATCTCTTCTCTCTTAATAGTTTTTGTTTAAATAACTTGCTCTCCCTTCTTTGTGGGTTTTATCTTCCTTCTTCTGTGGACTTTGCCTTTTTGTCAAAGAAAAATACTCACTACACACAAAACTGAAACTAGCTGGAGAGGTAATATAAGACCCTAGAATTTCCCACAAACCTTTTCTTTCTTAAAGCTATAGATCTCTATTTCCCCTTCTAAACTATTACATAGAAAAGCCTATTATAATCTCAACTAAATATATGTCTCAAAAGCATCAAAGATGCTCTGGAGGCATGACAGAGATGGTAACAGCTTCCAGCCTAGATGGCTTTAAGGAAGGATTGGACAAATTTATGGACAACAGATGTATCAGTGGCTACTACAATGGATGCCTGAGTACATGTTTCAGGCTGGGGAGACAAGCAGGATGTTTCTAAGGCCATTTGCTGGGATTCAAGAGCAGTAGAAGGTTTGTCCTTGTCTCTGCTTGAGATAACCATGGGCAATTGGCGGGCCATTGTGTGCAACAGGATGCTGGACTTGATGGGCTGTGGCCTGATCCAGAAAGGCTTCTCTTATGTTCTAACCAAAGGAAGACATACAGGAGATATTAGCAGTGTTGTTCACCATGTATCTATATCAGCTACAAACTAGCACACCAGCTTTGGAGAGCAACTAGGCAGCTTCTAAGGCCATACTCAGTGGTAGAGCAACTGATTGGAATGCAGAAATCATAAATCCAGTCCCTTCCCTAACACCTCCCTAAAGGAAGGTCTTTGCCAAAAGGTCTGGCTGTGTCCACACAGTCACCAGGAGCCAACCCCAACTCAATGGTCCCAAGCAACATCAACACAAAATAGGCCTGGCATCCAGTACCTTAAAACAAATACATTTCATATATTCCAGATTACGGATCTATCAGAACGGTCGTCAAAAGAATAATAATACAGGTATGTCTAAAATTTTGACTTCTTCCTCAAACATTATATTAGTACAGTGCAAAAGAAATGGAAGGAAGTGGGGTTAAGTGATGATTAAGTAATCCACAAAGTATATATTATTCTCTGTACGGGCCCTTAATCTGGATTAAGGGTCTACATTGTAAGCTTTTGGCCCAGATAGATCTTCACTTTAATGTGGATCTATGAGCACCTCACCCCCACTGGTCCACTGCACTTTACATGGGACATGATCCCAATCAGGGAACACATTTCAGTGATACATCATAGAATGTCACCAAAATGCATTCCCCAGAGGCCCTGTGGCTAGGAGCCTTCATTCCTGGCCCTCAGAGGCCCCCACTGCATACTGGTCTGGAGTAGAGATGCTCACAAAGATTCATAGGCATTCAAAATCCGATCAAATGCGCTGAATTTCGACATTCAAACTCAGAATGTCTTAAAATTTGAATGTAAACATTCGAATCGAATTTTGAATTTCGCATCTATTCATTTGAATTATCCGGACATTCGTATTTGTATGGGTTTGTACACGCCGTGTACTTGAAGATCCACATCTTTCCTGCATCCATTTGCATTTGAACGGATTCATACGGGATGAAAACAGGTTGCATACGGGATAACTATGGGATGCATACGGACGTGCACAGATGTGTACGGTTGTGGGGAAGATGCGTACATGTTTCGACTGCATAGATTCAAATGCATAGATTCGAATTTGGTAAATATGAATTGAATCTTGTTAAATTCTAATTTAAAAGATTCGAATTGAATCGGACTTTCGGGAATTCAATTCAAGTCCAAAAGAATGTCAAAAAAACATTTGTCCACAGTGTTGTCATCCAAGTGGGACTGAATTCACATGCGTTCCTATAGTCAAAATCAGCAGGCTTGGCTGTTTCCAAACGCAGGCCAGGTAAATGCAGAAATGGCCTTCAAGGAATACTATCAACTTCATGTAAATGATGACTTCTGAACATAAGAACATAAGAGAAGCCTTGCTGAATCAGGCCACAGCCCATCTAGTCCAGCATCCTGTCGCACACAGTGGCCCACCAAATGCTCATGGGCATCTCAAGCAGAGACAAGGACAAACCTTCTCCTGCTCTCGAGTCCCAGCAGATGGCCTTTGAAGCGCCCCAGTTCCTCCCCCCCCTCAGCCTGAAAGATGCACCTAGGCATTCGTTCTAGTAGCCATTGATACATCTGTCATCCATAAATTTGTCTAACCCTACCTTAAAGCCATCCAGACTGGTAGCTGTCACCACCTCTTCTGGCAGCACATTCCATAGGCCGATGACCCTCTGTGTGAAGAAATACTTCCCCCTGTCAGACCTTACGCTCCTACCCATCAGCTTCATAGAGTGCCCCCTGGTTCTAGTGTTGTGCGATAGAGAAAAGAAATTTTCTCTATCCACCTTTTCTATGCCGTGCATAATTTTATATACTTCAATCAGGTCCCCTCTCAAACGCCGTCTCTCCAGACTGAAGAGGCCTAGACGTTGCAGCCTGGTTTCGTAAGGGAGGTGTTCCAGACCCTTAATCATTCTGGTTGCCCTTCTCTGCACCTTCTCTAGTTCCACAATATCCTTTTTGAGGTGTGGTGACCAGAATTGTACACAGTATTCCAAATGTGGCCTCACTATAGATTTATAAAGGGGCAAAATGACACTTGCTGACTTATTTTCTATTCCCTTCCTAATTATTCCCAGCATTGAATTTGCTTTTTTTGCTGCTGCCGCACACTGGGTTGACACCTTCATTGAACTGTCCACCAAAACCCCGAGATCCCTTTCCTGGCGTGTTGCAGAAAGCTCAGACCCCATCAGTTTATAGACGTAATTTGGATTCTTGGCCCCAATGTGCATTACTTTACACTTGTTAAGATTAAAGCACATTTGCCACTTGGTTGCCCACTCACCCAATGCTAAAAGATCCCTCTGGAGCTCTTGGCAATCTCTTTCAGATTTTACTACCCTAAATAATTTAGTATCATCAGCAAACTTTGCTATTTTACTATGTACCCCTTTTTCTAGATCATTGATGAATAAATTAAAAAGCATTGGTCCCAGTACTGAGCCTTGAGGGACCCCACTTTTTACTTCTTTCCACCCTGAGAAATTGCCGTTTACTACTACTCTCTGCTTTCTGCCCTTAAGCCAGTCACAAATCCAGGACAGAACCTGTCCTTTTATTCCATGGCTGGTGAGTTTACTCAGTAGCCTTTGATGTGGGACTTTGTCAAAAGCCTTCTGAAAGTTCTGCTCTGTCATTTTACACTAGATCGGTGATGAGGGACATATTATGGGTGGGAAAGTAGTAAAAAGGCTGTCCTTCCCAGTGACTTGCTGAGACCAGACTTTACAGAAGAGGAAAAAAGCCTAACCATATGAGGGAGATTTCCTATCCTGAGTAACAACAGGAATAGTGGCAACTGGTTGAGTAGCCAAAGTTGGAATTACTTTATTTCCATCTGCATGTTATTTGTCCTGCTGAGCAATATTTGTCTTTCCTGTTTGTGTAAGTGAGAAGCCTGAAAGCACATTTCTTGGAGCTTTTTTTTTCTCCCTGGTTTACTGTTGGCCCTTTCATTTCCCACAGGGGAAGCCCATTCTCTAAACAGCTGGGGCTAAATCTGCAAACATAAGGGGAAGTTGGCTTCTTTGATCTAGGAAGAAGAGTGTGAAGGCAGGGTTGAAATTCCTCACCTTGTCTCCCAGAAAGAAGGAGGGGGGAAATGCCAGGATTTCATTTTCCTCAGAGCTAAGAAGAAGAGGAGGAGGAGGAGAGTTGGCTTTTCTACCCTTCTTTTCTCACCCATTCAAGGGGACCCAAAGTGGGTGACAAAGCTTTCTGTTCTTCTCCCAACAACAGAATATCCTGTGAGGTAGGTGGGGCTGTGAGAGCTCAGAGGAAGGGAGCTGTGACTAGACCAAGGCCATCCAGCTACCTTCATGGAGGACGAAGAAGAAGACTTGGCTTTTCTACACCACTTTACTCACCCATTTAAGGGGACTCAAAGCAGCTTACAAAGCTTTCTATTCTTCTCCCCACAACAGAACATCCTGTGAGGTGGGTGGGGCTGTGAGAGCTCAGAAGAGAGCTGTGACTCAACCAAGGTCACCCAGCTGGCTTCATGGAAGAAGAAGAATAGTTGGCTTTTCTACCCTGCTTTTCTCACCCATTCAAGGGAACCCAAGGCGGCTTACAAAGCTTTCTATTCTGCTCCCAAAAACAGGATACCCTGTGAGGTAGTTGGGGCTGTGAGAGCTCAGGGGAAGGGAGCTGTGACTAGCCCAAGGCTATCCTGCTGTCTTCATGGAGAATAAAGAAGAGCTGGCTTTTCTACGCCACTTTATTCACCCATTTAACGGGACTCAAAGCATCTTACAAAGCTCTCTGTTCTTCTCCCCACAACAGAACACCCTGTGAGGTGGGTGGGGCTGTGAGAGCTCAGAAGAGAGCTGTGACTCGTCCAAGGTCACCCAGCTGGCTTCATGGGGGAGGGCGGAATCAAACCCAGTATTCCCAGATAAGAGTCCAGCTCTCTAATCACTAGTCCAAACTGGCACGCAGCAGGGAATCCAAAGCAATGGCAAGACTAACTGGAAAGCTACAAATGGACCCCTGTGGAAGCCAGAAATGATGAGATGTGCGCTCAAGAACTCAAGGTTGTTGCTGGTAGCCATTCCTTGTCCAAACATTAGAAGCTTTCTTCTGGGATACTACAATATCCATAATCCCTAGCTGGAGAGACTGCTGTTTCTGGGAATCATGGGAAATGTACACTAGCTCTTCACAACAGATGGTTAAAAAGTTGTTTTATATCAACTGGTTATGAATTGCAGGGTTACTACACCCAACTCTCTCCATCTTCTGCCCATCTTGACAGACAAGCCAGCCAGCCTGGATTTATGCAGAAGATTGTTTTTCCTTGAAAAACCACAGAAAAACCAAACATATAATCAAGCATGTCAAATAAGCCAAATCCCAGATCTTTTGTGTGTTCAAAAAAATCCCCCTATATTGGGTCATTCTTGAGAACAGCAATGCTTTTTTAAAAACCTAGTCAGCTCTTCTAATTTACACAGGCATTTGAAACCACTGTCAAAAGCTAATTAGCACCACATATATTTGCACTCTTTGGTTCCACAGTTTTGAGCTCACGTGTGAAAACAGGAGCCTACTTGCAGAGGCATAAAATGGTTGTTAAGCAAGGTGTAAGCCCTCCTGAGAAGCAGTTTTGGGTCAAGCCTGATGGATCAAGAAGCTCAAATACCTAGTGAATTCAGCTTGAAATAGCCCTCTCATGACAACTTGAACAACTTGGGAAAATTCCATGGATCTTGTACAAATCCAGTACCACAGGGTGCTTCCGCACATGCCCTTAAACACCCATTAAGGACACATGTGGAAGCACACATCCGCACAGCAGCAGCTTTTTAAGCCACTTTTAGCACGGAGCATCCACACGGTAACACCCATTAAGCACACATGTGGGAAACCGCATCCGAAAAGCATCATCCATTAAGGACGGAATGGGTGGACCGTGTCCGCACAGCGGTACCCATTACAGACAGGTAGGGGTGGCCGCGTCCACACCCATCTGTCTCTAATGTGTGCTTAATGGGTGTTAAAAAAAACACCACATATAATGTGCCCTTAAAGGGTGTTTCACTGTGAAAACGCATCCATTTATGTTTGCATTCAAAGGTATTTGAAATTTGATCGAATTCGTCCAAATTTCAACATTCAAATTCAAATTGAATTCGAATTTAAACATTTGAATTAATTTTTAATCTATTTGTTTGAATTATCCAGACATTTGTCTGTATATGTGTTTGTACACATCTTTCCCACATTGGTATACATTTGTACGGATCAGTATGGGATGTACAGCGCTTTAGAAATAAACTAATAATAATAATAATGAAAATATGTTGCATCCAAATAACTTTGGGATGCATACAGATGCATATATAACTATGCGTAAAGGCACACATGAATGCTGTTGACATTGGTAAGTGCAAATTCGAAGAAAACATTGGAACGAATAGATTCTGATTTGCTTAAATTTAAAGATTCTAATCGAATCAGATTGAATTTTTTGATATTCAATTCAAATCAAATCAATTCCTGAAAATTGCATTCATGCACTCCCCTGGTCTGGAGACTTGTAGTGTATTGTCCTCATGTTTTCACCCCATCTCTAACCCAGAACATTCTAGCCTGGGATGTTTGTGAATCGGAGCAGGGGTAGGGTGTAACTTAAACTGCATCCAGATGTCAGTTACTTATTCTGCTATACCTGGATATGCTTTGCTCTGACATATCCAAATATAGCAGAATAAGTAGCAGATGTCTGAATACAGCCTTAAGCAAACCCTCCTACAAATCATCTGTAGGCTACAGGTGTGCATGAATGCAATTTTCAGGATTCAGTTTGAATCAAATACTCAAAAGTTGTATTTGATTCAAATCTTTTAAATTCAAATTTCACCAAATTTGATTCAAATTAAGCACATTTGAATCTATTTGTTCCAATTGTTCATTCAAATTTGCACTTACGAATGTTGACAACATTCGTAGATGCTCGTACACATCTTTCCCAGGTCCATACACATCCGTACGCATCCATGCATGTTCGTATGCATCCTGTAGTTATCCCGTATCCAACACATTTTCATCCCGTATGGATCTGTACAAATGCATACAGATGTGGGAAAGATGTGAATCTTCAAGTACACATTGTGTATGAACCCATACACATAGGAATGTCTGAATAATTCAAACGAATAGATCCAAAATTCAAAATTCAAATCAAAACTTTAAATTCAAATTTAAGGATATTCAAATTCGAATGTCAAAATTCAGTCAATTTGATTGAATTTTAAATGCATTCAAATATTCATGCACATCCCGACTCTAAGCCACTACAGAAATGCTTCTCCCTTTTTTTACTGTGTTCACTCACAGTTTCTATGGGGTCCCTTTTATTTCTTTCACTTATACAACAAAAACTTGATACATAGGTCCAACAATCACGGTCAACTATAGGGTCTTTATGCACCTGAAATACAGGAGCATTACCAAGGGTGTTTTTCCACCGCACTCCTTTAATCCGGATCTAAGAAGGGGTGTTTTTCCACTGTCAAAAAGTACCCATCTTTGCACCCATTTAGGACCCATTTGGGTGTGAGCCGGATGATCCCATTTCCACCACGGCACCCATTTGGGACCCAATTGTTTCCACTGTTGTGGGGAAAATCCGGATCTAATGGGTACATTTTGCCCTTTAATCTGGATTTTCTGTAGACCTCATTAATGGGGTTTACAATGGTGTCTTCTGCCAGAAAATCTGGATTAAAGGGAGCCTGTTTCCACGCTAGGGGAAGGGGATACCCATGGGGGGCAGCCCCAAAACCTAAGCTTCGAAGTCATTTCGAAGTCACTTCGAAGTCTGTGCAAAACAGCTCCATTGAAGTCTGTGCTGATCTTCGGAGTGAACTTCTAAGTGACTTCGGAGTGACTTCAGAGTCACTTTGAAGTTCACTCTGAAGATTAGCACAAACTTCAAAGACGCTCCGGAGCTATTTTGCACAGACTTCGAAGTGACTTCAAATTGACCTCAAAATGACTTCGAAGTTTAGGTTTTGGGGCTCCCCCCCCATGGGTGCCCCCTCCCCCTAGCCGCTTCTAGACCCCATTGGCTATTCATTTGGCTATTCCAACACAAACAACACACAAAACCCTCTTGTGTATGGATGCGCACGAATACAGTGGTACCTTGACATACGAGTTTAATTCGTTCCGTAACCTTGCTCTTATGTCAAATCGCTCGTATCTCAAAGCAATTTTCCCATTAATCCATTCCAGCTCCCAAAACACCACCTCAGTAGTTTTTGTTATGTACTGTACTGTATTTACATACTCGTATCTCAAATCTTGCTCTCATCTCAAAGCAAAATATCACTCGCTCGGCGGCTTGTATCTCAAAACACTTGTATGTCAGGGCACTTGTATGTCGAGGTACCACTGTATTCAAAAATCCAAAAATCCAATTCGAATCAGATTTTCAAAATCCAGATTTTCACTGTATTCAAAAATCCAAAAATCCAATTCGAATCAGATTTTCAAAAGTCCAAATTTGCACATTCATTCGAATTTCAGATTTTTGAAAATTCAATGCGGATTTTTGAATAATTTGAATGAGTAGATTTGTATCTATTGTATATCAATGTGCACAAAATTTATACATATTTGCGCAAATAACGCGGGATGAAAACAGGAAGCATACGGTATAAATATGGGATAAATATGCATTTGTTCAAATTTGTATTTCGGGTATGAATCTTATTGATATTCGTATATCTGGATCCAAACTGGATTTTTGAAAATCCAGATTTTTGAAATTTGAATTGAATTGAATTTTTGAATATTCAATTTGACTCAAATTTAAATGTGAAAAATACATTTATGCACATCTCTACTCTTGACCACACCCTTAGTGAGCCAGTTTGGTCTAGTGGCTAGGGAGCCAGACTCTTATCTGGGAATACTGGGTTTGATTCTGCTCTCCTCCTTGAAGCCAGCAGGGTGACCTTGGGCTAGTCACAGCTCTACTTTAAGCTCTCACAGCCCCACCTAAATCACAGGGTGTCTGTTGTTGGAAGAAGAAGAAAAAGCTTTGTCGGCCGCTTTGAGTCCCCTTAAAAGGATAAGAAAAGCAGGGTAGAAAGGCCAACTCTTCTTCATCCTCCATGAAGCCAGCTGGGTGACTTTGGGATAGCCACAGCTCTCTTTCTGAGCTCTCACAACCCCACCTACCTCACTGAGTGCCTATTGTAGGGAGCAGAACAGAAGGTTTGTCAGCCGCTTTGAGCCCCCTTAAATGGGTGATAAAAGCAGGTTAGAAAAGCCAACCCTTCTTCTTCTTCTTCATCTAGTGGGCACTCCTGCTGGGGCTGCTCTCAGGGTCTTTAGGAGCTACTAAACCCTCCCACCACCACAGCAAAGTGGTATTTCTCAGCAGATTGTCAGTAGCAACATCAAAAGTAACATTAGGAGCTGCTGTCTCATTTTGTCTATAGCAGTTTGTAACTCGTGACTAACGGTCCCTTCCTTACAGAAAGTAATTTTCACCTGGGCTGTCTGAGCAAAATAAATCTAATGATATTCATGAGCTAAAAACATTCAGAGATCTGTGAAGAGACAGGTCCTGAAATGAAATTAGCTTGATGGTGGGGAACAGGTATCAACAGCAGGGGCTGAATCCACACTAATAAGATTCTCTGACATTTGTGCACCAGTGTTTGCAGAAGGGAACGCTGTATAGTGTGATCGGATAACATTCACGATCGTAACCGGGTGAGGAAATGTGTCAGATTATTGAATCCAATTACTGTTTGTGTCTTTGCGTATTTCCAAAAGCCTCTCTTCCCCCGTGAAGATCATTTCACAGGGCTTGCAGGAAGAATCAAAGAAGTGTGCACGAATACCACATCTTGTGAAATGATGCGGCCCAGAAGGATAGCTGCTGGGATGTTTCTTTAAAATATATATTATTTTAAATATATATTATATATCTTATTTTGTGCTTTTGCAAGAGCAGCAGTTCCATTCACTATCACAGGGGTATATCAGGATTTGTGGCAATCCCAATATGAACCCAGGAAAATCATGGGTTTGGATGCACCTCTGGTCACCAATCACAAATGAACCTTTGCACTGAAGATGTTGCTGGTCTGGGAAGTGAAATGTCTGCAAATGAAAAACACAGCTCAGAAAACTCAAGACCACCCAACCCATAAGCTCTGGGCTATAGATCTTCGCCATCACAATAAGCAAGAAAGGCCATCATTGAACATAAGAACGTAAGAGGAGCCTTGCTGGATCAGGCCACAGCCCATCTAGTCCAGCATCCTGTCGCACACAGTGGCCCACCAAATGCTCATGGGCATCTCAAGCAGAGACAAGGACAAACCTTCTCCTGCTCTCGAGTCCCAGCAAATGGCCTTACTGTAGAAGCACCCCAGTTTCCCCCAGCCTGAAAGATGCACCTAGGCATTGCTTTACTTCTATTCTGTGGGTGAGTCCCCATGGGCACTTTAATCTGAATTCAGTTCGAATTTGGGAAGGACCCTCCCCATGACTTCTGTAATTAATCCAAATAGAATCCAAACTGAGCACCCAGCGTCCTCATGCAATTCCTTATTCCCGGATTTTATGAGAACTATCTTGCCTAAATCTTGAGGGGAAAAAAGTCCTCATGAAAACAGGATTCAGTCCCCTTTTTGGAGCCGAGTTTGCTTATTTTCCCCCATATGGGCTATTTGGGGTGGAGGTCTAACTTTCTAGCCAATGGCAGCCAACTGTGGGTAGTTTTTTTACAGGTGAAAAGCTCCCCCCTCCCTTGCCATGCTTGCAATGCTAGAGCTCTGTACAAAAAAGTGGGGAGAGTGCTTGCCTTTTAAAGAGGCTTTTAAAACATTTTTGTTGGAAACATTTTTTATCTTTTTGAAAAGATACATGTTGTGAGAAGGTTAGGAATCCTTTTAAATACTTGAAATGCGTATCATGCAGGGTTTGATCCCTCGCTGATCTGCTTGAGCGCACATGTGCCAGTAGTCTCAAAAGGGAGAGGTGTGAAAAAGAAAGTATTTGTGGTTAGAATTTTTTTTTAAAAAAACTGCCTTTTCAGTGAGAGATTTGCTGCCTTTATTGCAGGCAGGGTTTGCATGGGGGGATTTAAAAGTCCTGGTTTTTATGTTTAAAAATAGCCCCAAAAATAGTCTAAGCAGGACTAAACTAAAAAACCTGCATGGGGATGCACTCTGTGTCAAGTCTGACTTAGTCCTCACACAGCCCCAGTGTAACAACAAAGCCATCTGTTGTGTCTTTCCTTCACTGGAATGAGTGTTGGACCATGAGATAAATTAATCCTGCTATGGTTATGAATTTGGCACAAAATGCAGAATTGTGAGCTCACTGAGATAAGAAAAGTTATATAAACAAGGCTGAACAAAAGACAGCTTCTGGCAACCATCACACCTTGCATCCGTTCCAGATATGATCAGCCATAATCAGAAAATATACACGGAAGCACAGACTCTGGCTCCTGCGTTAGTGTACGGAACTTCATTTCATACTGTTAAGAACTTAAATAAAAACCTCAGTCCATAAGAAATATCCTGCTGGATCATACCAGTGCCCTGCCTAGTTCATCAGCCTGTTCTCACAGTAGACATTTCCTAGGCATCCCATTGCCTGCATCATCACCTGCATGAGACTGAATGGACACACAATTCTCTCTGCTTACAGTTTGGGGTTTGAGATGGCTCCTGAAACGTTTTAAAAGGTATCGCTCCGTTTGTTGCGAAATTAAAATGCGAAAATTCTACTAGGTGTAGGTTGGAATGGGTGTTAAGACTTTTGTGGCACTTCTTAAACACTTTCATTATTACAAAATTAGCGAAATTAAAAGTAAATTAGAGGTCATATGAATATGAAGTACTGAACTGCATACTAGACCTGTTCCTAGTCAAGCAAAAGACTCCACAGCTCTGGCATTAGCCGTAGGGAGCCCTCAGAGCCACTTTGGTGTAGTGGAGTGGATCTCAACCTGGGGATCAGGACCCCTTTGGGGGTCGGACTACCCTTTCAGAGGGGTCGCGACGAGTCTCCCACCGCCCTTCCCTCCCACCTCCCAGCTGCTCCGCCCCAGTGGTTGGGGGTCTCCACAACATGAGGAACTCCATTAAGGGGTTGTGGCATTAAGAAGGTTGAGAACCACTGGTCTAGTGGTTAGGGAGCCAGACTCTTAGCTGGGAATACCGGGTTTGATTCCACACTTCTCCATGAAGCCAGCTGGGTGACCTTGGGGTAGTCACAGCTCTCTTGTGTTCTGTTGTGGGGAGAAGAATTTAAAGCTTTGTCAGCAGCTTTTGAGTCCCCTTAAATGGGTGAGAAAAGTGAGATAGGAAAGCCAACTTCTACTTCTTCTACTACTACTATTACTACTACTACTACTACTACTGTAGACTGAACCCACAGAAGGTGGAAGACTCAAGGCGGAAGGAAAGGTACAGACCTCCTTCCCCAACTCATGATATTTCTTCTGTTCAAAGGAAATTTTGGAAACTGCAAAGGAAGCCATTTGGGGATTTTTTTTTTAATAAAAGAGGAAGTCTAGTATGGTGTGGGTGGTCCTCATACTCACAGGCTGTATTGTTACCAGACACAGGTTGAAGAAACATACAATATATTGATAGCCCCTGCCTGAAAGTCCATCCAGTCTGACAGATAAAAACACCAGCTTCCTGGTCACACCCTTCAAACTGAAAACAGATAAAAACCTTAATGTGTTGTGAGTCCCCTTAAATGGGTGAGAAAGGTGAGGTAGAAAAGCCAACTCCTTTTTGGCGGTGTTGATCTGAATAAAGGAAAGTCCATTTGGAGGGAGGTAATTCTGGAAATAAGCCTGCTTGGCCTTTGAAGGTGTAAGCAATGGGCTGGAGAAGGTGTAACCATGACCTATGATAGCCAGCAGAACTTGAGAATCAGAACCTTACGAAGAAGGGGGCTAGGAGAGGCCACAACAATAAAGCTTGAGTTCTATCTAAGAACATAAAAACATAAGAAATGCACCAATGAACCAGAACTGTCTAGTTCTAGTGTCTGCATCTCACCTTCTACTGCCTTCAGGGCTAATGGCCATTGATAGTCTTCATAGGCATTCGAAATCCGATCAAATGTCCCAAAATTCTAATGTAAACATTCAAATTTCAGATTTTGGATCTATTTGTTCAGATTATCCGGACATTTGTATGTGTATGCGTTCATACACAATGTGTACTTGGAAATCCGCATGTTTCCCTCATCCATACACATGCACACGGATCCGTACAGGATGAAAATGGACTGCATATGGGATAACTATGGGATGCATTTGGTCGTGAATGGATGCGTATGGATGCGTACGGACCCAGGGAAGATGCATGTGGGCATCTACGAATGTTGTCAACAATTGAGAGTGCAAATTCAAATGAAAAATTTAAAGAAATGGTTGCAGGCTAATCCAGCAGGCTATTCTTGTGTCCTTCTATTCCGGGGTGGGGGGTGGGGTGGGCTTCATATGTGCACAGTGGATTTGGAGAAGTAAATAGCAATGAAGGAAAAGCCACTCTTCCCATTTCCACTTTGATGTTCCCTAATGTGCCACCTTCGGATAAACAGGTTTCTTCAGCACATCATCACCCTGTAGCTACTTCCTTGTCATTTTTATCCTGTCAGACTTGTGGATTGAGTGAAGACGCCGAGCTTACGTGGCAACATCACATGGGAATCAAAGCAATGCATGTATGGGAAGAAAAGATCTTAATTAGGGATGAGTGGAAGGAAGGGGTGCCTCAAAGACAAGGGCATTTCCAGCTGTTGTACTGTGGAAACACAAATCCTTCCACAAGTACTTCCAGACCCAGAGAGATAGGGGTGGTTAAGGGGGAAGCTGTTTCAGCTACAGCCCCTTAATAGCATCAGCTTATTTATTTCTGTCAGCAGTAGTCAGGACAGATGTGACACAACTCCAGAATGCCCTGCTGATAAGCAGAGAACCTTGGAGACCAAGTATTGTCCATCAACGTACAAATATACCTCACAACACTTCTTTCTCCTTTTCATACCACTGACTTATTTAGATCAATTAACTTAGCCTGAGATTCTACTGAAGCATTTTTGCTGCCTTATTAGGTTTCAGTAAGACATGTTTCTTCCCTTTTCCAGATGCTATCTTTAGTAAGATTTTCATAAGCAACTGTCAAGTGTTTGCTGTCTTGCTTAGATGCAAAAATAAAAGAAAGAAAGGAAAGAAAAGAAAAAGATTAATCAACCCTTCATACTTTTCTTAAGACAAAACACAGACATACAAACACTCCCCGTGTGGGGGCAGTAATTGCCTGACTAGTTTCACGAGGGAAAAATGAAGAATTTCTCTCAACATATATTGGGAAAGAAAGAAAGAAAGAAAGAAAGAAAGAAAGAAAGAAAGAAAGAAAGAAAGAAAGAAAGAAAGAAAGAAAGAAAGAAAAAGATTAATCAACCCTTCATACTTTTTTTAAGACAAAACACAAACATACAAACACTCCCCGTGTGTGGGCAGTAATTGCCTGTCTAGCTTCATGAGGGGAAAATGAAGAATTTCTCTCAACATATATTGGGAAAGAAAGAAAGAAAGAAAGAAAGAAAGAAAGAAAGAAAGAAAGAAAGAAAGAAAGAAAGAAAAAGATTAATCAACCCTTCATACTTTTCTTAAGACAAAACACAAACATACAAACACTCCCCGTGTGTGGGCAGTAATTGCCTGTCTAGCTTCATGAGGGGAAAATGAAGAATTTCTCTCAACATATATTGCAAATAGAATCTGGGAAGCTGTGATCTATTCTTAGTGCCTCTGCCTAACACTTGTTCGTCTCAGACCTTTATGTCTCATAATAAGGTGATGAAGGGAAAGCAAAATATCTCTCCACACTTCTCACATTGGATGCGCAGCCAGTTTCCTGTGACAAAGCATTCAAAGCTGTTTAACTTATCTCATGCTTTATCTTACACTGACAGAGTAGATTTTGGTACTATAAGGTAAGAAGACTTTGAAATTGGATCAGCCCAGTTCGTGAAGAACAAAACTGTCCGTACTTCTTGACTTGAGTGAAGTCTCTGGGGAGAGGTACCTGGTACAGTATTGTATACCTGTCATGTGTTTGGGATTCCCCCGGTCTTTGGTTGGTCAAACAGAATCCTACCACATTCGAAGGGGATCTATTCAAACAAATACCAATTTTTAACATTCTATTCATTACGAATCAAATGCCCCAAAAGCCATCTTATGATAGGTCTGGAATTAATCTGTGGTTAATTGGTTGCTTATATGGGTCACAGTTCCACAGGAGTTATCTATTGGAGGGCAAACACCTGGTATTATGCTGATGTATCTGGTACCCAGACACAGTCCTGATAGAGTAAAAACCCAGATGTGTGGAGATACCACGACTTTCCTGTATTTAATAGGAAGGAAATTAAAAATCAAGAAAACCATTTCAGCTTGTGCATTAATTTACGCTGGATGTCTTGCTTCCCTCCCACAAAAATCACCACTGTAATTAAGGACACTTCATATTATCATCATTTAAAGGTGAATAAACTTCATTTCTGTACTTGCTTTATTCCAGAAGAGGTTCCATGCACGCTGGAGCATCGGCTGGGTGTCCAGCCAGCTGTAGAGCAGTAAAAGTCAAATGGAGCATGGGGTTGAGCAGCAGCAGGAGAAGAAGAGTTGGCTTTTCTATCCCACTTTTCTCACCCATTTAAGGGGACTCAAAGTGGCTGACAAAGCTTTTGTTCTTCTCCACACAATAGACACCTTGTGATGTAAATGGGGCTGTGAGCTCACAAGAGAGTTGTGCCTTGCCCAAGGTCACCCTGCTGGCTTCATAGTGGAGAAAGAAGAGTTGCCTTTTCTATCCTGCTTTTCCCACCCATTTAAGGGGAGTCAAAGCAGCTGACAAACTTTCTGTTCTTCTCCCCACAACAGACACTATGTGAGGTAGGTGGGGCTGTAAGAGCTCAGAATAGAGTTGTGTCTTGCCCAAGGTCACCCAGCGGGCTTTATGGAGGAGTGCAGAATCAAACCCGGTATTCCCAGATAAAGAGTCCGGCTTCTTAACCACTGGACCAAACTGGCTCACAGAGTTGCAGTTGTGTGCCATGCCACCTGGTGACTGCAGAAATGGTGCCACACATGCCCATTGCTGCCATGAGGCAATCATGGCGATTGCACTTACCCAGTGCTTGGGGAAATGCCAAGTAAATTTCAGAGGCATCAGGCATCACAAAGTGTAGATACCCAATAGATTCTTTAGCCTTATCCTGACTTCTGCTATTTCGGTGAGAAAGGAATTCAGGCTTGTCTGCCAAATCTTCTGATAATTCCTAGGCTTAGGGTAGAATTTTAGGCAGAACGTTTCTTTGATCTTAACAAGTGTAACTTTTGAAACCTTTGATTTGTTTGAAAAAGAATCTGTTAATGCAACATGCCACCTCTACTTTAACCTAATTGTCAGTAACACTGTTTGCGGAACACCAAGAAGAAATTAACATTTTGATCTATTTGATGTGAAATTCAGGAAGACAAAGAAAACAGATCCCCCGGTGCTTTGAAATAGCAGATAAAACAGCCTTTTTAAAAAAAGAAAACTGAACCATCACTCTTAAATTACACTTGTACGTTTAGAGGTATGTTTAAGAAAGATTATAAGATACTTTTTGTCAATTGAGCTAAACCTAATGTGAATTTAGGTGTGCAAACGATGCGTAGAAGAGAAATTGCATTGTAATTTGCTACTGAGCCCAGTTCAAGGTATTAATGTTAACTAAATGGTTGAGTCCCAAATATCTAAAGGAACACCTCATCCCATATAGAACTGCCGTTGCCCTATGATCTGCACAGTGAGACCCCTTCAGCATTTAGGAGGGTGAGAATGTGTGGGAGGGGATTCTTAGGGCGTGACCAGACTTAGGAAAGCTGCACATTATGCTGCCACTACTTCGAATTTCCCAACTGCGGAGCAATCAACACTCGCTCTGCAGTTTCAGGTAAATTCAAATGTTCCCGCCAGTCCAGACAGGATGACGAGAACAGCCAATGAGAGCTGAGCTGCAGGCTCAGCTCTCATTGGCTGCCCCCTCGCACGTGACATGCACCTCACCGCACATGCCATGGAAGTACTGCAGCTGCTGAGGAGGAAACCACGAGAAGGGTGCTCAAATCTGGACAGCATGTCATGGCTTCGCATGCGTATTTTCTTACGACAGTGGATTTTATTCCTCAGATCTGGAAGCTGCCTTAGCCGTAGCTACCATGCTTTGGAATAATCTCAGAGATACATCAGGCACACTCACTGTTTGCATTCAGACAACTGGTGAAGATGTACCTCTTCACCCTGGCCTTTGCTAAAGGAAAAAGTCCCCTTCCCATGCAGGCACTGTCCCTATTTTAGCCAATCGGTTTCTTCTGCTTTTATAAGCATTTTATTGTGATCTACTCTGAGACCTTTGGGTATAGGGTGGGATGGATGGATGGATGGATGGATGGATGGATGGATGGATGGATGGATGGATGGATGGATGGATGGATGGATGGATGGATGGATGGATGGATGGATGGCGGGCGGGCGGGCGGGCAGGCGGACGGTAACACAAGAATTAAACTCTCACTGAAGCCACAATGAGGATCAAAACAGTGTTTCGGTAGGATAAGGGAAGACACACACACATACCCACTTAAAGAGTTTTTAATGTATATTCTGTTTTTAATCTGTTGTTTTAATGGTCGTTACCTGCCCAGAAACCTTCAGGTATGGGGCGGGATAAAAATGTACATAATAAATAAATAAATAAACTGAACCATCTGGAAGATCAGGCAGGAATGGTTGAGAGCTCAGTCAGAAAGCGTCTTGAGAAGGTGGATAGGACAGGGCAGCGACTTGGTATGGGGTGAGTTTTCACACTGATAAAAGGTGTCTGAAGAACATCATTCTGCTAGGCCAGACATGGCAAACAGGGCGAAAGGAAAGTGAGAGGAGTAGCTAAGATAATTTCCCTCTGTAAGGTTATCTTGGGCTGCATCCAGACATTGCTTGCTTATCCTGCTATATTTGGATATTCCAGAATAATAACCATGCTTTATTCCAGAATATCCAGAATGTAGTGGAATAAGTAACTGACACCTGGATGGAGCTTGTCAGGAGAGAGAGTGAAAGAGAGAGAACTCAGTATGGTAGCACATCATTACCACTACATTAAAAAAACTGTCAGTATGGAAGCTACTTTAACATCACTCGTATCTAAACCAACACTGTTCATTTCTGCTACTGAAAGCATTAGACTCTACCTTGTTAAATCTGTTTTCATTAGAATTCTTCCTCTTTCCCTTGCAGTTGTCAGCTGCATTACCATGAATCTTTGAGGAAATATCCAAATCAGGAGAGATTTGTTAGTGTAGTCCGTACCAAGAAAATGTTGAAGTAAAAGGTCAAATTCCAATACAATTTCAGTTTTTTATATACCCCAATACATAAGTTGTACTCTAGAACAGGGTTTCCCAAACTGTGGGTCGGGACCCACCTCTAGGAAATTTAACCGTATTTGAAATAACTTTTTTGATGTAATTATTTAATTAAGTAATAAAAAAATTGTATTAAAACTTTGTTTGTTCATATTGGTAACGGTTAAATTTCCTAGAGGTGGGTCCTGAGTTGGTAAACTTATATTAGATGGGTCGTGGCCCAGACAACTTTGGGAACCACTGCTCTAGAAGACAACACCTGGTCTGACCAGCCGCCAGCATGTGATAAATGGACTTGTGGGAGGAGACCTATTTAAATGTTATAATATATGTAACTGATTGCAGGAAACAGATTAATCTGGCCTCTAAATTTTCCACTGGTCATAATATTTGACAGACAAGGTAAGGCTTAGAGGTGGGATTCTTCGCACACCTGTCTGTCCCTCCTCCAACTCCTGGACATCTAGAAGAGGCTGATTAGAGAAGGGTTGGGAACATGAAGAAATTCAGATTGGATTGAATGTGGACATCCAAACTCAAATATAATGTCTACACATTCAAATTTAAACATTCAAACAAATTTCAGCTGACATACCTTCTGTTCTTCTCCCCACAACAGAACACCCTGTGAGGTGGCTGGGGCTGTGAGAACTCAGAAAGAGAGCTGTGGCTCGCCCAAGGTCACCCAGCTGGCTTCATGTAGGAGAGCGGAATCAAGTAGCTTCTGTTATAGTGGGAGACGTTTCCGATGTGGAAGTGCCTTTTGCAAGTGTAGATGGTGCTTTGCAGAACCTCCCCCATCATATACAAACAGACCAAGTGCGAATTGGCCTCTGGTCTTATCTGAACCAGTGAGTTCCAATGTGATACTAATCCACAGGCCTCCAAGGCAAGTTTCTTCCCACCAGATATACTATACACCTGCACCCACCAAAGTGTAGCTTTTCCTAAAACCCACCCACACACTCAGATATCCAGACACACCTCCATCTCCCCTGTCTTCCTCCTCATCTTCCTCCCAAAAAGAAATCAGACATCACTATGTGCATTCTTCTTGATTCAAGGATGGACTTCTCTT
Organism: Aspidoscelis tigris stejnegeri; assembly: GCA_023333525.1. NCBI lineage: Eukaryota > Metazoa > Chordata > Lepidosauria > Squamata > Teiidae > Aspidoscelis > Aspidoscelis tigris. The sequence goes on from JALMGA010000003.1 coordinate 7,768,584, forward strand.
TTGGAACCTTCTCAAATGTAGTCTCCTTGTTAAACATATATCTGTTTGCCCCCATTAAACTCCAGGACACCCTTAAAAGGAAACAACATCTGTTATTCATTAATAATTTTTTTTTAATGTGCATAATGGACACCCCTCCCCAATTAAAAAAAAATTACTGGCATACATTTTTATACATTTCTTTCATTCATCAAAAACACAGCAGAGTTCATATGGGACCCCATATATGACATATTCCCAAATTAAAAAAAAAAAAAAGTACAAACGAAAGGGGTGAAATCATAGTGAATATTTTTGCCTGAAAACAAGTGTGAAAATATTTGCATTTTCCAGACTCTACTCTCCAGTAAAGTTAGCATAGGGAAAAGAAGACAGGGTTCCTGCAGAGAAGGAACTGTTCAGCAAAAAGTCTCTCTCCAAGACTGCTGTTAAAAGTGCAGGAAGTCTGTCTTCTTTCCCATGTGGCAACCCTATTACACAAAAAAACTATTCAGTAAAAGCCACTTATCCCATTTGCAATATTGACCAGAGCTTTTAGAAGTGCAACAAAAGCTATGTACAGGGGAGCAGGGGAATCAGAAAGATTCTGGGTTTGTTTGTTTTTTCTTTCTAATGGGATATGCCATAGTTCAGTGGTAGAACAACTACTTGGATCTTCAACATCTCCCTGGAAGAAAACAATGAGAAATTATTTCTGTATTTTGAAGAAGAACCCTATGATGTCCAGGCAGCCACCAGAAGTGAAACGTCTCTTGAGGTTACCGTTTTAACTTTTTTAAGAAGTATAACACAAAATCAAATGGGAGGAAAAAATTGATTCTTTTCCCTAGTTTTGTGCCAGGTCAAAGGAGGAGGAGGAGGAGGAGGAGGAGGAGGAGGAGAAGAAGAAGAAGAAGAGTTGGCTTTTCTACCCCACTTTTCTCACACATTTAACCAGACACCCGGCGAGGTAGGCAGGGCTGTGAGAGCTCAGAAAGAGAGCTGTGACTCACCCAAGGTCACCCTGCTGGCTTCATGGAGGAGAAGGAAGAAGAAGAGCTGGCTTTTCTACCCCACTTTTCTCACCCATTTAAGAGGACTCAAAGCGGCTGACAAAGCTTTCTATTCTTCTCCCCACAACAGAACACCCTGTGAGGTAGGTGGGGCCATGTGAGCTCAGAAGAGAGCTGTGGCTAGCCCAAGGTCATCCAGCTGGCTTCGTGGAGGATGGCGGAACCAAACCCGTTATTCCCAGATGAGAGTCCAGCTCCCTAACCACTAGGCCAAACTGGCTCAGAATGCATTTTACAGGAAATGTGTGTGCATCCTAGGCAAACAGCTTCCAGACAGACAGATTTCACAGCTATTACAGATGTGCTTGGAATATTTGCTGCTAAAAGAGAGCCCATTATTTCTCAAGGGAACTAACAGATTCCTCATATTGCAGAGGCTGCAATGCTACACACAGTAGTCACATTCCAGGAGAAACCAGCTCCCCATGTTCTGTGGGAAAGAGAAGTGGCGCAGGATTAGGAACAGGAAAATGAAGAGAGGGCAATGGGTTCTAAACCATCATCTAATCAGAGTATCTTTGGCGCTTCACACTCCTTCACAGGCCAGGAAGAAATTTGGGAAACAGTGGAATTTCAGGGGAAATCATCCTGACTACAGTTGGCTCCAAAAACTGACTAGCCAGCAAATAGGGCTGCATGCACACTTTTAAGTTTTAATCCAGTTTCGGTCCACTTTCAAAGTGGGAGGATGCATCAGCAAAGTGTCAAGCTGTTTTCTTTCAGCATTATCTAACTCAGAAAATTAACTCTTAGGTTAGATAAAGTGGAAAGAAAATAGCTAGTCATTTTTGCTGATGTGTTCCTCTGACTCTAAAAGTGGATTGAGACTGGATTAAAATGTAAGGTATGAATGCAGCCTAGGTTAGATAAATCACTAGCGTTGGATTCATTAACATGTAAACAGAATTGTACAGAATGGATGTGATACGTGCTGTGACTAAACAGGACTTGGTCCCCTGGAGTAGTGTCTCTGCAGCATGCTAGGAGTAAGTTACACATCCAAGGAAAGCTTTTGAACCCCAGATAAGCAAGGTGACTGCACAATCCTGTTTCTTCTCCCCTGAGTAGGGATGTACACCAATGTCCTAAACATTCAAAATTCGATCAAATGTGGACATTCGAATTTGAATAGTATGTGTACACATTCAAATATAAACACTGGAACATTCGAATGTTCAGATATGTATGCATTACATACGTATCTGTACAAATCTCATACGTATCTGTATGCATTTGCATTGATAGTACGGGACAAAAACGGGATGCGTACAAAATGCATATAGATACATATAACACATAGGAATGTTTGACTCATATCTTCAGATTCGAATCTAACATTCGAATGAATAGATTCAAATGTACTCAATTCGAATTGGATTTCGTTGCATTTGGATTCTAAACATTCAAATCAAATCAAATGTTTGGATATTCTATTCTATACAAATTTGAATGCAAAAACCCCCACAAACATTAATGCACATCCCTGCCGCTGAGCCATAAGTCTCATTAAGTTCAGTAAGACTTACTTTCAAGTAAAAGCTTGGGCTTGCTTCCTTTCAGCCTCCTAAAACATTCAACTATCCCCAGGACCACTTAACTCTACCCTTACTCCCACGTTGCTACTTTACTTGGAACACTGAGTTAGGAACTTTTATAAGCCACCTACCTGCCCATAAATGCATCATTTTCTTATTTACTCTGCATATGGAGAACAAAAGCGAAGCAAGTGTCCATAATCTTTGCAATCAGTAGACAGCAAAAACCCCAAAAGAGCAGTGCCCTTAGTTTAAGGCACAAACCAAGTCTAGTTTAGTTCATCCTTGCCTTGGGGATAATAGGGCAGGTGACAATGATTATAGCTACATAATGCATGGGGAATGGGAATAGAGACAAAAACAGGTGGAGTGCAATGGAGGCCATGAGAATACATACAAAGGAGTGAGATTAGAATATTAGCATATGACAGGTATAGAAGGGTTGGGAAATAAGGGTAAAATTCAACACACACACACACAAAGTCTTCTATCCAAAGTCCTTGGGGGAATATTTATATGGTCCAACATTTATCCACGGAGCAGAGTCTCCTGGGTGGTGGGGCACGTGGGACACGGTTTCTCCTGTGGTGCCTCCATGCTTTTTCCCTGGTGGTTCTGGCTATGGCCTGAGGAATAGCTGGCTGACTTGTCTCCACCACCTCCTGCCAAGTGCCCAGGGGCACAGCAGAGGACAGCCACACAGGCCTGTCGGAAGCGGGGGTCGAAGAAAGCGTAGAGAAAAGGGTTGAGACAACTGTTGACGTAGGCCAAGCTGGTGCAATAAGGGTGAAGATTGGCGAGGAAGGCATGGAAGCCGCAGGACAAGGGCATCACCTCCCAATACATCAGCATATAAATGGTTTTCACCAAGTGTAGGGGCAGCCAGCACACAGCAAAGGTGGCCACCAGGACAATGATGATGGTCAGCAGGCGCTTCCGCTTCCTCAGTCCTTCGCTGCGCTCCTTTCGGAAGTGGCCAGCAATGGTGCGGGCGATGAAAAAGTAGCAGGTCAACATGACAGCAAAGGGGACCACAAAGCCCATGAGGGTGGAGGACAAGCTCAGGCTTGCTTCCAAGGCCGCCTCGGTCTCATTAGAGGCCACGCTTGAGTAATCCATAAAACATGTCACTTTGTCAGTCACACCGAGGACCGCCGTCCTCCGGAAGATCATGACCGGCGAGGCAAGGAGGGCTGCCATGGCCCAGAGAGCAGCCGTTGCTAAGAGTCCACTGGCCTTTGACCTCAGTTTTCCATTCGTTATGGGCCTCACAATGGCCAAGTAACGGTCAAAGCTGAGACCCGTGAGGCAGAAGACACTGGCGTACATGTTCACGAAGACCAGGTAGCTGCTGAGCTTGCAGGCAAAGGATCCAAAGGGCCAATGGTAGTCCAGGACGGCGTAGGTTGCCCAGAGAGGGAGGGTCACCACAAAGGCCAAGTCAGCCACTGCCAGATTGGCAATGAAAGTATCTGCTGATCTCCGTTTCTCCTGGCCTCCTCGGAAGATAGTCCACAGTACCAGCCCGTTGCCTGTTATGCCAAGGAAGAAGACTAGCAAGTAGATGCAGGGAATGAGGACCTTGGATGAACGCCATTCTTCGTAATCACAGTCCTCAGAGACCAAGTGGCCCTCAGTATCATTGCTGAACTCCATGCCTGCTTCAAGGAGGAGGAAAGGAAAGCTGTGGCCTGGAGAAAGGGTTCTCAGTTGCTTCTAGAAAATCGTCCTCTTGATCTTCAGCCACCTTGAGAAAGTTCCTTCCTGGCTGCAGGGGACGAAAACAACTCGCCGTCTTCCTCAGCTCATTTGTGTCTCCCCTTTGGCTCTTTCTGTCCAAAACTGAAGGCAGATCAGGAGAGTTCCTTGCAGAGACTGTGTGTCATCTCTGTCCTTTATCTATACATGCTCAAGAGGTGGCAGTTCCTTCCTTTTGGTTTGCCTTAAAATCTGGCCAGTGCCGGCCCCTTTTCCCACCCCTCCTCTAGCTTTCACCCAGCATCCTTATGTGAATTGGATGAACTGACCCCCTGCAGTGCTGAGTAACTCCATCTGTCATTGGTATCCACCCACTTACAAACACACCATACATAGTCTTACATCCTATGTCCCCTAGAGCAAGGAAAGGAATGCAATTTAAAACCAACCTAAGGATGATGCAATGGGGGTGGATAAGAAAACAGAGGGGCAAAGCCACAGGGTTGCTTACAAATGTGGTCGGCCCTGTCTTCTTTCTTTGTCCTTCTCTGACATGGGCATGAGGTTGCCTGAAGTAAACAACATTAACTCCAAGGCCAGTCCTGCTGAGATAAAGAAAAGTAGAGATGTCTGCATGTGATGTTTCACTCCTGCTATGTTCACACTTAAATTTTAATCCAGCTTCACTCCACTTTTAAGAGTTGCTGTGGTCACATCTAAGGTTTAATCCAGCTTCAGTCCACTTTCAGAGTGAAAGAACGTATCAGCAAAATGACCTGTCATGTTCCTTCCATATTATCTAACTCAAAGTTAATTATCTCAGGAGGTGACCCAGGAGGTCCCCTCCAACTCTACCATTCTATGATTCTATGATCTCAGTTAGATGAAGCCGGAATCACACAGCTGATCACTTTGCTAATGTGTTATCTCACTGGCTGTGGTCACACTTAACTTTTAATCCAGGTTCAGTCCACTTTCAGAGTCAGAGAATACATCAGCTGTTTTCTTTTAAGTAACTCAGAAAATTCCCCTTTGGGATAGATAATGTGGAAAGAAAACTACTGGTCATTTTGTTGACATGTTCTCTCACTCTGAAAGTGGACTGAAGCTGGATTAAAACTTAAGTGTGACCACAGCCAGTGAGATAACACATTAGCAATGTGATCAGCTGTTTGATTTTGGCTTAATCTAACTGAGATAACTAACTTGGAGTTACTATGGAAGGAACATGACAAATCATTTTGCTGATACGTTCTTTCACTCTGAAAGTGGACTGAAACTGGATTAAAACTTAGGCAGTGTACGCAACCCTGAACTATGGTGATTTCTTGGCAACAGTGCAGAAGTAGCTTTACACTGTCTTCTTCCACACTGTGAACCAGTTTGGCATACTGGTTAAGGAGCTGGACTCTTATCTGGGAATACCAGATTCAATTCCACCACTACCACCCCCAATGAAGCCAGCTGGGTGACCTTGGGCTAGTCACAGCTCTCTTCTGAGCTCTCACAGCCCCGCCTACCTGTTATCTGTTGTGGGGAGAAGAACAGAAAGCTTTGTCAGCCACTTTGAGTCCCCTTAAATGGGTGAGAAAAGCGGGGTAGAAAAGCCAACTCTTCTTCTTCCAGGGAGATCCCTGGGATTGAAATGGAATGTTCTTCATGAAAAGCAGGCGTTTGGGGCATTAAACTGCTCCCCTTATTTGGCCAGTATGGTTAGATGGTCACACATATCTGTGGCGACCCCACCACAGCCCCCTAAAACACAGAAAAAGACTATTGCTAGAAAACCAGAATTTACTTACCTTTTGATGGAGCTGCCATTGTGGGGAAGTTAAAACTGACAGTTATGCATGCATCGTGGTGGAAACGCATACTCCTGGGCAGTGGTTCTCAACCTGGGGGTTGGGACCACTTTGGGGGTCGAACTACCCTTTCAGAGGGATCGTGACAAGTCTCTCACCGCCCTTCCCTCCCACCTCCCAGCTGCTCCGTCCCCGTGGTTGGGGGTCTCCACAACATGGGGAACTCCATTAAGGGGTCGCGGCATTAGGAAGGTTGAGAACCGCTGCTCCTGTGTATTTGGTGACGGCTGAATGCTCAGATGGGTGCATCACAAAAATGTCCAAATATGTCTAGCTAAGAAGTAATAATGGTAGACAACCAATACTTCACATTATTGCTGCCTAGTGGGTTATCCAGCTGCCCACTGATTTGATTCAGAGTAGAGATCTGCACGACTATTGTAACATTCATTATTCTGACAAATTTGGACATTTGCACACAAATTGAATTTTACGGCACTGGTACGACCTCAGTTCGGATTAACAAATAGGCCGTCCTGTCTTAGGGTGCATCCCCGTGCAATTTAAAGTCCGATGAAAATCTTCTTTTGCCTCGGAGCACCCCCAAGCACGGCTTTTATCCGGGCTTCCAGCGCCGCTAATTAGGAAAATGCGCTGCAAAAAAACAGCCCTTTAAAGAAGACTGCAAGCACACTTTCCTGGAAGACGTGGGTATTCAGAGCAACATTTTGCATGGAGACGCTCCGTGGCAAAAGGGGCAAAAGGGGCGGGGCTTCTCTCCGAGGCGGCAAGCTCTCTCTCTTTTTTTTTTTTGCCTCTCATCCACAGCCAGCATTCACGATATGAAAACAGTAGGCAGGCATTCCAATCATAAAGAGAAAGATACATTGTAATGAATTGCTTCCCCTGCAAGTGAAAGTGTATGAGCTAGCTGCAGCCCCCTGCCTTCGCAAGCAGGGGAGACGAAGAGAGAACTTGGAAATTTTTCTTTTGGACATGTGAATTAGCGCACAATTGCTGGATGGGGGGAGGCGTTTCAGCAGCTGGAGATCTTGTAAATAGCGCTGGCTGCAGCCCCCTGCCTTCAGAAGCAGGGGAGACGAAGAGAGAACTTGTACATTTTTCTTTTGGACTTCTGAATGTGTGCACGATCACACAAGCACCCAAGGAACAGCGAGGGGCGGGGAGAAAAAGATGCGGGTAAGCAAAAGACGCTTCCTTGGGGATGGTCAGTGCGTTTTAAATGCGCGTTTTGCTGAGCCCCATGGGGACACTTAATTCCGAATTGAACGCGCTTTTCTTAAATCCACTTCAGTAGAGGGGCAATAGAGAGGCAAATAAGTACCATGGGAACGCACCCTTAGACTTGTGTGAGCAAGGCCTTTCTACCTGAGAAAGATCTGGCAAGAACAAGCACTGAGGTGGTTCAAGTTTCAACACAGCAACAACTGAAGTAGGTATCTGCATGAATATTTTCTTTTGCATTCAAATTTGAGTCAAATTGAATGTCAAAACATATAATTTGATTTGAATGTTTAGAATCCGAATACAACAAAAACCAGTTCGAATCCAATACATTCGAATCTATTCATATGAATGTTAGATTCAAATTTGAAGATACGAATGTCAACAACATTCGTACTTAAAGATACGGATATCGACATATGTTTTTTAAACTGCTTTTGTATCATCATCATCATCATCATCATCATCATCATCATCATCATCATCATCATCATCATCATTATTATTATTATTATTATTATTATTATTATTATTATTATTATTATTATTATTATTATTATTATTATTATTATTATTATGCTGGATTTGAAACCTTGTACGGGTTTTAGTATAGTCTGATAGTTTTAATATGTTCATTTTTAAGAGTTGTGAGCCGCCCAGAGACCTTTGGGTATAGGGCGGGATATAAATATAAATAAATATAAATATGTGTTATATGTATCCTACACATTTTGTACGCATCCCATTTTATCCTGTAAGCATCCTGTTTTCGTTCCATATTATAAGCACAAGTGTGTGCAGATACGTAAGATATTCATACAGATACATATGTTATATATATGTATCTGTACATTCGAATGGTTCAAATCATTGAAACAAATGTTTGGGGACATTCAAAATTCATTTGAATGTTTACATTCGAATGTGAAGACATTCTATTTGAATTCGAATGTCCACCTTCAATCAAATTCGAATTTTGAATGTTTAGAACATTTTTGGAGATCTCTAAAGTGAAGCATCACAGATTTCCCTTTGCCATACCGTAAATTCAGCTAATTTCCCCCCTCAATACCTCTGAGATCAATAAGACACCATCTCAACTTACCACTCTGTATCATTACAAAATACAAAACTCAATTTGTTCCAAAATTGGCACTTAACGATCTGATTCGAAGTTGCTGCCATCTAGAGTTGCTGGAATCAGTTTAATGCTAGTTATTCACTAAAGCTCTTTGCAAGTTGCTGTACTTCATTGGAATCCTTTGTATCCTATATATTCAGAAACTGTGCTCCAAATTGACCCATCCTAATGACAACTCTGGCATGTGTCTCAGGTAAAACAGTTATTTAGGGTTCTTCAAGGGATGGAGAAAAGTACTGCAGTTGCCATTAGACACAGTTACCAAAGTGTTCTAATTACTAACTATCAAGGCAAAATAATAATCATTAACTCTGGGACTTACCAGAAGGCTTCAGGGAAATGTTGCATCGCTACACACAGCGGCATGTCTCTGAAATGTGGACTATCAAATGTACAAAGGCCCCTTTGCCACTGTGATGAAATCAGTTTGCGGGAACTTGCAGCAGAAAACCCATTCACTTCTGGTTTTTTTGTTTGTTTGTATGCAAGGCGAGTGCCTGGAAACTGATTTTATTGATTTATTATTATAATTATTGAAGTCTATTTATCAAGCGCTATAAATGTACATGGCTCTGTACAAGCTGCAAAAATTTAAAAAGATAATAGAGCAAAAAAAGACAAATAAGCAAAATTAAAAATTACTAAAGCAACAAGGTTAAAATAATACTTGATATCACATTAGGAATTAAAATAAGAGAAAAAGGAACTTCAGAGACAAGGGCTGAAGGCCATAAAAATGATTTTTTAAAATTGAGATTGGTTGGTCGACCAACCGACCGACCGACCGACCGACCGATTGACTGACTGACTATTTGTATTTCTAAAGCGCCCTATACCCAAAGGTCTCAGGGTAGGTAACAACATTTAACATCAGACATATGTTAAAACATTCCCATTTAACCGAAGGGCAGGGCACAGAGGTGCATCTTCACTGCTCTCCTATACATGTACAGTGAAGGAGCCTGGCACACCTCAAGGGGAAAACTATTCCATAGCCTGGTGGCCATCACTGAGAAGCCCCTCTCACGGGTACCCCCTCCTTTTACCACTGAAGGTAGTGGGACAGCCAGGAGGACCATCCCTCTAGATCTTAAGGCACGGGCAGAGAAATTAGCACAGTGCCGTCATGCCAATATAAGAAAGAAAGTGCAGGATACATAAGGAAGTGCAAACAATGTTAAGAGTCCATTTAAGATTGAAACCTGAAATGTTTTTTCTAGATCTAATAGATAAACAATGGTTCTTATACAATATATAGTATCAGCGGCCAGACCTGCGTATGTGCAGAGATGGAAAATAGAAGATATTCCCCCAATGGAAGACTGGATGATCCTGGTGATGGAACATTCATAAATGGTCAAACTGACAACAGGTTTGTCAATAGAAAAAATTATAGACAATTAGAAACCTTCAGTTGACTTTTTACAGTGACAAGAAAATTTAATAGCAAAGATGGTCTGGTGAGGAAGGAGGCCTCCTAGAAAGATTAAGTCCTGTATTCTAGACTGGGAAATTGAAAAACATCTGGGAAGAAAGAAATGGCAAATTATTTTATCTTGTCCAGAATATGGAATATGGGTAGCTCCAATTGACCAGGGGAAGACACCAGGCATAGCAAAGGCAGGACATGGCTCCAGTCAGACATATCCAATTATATCTTCATCCAGAGGAGATCAAAAGGAAGTTTGGTGGGATCAAAGTGAGGTTCCCACCTGGAACTTCATCAGACCCCAAGCGTAGTTCCCAAACCATATGAATCAGTTGTGAGTCAGTGGTTAGGTAGCCAGACTCTTATCTGGGAATACTGGGTTCGATTCCACCCTCCCCCATGAAGCCAGCTGGGTGGCCTTGGGCTAGTCACAGCTCTCTTCTGAGCTCTCACAGCCCCACCCATCTCAAAGGGTGACTGTTGTGGGGGGAAGAACAGAGAGGTAGAAAAGCCAACTCTTCTTTTTCTTCTGCCTTGTGATACAGCATGGTAGGGGTGAGCACAAATGGTTTTTTGACAGCTTCATAGAGTGCCCCCTGGTTCTAGTATTGTGTGATAGAGAAAAGAAATTTTCTCTATCCACCTTTTCTATATCATGCATAATTTTATATCCTTCAATCAGGTCCCCTCTTAAACGCCGTCTCTCCAGACTGAAGAGGCCTAGACGTTGCAGCCTGGTTTCGTAAGGGAGGTGTTCCAAACCCTTAATCATTCTTGTTGCCCTTCTCTGCACCTTCTCTAGTTCCACAATATCCTTTTTGAGGTGCGGTGACCAGAATTGTACACAATATTCCAAATGTGGCCTCACCATAGATTTATAAAGGAGCAAAATGACACTTGCTGACTTATTTTCTATTCCCTAGTGCTAAGTGGGAAAACACCCATACTCCAATTTGGTAATTTGGCAAAGTTTCATGTACCATTTTGAACAGACATTATACTTAAGTTCTTCGAGCCTTGGGCTGTTGTTTGTCTAGCTGCTGTTAAAAGAAAGCCAAGCAGTAAACTTTTTCGTTTATTCAGTTTAAGATCCAAGTCCAATTGTAGCAAGCACAATTCTGGGATTAATTCTACACTGGTGTTAAAAATAATATTTATTTCTACATTGATCAGAGCCCTGAATTCCTGAATTTTTTCACAGCCCCACCATGTATGGAAATAATATTTGACTTTTTTTTTTTACAGTGCCAACAAAGGGAGGAAGACTTACGTGTTATTTGAAAGATTTGGACCGGTGTACGGCACCATTTTTATGTTTGACTTTCAAATTAATTTCTACAATATTAGGTGCTAAAGAACAGGGTTTAGAAAAGATGATTTTATGCCATTCAGTATCACTCAAAGGTTGTGTCAATTCAACATCCCAAATTGATTTTAGGTTTGGCATTGGGTCAGGTATAAATATAGAAATCTTGCACAATCATAGCTGAAACTCCAAAGGCCTATGTGAAATGCTAGCTATTGCCATCTGAATCGCTGGAAGGAAGTTAATGCTAAGGAGCAATGGAAGCATAAACCTCTGTCTACTGGATAGGACCAGACCTTCCTTGCTATCAGTCAATAACAGATACTATCAGTGACTTTGATGTTCTGAGCAGTGGCACAACCAGCCACCTGTGTAATCTGATGATGGAGTTTTATCTGCTTTCCGAACCACATCTGGCTTACAGGACTAAAAACTGATCTTCTGCATGGAAAACAAGAGAACGCCTGCTTTTCACAGATGTCTTTGGTGTTTGATGTGTGTTCAGTTATCTGTACTCCACATTTCTCTGGTCTTTCAGTAGGGATGTCTGTTTTGACACTCTTCCAGTCCCCTGTATTTTATCAAACAGGGTCCTGCAACTTCTGTTAATATCAGTATAATCTTACAGCCCTATGCAATGCAGGTCTAAATCTTATCCCCTGAAGTGGTGGGTGTCTTTGTTGATATAAACAGCAGTTACAAACTCCAATTTAATTCCAGGCACCCACACTGTCTCCATGGCCTTGAATGCCAGATACACATCTCACTGTTGTCCATAACAGTTTGAGATGTTTCAGGTACATTTATTTATTCGGTCGACTTATTAGAATTATTAGAATAATTATTTTAACTAGTTATTTTTATCTGTTTATTGCATAATGTAGTTTATTATACAATAAATAATCGTGTAGCTCTCCATTATTATTTTTTTAATGAAGTCACAGACTATGTTTTTTGACCTTGCCCTCCTTTAAATTTTCACTGTATTTGGGCAAGAAAATTCTAATTAATTAGGCATTTCATATTTGTTTGGTCTGTAAGCTGCATTTCACCCAAAATTCCTAGGGTAAATAACAAAATTCAACAAATTTAAACCATAATACACTGTAATATAAGACAGTTTAAAATATTAATCAGCTCTAATTTGTAATGATACAAATAAGAGTGCAGAAGGCCATCATAACTTTAGGGCAACTTACTTAATAGATGGTTTCTGAAGATTTCTGCAAGAATAAAGCTGGGGCAGGTCTCTAGTGGGAAGTCTCACTTCAGAGTTTCCTGAACCAAATTTCAAATCAATCTGCATTGAACAGGTGCTTTCACCTGAAGACCTTGGAGGTTGCTTCCAATTCTGTCATTTAGGGATGTGCACAAATATTCGTAACATTCAAAATTCAGCTGAATTTGGTCAAATTTGGACATTCAAACGCAAATCGAATGTTACAATATTTGTATGCTAACATTCGAATGAATACGAATGTTTCTGGACAGTCAGGTGAATAGTTTGTTCATTAAGCTGAGGAAACACATCAGATACATATCTGTTTGTATCAGATACGTATCTGTTCATATCGGATACATATCTATTTGTATCAGATACGTATCTGTTTGTATCAGATACATATCTGTTCATATCGGATATGTATCTATTTGTAGTGGATACGTTTCTGTTCATATCGGATACATATCTGTTCATTTCAGATACATATCTATTTGTATCAGACACATATCTGTTCATATCGGATATATATCTATTTGTATCAGATACGTATTTATTCATATCAGATACGTATCAAATGTTGGTACAAATACATACAAATAGATTTGTATCGAATAGAATTTTACCACATTCGAATGCAATCTATTCGTATGAATACGGATTTTTGAATATTCAATTAGTTTCAAACTGAATGCCAGAAAAACATTCAGGAACATCCCTACTGTCATTCTATTATTAGACTTAAGTTTTGGGAAGCTCCAGCTGCTATCTTACTGCTCCTGTGACCCTGGGTCTCATCCAACTTCTGTGCAACTACCCATGTTACATGCTGCCATCCTTCTAGACCCAAAGGGAGATGGTACCACCCACCCAACTTCTTTCTAGTCTTCACATCTTGGCAGATCTGTATGGGAGGAGGCAGTTATTTAGATATTTGTGGCCAAAGTTATTTAAAGCTTGGTCAGTCAACCTCTGCATCCTAAATCCAGCTTGGTTGCAAAATGACAACAATTGTGGGTATATTAAGACCAAAATGTAAAACATCACATCACATTTTTAAAAAATGGCATCAAGGGTTAAAGCTGGTGTTAGGAAGTAAATGCAGCACAGATTATTGTAATTCCAGTTGTAGGCAGCTGTGCAGGCTCTGATGACAATTTAATTGAAAATCATTGTAAATTATATCACTCTTCATGCTTCCAAAGGATTAAGATCAATGCCATTAACATCAAGTGCTGGAAAGGAAAGATTGTTTCTAGCTGGGTAAGAAAGATCCACTTACCACCTCTCCATTTATTTTCTCCATTTCTCACTTCATTCCTGATACATTAGGAGAGAAAGAAAGGCCTTTTCTGCATTGGACCTTATTCTAGATTAATTATTACAGAATAGGGATAGTGCAAACTATGGTAGGCCCAGAAGGTATCAGACAGTAGGCCCCTATTCTGAATATAATCCAGGATAAGACCTGGAGCAGAAAGGGCCAAAGATTTTGAGCACAGCCTTGCATTTTGAAGTCACTTAAAACATCATACAATGTGATTTTTTTCATCTGTCCTGCTGCAAAAACACATCCTCTTTAAGTCCCATTTTGTTATCAGAACTAGGGATGTACACGAATATTCAAATATATTCAAAATTTGATAGAATCTGACCGAATTTCAACATTCAAATTCGAATAGAATGTCCACAAATTCAAATTTAAAGATTTGAATGAATTTTGAATTTTGCAACTATTCGTTCAAATTATCCATACGTATGTGTATGAATTCATATACAAAATATACTTGCAGATACACATCTTTCCTGCATCTGTACGCATTTGTACAGATCTATACAGGCCAAAAATGGGTTGCATACGGGATAACTACAGGATACATACAGATGTGTACAGATGCATTCGGGATACGTAACGATGGGTACGGGCACATACAAATGATGTCAACCTTCGCAAGTGCAAATTCAAATTGAAAATTCAAATGAATAAATTCAAATTTGCTTAATTTGAATTGAATTAGGTTAAATTCAAATTTTAAAGATTTGAACTGAATAAAATTTTTAGATATTCAAATCAAATCAAATCACAAAAATTACATTTGTTCACGCCCCTCATCGGAACATCCTTTAAAAATCAATGCAAATGTTTTTTTAAAAAATCGAAACAACCTGCACCCATATATATATTAGGGATGTGCACAAATATTGTTTTGACATTCTACTCGAATAAATTGAATACCTGAAAATTCAATTCGATTCAAATCTTTTAAATTCAAATTTAACAAGATTCTATTCGTATTTACCAAATTCGAATCTATTCATTCAAATTTTTTCTTTGAATCTGCACATATGAATGTTGACAACCATATGCATCTGTACGCATCCGTATATGTCCACATCTGTTTTTGTCCTGTACGGATCCGTACAAATGCGTACGGATGCGGGGAAGATGCGGATATTCCAGTATGCATCATGTACAAACCCGTACACATACAAATGTCCAGATAATTCAAATGAATAGATCCAAAGTTTGAAATTTGAATGTTTACATTTGAATTTCAGGACATTCTATTCGAGTTCGCATGTCAAAATTTCCTCCAACCCATTATGATGTGAGGACCACCGCTGAAGCTCTGAGTTCCCCCTATGAAATGGATAACTGAGAACATTTGCTGTGTTCAGACAGAACAAAAGGGGTTCTTCAGAGCCACCTCAAAGGGACCATGTGTGGTCCTTGTGTTCCTAGTCCTTCTCTAATCCACTTTTTCAAGCCTAGAAGTGCTTTGGAGATGCTTTGTGTTTTGCTGTGTCTGATCACATCCATTGTCTCTTTTCATATTTCATTTTATGCAGCTCATATGATGGGTCTGATTTCTTTCATCTTCCAAGCATAATTCATTCCACATATTTTCACTTAAGAAGCACTAAAGCAATAAGAGATCATTGTCTCCTAAATTCCAAAACATAAAAGGGAGAAAGAAAGAACTCCATTCTTTCCAGAGGAGTTCAGACCCTTGAAGTTTCAGGACTGTGGCTGCTCTAGGCTTTTCTTGGGAACAAAGGAGGTTAAAGGAAGAGGTGATAACAATCCTATCCTATTTTTAAAGTGTTTTAAGATGTGTCATAATCATGTCTGACACTTGAGCTATTCAAGGGGATGTGGAGAAGCACATTTTGACTTCAGTTCCTGCTCTAGAATTAAGACAGAATTCTACAAAGCGAATTTCCCACCTCTGAATTGCTCCTTTGAGATGAACAAAATGACCATCCTGCTACAGAAAACAACTGTTTGTCTGCAATAGACAGACTGTGGTCACAACTAAGGTTTAATCCAGCTGCAGTCCACTTTCAGAGCGAGAGGACACCTCAGCAAAGCACCCGGTATTTTCTTTCCACATTATCGATCCCAAGGGTGAATTTTCTGAGTTCTTTAACACTGAATCCAACAGCTTGTCACTCTGCTAAGGTGTTCTCTCGCTCTGAAAGTGGAATGAAGCTGGATTAAACCTTAAGTGTGACCACAGCCACAGTTTTTTGCAAAGGTGCCAAAACTAACAAAATCTTCACTATCATTTTACAATGAAATAAAACTCTTGCTCTTTTCTTTCTAAAACCTGAGTCGCTTTGCAGCTAAAGCAGTATTTTGCCTGCATTATGTTTTTAGAAATCCATCAATAACAGGATAAAAACGGGATGTACACAGATGCACATGGATACATTCGTATCTTCAAATATGAATCAAATACTCGAATGAATAGATATGAATGCATTTGAGTCAAACCAAATGTGAATACATTCATATTTTAAACATTTGAGTTGATTTGAATTTTCGGATATTTGATTCAAATCAAATTGAATGCCAAAAAGTGCTGCTAAAGGAGGATGCGTTTGAACTGAGAAACATGAACAGAGGCTAGGCTCCCACTGGGTAATTTAATCCAGGTTTCAAGCATTTTTTTTTAAATCAGCAGCAAGGCCTCTTCTTTTTGTTTGTTTGTTTGGTGGGTGGGTGGGTGGGTGGGTCGGTTGGTTGGTTGCATTTCCACTGTCACCTTGTAATGCGGGCTCACAGGAGAGAAACCCCCTCTCTTCCCCTCCCTCCTCCCCTCAGCAGGATCCCCTCCCCATGCAGTCAGTAACAGCAATTGGATGCCCTGGCTCCATGCGGCAGGCTATTCAAACCCCACTCCCTATATAAACCTGCTTCTGGAGATCATGGAGCTTTTGTTCATCGCTTTGTGCCCACTTTCACTTTGTTTTGTGCAAGACCACTAGATCAGAACAGTGCAAAGTGGCAGGGGTGAGGCAAAAGGGAGTGATGGAAGAGGCAGTCCTGGAAAGGAGAAATTAACTAACAAATTAACTAACCTATTAAGAGGTAGGGATGTCCACAAATGTACTAAACATTCAAAATTAAATTCAATCAAATGTCGACATTCAAATTTGAATAGAATGTCTACACATTTGAAATTAAACATTCGAATGGATTTCGAGTGTTCCAAAACATTTGTTCAAATGATTCAAAACATCCAAATGTGCAGATATGTGTGTAATACATACAGGATGAATACAAGATCTGTATGAATCTCATACGTGTCTGTCTGCAAATAGTACGGGACGGAAACAGGCTGCATACAGGATAAAACGGGATGCGTATGAAATGCGTACATATACATATAACACATATGAATTTATTTTCTATTTATTTATATATATTTATATTTATATCCCGCCCCATACCCAAGGGTCTCTGGGCGGCTCACAACATTTAAAGACGAACATATTAAAATTGTATCAGACCATACTAAAACCAGTGCAAGGTTTAAAATCCAGCGTAAGAATAAGAATAAGAATAAAAATGATACAAAAACAGTTTGAAAAACAGTGGTGTTTGCAAGGAGGGAAGGGTAGAGAGCATTTAGCCAAAGGCCGCAGTGAAGAGGTGCGTCTTCAGCGCCTTCCTGAACACAAACAGAGAAGGGGCCTGACGCACCTCCAAGGGGAAACCATTCCACAGCCTGGAGGCCACTACAGAGAAGGCCCTCTCCCGGGCACCCACCTGCCTAGCCGCTGAAGGCGGTGGGATAACCAGGAGGGCCCCTCCAGCAGATCTTAAGACACGGGCAGGTCAATATGGGAGAAGGCGCTCCTTTAGATATTCTCGACATTCGTATCTTCAAATACAATTGTTGTTGACGTTCGTATCTTCGGATTCGAATCTAACATTCAAACGAACAGATTCGAATGTATTCTGTTCAAATCAGATTTTGTTGCATTCAGATGCTAAACACTCAAATCGAATTGAATGTTTGGCTATTCAATTCAACTCGAATTTGAATGCAAAAAGAGCAAAACCCTGGCAACTCTTTATTGACAATCTAGAGGGAGTGGAAGAAGGAATATCAGTGAAAGGTTTTGAAGAATAAAAGTAAAGGCAGATGGTGAGAAGGAAGGAGAATGAAAAGAAGAAGCAGAAAACTGTGTTTATGAAAGGAGCACTCGAAAGTGGTTGACCGGGGAACGTATAACAAGTCAAATAGGTTTATTTAACGTGTTTTAAGGAAATACTGGAATGTAGGTTTTATTTATTTCAAAATCATTTTAAAAAAGAAAAAATAAATCAGTGAATGGGATCTGTGTAACCTTGAAGCTCTACAAAATGCAGAATGTATGCACAAAGGCTCTTCGATCATAATGGGCAAGGCATTAGCAGTGTGCTGGGTATATTAGCTAGTTTTGGAGGGGTACCTTTTGTATTTTAAATTACAAAGTCTACTAACATCCAAAAAATAAAGTGATAGTCTAAAAATCAAAGGAGAAAGAAATGGGAATGACCGTGGGATTCTTCCATTTGGAAGCCATTCTGAATACCCCAGTGAGAATGCAGAATGACAGACCTAGGCCATATGAAGCAAATTAGCAAATGGCAGCCCGCCCACCCACCCTAAATTATGGCACACAAAGCTGGTAAAAGTGCATTTTAATACGTGTTTCTACCCCTCCCGTGCACTAAAATCAGAACAAGAATTGGTTCAGTAATTAACCATATGTTATACTTCAGTAGAACCTAAAATTCTCTGCTTCACAGTTGTGGAGAAAGATAGAATGATATAGTGATAAAGGTGCTTGTCTAGGCCAACAGATTTTGCTGAACTGCAGCTGGACATCTTTTAAAAGCTGTGATATTCATTCATTCATTCATTCATTCATTCATTCATTCATTTGCATTTTTATCCAGCCCTATACCTAAAGGTTTCAGGGCGGATTACAACCTATAAAATGAACACATTAAAACCAATTTAGATTGCCAATTGTTATCTCAAAAATGTCCTTGTGAGACTCGTTTTTCAACTTTTCTTCTCAAATATGACCCCCTGCAACAAGCTACAACCCCCACAGCCCCATTTAGCAAGGCGCAGCCCCTCCAACAATGTGACGCCCCTCTGCTATTGCTAACACGCAACACCCACCCTTCATGAAGGCCCACAATGGGTCAACGCCAACTCCTGTACAGACGCCTGTTCCCACAAAGAGTCTTTGGCCACATCCCCATTACAAGCTTAATTCGGTTTCGATACGGTTTCAATCCTCGCAGACCCCACATCAGTTTGGCTTAACACACTTTCCACATGTTAAATCACCCCAAAGCGTTGTAAATGTTAACCCTCATTTCAACAGGTCTCACTCTGGTTCATGCACTTGATACGTGTTACATTTTTTACTGTGGGGACCGTACCGTTTTAAGGTATGAGAACCCATGTTTACGGTTTCCCTCCCCCAACAGCTTGCTTCCAAAGACAGTGATTTCAGTGTAAAAATCCAACCTTCACAGCAGCTGCTACACTGTAGCAATCTGATAACACTTCACACCTGATAACAATGTTGCAATTTTGCGCAATTCTAGCTCTTTGGAGTTCTGACCTTTAGAAAGGGAAAGGAAAGCAGCTGCAGTTTCTGGAAGATTTGTGAATGTTTAAAGCAAGGGGGCTTGAGTTGCCGCTGCTGCTGTGTGCCCTGGGCAATGGGGAGAGGAGGGGAAAGAATCGTTGGCTGCCCACTGCCGTTTTTCCTCCATCCAGGCAAGCGGCAGCCACCCAACTAGGCTCCGTGAAGGGGTCTCTTATGGTTGGTGCGTTCATGCCAGGAGGAAGAGGGCAGGGCAGCCCCAGAAAGCGGTTTTTAGAAAGTAGCCACTTGAGTCTCCCTTGAGTCACATACACCACGTACAATCCTCAGAATCCGGATCGAATGCAATTGAGTTGAAGGTAATGGGATCAGGCAAATTCGTGTTTGCATCCAGTTCTATTATTTCGGTTTAGGGGAACTAGATTAAGCTTATAATGGGGATGCAGCTTTTGTTTTGTTCTTGACATTGTAGAATTTTAACTGTGTGAGATGGACTAAAGAAGGCTAAACCATGCTGTGGTGGGTGGGGTCCAGTCTTTCCTTTCATCCAATGACTAGGGGAGGGTGGCACATGCGGAGCTTGTGAGTCGCCTCCCCTTCTCTCCCCAGTTTATAAGTACGGAGGTGGGGGAGCAGGCTTTAAAAAGAACCCCAAACACACACCCTCGCCTCCCTTGAGGGACACAACGGAATTGAATAAGAAAGAAGATAGATCTGATGCAGCAAAAGGGGTGGAGAGCCAGGCGTTCTGGGGAGGAGGCTCAGGTGAGAGCTGTGACTAGCCCAAGGTCACCCAGCTGGCTTTGTGCAGGAGGGCAGAATCAAGCCCAGTATTCCCAGATAAGAGCCTGGCTCCTTAACCACTAGACCAAACTGGTTTAGTGATTTAGAGGCAACTTTGAGATCAAAACAAGATTCAGCATTGTCCTCTTGCCATCTGGAGGTAGGTCCCATGAAAACCTATGTGGGAGGTTAAACTGTCTTCTATCATCCATAAGAAACAGTTAAAAAGGAAGCAAAGGGGAGAATTACAACCAAGTAACTAGAGGAGAGGAAGGACTTCTGAGCAAAGTCCAGCAATGCAAAAAGGAATCAGAGTGACTGAAAAGAAAAAGGAAAGGAGAGCTGCTGTTCCATCCTACGAAACCAGGCTGCAACGTCTAGGCCTCTTCAGTCTGGAGAGACAACGTTTAATAGGGGACCTGATTGAAGTATGTAAAATTATGCATGGTATAGAAAAGGTGGATAGAGAAAATTTCTTTTTTCTATCACACAATACTAGAACCAGGGGGCATCTATGATGCTGATGGGTAGGAGATTTGGATCTAAGAAGGGCAAGGTTTTCTTCACCAAGAGGGTCATCGGTCTATGGAAATGGCTGCCGGAAGAGGTGGTAACAGCTGTCTAGATGGCTTTAAGGTAGACAAATTTATGGACAACAGATGTATCAATGGCTACTAGAATGTATGCCTAGGTACATCTTTCAGGCTAGGGGGGAGGGAAGCAGGACACTTCTAAGGCCATTTGCTAGGATTTGAGAGCAAGAATAGGTTTGTCCTTGTCTCTGCTTGAGATGCCCATGGGCAATTGGTGGGCCACCATGTGAGACAGGATGCTGGACTAGATGGGCTGCGGCCTGATCCAGCAGGGCTTCTCTTATCTTATGGAGTAGATGGGCTGTGGCCTGATCCAGCGGGGCATCTCTTATGTGCTTATAATTTAGAAGAACGGGACTAAGAAAGTGGTGTGTGGGATCCCCAGTGACAGTTCTGTCATCTTGGTTAGCATTGGAGCAGGATTCCTTCAGCTGAGGGGGATGAGAATCTCATTCGTGTCTCTATTTCTGTCACTTTTTACTCAGTGCTGCAAGTCTCTCTCCTCGAGGTAGGAAAAGCTGCCTGGCAGAGATTGTATGAGGGAAGGAAATGGACGGGAGACAGGAAGGGAAGTCAGGAAAGGATGAAATTGGTGCCGGAGCCAAGAAGCAACATACAGTAAGCAGAATATTTATAGCTCATCTCAGCTGTATAACAATGAAGGGATGTGAGAAGCAGAGAATCCCAACTTGGACACAGAATAGTCTAAGAGAGAGAAAGGTCTCTAATCTCTCCAGATGACATTTCAATACAAAGTCAGCAAATGGTGCCTCAATTGCGTTGTCCTTTCTGACATCTTCTTTACGCTGTTGTAACACTCACCACCCTGAGACAATGAGGGTGCCAGGGTATGGGGCAGCATATAAATTGAAATATAAATAAATAAATAAATAAAAATGGCTGTCATGGGGCATGAAAATGAACGTAAAAGCTGGAAATAAAATGGAGACTCTTCCCTGTCATCTCTTGCTAGTAAACACAGGGACTATGGCTGTATTCAGACTTAAGTAGGGAGGACCCGTTTCCACTGGAGACCCCATTAGAGCCACATTTGTTTCCACCAGTTCTAGGGAAATCTGGATTGAATGGGTCCTTCAGGACCTATGATCTGGATTTCCTGTAGACTCCATTAAAGGGGTTGACAATGGGGTCTTCAGCTATCAAATCCAGATTATATGGAGCATGTATCCACTGCGATCAGGCAACAGGGTCTGGGGGGGGGGGCTCCGGGGGGCACCCATAGTGGGTGCCACAAAACCCAAAGTTCCAAAGCCTATGCACAATCTCCAAAGCCGGCTCCAAAGAATAGCACAGGCTGTGAAAAGGACCCCACACAAGAGCAATGTCAGTCCTACAGACCTTTGTTAAAGGCTCCAGAGAATCTTCAAGGTTTGTGGCAGATCACTCTGGAGAATCTCTGGAGCATCTACAGACATTGCACCCCCTATCCCCCCAAAAAACTGAGGTGACGGGCGGGCTCCATATGGGCCGATCAGGATTCGCCACATGGGTGCTCTGGCATTTCCACTGCAGGCAGGCTAGCACCCATTGCTATTGGGTGCTGCACCACCTGTAGGGACGCATTGGGTACCTCCCTTAATTTGGATCTACTAGATCTGGATTAGTTGAAGGACTCAATCCTTAGATCCGGATCATCTTAGATCCGGATTAAGGGAGGTCAGTGGGAAAAAAAACCTCAACAATGTGTGCCCCTCATAGGGAAGTTCAAGATTATTTGAAATATTCAAAATTCAAAAGAATTCATTTGAATTTGGACTTTCGAATTCGAATGGAATGTCTATACGTTTGTTTTTTAAAAAAATTTGAAAGAATTTCAGTGTTTTGAATCATTAATACAAATTATTCGGACATTCATATGTGTATGGATACATACATATTACATATGTATCTGTACGCATCAGATATGTACGGGACAAAAATGGGATACATATGGGATAAAAACAGGATGCATAGTTTTTTCTGGAAATAAAGGTTTCTATGTATTCCTCATCAGCCTACAGAGTTTTGCAAAATAGAGGGCCTGGGGATTTAAAATTTTATTTTATTTTTTTCTGCATCCAGATGGTTACTTCATCCACTATATTTGGACATTCCATGCTTTATTCCAGAGTATCCAAATGGAATAAGTAGATGCAGCCTTTTGTTAGATTTTATTTAAAATTTCCCACCAGATTTCAAAAATGCAGCCTCTACATTTCAAAAACTAAACTAAAAAATAAGTACGGTGTTGCTATTCCAGAACGTATAATGGAGGTAGAAAGATGGCGATATATGCTGATCACTGGTATGATAATGGACAAATTAATCTGGAAACTTTTATTCCACTATAAACGACAATGCTTATGCTCAATACGTGTACAACTGGAGATTTTAAGTGTACGATGTAGGTTGTTTCTGGTTATTGCATGCATGATATCCTATCTATTGGTGGAGAGGGGGAGTAAACTCTTACTTTATTGTAATTATTTGTGTTTTTCTATAATCAATCAATAAAAAGCTAAACAAGACATAGTCCTGGGTAGGAGTTTGCTATTTTGTGCAAATCCCTACAACCAGCATGTAACAGTTGACTGTTGTCATACACCTAGGACTCAGCATTTCAGCTGTCACCAAAAGGAAGCACTAGCTAATTCCATTTTCCTAGTACCTTTTTCTTACAATTTTCATGCTACAAAAAGACAATTTGTCTGAAGCTGAAGTTCAACTTAGAGGAAAGGGGTGTTAATGTGGGGGGGGGGGGAGGCTGACATAAATTAAATCAGTTTCATCTGCAGTAAAATCACACCAAAATATGAGTTTGTGCATCTAGCATGCAGTATTTTCAAATGAATTTGCACGTTTCGCAGAGTGTGTTTTCCGACCTTCCATGAACATCCATGGGTTGTTCCAATGCTCTGCTGTTTCGGGTGTGCCCATATCACTGATTTACAATAGCTGGATGTGGGTGTTGCCAGGGAGGGCAAGAGGGTGTCGCCCTTCCCCTTGTCGAGGGAAGTAATCATTTATGCCATCATGGGTAACCCACTCCTACAGATATCTATAAGATGGCAACCAGCATGCACCTACGCACAGAGATTTGGCTGGAAGAGACAGCACAAGGAACCTGCTAAACGAAATCATTGGTTAGCCAATTGGTTAGGAATCCCAGCAAAGGGACCCAGACTGAATGAAAACTTTGCTTCCATCGTTTTTAATTGTAATTTTATTTGCATGGTGCACAATGTCATCCTTCTGCATTCATTTTAGGCTAATCAGGGTCTAGTTTTGTGCAAAAGCGGCCTTCTGCACTGAATCGGTGGAGGAGAGCTGCCAATTAGGGGTGGGCATGAATGATTTTTCACGATCAATTCAAATCGAATGTGAAGAAATTTGCATGTTTGAAAAGAGCCCCTTTGACTGCAATAGGATTCAGTATGAATGTCCTTTGGATACTATTCAGATCCGATTCAAATCCCTGCTAATGATCATGCCTATGAATCCGGTGGATCCTCTCTGAACGCATCAAATCCACTCTGAATCTGCTTCAGATCTGCTCTGGAACCACTGCAGATGTGACTGGGCAGCTGCTTCCCCATCTCTGCACATTCAACAACGCTTTGAACAAATACATGGAGGCATTCACCTCACATTCAAATGTCAATCTGCAACATTCAATTCAAATTCAAATGTACAAATATGAATGAATCCGATCAAATTGCGAATATGGCAAATATTCGTGCATCTCCCTACTGCACATGATGGACAGACTGTGCTAACCTATCAACTAGACTAGGGAAATTCTTCAGACTGCGTGTGGTAAGGGCAGGGCTCTTCTCCTGAGAGCAAATGCATATGATGTGCTTTAACTATTCAAGTCTGCCTTCTCCTTAACCCAAAATTAGTGATTTCTCCCAAAATTCATTATGAAGCATGAGACAGTTTTGTCTAGTGGTTAGGGAGCCAGACTGGGAAGACCAGGTTTGCTTCTGCTCTCACCCATGAAGCCAGCTGGGTGACCTTGGGTTAGTCACAGCTCTCTTTCTGCACTCTCACAGCCCCACCCATCCCACAGGGTGTCTGTTGTGGGGAGAAGAACATTATGCTTGTCAGCTGCTTTGAGTCCCTTAAATGGGTGAGAAAAGTGGGGTAGAAAAGCCAACTCTCCTTCTTCTTCTTCCTCCACCAGGCCAGCTGGGTGACCTTGGGCTAGTCACAGCTCTCTTCTGGGCTCTCACAGCCCCACCCACTTCACAGGGTGTTTGTTGGTTGGAGAAGAAAAGGTTTGTCAGCTGCTTTGAGTCCCCTTAAACGGGTGAGAAAAGTGGGGTAGAAAAGCCAACTCTCCTTCTTCTTCCTCCTCCATGAAGTCAACTGGGTGACCCTGGACTAGTCACAGCCCTCTTCTGAGCTCTCACAGCCCCACCCACCTCACAGGATGTCTGTTCTGGGGAGAAGAAGAGAAGGTTTGTCAGCCACTTTGAGTCCCCTTAAATGGGTGAGAAAAGCTGGGTAGCAAAGTCAACTCTTCTTCTTCTAAGGTTTGAGTATAGCTATGCCCTATGTTAATCAGGCTTATTTAGAATCCCTTTTATACTTGTGTCCTAGTAACTTGTTCAGCTCTATCCACACCATGCATGTAATGAAAGGCAGCTCCTTTCAGGCAAATTGCAACTGGCCATATTTACTAGTAGTTCTAGTGCAGCACAGATTTTCTATTTTATGTTCTTACCCAATACATGTTCTTTGGATAAAAGATCAGACTATGAATGCCGTGCAAAGTATGCCAATTGCTAGCCTTTCAGAATATTGTCAGTTCACATACTGTTTTTCAGAAAAATGAGGCCAGGACTAAAAGCTTAAGTGTCATTCACACCCTCTGCACTTTCGGCTTCCTTGGCGTCTGCTGCCCATTTGCAGCATTTGAGATCAAAAACCAGCTAAAAAATTGCCTGTTGCTAGTGTAGGAGGTGTCACAGTGCCCTCTAGTGGCTAGGAAGTGTAGATGCTTCCAGGCAAAACCTGCAAAACAAAGACTTGTGAAATGGCTTCTCGGAAAGTCCACAAAATGGGATCACGAAAGGGCCACTTAATTTGCTTTATCAGCATGCAGAGCAAGACACGGAGGACTTGGAACTCTAAGTCCATATCCCAATGTCCCTGATGGAGACTAGGAATGTGCTGGAATTTTTTTGGGGGGTGTTTTTCCACTGTCAGAAAGTACCCATTTTTGCACTCATTAAGGACCCATTTGGGTGTGAGCCGGTTGATCCCATTTCCACCACAGCACCCATTTGGGACCCGATTGTTTCCACTGCCGCTGGGGAAATCCAGATCAAATGGGTACTTTCTGGCCTTTAACCCAGATTTTCTGTAGACCCCATTAATGGGGTCTACAATGGGGTCTTCAGGCAGAAAATCCGGATTAAAGGGAGCTTGTTTCCACACTTGTGTGGCAATGGGGTCTAGAGGAGGCTTGGGGGAGGGGGCACCCATGGGGGGGGAGCCCCAAAACCTAAGCTTCGAAGTCATGTTGAAGTCACTTTGAAGTCTGTGCAAAATAGCTCTGGAGCATCTTTGAAGTCTGTGCTGATCTTCAGAGTGAACTTTGAAGATCAGCACAGACTTCAATGGAGCTGTTTTGCAAAGACTTCGAAGCGACTTCGAAATGACTTCGAAGCCACTTCGGAGATTGCACCCCCTGTCCCCCAAACACCTGGGGTGACAAGCAGACCCTTCATGGGTAGATCCGGATTTCCAAATAGGTGCTCTGGTTTTTCCACGGCAGGCAGGCTAGCACCCATTGCTTAGATCCGGATCTTCTTAGATCCGGATTAAAGGAGCGCGGTGGAAAAACACCCTTAAATTCAAATTCCAGTCGAATTGAGTTTCCAAACATTCTGTGTTTAGAATCCAAATGCGACAAAATCCAATTCGAATATAATACATTCAAATACGTTTGTTCCAATGTTGGATTTGAATCTGAAGATATGAACGTTGGTAACGTTCATATGCGTTACACGTACCTGTACGCATTTCATACGCATCCCGTTTTATCCCGTATGCGTCCTGTTTTTGTCCCATAATGACTGTATGTACAGTACATATCCATACTTTCAAATGATTCGAATAATTCAAACGAATGTTTTTACATTCTAAATTCGTTTGAAGGCTTAAATTCGAATGTCTACATTCAATCAAATTTGATCAAATTTTGAATGTTTAGAACATTTGTGCGCATCCCTAATGGAGACTGATAGAAGTCTGGAATAGGGGCATGCACAAAGCCATTTTTCCACATACTATTCGAGTTCAACAGAATGTGGAAAAATTCGGCTCCGGCCGAATACTCCCCACACAGATGTGGGGGTATTCGTATCCGAGCACAGATATTCTATAGAATATCCATGCCCAGAACGAAGACCCCCACCCCTCCTTCCCCACCCCCTCTCCATTTACCTTACCTCCTCACCGTTGCCATCTGTGACACCTTCTACGCCCCACGGCTGCCGCCACCATCCGGTGCTGCCACCAGAGCAGGTAAGGGGCCCCCAGGGAGGCCACGGGTGGGAGGTTTGGGGGGATAGTGTCCAGGAGGTGGCTGGGGTAGGGAGGCCCTGGAGCATCTATGGATACTGGATTATCCAATTCGTGGATGGATACGGCCCTTCGAATAGGGCCCTATTCGATCCAACCATGAATCTCAGAAACCGGAAATATTTATCTGGATTCCGAATTCACAGATAATCTGTGCAGATACTTAGCCTGGAAAATCATGGCTTCTTCATTTCTGACTTCTTGTACCAAAGTATGTCCAAGATTGAATGGCTCCTATATTCCAAAACTTAGTGAAGCTGTTTACCTACTATTCTCCAAGTCCCAGTTCAATATTCATTCCATTAATCAAGCTAGCAGCTTGTCTGCTTTTACTACGCCATTTATATTCTATCCTGGAACCCAAAGTGTCAGGGCAGTAAAAATACATGAAAGATTCAAAACTCTGCATTACCAAGGGAAGAAATAAAAAATCAGCAAACCATAATACCTCATCCCTCCTGACAGTATAGGAAATTAGGAGGGACCTAAACATCAAAGACTTAGCTGAAGAATTATGTTTTAACAAACTACCAAAACTATATAATGTTAGTTGTGTGGCATACTTATTCCAGGAGACTATTCTAAAACTTGAGTCCCACCGAGACAGTTTTGGTCTAGTGGTTAGGGAGTGGTTAGCTGGGAATACTGGGTTTGATTCTGCACACCTCCATGAAGGTGGCTGGGTGACCAAGCTCTCACAGCCCCACCCACTTCACAGGGTGTCTGTTGTGGGAAGAAGAACAGAAGGTTTGTCAGCCGCTTTGAGTCCTCTTAAATGGGTAAGAAAAGTGGGATAGGAAAGCCAACTCGTCTCCTCCATAAAGCCAGCTGAGTGACCTTGAGCTAGTCACAGTTCTCTTCTGAGCTTTCATAGCCCCATCTACCTCACAGGGTCCTTGTTGTGTGGAGAATTAGAAAGCTTCGTCAGCTGTTTTGAGTCCCCTTAAATGGGTGAGGAAAATGAAGTAGAAAAGCCTCCTCCTCCTCACCATCATCACTTGAACCTCTGAGGGTCATGAAAGTGTAAGGAGGATCTTCCCCCGTGTTTTAAGAAGATGCTCCTTCAGCTATTTGGAATTGAAACCATCCAGAGTTTTATAAGGGTCAACACCTTGAATTGGATCAATAATATAGATATTTCAAGATAGCATCATCTGCATCTGACCAGAGACTTCCATCAGTAGTGATGCTGCTGCATTCTGTACTCATGTCAGCTTCAAGACTATCTTCAAGGATAGCCTAATGTAGATTACCAACGCATGGATCCAAATGAAATCCTGCATTGAGCAGGGGGTTGGACTCAATGACACTAGAGGTCCCTTCCAACTATGATTCTATGATTCTATGAATGCAAGGTGGGTTCTATGAATCCACTGTCTATGAATGCACCTCCCTAAGCCTTCCCCTCACTTTCTCCTTTATTGCACCTTTCTCCCACCCACCCACACAGGAAAGAGCCAGGACAGGTGAAAAAGAAGAAAGTGAGGGGAAGTGTGGGTGAGAAATGAAACTTTGTTATCAGTGTGAAGTGGAATGGGTGAATTGTTATTTGTTATCAGTGTGGAGTGGCTGAAAATGAAACCATGAAGTGGTCTGCCAAGAGAAAAAGGTTTGAGCACTTTAAACCTGGCAAGGTGTCCTGCAGGGTTAAACCCCACACATTTCAATACTGCTGCACCGTTCCCAAAGGAATAAAGATAAAGTGTTTTAGCAGCAAAAATGGGGGGGGAACACCTGTATTTTCAGGTGTTTTTTATTGCAGTTTTTACTCCTCGGAAAACACAGGAACCCAATCTGTAATGGGGACAAAGAAAATTCAAATAATTTTCAAATTGTTTTATAACGTGGGTGGAAACGCAGCCTTCATGTCTGGAAAGGCTACTTTAGCTTCTCCTGAGGCACTACCATTTCTGAAAAGTCGATATTGCTTTAAAGCTCAAAGGAACAGCTTTGAGCTCTCATGGTAGAAATCTGAGAACAAAGTTTGTTCAAATATGCACAATTATTTTTAAGGACAACCAGTAATCCCTGCAATCTAATGACTGTACAAATTGCCTAAGATGCTACCTAAGCATTGCAAGCAAGCAATCCAGTTCACTAAAAATTGGGAAATATCCAATATATGGCTGCCACAGGCAGCATAAACACTCCCTTAATATACTGTGATTATACAAAGTGCCTTAAGATTAGGATGTGCAAGAATATTTGAAATATCCGTTATTTGATTGAATTCGGCCGAATTCGAACATTCAAATTTTAATAGAATGCCCAGACATTCGTTCTTTTAACATTCTAATGAATATGAATATTTCAAATAATTTGTATGAATATTTACGAATGTTGTTGACATTCATATCATCAAATACATATCTAATATTCATATGAATATATTCAAATCAGTTTGAATTTTAATACATTCATTTTTTCTCTATTTGTACAAATTCGGACATTGGAATATATAATTCTACTCAAGATCTTGAGGTATACTATGACCTGTAGTGGCAAAAGGTGAGAAAATATGTAAATGTGTATATAGGAGGAGAGCATAAAGAAATCACTTTTTTTTAAATTCCTACATCAGCCTAGTTCAGTGATGGCGAACCTTTTGAGCTCGGTGTGTCAAAATTCGCAAGAAAACCTAGCTTAACTCGGGTGCTGTGTCACATTTAGAAATGTCCATAATTTTGTGATATTTGTAGCTCTAGTAAAAAAGTTATATTTTTGATATATGTATTTTATTAAAAGCAAAAACAAATAATTCTTTACATTAGTGACTTTTGTTGCTGAATTTCATTTGCTAAATCTTCAATGGAAAGTTGGTATTTCATACACTTCAAGAACAAGCAAGCACTACACGCCCAAGTGCCAGGGTGACCATGTGTGTCACCCAAAAGGTCTTGGCGTGTCACCTGTGACATGTGTGTCATAGGTTGGCCATCACTGGCCTAGTTAATTCTATCTTTGCAATACATTCACCAAGGGAAATTCAACCATCAATCTTACCCCTTAAACCTTTCGGCATTTTTGCTTCAAAGTGTAACTTACACATTGACGTAATCAAACATTTGTTACTTCTGATGGGGGAAGAAAAAACAGAATTATATTTTTATACCCTGCAGAAGTCTTCTGTCAGCAGAACGGATAATTATTTGCTCTTGAACAAGATGAGTCCAAATTGGACAAGAAGCAAAATGCTACAAGGTTTCTGACACAGTTTCTGTTCAAGGGGTAGCCAGACATCCATGCCACCTCCACAACCCAGCTTTTTACCACCACCCTCAACCACTGACCCACATTTCACACCCACTAAGCTCAAAGGGTTTAGATTGCTTGGGATAGGGGAGAACACTCTATCTTACATTGGCACCTTAGCTTTCCTCCCCACAGACGTTTTGCACATCTATCAAAACCTCGCTTTTGTATAGCATGGCTTCATGTGGCACAATTTTCCTTTTACACTGTTGGAAAAATGTTAACTTGATTTCTTCAGGACAATCCTGGAAGCTTTCAGGTGTGCGATGTGACCTCTGAGACGCTGCTTACCTTCATTGGTCGATGGGGCTACCTCCTTACAGTGCTTTTGGCATTGCTAGACTGGTTCTCCCCCTTTGCAGTGCCAATGAATAGGTCTCATCTCCATGAGGGCACTGACTTGCAATGGGCAGCTGGGCCCCCAGGGTTCCCACACTCCCAGTTTTCACGTGCAGAACATGATTTCACCGTAAATGGTGCTTTGTGGAAACTAAGCGATATCATCACACAAGGGATGGCTGACATGCCTTTGTAGCTAGGCATGGATCACACTCCAAAAACACATTCAGTATTAGTACACAGGTTAGCATAAGCCTGGGGTGAACATACTTTCAGTGGGATTGTCAGATCTGGCTAAAATTAGCCAGCTAATCATACCCATTTGGCTTTTTTGTGCTCTTCGTATGGCTAGGGAAAAGTAATCTGCCTAATTAATGCAACTGCTAAGAGACCCGGCTTCCTCCCCAGAGTTCATGTTCCTTCCTAGTCTCAATAAGCTGGTCTTGTCATTAATTCTTACAATATTTCAATTCCTACTAGATTTCCCACAGATCAGAGCAATGACTAGAGAAAATTGAAAAAAAAA